>CM046879.1:301190058-302390058 GCA_025667525.1 Glebionis coronaria
GCATTCTCGTCCATTGAACTTGTACACTTTTTGAAATTAATATCCTAAAATGGGATTCATCTCTTACTTTGTCTTACGTTGAGAAAAGAAACGCAATTACAATATTTATTACTTGATTATTAAATCATTAAAACAAGTAAATGAAATCATCTTCGTGCCTTGAGTTTTCATTTGTTGTTAGTTTGAAATAGCCATTATTTTAAGCAGGATGTGATTAAGGTAGTGTTTAGAGGTATTATATTAGATGCATCATATGAACGTGACGCATCAATATATATAGTTCTATATTGCCAGGTGCGTATATACTATATAGTACTCCGTATAAGATGCGTCGATATGACGATGGATGTGTTGATATTAAGAGATGCATCGTATCAACACGATACATCAATGTGTCCAACTTATTGATTTGAGAACATAATCGATGTATTTAAAAAAGTTTAGATGCATCGATCGATTCTATTAGATGCATTCAAGTTAAATTCAATGCTCCTTGATCATTCAAATCTGATGCATCCAATTGCATCATGCATCGGTCGTGTTAGATGCGTTTATGTTCTTAATTTGAAAAGATGAACAGATGCATGAATATTGTTAAATGCATCGAGTTATAAAATCAAAAGATTCGCATGTAGTTGTTGGAGGTTCTTTCAGGTGATGCACTCAAATTAGCAACTATACATCTATAAAAATTTTCATTATCATCGGCAATAACTTTTTTCCTGTAACTATTCTTTGGTCGATTGAGGATTAAATGAATTATGTGTAGTTTAATGGCCATTTCTAGCTTTGAGAAAATGAAAAAGATAGCTCAAACATGCGCCTGAACACAATTAGTTCGAATCATATATATCGAAGTTCAAATGATCAACACTAATTAGATGCGTCTAATGTGTATATATACGATGCATTCATAACTAATATAAAAAATAAGGAAAATATGATGCATGCAATAATTGATATTGGGTGATTAGTTTTTGATGATCGAAAACAAGAAACCCATTATTTTATTCATTCAATTTAACGACATGTTTGTATAATTTGAACTTTACCGTAAAGCACTAAATAGATGATACACATTTTACGAGTTTACCCCTCAAGCATACAAAACAGTCGGGGTTAATTTGGTTTTATTTACCCTTATGCCATTATAAATCTTATCCATTGATGCAAGATCTAATGGCTAAAATTAATTCTTATTCTTCTTATTTTAACTAATATTCTTATTGGATCCCTACTCTATATATATATATGTATATATATATATATATATGTATATATATATATATATATATATATATTGTATATATATATATATATATATTGTATATATATATATATATATATTATATATATATATATATATATTGTATATATATATATATACGTACGTAACTATATATCTATATATATACGTACGTATATACACACGTATATACACGTATACACGTATATATATATACGTATATATACGTACGTATATATACATACGTGTATATACATACGTGTATATACATATATACATATATATATATATATATATATATATATATATATATATATATATATACGTATATATATATATATACGTATATATACGTATATATATACGTATATATACGTATATATACGTATATATACGTATATATACGTATATATATACGTATATATACGTATATATATATATATATACGTATATATACGTATATATATATATACGTATATATACGTATATATACGTATATATATACGTATATATACGTATATATATACGTATATATACGTATATATATACGTATAGAGAGAGAGAGAGAGTAAGGATCCAATGAGAAGAAACTTAAAATAAGAAGTGGTGAGAAGAGACTAAAATCACACATTTGAGATGCAACGACTTGAATTAGATGCATTTCTATTCATGTACATGCACGATCTTGAGTTTTGAAAGTTAATTTGATGTGTAGATGGTACAAATTGATTTTCATGATTTGGGCACGTGTAGAGGAACAAGGGCACGTGTAGAGGAACAAAAATAAAGATAAATCATGAAATGCATCTAATATACGTATATGCATCTAATTAAAAGTTATAAAACTTATTTTCACTTTATAAAACATGTTATAATCCATCTCGAATATGCGGTTATAGTTTCTTCTTATCCTTCTTATTTTAAGGTTTCTTCTCATTTAAGGTTTCTTGTTATCCTTCTTAAAAGTTATATATATATATATATATATATATATATATATATATATATATATATATATATATATATATATATATATATATATATATATATATATATATATATATATATATATATATATATATATATATATATATATATATATATATAATATATATATATATATATATATATATATATATATATATATATATATATATATATATATATATATATATATATATATATATATATATATATATATATATATATATATATATATATATATATATATATATATATATATATATATATATATATATATATATATATATATATATATATATATATATATATATATATATATATATATATATATATATATATATATATATATATATATATATATATATATAGGTAAGAGTTATATGCAGAACTCATTTTAGGTGTAGAACTATGTAGAACTATTTAAATAAATATAAGCCATTAGATGTGTTTAATCAAAGGTTAAGATCAAATGTGCAAAAACTGTAATTAAACAAAAGATGAAGTATTCTTTTTCAATTAAACAAAAAGCTGAAAGGGGTAGTATAGGCATTCCACTTTTACTATCTCCATAAATTGTCCCACCAAATATTTGGATCTAAAAACTTCTTTTGCTATCAGTTTCTTCCCCATCCAAACCCTAGCCGCCCTAAACACATGAACTATTAATCTCGGGCATTAATCGATGCAAATAAAGAATATTAATCATGAAAATAAACAAGAACAATTGGCGATGGAGCGTTTGGTGTAGCTGTTGTAAATGGATGTTCGTTTGTTTACAAAAAAGAAGATATGCTTTTTGTTTCGATCCCTCTCCGATTCAAGGTTTGTATTGCTCCATGATTATACATAAACAGTTTTGACAATGAACATAAATACCATTCACATACGTGTTATTTTGGATTTTATGGCTTTTGAATTATATAACAATTTTTTTTCCTATAATATTTTTGTGGACCTGTGATAATGGATAATTAATGGCTTTAATGTTGTTTCAGATCTTGTCTAAGTTGTATTCGTGTGATTAGTTGTGCAAGTGATGAATGTTGTTTTGCAATATATTAATTTTTGGCAAATAAAGTTTAAAAAGGGTGTGGTGTATGGATCATAACTGAAACATTGATTCTACTTTTTTCTTCATTATTTACTATTGAAATATCATTTACTCCTCTTTTAGCTATAGAAAAAGGTGTAGCTGAGGTCAATATTTAATATAAATTTTATGTAGTCAACAATTTTTTTTTTGATAAAGTAGTCAACAACTTTTGACTTTTGATTTGGTAGTCATGTTTGATGGCTAAATTTTGTACTCCATTGTTACAAGCAGATATTGGGTTACCGGTCCTATTTTAAAATGGTTATATAGTCATAATGGCTATGAAGCACACAATTAATCTGATTTTTTAGGATCCAAGTGCTACAAAAATGTGCATCGTTATGTGCACACACATTTTAATGAATTTTAACGAGAAAGCACATAGTGCATAAATGTTTTTAGTAGGCGTGCATTAATGTTTTCGGTCGTAAACATATGGTTTTGTAATGCGTACATTGATGTTTTTAGTTGTGGACATATTCTTTTGGAAAAGTGCATTGATGTTTTCAGTCGTAAATATGTTTTTGGAACGTGTGCGTCTATGTCATGTCGTTTTCTAGTTTTACTTATCAACTAGTTTTAAAATTAATTTAGCATTGCATTATTAGATATAACAAGTTTTTTTTGTTTTTTTATTGTTTCAGTATGAATGGCTAGATCATAAGGAGGTGTGTGACGAAGATGATTAACAAGTGCAGTTATGTTCTCGAAGGGCGTGCACTTATGTTCTTGGAGGACGTACACTTTTGTTCTCGAAGAATGCACCCATGTTTTTTTAATGAAATATGCATTTATATTAAGATACATTTATATTTGAATGTATTTCATTTTGTATTAACTTTTATGTATACTGTTTATTTTTAATGTTTTAAATTTAGAAGTTTCATGTATGTTTTTTTTGTTATGAATTTTAAGGATCAAACGATGTACATTAAATGCAATTAACATTTTCAGCCAAGCTATTTTGGTGTCCAGATTATTATGCGCATGAAACATTCGTAGTTTATGATATTTAGGAACACATATATGAACTTTATTTTACTTAAAATATCAATGTTAAAAAAACAAAAAATTTGAAAATTTGAAATTTAAAAAATTTTGAAATTAAAAAAACGTTTTTTTTAGTTAAAAAAATTTTAAACAAATTTGAAAATATGTTTTTTAAACAAATTTGAAAATATGTTTTACTGTTATACCCTTTAGAATTAAATAAAAATATTTAATAATAATAATTTCTTATTGGTCCAAAATAGTTCTACACCTAAAATAGGTTCTGCATATATCTCGCCCCTATATATATATATATATATATATATATATATATATATATATATATATATATATATATATATATATATATATATATATATATATATATATATATATATATATATATATATTATATATATATAAAATTTACATGCCTTACTTTACTTTAAAAATATAAAGTGAAAATAAGTTCTTACATCTTCTTCATTTAGAACACCCCAGCTTGCATCCAGAACTTGATTGAATGCATAGTCATCGGTTTGTTCAACTGGATAAACATCTCCCTTCACATACAAACATTGCGTACAATCAGTAAAATATAAACATATAAGGTACAGGACAAACACTTCTAGAATTACCTACTTACTGTAATCATAAATTTGTACTTTGACTACTATTATGATACATGAGAAAATGTTAGCCCAGCCCACTCCAACTCATACAAAAAAATAGCTTGATTCAATGTGAACCTATTTTGACCCGTAACCTAAACTGCCTAACCTACCCAATTCGTCACACTATTGTCACCCATAAAAGTGAGATATACCCCAATGGACACATCGGTTTCGCGGTATTCTGTTGTCTTTTTGGCCTGAAGAGAAGTTCTCGCATTTACTTCTTCAAGGTCAGGATAGGAAGCTGCTGAGAATCGCCAAAAAGGAGCATCTTCGCCCATTTTTTCTCTTCTCAAGGCAATCTAACATCAAAAGAAAACAAATTACAACTTTCATAAAGCGAAAAAAAGCACATGACTAACTTGCCTACCTTTCCAGTTCTAGCAACTTCAATAATCCCAAACTTACTTAGATTTCTTTGCACCGCAACCATTTTCCCAGGGTCACCAGTTACCTAGAATCCAAAAGTTGGAGAGTATACACGTTTTTACATCCAATCAATTAAAATCCAAAACTTTCTCTAAATACGTTGCATGAAAAAGTAAAAAACAACAGTTGTATATTGACCCTATCACCTCAATTGTTAACGATTCTTGTGAGATATCAACAATTTTAGCTCTAAAAATGTCCACTAACCACTTGACCTGAAAATGTAAATAATAGAGAACATGGTAAGATAACATTTCCAGTACGGAAGAATGGTTCGTTAGAGTGATCATGCGATATAAAATTAGTCAGAAGCATATGATAAGTAGTAATTACGATGATGTATGAAGTTGAAATATTTAAACATCTGATTGTTTGTATCTGAGATTATAACTAGAAGTGTACCCGCGAATAGCTACGGAAATTGTATAGCGGCAAATAGTTAATAATGTGCTAGTTAACCCGGTGATCGAACCGGTAACCCGGTGACTCGATCGGGTTAACCCCATGGTCGAATCAGTGACCCAATGACTCGACCGGTTGACCCGGTGATCGAACCCGTGCACCGGTGATTCGACCGGGTTGACCCAGTGATCGAACCCGTGACCCGGTGCTCGACCGAGTTAACTCGATGATCGATCCCGTGACCCGGTGACTCGATCGGGTTGACCCGGTGGCCGAACCCCTGACCCGATGACTCGACCGGGTTGACACGGTGGTCGAACCCGTGACCCGATTACTCGACCGAGTTAACTCGGTGATCGATCCCGTGACCCGGTGACTCGATCGGGTTGACCTGGTGGCCGATACCATGACCCGGTGACTCGAGCGGGTTGACTCGATGGTTGAACCTGTGACCAGATAATATTGTGTGAAAAAAAATGTCGAATATCTACATTAGGAAATGTCGAGAATTAACATTTTCAACAAAAGGGATACACCCTTTATATATTATATAGTAGAATAGTAGATACTCCTAGATAGATAGAAGTAGAGAAGTAGAGATAGAGATTATAGCCTACATTCATACGCAAAACAACCAAAAAAACATTCTTGTGAAAGAAAAAGTTACATGGTGCTACATCAGACCAAAAGTATCTCAAAAGTGGGTTGAAAAAACCAGTAATTTATCTCACCATCTCCTAATCAGTTTTGTTGCAGATGATATATAAATATAATGGATATTTGATCAGTATATAATAAGATAAACATAATCAGTAGTTTATGCGAACTTGTGATAATCAGTTCCGTGCATACTATTATGGCAATTTATCAGAAGAAAGCAGAGTATGTTAGGAAATAGGAATAGGTCATGAGCCAAAAAGTGCAGAAGATAGCAAAATGACCTCCAAACGGTAGCGTGGATCTGCATTGATCTTAATGAGCATCAATTCACGTTCTACTTGTGGCTCCTTAGAGAGATCTTCAACCTGTGGGAGATGTGAAGAATAAGTTAGCAAGAGAAAAAAATGGGTAAAAAAATGAATAGAGTTAATAACCTTTAAAACATTAACGAGCTTTTGAAGCTGTTTCATGACTTGCTCCAAGACTCTTTCAGTTCCAGAAACCACTATAGTAAAAAGAGCTTTATCCTTATTTAAACCAACAGCAAGGGACTCGATATTATATCCCCTCCGTGCAAAGACTCCGGCAATCCGATTTATCATTCCACTCTCATCACCAACAAATACTGAGATAGTGTGCCGCCTCACCCTGAATTATGATTATCATTTATCATAGAAATAAGTCCTATTCTTTATGGGAAAACAATCATAAAAGAAAATAAAAATAACTGACTTGGGTCGTGGCATAGACGGAGCTGAATCAAGTGCGGTGGATGCGGCGCCGCTGGTTGCTTGTAATGCAACTTTTTTATAAGGTTTTGATGAGAACCTAGTAGTTGATAATACATTGGAGGACAATATCAGATTTGAAGATTGGTTGACTGAACGACGCTGGTTGTGGTGGAATAGGGTGGAGGAGTAAGTTGCTACGGCGGCTGCCATCAACAACTACTGTGTTTGTGTTTGTGTTTGTTTGTTTCGTGGGTTTATCTGGTTTTTCTCAATTTGTTGCCTTTCTCACTTTGTGACCCGCTCTCTTCGTGGAGAGGGTTATTTTACGTGTGTGAGTCTACTCGTTGTCATTTAAGCGCTAATTTATTTCAACACAACATAAAAATTAATTTTTGTTTTTATTGTAATTTTCTTTTCTTTTTATTTGGGTTTTTACTTTTTACTAACAATATTTTATTTTATTTTTTACACAAATTAAAATTCATATCACTCAAACTAAAATTATACATACTAAAATAAAAATACAATACAAAAATAAAAATACAATGCGAAATTAAAAGAAAATTACGAAAATTAAAAACATTCAACAAATAATTAATAGTAGTAATTATATTTCGCATTATTTGTTCTTTCTTTCGAATCGTTGTAGCTTTTGGTTCCGGCAAATCGTCAGGATTAATCGTGAGTGTAAAAACTAGAAAGGGTTGAATATTTTCTAAATAAGTTTTTAAAACATTTCGCATAACCCACTGTCTGCGGCTCAATAGATAGCCCACGGTTCGTTATCAATAAAGAACCGGAGGTTCTTTAAGGAACCGCCAACAGTGGTTGCATAACATTGTTACATTTGAAACCTTAACAATCCTTTGTATCAAATTCTCGATCAAGCTTGACTAGATATGAGATGTGTTTGTCAAAAGATAAAGACTACAAGTAAGTAACACACAAACACATCAAATCAAGAATACATCAAGGAATAGTCTAAACACTAAGAACACACGTACTAAACCTTAGCTTTTCTACAACTAAGATGTTTAGACTAAAGGATGCACACTTGACCATAATCTAAACATGAAGCACACACATACTAAGCTTTAGCTTTTCTGCAACTTAAATGTTTAGATTATGTGATGCACACAAATACACACAACACAAGTATGCAACTATAAAAGTAAAGACTTAGAAGTAAAGACATAAATATAAAGGAAAGTACCGACACGATGATTTATAGTGGTTCGGTCACGAAGCTCCTATTCGCCCTACTCCACTCCTCGAGTAACTAACTCGAGAGTTACTTCACTAATCAACATGCTCCTTTCAAGGCGGAGAAAACTATATACGTTGCTTACACCATTTTCGACACTAAGCTAGATGTCGAGTCCTAATCTTAGGTAGGACCAATCTACACACGTCGCCTACTTCCCATTTTCTGACACAAGGCTAGATGTCGAGTTCTAATCTTAGGTAGAACCAATCTACACCAATCTTCACACTAGTTATGTTTTATGGCCCAACATAACAAACCTTGTGTTTTGTGGCAAAATGATACAAGCGTTTTGTATGGGGTTCAGATTAGTTCTCGGAATCTTCTCGAATTGATCACAGCTCAAAGTGGAATAGTTGTTCTTGGTGACAAATAGGAGGTTTGGTTTTCTATTCTACTAAAAGGTAAATGCATGAAGTAACTAAAAGTAAACTAGAAGCAGTTAATCAATAAAAATAAAACTTGAATTAAAATTTAAATAAAACAATAACAGTAAATACCCTCAAAATTGCTTGATTCGGAATATCTAACAAAAATGCTTCATTCGGAATGTAAGCTTGATCCGGAATAAGAGCTTGATGCGGAATAAATATTCTTCATGCGGAATGTTAGGTTCATGCAGAATAATATGACTGGTCCGGAATAAAAGATATTCCGAACGAAGGACTTGATCCGGAATAATAAAAGTTCCGAATGAAAGGCACTGATCCGGAATGTTTGAATGTTCCGAACGAAGGACTTGATCCGGAATGTTTGAATGTTCCGAACGAAGGACTTGATCCGGAATGTTTGAATGTTCCGAACGAAGGACTTGATCCGGAATAATAAAAGTTCCGAATGAAAGGCACTGATCCGGAATATAAAATATTCCGGATGAAAGGAGTTTGGTTCGGAATACTAGGAACGATGAAGAACAGTAGGTAACCGAAAAACAGGGGAAAAACGATTTTACCAACAATCAACCAAGTTTTTTAACCAAATCTTAAACAAAACTAATCAACAATCATCTACTAACCGTAAACATCAAATCCCAACAATAAAAACTCAAAACCCACTAACTTTTGAAGATCAAATCAACCAAATAAGAATTTTAAAACTTCGAATCAAAGAAGAAGATGAACAAGATGAAATGGAAAGATTATATTGATGATTAAGGTTAAAACAATCAAGGGAAAAGATTAAAATTACAAGATTTGTAAAAACAAGAATCAAAATCACCAACACCTTAGTGGTGTTGGCTTCTTCCCTACGAAACAAAGAGAAAGAAAAGAGAAAAACTAAAAACTTGTCCAAATGTGTGAAGGGAATCCCTTTATATAGTCCTTGCCTTTGGTTGGTGAGTGGGCTTTCTCCCGTTTTTCTTGTCTTCTCGTCTTTTCAGAAAAGTGGACGTTTTCGATTCTGATTCGGGATTTGTCGCCGATTAAATTCAACTCGTCTTTTAATTTCTTCGTTTAATAGACTTGAGTTCTTTCGACATGTGTAAATCTTCCATCTTTGGTCCTTTTCTTCGATAAATCTTCAAATAGGCCCATTGACTTCAAATCTTTTGCATCTCTTGGACAATAGACTTCGTCGTGAGTCTTTTTCTTCGATAAAACCCGTGCAATCCCATGTTTTCTTCAATATTCATCCGGTTGACTCTGAAAACACAATAAACACAAAAACCACGCATAATTTCAAACAAATGATATTAAATACGTGTTTTGGTCTTATTTTAGTAAGAAATAAGTGGTAAAAGGATGGGTGTTTACACACCTATCAAATCCCCTACACTTAACCATTGTCATGCCCTCATGCAATGCTTAGTGATAAAGTAATTTTACACTCTTCTCATAATCAATCAACCTTGGCCTTATTAAAATACTACTAAACAAAAATTAAATTACTAAGAGAGATTAAAACTTTAAAGTAAACAAAAGGATAGAAAACCATTTTCACTTGAAAATAGCTATATGGAAATAACTTGCAAAGAGATCAAGGACTTACATTAGGGCTTTGGTGCTGCGAAGATTTATCACCCTCAAGTTTCACGTTCCCCAAACTAAGCTTAAAAACGAGATCATTGTTATTATAAGTTAGCAAATCAAACACTTACACACATGGCTTAATTATATGCTTAAACTCCCTTATTCCTAGGTGTATCTCTTATATTTTATTTTTGTCTTAGAATGATCATGAAGATGCATTTTTGGACTTATTGCGATAGTTTATTAAGGCTGAAAGCAAAGTAGGACAATTTGATCAATAGTTAGCTAAAGGACAAAATCTCTTAAAACTGCTTCTCGGGATATCAAAAAGTTCATATCTTGGCATAACTCGGTTCACGATTTGAGACCTTTCTCGGGCCGATATTTGGCATGTACTTCATACTTCATATCTTGAGAGACGTTCTTGAGATAATGGTCTTCTCTTCGTAATAGAGTTTCTTCACTTGGAGACTTTTGAGGGGTACTCCAACTTTGTTGACCACGACTTCATGATTATTTCTTCAATCTCTAATTGGGATTTTGAGATACAACGATCCGCCTCCTTTTTGGACTTTGATCTATTTATCCTCATACCTTGTTAGGGTCTTTTCGGATAGACTTCTCCATGATCTTTACGGGAGTTGATTGCTTTTCGTCGTGAGTCTTGATCCTTCATATTGATTTTGGGAATAATGCTTTTCACATCACCTTGGATCTTTAGCAATAAGATTGAATCCTCATGCCTTGTTAGGGCCTTTTCGGACTCGCCAATCTTCGCGCCCCGCTTCATAAGTTATGCCTTGGCTATGAACTCTTATCATTACCGAGCAACTTTTAAACGATCTTGGGCTAGAAGCTAAGTAACTTTTCAAATCGTACGACCTTACTTATTGCAGATAAATTATTAGCAAGTGATGGGAGAATAGGCAAATAATTACACCAAGTGAGCTTGTGCAAGAATACCGACTTATAATTGACTCTATCATTTCTCGTTCTCCACAATTTAAAATCTCAAGTAATGAGACTCGTGGATGCTTAGCCTAATAAACCAATTAAGGTCTACATGGTTAAGGATACTTGCTAGAATAAACTTGGATAAGTCTATTCGGGTTGAGTCAAAATAATCGCAACGGGCCTAATATGTCAAAGACTTCTAAACTAGCTACACCACTTTATTAATATTTTTGACTTTATTGCGGGATATATACATATGAAAGCAACGATAAAAATTTAAAAATTACGACTATATGGCCAAAGTTAATTAAAAATTTGAAAAATGCTGAAAAAGATGATTTTCCGGTTAAATGAAGGCATTTTCATGGAAAAGTCCACTTAAAACTTCGATAGAAGTCCCCCTACACTTAATATAAACATTGTCCTCAATGTTTAAGCATGTGGGAAAAATCTCCCCTACACTGTCACACTCCCAAAATATCAGAGTATAATGGCAACAACGGAGTGGTGACGTCATGATTATCATACACACAGTTACAAAGAACGACCTCTAAATGAGACGTTCGGAAAATTGATCACTTGCATTTGATAAAATAAAGAGTTTTAACATAGTGCGGAAGCATAAAACTGGTCACAAATACAAAAACATAGTTTCCAAATAGTACAAATGATCTTTATTTTCAATAGAAATGATGGCAGTGCATGAGACCTCACATAGCATCTTCATTCTTAATACCTGAGAAAAACATTGCTAAAGCGTCAACATAAAGTTGGTGAGTTCATAGGTTTAGTTAATTTGAAGTGTTTAATGAACCACAAGATTTTCCCAAACATGATGACAATATAACAAATACAAAGTCATCATAAAAGCATTTATTATAGTCTAAGCTCGTGACACCGAAGTGTTAACAACACCGGCAGTATAATCATATAAATGTAGCCCAACTGGATGCCTAAACCCACGACATCCTATCTCAGACTCAAATGAAACTGTGCCCGCTTGTCCCCTGTTGGACCAAGACGGACAGGGGCGTCAACCCCGATAGATCTATCCATAACATTCGCGCTTACACAAAGTAATTAACGGTTCACGATTCACGGGCCAAAGCAACTGGGTTTTTAGTGGGACTTAGACTAGTATATAAATCAGTAAATGCACTTGTGTTCATACGTTAAATCAAGCAATGTCTCACCCCAAAAAGCAGTAAAAGCAGTTAAAAAGTAGGGCTATAAACTCACCTCGTTAAATCAGCAAAGTGATGGAAATGTAAATGTAGCTCGAGAATACGGTCACGTTATCCACAACCTAAATAAGTATATTGACCGTGTTACGACACTTATAATTTTACCAATAAAAATGCATGACACCCTAGTTGTGCTCGACACTACGTTTTATTTAAGACGACACGAAAATACTACATAGTTATTAACGGGTTTTAGTTTTACTAAATAACTATATAAATTCGTGTTGGGCTTGAACTAGCCCGAACAATATCCAACCCAAACAGTAGGTAATAGTCCAACCCATGATGTGAGGCCATGGACTCGGCCCATCTATCTAATATGACCCGACCAGCCCAAAATGGGGCGTTACAAACTATGTTGGGTGAGGGGGTAATAATATCTCTGGCTGTTCAGTTTACACGTTATACACACACACACACTCACTAATACTTCCACCGCCACATCTCCTTCTCTCTCTCTCTGATTGAAAACTATATTCAGTTTCATCTTGTTCTTTATCAATTCCAAGCCAAGATTAATATAAACCCGATTATTGTACATCTAACAGGAGGTTTCTTGATCACTATTTTCATGAGATGGGGTTTTTATTCCCACATCATCTCTAATTCGATTCATTTATGGTTCCAGTGTGCTCCCCTTATGATGATTTCGATGATCATTCTTTACAAAGATAAGTTTTGGTTTCTCCTTTTAATAGAAAGTGTTTTCTCACATTTACTTGATTAATCTAACGAAAATAAAGGGTTTTATCTTGATTAAAACACTCGATTTCATCTTCATTAAATGATCCAGATTTGAATTTGAATAAGTCAAAAATTAGGGTTTCATAGTAATTAGGGGTTTTGATATATCTAACGTTTAATTATAATTAATTAGTGTTTTCTTACCTAAAAACTTGTTAATTGCATCATATAACCCGATTTATAAAATTAGGGTTTTGGTCAAATTGGGGGTTTGTTTATTACTCGGTTTTAATCTAATTAACTAGTCAATTCGTGTTTAGATTAGGTTTAATTAGTGCTTAAATCAATATATTAAAAATTAGGGTTTTGAAATAATTAGGGGTTTTTATACCCGCTAGTTTAATTTAGGTTAATTAGCCTTTTTATGAGATGGATTGTGTAAATTTTATGTTACTACTGATTTTAGAACAAGTTAGGGTTTCTGCAGATTAATGAAGGCTTCGAATGGGGTTTTTATTTGATACTATTATTAACAGTGTTAGTCAAAATAAATAAATAAATATGGTCAATAATAAAAACGCACGAGATGGTAAAAAAAGAAAAAGGGGTCTGTGGTCTCGACAGAAAATGGGGGGTTTGGGTCATGGGTCCAAATTGATAGCACAATACTATTATTATTACACTTTATTGCTTAATCCGAATAGTTTTAAAAAGACTAATTAGTTTGGTTTGTTTACGCAGGTTGTTTTAAAATGACAAGCACAACTAAATGTATGCAGAAAATGAAAGAAAGGTGGGTAAAAGACTCACAATGAGGAAAGGATTTTCGGCTTGGTGTATTTGGACAGGAAGGGAATGGCTTGGCTGGAAACTCAGTAGCTTTGTTCAACCCAGATTTGTTTGTGTTGTAATATTGTTTTGTGTTTAAGGATTGTGTTAAGGACAGTATATTTAACTTGGTACACATGGCATAGGGTTAAGTCCCATCCGAAAATGGCACCCTTGTGATATACACCTTTTGGGCAATTTTGGCATGTGTGTTGGACACTTGTGAGGCTAAGTAGTTTATCCTGTGATCTTGACTTTTGTTGACCGAATGGTGGTCTAAAGTGGTGTCCAGGTTTGTGTTTTGGTTCCCAAATGGTGGTTTAGCTTGTAACATCACACTTTGGCTTTGGCCCAAGTAAATAATAAAGTGTTTACTTGTTTGATTTTGGTGTAATGTTCAATTTGATTAGGTCCGACGACCCTTTCTAGTATTCGTAGACTCGGACAAGTTTCATAACCACGCGACAAGTAAATTAGTAGGATTGACGTTGTTTAGTTTTGACAATATAATACCATTCGATCCTCGTTTATGTTTGTTGTTATATCCCACGTGACACATCCAAGTCACATAATAACGTGGGAGTTTACACGTCGTAGAATAGATAATAATAAGCGTTCGCGTTCTCAAAACATCGTAGTGCATTCGGACGGCACAAACCGTTAACAAGTGAAACGTAGTGCAACGAGCACGTCTATTTAAATAATCAAAAAATTCAAGTTGTTACATTTGTTCTCCCTAAAAAGGGCTTTGTCCGCAAAGCAAAAAAAACAATATAGTTTAAGTCGACACTACATTAGTAAACAAATGAGGATACTTCATAAATATGAGATAACTTCTCAATTTGTTAAATCCACAAGGTTCAAAGCTCACATTAAATAAATACATGGAAAAATAAAGATGAAAAATTGACGGATGTCACAATATCCCCATGTTTTAGAGATTTCGTCACGAAATCAAGACGTCGTCGTAGTAGGGTGATTATCGAAAAGATGAGGATACTTGCTCTTGAATTGGTCTTCACGTTCCCACGTGTATTCTGGACCTCTACGTGCATTCCAACGGATTTTCACGATAGGTATACGACTTTGCTTGAGCTGTTTAACCTGACGGTCCATGACCTCCACCGGTTCTTCTACGAAGTTGAGTTTGTCGTCGAGTTGGATCTCTTCTAAAGGAATAACGAGTGTCTCGTCGGATAAGCATTTCTTCAGATTGCAAATGTGGAACACATTATGCACTCGGCTAAGTTCTTGAGGTAACTCCAAACGATAGGCCACGGGGCAAATCCTCTCTATAATCTTGAATGGTCCAATGTAACGAGGATTCAACTTTCCACGTTTTCCAAAGCGAATCACACCCTTCCAAGGTGAGACCTTCAACATGACTCTATTGTCAACCTCAAACTCAAGGGGTTTGCGTCTCATGTCAGCATAACTCTTTTGTCGATCTCTTGCGGCTTGCATACGGCTCTTGATCTTAAAGATCTTCTCAGTAGTCTCATGTATGATCTCGGGTCCAGTGAGTTGGGCCTCACCAACCTCTGCCCAACACACGGGTGAACGACACTTTCTACCATACAATGCTTCGAACGGTGATGCCTTTATGCTAGTGTGATAACTATTGTTGTATGAGAACTCCACCAGAGGCAGGTGCCTATCCCATCTATTTCCAAAGTCGATCACACAAGCTCGCAGCATATCTTCTAGGGTTTGAATGGTCCTTTCACTTTGACCGTCAGTTTGGGGGTGATACGCAGTGCTCATATCCAACTGCGTTCCCAACGCTTTCTGCAGCGATTTCCAAAACTGTGAAGTAAATCGGCTATCTCGGTCAGAGATTATAGACACAGGCACACCATGCCTCATGACTACTTCCTCCAAGTATGTTCTTGCTAACTTATCCATTCCATCTGTCTCCTTGATTGGTATGAAGTGAGCCGATTTGGTGAGTCGATCGACGATGACCCAAATAGTGTCAAATCTAGCTGAGGTTTTAGGTAGCTTTGTAATGAAATCCATAGTGATCCTTTCCCCCTTCCATTCTGGCAGTTCGGGTTGGACCAATAATCCTGATGGTTTCATGTGTTCGGCCTTGACCTTGGCACAAGTCAAGCACTTGCCAACATATGTAGCAATGTCCGCCTTCATGTTCGGCCACCAATACAACATCTTAAGGTCATGATACATCTTGTCAGATCCCGGATGTATGGAGTATTTTGACTTATGCGACTCATGCATAATCAAAGGTCGTAGGTCACCATGGCACGGTAACCAACTCCTATTATCAAGGCATAATGTCCCATCTGAGCGAGCTTCTAACTTCTTTATCATGCCTTCAACATCTTCAGTCTTGAGAATTTCCTCCTCGACTGCCTCCTTCTCAGCCTTGAGAATTAAGGATAGAAGATCTAAGTCAATGGTCATCACCAAGGCTTTCACTCTAAGAATTCTCTCCTTTCAACTCAAAGCGTCGGCTACGACATTTGCCTTGCCCGGGTGATAACGGATCTCGTAATCGTAATCACTGAGCAACTCTAGCCAACGTCGTTGTCTCATGTTGAGTTCTTTTTGATTCAAGATGTGTTGTAGACTTTTATGATCAGTGAATACAACATACTTTGTGCCATAAAGGTAGTGTCTCCAAATCTTCAGGGCAAACACCACTGCTCCTAACTCTAGATCATGAGTTGTGTAGTTCTTCTCGTGCACTTTTAGTTGTCTTGACGCATAAGCAATGACCTTAGTCCTTTGCATCAACACCGCACCCAACCCTTTTATGGATGCATCACAATATACTACAAAGTCTTCATTACCCTCGGGTAGGGCTAGTATAGGTGCTTCACACAACATCTGCTTCAATGTTTGGAATGCCAAATCTTGATCCTCTTTCCACTCAAACTTCTTGTCTTTTTTAGTTAACTCCGTCATTGGTTTAGCTATCTTGGAGAAACCCTCAATGAATCTCCTATAGTAACCAGCAAGACCTAAAAATTGGCGGATCTTCGTGGGTGTTGTAGGAGTCGCCCAATCTTTCACAGCCTCGATCTTAACAGGATCAACGTGAATACCACTGCTATCGATTACATGCCCAAGGAATTGCACCGTGTTTATCCAAAAGTCACATTTGGAAAACTTTGCATATAACTTCTCCTTCCTCAGCAGCTCTAGTATGGTCTTCAAATGCTCTTTGTGTTCTTCTTCATTACGAGAGTAGATGAGAATATCATCGATAAAATCACAAACTTGTCCAAGTATGGTTTGCAAACTCGGTTCATGAGATCCATGAATACCGCGGGTGCGTTTGTCAAACCAAAAGGCATAACTTGGAACTCGTAGTGTCCGTACCGGGTTCTAAAAGCCGTCTTGTGGACGTCTTCTTCTCTAACCCTTAGCTGATGATATCCCGACCTTAAATCAATCTTCGAGTATATGCTAGATCCTTGCAGTTGGTCGAAAAGATCGTCAATTCTTGGCAATGGGTAGCGGTTCTTTATCGTCAGCTTATTCAACTCTCGGTAATCAATACACATCCTAAAGGATCCATCTTTCTTTTTGACGAATAGGACCGGTGCTCCCCAAGGTGAGGAACTCAGCCTAATGAAACCCTTGCCAGAAAGTTCCTTTAGTTGTTCAGCTAGCTCTTTCATCTCTGCTGGTGCTAAGAGGTATGGGGCTCTAGCAACAGGTGCGGCTCCTGGTGTAAGTTCTATGTGAAACTCCACTTGTCGTGTTGGTGGTAACCCCGGTAAGTCTTCTGGGAATACGTCTGGAAAATCTCTAACGATCGGTACATCTTCAACCTTCTTCTCATGATCTTCTTCTTCCTCCTTTCGCGTTACTTGAACCAAGAACACTGGACATCCCTTCTCAATGTATCTTTGGGTTCTAATACATGAGATGACTTCCAGTCTCGATTTATTCTTCACTCCACTTCTTTCGCCTTGTATGATTAGTACATCGTTTCCATAAGGAACACGAACGCACTTCTCATGACATACAATTTCCGCGTGGTGCTTCGACATCCAATCCATTCCAATGATGACATCAAAACTTCCCAATTCTATGGGGAGTAAGTCGATACTAAACGAACGATCTTGTAACCTTAGACTACATCCTTTCAGAATAGCCTCGGTGGTCACTGACTTCCTATCGGCTAGTTCTACATTATACTTAATATCTAACGCAGTAGGGGTGATATTTAGGCGTTCACTAAATGTAGATGACACAAAACTCCTATCCGCACCAGAATCAAATAGTACTGAAGCATAGTTGTTATTGACTAGGAACGTACCAGTCACAACATTGTTGTCTTGCACCGCAGCCTCAGCACACAAATGATACACCTTGCTAGGTGCCGTGAATCCACTTGGAGCACTGGTTGTGGCTCGGTTATTTCCTCCCCGATTCCCCTGGTTCTGCTTCTGGTTCACTTGGTTGTGGTTTTGGTTTCCTCGAATTTGATTACCACGACCTTGGTTCCCACTGCTTGGACACTTATTCTTGTAATGCCCTTTCTCTCCACACCCAAAACAAGTAACATTCGCTCCTTGACCACCTTGAGTTCCCGGTCCTCTTTGGTTAGCAGGACGGGGTGGTGCTCGACACTCTTTTGCCTTATGTCCAGCCTTTCCACAGTTGTAGCATGTAGGGGGACATGCTCCCTCGTGGTGTCGGCCACACTTTCCACAGAAAGGAAATCTTCCAACATAGTTTCCAGCATTACTTTGCCCAGCAGTAAACACTCTAGCCACCTCTTGACGCTTGTTTTGACTGTAGTTATTAATGTTGTTGTTGTTGTTATTGTTGTTGTAGTGATTGCCAGACCACTTCCTCTTGTCTCCAGTATTCTCCCCCAACTCTTGCACCACTTGGTACATCAAACTCTGAGCCATATCGATTGCCTCATGCAAGTCATTTGGCTTTGATGAAGTCACATTCCCCTTGATGCTCAAAGGTAAGCCCTCAATGCATCGCTCCAACAATCGGTCATCGTTGGGCACCATTTCGGGACACAACAAGACTAGCTCTTGAAAGCGTTGATTGTAAGCTGTAAGGGCGGTACCCTTGACTTTCAAGTTCCATAGCTCAACCTCCATTTGCTTGACTTCATTTCGTGGGCAATACTTCCTAACAAACATAGCTTTGAACTCACTCCAAGGTGTTGCTTGGGCAACATCAATGGTCACTGCACGAGCATAGATATTCCACCAAGTCAAAGCACTATCCACCAATGTGCTTGATGCAAACTTCACCTTATCAGCTTCAGCAACATTGCTAATCCCAAATTGAGATTCCAACTTCTCAAACCATCTAGTCAAACCTACTGCACCTTCAGTACCACGGAAACTCACTTGTGTAACCGCACGGAATTCCTTGTAGGTGCAGGTCCGCGCATTGGCAACAGTGGCCCCTTGGTTTGTCTCCTCTTGCGTGCTCGCTGTACGGATCGCTTCAGTTGCTGCGAGTGCCTCAGCCACCCGTTCCACGATCATTTGACTGAGCATGACTGGGTCAATCCCACCGGTAGCAGCTGGTGGATTCTGTGTCTCAGATCTTCTAACTGGTGCCATAATCTAAAAGGTAAACAAGACAATGAGTTTTGCCAGACATAACATTCATGGCACGCACAATACAATTATGAAATGCTCAACGGTATAATAAACAATATATGATGATCGCACAAATTTTGTAACCCAAATAAAATAATGTCATAACCTAACATCCATAGAAATGTTTGAAATACATCACAATCCGACATACATAATAAGGAAAAATGGAAAATGCCAACTAGCTGAGATAAACCTCATAGCTTAGTGGTCGTACAACAATGAGTCAATAGTACATGGTAAGTCTAACTAGTACCCTCACGACGCTGGTGAAGTGCTCTCTCAATCTCTGTCAGCCTCCTCTCAACCAAGTCCTCGCGAGCCTGGGTATCCCTAAGTCTGACCTCGGTATCATGGCAAGCGGCCCTAAACCTGCCCTCTAAGTCAGCAATAGGATCCTCAACAGGTGCCTCTAGTCCACCCACCTCAACCTGTGGCTCCACTCCCCAACGGGTCATCAGGCTCTCGATCTCCTCGAGGCGAGCATTCGGCATTGTGTCCATCTGGTCGAGAACAGTATGGAGCTGTCCTCGAAGGCGGGTCACACAAACCGTCAATGTCGTCTCATCCTCAACTGGACTCTTCTTTGTCAATGCCTCCAGCTTATCCTGCATCTCTTCATACTCCTCACCCAAAGTCTCCACAGCATCCTCCAACCTATTCAAATGGGTCGTCACACATCCATCCGCTGCTCCAAGCATCACAACTGATGATGTAGCTCTCCTAGGAATAGGAGTCGCAGCTCTCGGTCCAGTAGAGATACCAACATCGGCAAGCATCTCCTGATACACATCAGGTACAGTCTCTAGCGGTGGTGGTGGTGGTAGTGACGCCTCTGGGGCAGGACTGGCAGATGTGCGGGCTGCACGCCTGTCAGTGGCAGAGAAAGGTATGAGGGGTCGGTAAGGTGAAGGTGGTGGTCGGGCGGCTCTCCCTCGGAGACGTCGCCTAACATAGTAGAAAGGCAGAGTGCCAGGTGCTGGGGTAGAGATGTCTGCCCCTTCCCCTTCGTCTTCAGACGAATACGAGGAGATGAGTGCGATGGAAGCCTCAAGAGTAGCAGCATACGTAGCAGGTGGGTCCTTAGTGTCTGTGACCTCCATGGGTTCACCTTCTCCATCGGTGAACTCCGTATCATCATTCTCAGTATCTTCCATTGATTCGCCCCTAGTGACCGATGCCTGCCCTGGTGACTGCACCACATCAGCGGCTAGGTCGTCCTCTCCTCCGCCTTCTAGGCTAAGCACATCATCTGCTGGTGCATCAGGGATATGGATCGGTGAATGGTAAACCTCCTCAGTCTCTCTCTCGGTCTCATCATCTGAAGTCATCCGGTACCACGGATATCCTGATGGTGATCCTCTAGGTAATCCCATCGATGAACTGACAGTCGACTGTGAATTGCGGTTGTGGTATGCCCCTGAAGACGCTGAATCATCAGAAGAAGACATCGCTGTAACATAAACAGAATAGATGTGTGTAATTATCTCATATAATTAGTCCGTGAAAGGGACATCGACATAACATATAGCAATCATTGTTCAAACCACATGTATCCCATGTAACATACCTAAGATTTTGTTGTTGCACATGTACCCCATGTAATTATATCTCATAATTGTTAAATCACATGTATCCCATTTATCATATATTATATAATGTTGAATCACTCGACTCTAATAATAATTGTTCATTACATATATATATATATATATATATATATATACATATATATATATATATATATATATATATATATATATATATATACTTAATACTTATAATCCGTATGATAATCAACTAAACACATAACAGTTATAGTCTAGAGTTACTAAATGCAACCTAGTTCTCTATAACCATGTCTCTGATACCAATCTGTCACACTCCCAAAATATCAGAGTATAATGGCAACAAGGGAGTGGTGACGTCATGATTATCATACACACAGTTACAAAGAACGACCTCTAAATGAGACGTTCGGAAAATTGATCACTTGCATTTGATAAAATAAAGAGTTTTAACATAGTGCGGAAGCATAAAACTGGTCACAGATACAAAAACATAGTTTCCAAATAGTACAAATGATCTTTATTTTCAATAGAAATGACGGCAGTGCATGAGACCTCACATAGCATCTTCATTCTTAATACCTGAGAAAAACATTGCTAAAGCGTCAACATAAAGTTGGTGAGTTCATAGGTTTAGTTAATTTGAAGTGTTTAATGAACCACAAGATTTTCCCAAACATGATAACAATATAACAAATACAAAGTCATCATAAAAGCATTTATTACAGTCTAAGCTCGTGACACCGAAGCGTTAACAACACCGGCAGTATAATCATATAAATGTAGCCCAACTGGATGCCTAAACCCACGACATCCTATCTCAGACTCAAATGAAACTGTGCCCGCTTGTCCCCTGTTGGACCAAGACGGACAGGGGCGTCAACCCCGATAGATCTATCCATAACATTCGCGCTTACACAAAGTAATTAACGGTTCACGATTCACGGGCCAAAGCAACTGGGTTTTTAGTGGGACTTAGACTAGTATATAAATCAGTAAATGCACTTGTGTTCATACGTTAAATCAAGCAATGTCTCACCCCAAAAAGCAGTAAAAGCAGTTAAAAAGTGGGGCTATAAACTCACCTCGTTAAATCAGCAAAGTGATGGAAATGTAAATGTAGCTCGAGAATACGGTCACGTTATCCACAACCTAAATAAGTATATCGACCGTGTTACGACACTTATAATTTTACCAATAAAAATGCATGACACCCTAGTTGTGCTCGACACTACGTTTTATTTAAAACGACACGAAAATACTACATAGTTATTAACGGGTTTTAGTTTTACTAAATAACTATATAAATTCGTGTTGGGCTTGAACTAGCCCGAACAATATCCAACCCAAACAGTATGTAATAGTCCAACCCATGATGTGAGGCCATGGACTCGGCCCATCTATCTAATATGACCCGACTAGCCCAAAATGGGGCGTTACAAACTATGTTGGGTGAGGGGGTAATAATATCTCTGGCTGTTCAGTTTACACATTATACACACACACACACTCACTAATACTTCCACCGCCACATCTCCTTCTCTCTCTCTCTGATTGAAAACTATATTCAGTTTCATCTTGTTCTTTATCAATTCCAAGCCAAGATTAATATAAACCCGATTATTGTACATCTAACAGGAGGTTTCTTGATCACTATTTTCATGAGATGGGGTTTTTATTCCCACATCATCTCTATTTCGATTCATTTATGGTTCCAGTGTGCTCCCCTTATGATGATTTTGATGATCATTCTTTACAAAGATAAGTTTTGGTTTCTCCTTTTAATAGAAAGTGTTTTCTCACATTTACTTGATTAATCTAACGAAAATAAAGGGTTTTATCTTGATTAAAACACTCGATTTCATCTTAATTAAATGATCCAGATTTGAATTTGAATAAGTCAAAAATTAGGGTTTTATAGTAATTAGGGGTTTTGATATATCTAACGTTTAATTATAATTAATTAGTGTTTTCTTACCTAAAAACTTGTTAATTGCATCATATAACCCGATTTATAAAATTAGGGTTTCGGTCAAATTGAGGGTTTGTTTATTACTCGGTTTTAATCTAATTAACTAGTCAATTCGTGTTTAGATTAGGTTTAATTAGTGCTTAAATCAATATATTAAAAATTAGGGTTTTGAAATAATTAGGGGTTTTTATACCCGCTAGTTTAATTTAGGTTAATTAGCATTTTTATGAGATGGATTGTGTAAATTTTATGTTACTACTGATTTTAGAACAAGTTAGGGTTTCTGCAGATTAATGAAGGCTTCGAATGGGGTTTTTATTTGATACTGTTATTAACAGTGTTAGTAAAAAAAAAATATGGTCAATAATAAAAACGCACGAGATGGTAAAAAAAGAAAAAGGGGTCTGTGGTCTCGACAGAAAATGGGGGGTTTGGGTCATGGGTCCAAATTGATAGCACAATACTATTATTATTACATTTTATTGCTTAATCCGAATAGTTTTAAAAAGACTAATTAGTTTGGTTTGTATTCGCAGGTTGTTTTAAAATGACAAACACAACTAAATGTATGCAGAAAATGAAAGAAAGGTGGGTAAAAGACTCACAATGAGGAAAGGATTTTCGGCTTGGTGTATTTGGACAGGAAAGGAATGGCTTGGCTGGAAACTCAGTAGCTTTGTTCAACCCAGATTTGTTTGTGTTGTAATATTGTTTTGTGTTTAAGGATTGTGTTAAGGACAGTATATTTAACTTGGTACACATGGCATAGGGTTAAGTCCCATCCGAAAATGGTACCCTTGTGATATACACCTTTTGGGCAATTTTGGCATGTGTGTTGGACACTTGTGAAGCTAAGTAGTTTATCCTGTGATCTTGACTTTTGTTGACCGAATGGTGGTCTAAAGTGGTGTCCAGGTTTGTGTTTTGGTTCCCAGATGGTGGTTTAGCTTGTAACATCACACTTGGGCTTTGGCCCAAGTAAATAATAAAGTGTTTACTTGTTTGATTTTGGTGTAATGTTCAATTCGATTAGGTCCGACGACCCTTTCTAGTATTCGTAGACTCGGACAAGTTTCATAACCACGCGACAAGTAAATTAGTAGGATTGACGTTGTTTAGTTTTGACAATATAATACCATTCGATCCTCGTTTATGTTTGTTGTTATATCCCACGTGACACATCTAAGTCACATAATAGCGTGGGAGTTTACACGTCGTAGAATAGATAATAATAAGCGTTCGCGTTCTCAAAACATCGTAGTGCATTCGGACGGCACAAACCGTTAACAAGTGAAACGTAGTGCAACGAGCACGTCTATTTAAATAATCGAAAAATTAAAGTTGTTACATTCGTTCTCCCTAAAAAGGGCTTTGTCCGCAAAGCAAAACAAACAATATAGTTTAAGTCGACACTACATTAGTAAACAAATGAGGATACTTCATAAATATGAGATAACTTCTCAATTTGTTAAATCCACAAGGTTCAAAGCTCACATTAAATAAATACATGGAAAAATAAAGATGAAAAATTGACGGATGTCACATACACTTATGACATTGTGCACGTTGGTTAAATCAAGTTAAGGAAGAGACGACTAACGTGATCAATTTCAAATGTGAGTATGAAGAAAATTGAATCACGATAGTTGAGAGATAGAACCGGATTTGCGGATAACACGAGAGCACGGTTCTTTAAAGGTTCCAAAAGTACATTCATCCCTGTAATCACATCACCACACAAACACAAACACCTATAGAGGCCCCCCTACACTTAGGGGGTTAAAACAGAAAAGGATAGATACTCGGGTTGCCTCCCGAGGAGCGCTTGTTTTTGATAACCGAGTCACGAGCCGGACTCGACCCAAAATTAGTTCATGGGGAACGTGGTTAGGGATGGAATCATCTCATGAGAGATGTCCTCACCAAAGTACAACTTCACTCGTTGGCCATTCACCTTAAAATTAGGTCCATTAGGTTGAGCGAGCTCGAGAGTACCATATGGAAAAATTTGGGAAATGGTGAATGGGCCGGACCAACGAGATTTTAGCTTGCCCAAAAAGATTTTCAACCGAGAGTTAAAGAGTAAAACTTTATCTCCAACTTGGAACTCTCGGTTTTTAATCTTAGAGTCGTGAATGAGCTTAGTCTTTTCCTTATAGATCAAAGAATTTTCATAAGCCTCATTCTGGAGTTCATTCAGCTCATTGAGTTGGATCTTGCGTAGGTCGCCGGCTTTGTTGATATCAAAATTAGCCCACTTCAAGGCCCAGTAAGCCTTGTGCTCCAACTCAATGGGGAGGTGGCATGCTTTCCCGTACACGAGACGATATGGTATACAACCAATCGGAGTCTTGTATGCGGTACAGAAAGCCCACAGAGCATCATCAAGTTTATCGGCCCATGAGGCACGATGCTCTCCCACGGTTCTTTCAAGAATTCACTTTAAGCCTCGGTTAGAGATTTCAGCCTGGCCATTAGTTTATGGGTGGTAGGCGGTGGAAAGACGATGATTTACACCATACTTAGCCATGACTCTTGCAAATTGGTCATTGTAAAAATGAGTCCCGCGATCACTAATAATGGCACGAGGCACACCGAATCTAGCGAACAGCGATTTAAAAAAGTTACAAACCACCCTTGCGTCATTAGTGGGTAAAGCTTTGGCTTCAACCCATTTAGAAACGTAGTCAACGGCTACAAGGATGTATTTGTTTCCTTTAGATGAAGGGAATGGCCCCATAAAGTCGATACCCCAAACATAAAAGATTTCACATTCTTGTATGAAATTTTGAGGCATCTCATCTTTATGTGTGATCTTGCCTTGTTTTTGACAAGCATCACAACGTTTAACCATCTCGTGAGCATCACGATAAATGGTGGGCCAATAAAATCCCGAGTCAAACACTTTTTTGGCGGTGTAGTTGGGACCAAAGTGACCACCGGTGGGTCCTTTGTGGCAAGCGTCAAGGATTTCTAAAGCTGCCAGTCCATCAACACATCGGCGAATAATCAAATCAGCACATTGTTTGAATAGATACGGGTCATCCCAAAAGTTAGTCTTAATGTCTTTAAAGAACTTCTTCTTTTGTTGGGATGTTAACCCGTCAACGAGAATTCCACCCGCCAAGTAGTTTGCAATGTCCGCAAACCACGGGGTTTCATCAGAAGTCGAGTTGATAGACATTAAGGTCTCCAGGGGAAAAGAGTCATTGATCTCTTTGTTCGGATGTTCCCCTTGGTAAGGATCCTCAAGTCTACTGAGATGATCCGCGGCTAGGTTTTCAGCTCCCTTCTTATCACAAATTTCGATTTTAAATTCTTGAAGTAGCAAAACCCAGCGAAGAAGTCTTGGTTTGGAATCTTGCTTAGTCAACAAGTACTTCAACGCGGAATGATCGGTATAAACGATTGTGGTGGAAAGGACCAGATAGGGGCGGAACTTTTCAAAAGCATAGACAACAGCTAAAAGCTCTTTTTCGGTTGTCGTGTAATGCAATTGAGCCCCCGTTATTGTCTTGCTAGCGTAATGGATTGGTTGGAAGTGTTTGTTCACTCTTTGGCCCAAAACCGCTCCTATAGCAAAGTTGTTAGCATCGCACATCAACTCGAAAGGCAGCTCCCAATTAGGGGTAACTAAGACGGGTGCCTTAGTTAGCTTATCCTTAAGCAGGTTGAAGGTTTCAATACATTCTTTGGAAAAGATAAAAGAAGTATCTTTTTCCAAGAGGTGGGTCATCGGGCGAGCGATTTTAGAAAAATCTTTGATGAAACGACGGTAAAAGCCCGCATGACCGAGGAAACTTCTCACACCCTTCACGGTTGAAGGTGGAGGCAACTTAGAAATAACATCAACTTTAGCACGGTCCACTTCAAGACCGGCTTTGGAGATCTTGTGTCCTAGCACGATGCCCTCTTTTACCATGAAATGGCATTTTTCCCAATTAAGAACAAGGCGAGTGTCTTCACACCGCTTCAGCATACGTTCTAAATTGGCAAGGCAAGCAGAGAAAGAATCGCCATAAACCAAGAAATCATCCATGAATACTTCCATAGTTTCTTTAACCATGTCATGGAATATCGCCATCATACACCTTTGGAACGTCCCAGGAGCATTGCATAAACCGAAAGGCATGCGTTTGTAAGCAAATGTTCCGTAGGGATAAGTGAATGTGGTCTTTTCTTGGTCTTTGGGATCGATGGGAATTTGAAAATACCCGGAGAAACCGTCTAAGAAGCAGTAATAGTCATTACCCGCTAGACGCTCGAGCATTTGATCCATGAAAGGAAGAGGAAAGTGATCTTTTCTCGTAGCATCATTGAGTTTGCGATAGTCGATACAAACTCTCCACCCAGTAACGAGACGAGTGGGAATCAACTCGTTGTGTTCATTGGGAACAACGGTTATTCCGCCCTTCTTGGGCACACAATGTACGGGACTTACCCATGGCGAATCCGAAATAGGGTAAATCAAGCCGGCATCAAGAAGTTTGATAACCTCTTGTTTGATGACGTCATGAATGCGAGGATTAACCCTTCTTTGGCTCTAGATTGCGGGTTTAAAGTCATCTTCCATGAGAATCTTGTAAGTACAAAAGTTTAGATCAATTCCTCGGATATCGGAAATTTTCCAAGCAATTGCCTTCTTATGATCTTTGAGGACGGCGATGAGGCGAGATTTCTCTTCTTCTTTCAAGTCCTTCGCGATGATGACGGGCGACTTCTTCTTATCTTCAAGGAACACGTACTCGAGATGGGGCGGCAACTCCTTAAGTTCTAAATCCGGAGGATTTTTGATGGGAGGCGTATTCAAAGTCGATGCATCAATAGCAATAGCCTTAGGAGATGGTGGAGAAATATGGTCCTTTTTGAGAAGGTTCTCAATGAGACGAATGTCTTCATCCCAATCGGTGGGAGAATCGTCATTTTCTAAGTTCACATCTCCCATGGTGGCTTCCAAATCTTTCCAAAGGAAGTCACTTTCTCCAAATAGAGATAGTTATGAATCAATAGAGGAAACGGTCTCAACATTGGGAGGAGAGGTAGGAATACTTTTACAAGCATCTTTGAAGTGTTCTTCACAAGCCTCATCAAGAACGTCGATACAATTAACACTCTCGTATGAATAAGGCTGTTTAGAAAGCTTTCCCATGTTGAAGACAATTTTATCGTCACCCACTCTCATGATAAGCTCACCAGCTTCAACATTGATGAGAGTGCGACCGGTCCTCAAGAATGGACGTCCAACGATTAATGGCACACGAGGGTCCATATCGTAGTCGACCACGACGAAATCGACAGGAAAAGTGAATTTGTCGACTCCTACAAAGACGTCTTCGGCTATCCCCACTGGATAAGCAACCGTACGGTTAGCTAATTCCAAAGTCATTTTGGTGGGGAATAGCTCAGGGAGAGATAATTGCTTCCAAACGCTTAAGGGCATTAAGTTAATACTGGCATATAGATCGGCTAGGGCCATGCAATTCTCTACTCCCGGGAAGTTTCAAGGAATTAAGAAGCGACCCGGATCACCAAGTTTGGTTGGCAATTTCCTTAAGAGCACTGCAGAGCAATTCTCATTAAGTTGGGTGTTAGCGATATCAAGAAGCTATTCCTTGTCGCTAAGAAGATCTTTGAACATTTTCGCGTATTTAGGCATGTAAGCGAGAGCCTCAGCGAAGGAGATGTTGAAATTCAATTGTTAAAACATTTTGAGAAAGTTCGAAACTTGAATATCATCCTTGCTTTTAAGCTTCTCTTTCCTCAACCTTGATGGATAAGGTATATCGGAAAAAGAGGAAGTCTTTGGGATCGAAGGATCACTCACATCCTTGGGTGGAGGAGGGGTAGAAGTAAGAGGTGGAGAAATTGGGGAAATAGAAGGTTGAGGAATAGGAGCAGGTGACTCGTTTTCCTTAGTCACAATCACCGGTGGAGGTATAGGAAGCTCGGGTTCCTTGGTACCTTTGCCACTGCGAGTGGTGATTGCTTTCATCTCCCCTCTTGGATTCGCAACGGTGTTACTCGGAAGAGTACCCGAAGAAGAGGGTTGATTACCTTGGAAGAAACTAGCCATCATGTTCCTTAAGTCATTCGTTTGACTTGCCAAAGTGTTTCTCATATCAACTCGCAGATCGTTCCCTTGTTTCACCATGTCCGCTTTCAAGTTGAGCACTTCCCGTTGGAGATTGTCCACGATCACATCATTAGTCCTCATGTAGGTTCCAATATCTTGGTGTAATGCAATGGGTTGGTTGGGAGGAGCATTGTAGGCGGGTGGTTGATAAGCAGGTTGTGGTAAACTTGGTTGTTTCTTTGAGGTGGATATGGTTGTTTGTGAGGTGGTTGGTATGGTGCACGAGGTTGTTGTTGAGGAGGGAGATTAAGGTTTTGTTGTTGGTTCGGGTTTTTAGGAGGGAAGCCGGGCGGTGAGAGAAAGTTGTTTGAGCGATAGCTGAGCAAGTTGCGGTCTCCTCGAGGACGAGCTTGATAAGCGGCCGGAGGATAGGTACCGTATGCTGCATTAACATTCTCAGAAGGATAATATTGGGTGGCGGTACAAGTGGTGTAAGAGTGAGGACCCCCGTATATTTCACATGGTTGGCTAACAGCATTGACTTGAGCGTCTTGAGCGTTTTTAACGTTGATGCTGTTGGTGTTGTTAGCGGTGTGGGTAACAAGCGATTCAAGAAGCGTAGTAATTTTGTCAAGTCGCTTGTCGTTGTCACTAGTACTAGCACTAGCGACATTGGTCCGAACACTCTTGGTTTGCACACGAGACTTATTTTCAATAATATCCCAAGCGGCATTGGAAGTCTTAACCAAAATATTACCCCCCCGAGGCACTATTTAGTGAATCTTGGTCATTCATGCTTAAACCATTATAAAAAGTATTAATTTGGTGCATTTTGGTAAAACCATGTTGTGGGCACTTTCTTAAAAGATCTTTAAAACGGTCCCAAGATTCACTAAACGACTCATCGTACTTTTGTTCAAAATTAATGATTTCATTCCGCAAAGCGGTAGTACGAGAGGGTGGGAAAAAGTAGTTTATAAACTTGGTCTCCAAATCCGTCCACGTCAGAATACTTTGTGGCGGTTCCTTTGCAAGCTAATGCCGGGCTTGTCCCTCTAGGGAGAAAGGAAAAAGTTGTAAACGGATTACCTCTTGTGGAACACCATTGAATTTGACCGTATTCGTGAGTTGCAAGAACCTTTTGATGTAGTCATGAGGATCATCAATGGTACGCCCCAAGAATGGTTGAGCAGAGACCATCTGGATAAAGCCGGATTTGAGCTCAAAGTTGTTGGCTGCAATCGCGGGTATGATAATTGGATCATTGTTGCCCTCCACATGTGCTTGTAACAGTTAAACCATAGGGCGATTGTCCGGTAAAGGTTCATTGTTGTTGTTATTATTGTTGTTGAAAGGTGGATTGTTACTGTTGTTGTTTTGAGGTGGATTGTTATTGTTGTTGTGTACACCGGCCATGTGTAAGTCTTCGAGAGGCTCGGGCTCTTGATAAGACGTTGATCGTGTACGCATGCACCTGCAAAAGAACTAACAAAGCAAACAAGAAATACTTTTGTCTTTTTTATGTTTTTTACTTTTTAGGATTTTTGAAAATTTAATTTTTTCTTTTCGGTTTTTAAAAGTTGTTATGAAAAAGTAACGTTCACGGTGAACGGATCCCAAAATCCAAGTTCTCACAAAAAACTGTTAATCTTAACGAGAAGAGCCGGCAGCGGTGCCATTTGATACAAGAGATTTTGGATGGGGTTCAGATTAGTTCTCGGAATCTTCTCGAATTGATCACAGCTCAAAGTAGAATAGTTGTTCTTGGTGACAAATAGGAGGTTTGGTTTTCTATTCTACTAAAAGGTAAATGCATGAAGTAACTAAAAGTAAACTAGAAGCAGTTAATCAATAAAAATAAAACTTGAATTAAAATTTAAATAAAACAGTAACAGTAAATACCCTCAAAATTGCTTGATTCGGAATATCTAACAAAAATGCTTCATTCAGAATGTAAGCTTGATCCGGAATAAGAGCTTGATGCGGAATAAATATTCTTCATGCAGAATGTTAGGTTCATGCGGAATAATATGACTGGTCCGGAATAAAAGATATTCCGAACGAAGGACTTGATCCGGAATAATAAAAGTTCCGAATGAAAGGCACTGATCCGGAATGTTTGAATGTTCCAAACGAAGGACTTGATCCGGAATGTTTGAATGTTCCGAACGAAGGACTTGATCCGGAATGTTTGAATGTTCCGAACGAAGGACTTGATCCGGAATAATAAAAGTTCCGAATGAAAGGCACTGATCCGGAATATAAAATATTCCGGATGAAAGGAGTTTGGTTCGGAATACTGGGAACGATGAAGAACAGTAGGTAACCGAAAAACAGGGGAAAAATGATTTTACCAACAATCAACCAAGTTTTTTAACCAAATCTTAAACAAAACCAATCAACAATCATCTACTAACCGTAAACATCAAATCCCAACAATAAAAACTCAAAACCCACTAACTTTTGAAGATCAAATCAACCAAATAAGAACTTTAAAACTTCGAATCAAAGAACAAGATGAACAAGATGAAATGGAAAGATTATATTGATGATTAAGGTTAAAACAATCAAGGGAAAAGATTAAAATTACAAGATTTGTAAAAACAAGAATCAAAATCACCAACACCTTAGTGGTGTTGGCTTCTTCCCTACGAAACAAAGAGAAAGAAAAGAGAAAAACTAAAACTTGTCCAAATGTGTGAAGGGAATCCCTTTATATAGTCCTTGCCTTTGGTTGGTGAGTGGGCTTTCTCTCGTTCTTCTTGTCTTCTCGTCTTTTCAGAAAAGTGGACGTTTTCGATTCTGATTCGGGATTTGTCGCCGATTAAATTCAACTCGTCTTTTAATTTCTTCGTTTAATAGACTTGAGTTCTTTCGACATGTGTAAATCTTCCATCTTTGGTCCTTTTCTTCGATAAATCTTCAAATAGGCCCATTCACTTCAAATCTTTTGCATCTCTTGGACAATAGACTTCGTCTTGAGTCTTTTTCTTCGATAAAACCCGTGCAATCCCATGTTTTCTTCAATATTCATCCGGTTGACTCTGAAAACACAATAAACACAAAAACCACGCATAATTCCAAACAAATGATATTAAATACGTGTTTTGGTCTTGTTTCAGTAAGAAATAAGTGGTAAAAGGATGGGTGTTTACACACCTATCACAAAACACGTAAACCATATAGATCTAAGTATACACATAACTTAGATCTATGACTCTAACACTATATCCAAGTATTAACAAACTTGGATCTACACACCTAACACCTAATCCAAGGATACCCATCACTTGGATCTTCTACCCTTACAAATACATCCAAGTGAACCCAACACTTGGATCTTCTACACATACATCAAGTCCAAGTATACACATCACTTGGATCTTCATGTTTACATTGTAGGAAAACTATGTGTTAATGCAAGTGATGTCTAAAAACGTTATTAGTGTTAACTAATCTTTCTTAGTTTTGATCACAACAAACTATACAACACATTTAGTGTAAAACACAAAACGAATTATTTAACTAACACTATCATCAAGGTAATAATCATATCACTAACCTTTCTTAATCATACTTAGTGATCATCAAAATGATTATCCTTAAAACTCACTTTTGTTAATATGACAAAATATTTTTTTAAAAACTTTCTTTTTAAGAAAATGTTTTATTAAAATGGAAAATGTAAATTTGAAAATGACATATTCCATATGCCATAAGAATATCCTTTGAAGGTTTAAAAAAACTCAGATATTCCTACCCCACTAAAAGACAAAAAAGGGAGCGGACTCTACTGGGCGGTACCTTAAATAGCCTAGACGATTCCTTATCGATAAGGTACCGTCGGCTAGATAAGGATCCGCGCCCAGCTGGCCGTTGGACTTTGTCTTCTATAAATAGTGGCTCAAATCTCATTTTCCAATAAGCCTCTTGGATATTTTTCTCAGCCCCCTTTCTCTTTTCTATAGCATAATCATTAGTAGATGATCACTTAAAGTGTTAAGGATGTTTACATATGATTATCCTCTTGATCCCCTCCTTTACCTTGTCCAATGAGAAGATCACTCACTCACTAGTGTTGTGATAAAGATGAATCCATAAATTAGTCATGTTTATCATGTTAGCCTTTTTATTTTTGTTAATCCATTTATATTTATGAAATACTTGGACTAGTTGTGTTCATCCAAGCTATTTGTAAATACTTGGATTTGTTGTGTACATCCATTGCATATGTGTTTGCTTGGATTTGTGTTGTGTAGATCCAAGTTACATGTGTGTACTTGGATATGTCCAGTCGAGTTGTAATAGACTTGTGTAGTAGTTCTCACTAAACTATAACGTGATGTGGTTGTGTCTTGTGAGTTCTTACTAAACTTGAAAGTGATTAGTAGTTGTGTTGTGTGAAGTTCTTACTTAGCTTCAAAGTGAAGAGTCGTGAAGATTGGTTCTAGATTTGGATTAGAACTCGACATCTAGCCTTATGTTGTTAATGGTGAAGTAGGCAACGTCGTGAAGATTGGTTCTACCTTGAGATTAGAACTCGACATCTAGCCTTGTGTCGTTAAATTGTGAAGTAGGCAACGTTGTGTAGATTGGTCCTAGCTAATGATTAGGTCTCTACATTTAGCTTAGTGTCGGAAAATAATGTAAGCGACGATGTAAGGCTTTCTCCGCCAAGAAGGGAGCTTGTGGATATAGTAGAAATCTCGAGTAGGTGTACTCGAGGAGTGGAGTAGAAACGAGGATAGAGCCTCGTTGTCGAACCACTATAAATCTTGGTGTCTTGTCACTAGGTTGTCTCTTTCCTTACTCTTTGATATTAGCATTTTAGATGGGTTCAGGTTTTCTCTCGATATCCTCTCGAATTAATCTCGGTCTTAAGTGGAATGATTGTTCTTGGTTACTAAAAAAATGGTTTGGATTTTTAATCTACTAAATGTTAAATGCTCTAAAATGTAAACTTAAATTTAAAAGTAATCAAATTAATAACAATTAATAAAACTTGAACTTGAATTAAAATTAAAATTAAAATTAAAACTGAAATTAAAGTTAAAATGAAGAAACAGTAACCTAAAGAAACAGTAACAATTAATGAAGCTCAAAAGAAACTTGATTCGGAAGTATACCCTTGATTCGGAACTTTGTTCATCCAGAACTTTTCACTCGGAAGTCTTCATTCGGAACTTTTGAAAAATCCTTCATTCGGAACTTTCTTCGGAAGTTGATTCGGAAGTTGTTGATCCGGAAGTTGGTTCGAACTTCGTTCGGAAGTTTGGCTCGGAAGTTGGTTCGGAACTTTTCACCCGGAACTTTATTCGGAAGTATGGTTCATTCGAAAGTTTTTACTCATTCGGAACTTTTTGAAAAGAAATTGATTCGGAACTTAAAAACATGCATTCATTCGGAACTTACTGTTCATCCGGAACTTCAGTTCATTCGGAAGATGGGATTCATCCGGAACTTTCTGTTCGTTCGGAAGTTTTGATTCATGCGGAACTTTTTAAACAAAGACTCACTCGGAACTTTTAAAGGACATATTCATTCGGAACTTGGGTGTTCATCCGGAACTTTTGGTGTTCATCCGGAAGTCTGGGAAACCCAGATACAGTCGTTTTACCCGAAGAACAAGGAAACCAATTTTAATCAAAAAATCACCAAGTTTTTTACCAAAAACTTAAATAAACTAATCACTAAGCATCAACTAACCATAAACTACAAATCCCATCAACAAAAACACAAATCCCAACAACTTTTAAAGATCAAATCAATAAAATAACAACTTAAGAACTTGAAGAGAAAGATGATGATGAACAAGATGAAATGGAAAGATTAAACAAGAACTTGTATTGATGATTGATGTTTTAACAAGATCAAACAAAGATTAAAATTACAAGATTTGAGAAACAAAGATCAAAAATCACCAAACACCCTAGTGGTGATGGTGATCCTACGAAACAGAAAGGAGAGAAAAGTGGGGAGAAAGAAACTAAAAACTAACTGGCTAAATGTGTGAGGGGTGGTCTATTTATAGGCTTGTCTTTTGGTTGGTGAGTGGGCTTTCTCCCGTTCTTCTTGTCTTCTCGTCTTTTCAGAAAAGTTGACGTTTTCAATTCTGATTCGGGATTTGTCGTCGATTAAATTCAACTCGTCTTTAAATTTCTTCGTTTAATAGACTTGAGTTTCTTCGACTTATGTAAATCTTCCATCTTTGGTCCTTTTCTTCGATAAATCTTCGAATAGGCCCAGTGACTTCAAATCTTTTGCATCTCTTGGACAATAGACTTTATCTTGAGTCCTTTTCTTCAGTAAAACCCGTGCAATCCCATGTTTTCTTCAATATTCATCCGGTTGGCTCTGAAAACACAATAAACACAAAAACCACGCATGATTCCAAACAAATGATATTAAATACGTGTTTTGGTCTCGTTTTAGCTAGAATTAAGTGGTAAAAGGATGGGTGTTTACACACCTATCAAATCCCCTACACTTAACCATTGCCATGCCCTCATGCAATGCTTAGTGATAAAGCAATTTTACACTTTTCTCATAATTAATCAACCTTGGCCTTATTCAAATACTACTAGACAAAAATTAAAGTAATTAAAAGAAATTAAACTTTAAAGGAAACAAAAGGATAGAAAACCATTTTCACTTGAAAATAGCTACATGGAAATAACTTGCAAAGAAATCAATGACTTACATTAGGGCTTTGGTGCTGCGAAGATTTATCACCCTCAAGTTTCACGTTCCCCAAACTAAGCTTAAAAACGAGATCATTGTTATTATAAGTTAGCAATTCAAACACTTACACACATGGCTTAATTAACTGCTTAAACTCCCTTATTCCTAGGTGTATCTCTTGTATTTTATTTTTGTCTTAGAATGATCATGAAGATGCATTTTTGGACTTATTTCGATAGTTTATTAAGGCTGAAAGCAAAGTAGGACGATTTGATCAATAGTTAGCTAAAGGACAAAATCTCTTAAAACTGCTTCTCGGGATATCAAAAAGTTCATATCTTGGCATAACTCGGTTCACGATTTGAGACCTTTCTCGGGCCGATATTTGGCATGTACTTCATACTTCATATCTTGAGAGACGTGCTTGAGATAATGGTCTTCTCATCGTTCATAGAGTTTCTTCACTTGGAGACTTTTGAGGGGTTCTCCAACTTTGTTGACCACGAATTCATGATTATTTCTTCAATCTCTATTTGGGATTTTGAGATACAACGATCCGCCTCCTTTTCGGACTTGGATCTATTTATCCTCATACCTTGTTAGGGTCTTTTCGGACAGACTTCTCCATGATCTTTATGGGAGTTGATTGCTTTTCGTCGTGAGTCTTGATCCTTCATATTGACTTTGGGAATAATGCTTTTCACATCACCTTGGATCTTTAGCAATAAAACGGAATCCTCATGCCTTGTTAGGGCCTTTTTGGACTCGCCAATCTTTGCGCCCCGCTTCATAAGTTATGCCTTGGCTATGAACTCTTATCATTACCAAACAACTTTTAAACGATCTTGGGCTAGAAGCTAAGTAACTTTTCAAATCGTACGACCTTACTTATTGCAGATAATTTATTAGCAAGTGATGGGAGAATAGGCAAATAATTACACCAAGTGAGCTTGTGCAAGAATACCGACTTATAATTGACTCTATCATTTCTCGTCCTCCACAATTTAAAATCTCAAGTAATGAGACTCGTGGATACTTAGCCTAATAAACCAATTAAGGTCTACATGGTTAAGGATACTAGCTAGAATAAACTTGAATAAGTCTATTCGGGTTGAGTCAAAATAAACGCAACGGCCTAATATGTCAAAGACTTCTAAACTAGCTACACCACTTTATTAAAATTTGACTTTATTGCGGGATATATACATATGAAAGCAACGATAAAAATTTAAAAATTACGACTAAATCGCCAAAGTTAATAAAAAATTTGAAAAATGTTGAAAAATATGATTTTCCGGTTAAATGAAGGCATTTTCATGGAAAAGTCCACTTAAAACTTCGATAGAAGTCCCCCCTACACTTAAGATAAACATTGTCCTCAATGTTTAAGCATGTGGGAAAAGTCTCCCCTACACTTATGACATTGTGCACGTTGGTTAACTCAAGTTAAGGAAGAGACGACTAAAGTGATCAATTTCAAATGTGAGTATGAAGAAAATTGAATCACGATAGTTGAGAGATAGAACCGGATTTCGGATAACACGGGAGCACGGTTCTTCAAAGTTTCCAAGAGTGCACTAATCCCTGTAATCACATCACCACACAAATACAAACACTCTATAGAGGCTCCCCTACACTTAGGGGGTTAAAACATAAAAGGATAGATACTCGGGCTGCCTCCCGAGGAGCGCTTGTTTTTGATAACCGAGTCACGAGCCTGACTCGACCCAAAATTAGTTCATGGGGAACGTGGTGAGGGATGGAATCACCTCCTGAGAGGTGTCCTCACCAAAGTACAACTTCACTCGTTGGCCATTCACCTTAAAATTAGGTCCATTAGGTTGAGCGAGCTCGAGAGTACCATATGGAAAAATTTGGGCGATGGTGAATGGGCCGGAGCAACGATATTTGAGCTTGCCCGAAAAGATTTTCAACCGAGAGTTAAAAAGTAAGACTTTGTCTCCAACATGGAACTCTCGGTTTTTGATCTTGGAGTCGTGAATGAGCTTAGTCCTTTCCTTATAGATCAAAGAATTTTCATAAGCCTCATTACGGAGTTCATTGAGCTCATTGAGTTGGATCTTGCGTAGGTCACCGGCTTTGTTACTATCAAAATTAGCCCACTTCAAGGCCCAATAAGCCTTGTGCTCCAACTCAATGGGGAGGTGGCACGCTTTCCCGTACACAAGACGATAAGGCGTACAACCGATCTGGGTCTTGTAAGCAGTACGGAAAGCCCACAAAGCATCATCAAGTTTATCAGCCCATGAGGCACGATGCTCTCCCACGGTTCTTTCCAGAATTCGCTTAAGTCCTCGGTTGGATATTTCGGCCTGGCCATTAGTTTGTGGGTGGTAGGCTGTGGAAAGACGATGATTTACACCGTACTTAGCCATGACTCTAGCAAATTGGTCATTGCAGAAATGAGTCCCACGATCACTAATAATGGCACGAGGCACACCGAATCTAGCGAAAAGAGCTTTCAAAAAGTTACAAACCACCCTTGCGTCATTAGTAGGTAAAGCTTTGGCTTCAACCCACTTAGAAACGTAGTCAACGGCTACAAGGATGTATTTGTTTCCTTTAGAAGAAGGGAATGGCCCCATAAAGTCGATACCCCAAACATCAAAGATTTCACACTCTTGAATGAAATTCTGAGGTATCTCGTCTTTATGTGTGATCGTGCCTTGTTTTTGGCAAACATCACATCGTTTAACCATACCGTGAGCGTCACGATATATGGAGGGCCAATAAAATCCCGAATCAAACACTTTTTTTGCTGTGTAGTTGGGACCAAAGTGACCACCAGTGGGTCCTTTGTGGCAAGCATCAAGGATTTCTGACGCTGCCGGTCCATCAACACATTGGCGGATAATCAGGTCGCCACATTGTTTGAATAGGTAAGGGTCGTCCCAAAAGTAAGTCTTAATGTCGGTGAAGAACTTTTTCTTTTGTTGGGATGTCAACCCTTCCTTGAGAATTTCACCCGCCAAGTAGTTTGCAAAGTCTGCAAACCACGGGTTTTCATCAGATTTCGAATTTATAGATATTAAGGTCTCCAAGGGAAAAGAATCATTGATTTCTTTGTTAGGATGATCCCCTTGGTAAGGATCCTCAAGTCTGCTGAGATGGTCCGCGGCTAGGTTTTCAGCTCCTTTTTTATCACGAATTTTGATTTTAAATTCCTGGAGTAGCAAAACCCAGCGAAGAAGTCTTGGTTTGGAATCTTGCTTTGTCAACAAGTACTTCAACGCGGAATGATCGGTGTACACAATTGTTGTGGAAAGGACAAGATAGGGGCGAAATTTTTCAAAGGTATAAACAACAGCTAAAAGCTCTTTTTCGGTTGTCGTATAATGCAATTGTGCCCCCGTCATTGTCTTGCTAGCGTAATGGATCGGTTGGAAGTGTTTGTTCACTCTTTGTCCCAGAACCGCTCCAATAGCAAAATGACTAGCATCGCACATCAACTCAAAAGGCAGCTCCCAATTAGGGGTAACCAAGATAGGTGCCTTAGTTAGCTTATCCTTAAGCGAGTTGAAGGCTTCAAGGCACTCTTTGGAAAAGATAAAAGGAGTATCTTTTTCCAAGAGGTGGGTCATCGGGCGAGCGATTTGAGAAAAATCCTTGATGAATCGTCGGTAGAAGCCCGCATGACCCAGAAAACTTCTCACACCCTTCACGGTTGAAGGTGGAGGCAACTTGGCGATAATATCGACTTTAGCACGGTCTACTTCAAGACCGGCTTTGGAAATCTTGTGTCCCAGCACGATGCCTTCTTTTACCATAAAATGACATTTTTCCCAATTCAGAACAAGGCGAGTGTCTTCGCACCTCTTTAACATACGTTCCAAATTGGCAAGGCAAGAAGAGAAGGAATCCCCAAAGACCGAGAAATCATCCATGAAGACTTCCATGGTTTGTTCAACCATGTCATGGAAGATAGCTAACATGCACCTTTGGAAAGTCCCGGGCGCATTACATAAGCCAAAAGGCATTCTTTTGTAAGCAAATGTGCCATAGGGACAAGTGAATGTTGTCTTCTCTTGATCTTGGGGATCGATGGGAATTTGGAAATAACCCGAGAAACCATCAAGAAAGCAGTAATATTCATTACCCGCTAAACGTTCAAGCATTTGGTCCATAAAAGGTAGAGGGAAATGATCCTTTCTCGTGGCATCATTGAGTTTGCGGTAGTCTATACAAACTCTCCACCCAGTGACGAGACAGGTGGAAATCAACTCGTTGTGTTCATTGGGAACAACGGTTATTCCGCCCTTCTTGGGCACACAATGGATTGGACTAACCCATGGGGAATCCGAAATAGGGTAAATCATACCCGCATCAAGAAGTTTGATAACCTCTGTTTTGATGACTTCATGTATTTTTGGATTCACCCTTCGTTGGCTTTGAATTGTGGGCTTAAAGTCGTCCTCCATGAGAATTTTGTGTGTGCAGAAGTGAGGATCAATTCCACGAATATCAGAAATCTTCCAAGCAATAGCCTTCTTATGATCTTTCAACACGGTGATAAGTCGGGCTTTTTCGTCTTCCTTCAGGTCCTTAGCAATGATGACTGGCGACTTCTTCTCCTCTTCAAGGAATACATACTCGAGATGGGGCGGCAACTCCTTAAGCTCTAAATCCGGAGGATTTTTGACGGGAGGCGTATTCGAAGTCGGAGTATCGATAGCAATGACCGTGAGAGATGGAGGCGAAGGATTGTCTTCGTTGAGAAGATTGTCAAAGAAGTTCATGTATTCATCCCCATCGGTGGGAGAATCATTAGTAGCTAAGTTCGCATCTCCTATGGTATCTTCAAGATTGTTCCAAAATAAATCACTATCTCCAAATAGAGACAACGATGAATCAATAGAGGACACGGTCTCAACATTGGGAAGAGAGGTAGGAATAATTTTGCAAGCATCATTAAAGTGTTCTTCACAAGCCTCATCAAGAACGTCAATACAATTAACACTCTCATATGAATAAGGTTGTTTAGACAACTTTCCCATGTTGAAGACTACTTTATCGTCACCCACTCTCATGATAAGCTCACCGGCTTCAACATCAATGAGAGTGCGACCGGTCCTCAAGAATGGACGACCAACAATTAGTGGCACACGAGGGTCCATCTCGTAGTCGACGACAACAAAATCAGCAGGAAATGTGAATTTGTCGACTCCTACAATGACGTCTTTGGCTATCCCCACTGGATAAGCAACCGTACGGTTAGCCAATTCCAAAGTCATTTTGGTGGGGACTAGCTCTGGGAGAGATAATTGCTTCCAAACGCTTAGAGGCATAAGATTAATACTGGCACCTAGATCGGCTAGGGCCATGCAATTCTCTACTCCCGGGAAATTGCAAGGAATTAAGAAACGACCCGGATCACCAAGCTTGGTTGGCAATTTCCTTAAGAGCACTGTAGAGCAATTCTCATTAAGTTGGGTGTTGGCAATATCGAGGAGCTTTTCCTTATCGCTCAGAAGATCTTTAAACATTTTTGCGTATTTAGGCATGTGAGCGAGAGCCTCAGCGAAGGAGATATTAAAATTCAATTGTTTAAACATCTTAAGAAAGTTAGAAACCTGAATATCGTCCTTGATTTTGAGCTTCTCTTTCCTCAACCTAGATGGATAAGGTATATTGGAAGAAGAGGAAGGCTTTGGAAGAATAGGATCACTCACATCCTTGGGTGGAGGAGGGGTAGAAGGAAGAGGTGGAGAAATTGGGGAAGGAGAAGGATGAGAAATAGGAGCAGGTGACTCGTTCTCCTTAGTCACAACCACCGGTGGAGGTATAGGAAGCTCGGGTTCCTTGGTACCTTTGCCACTTCGAGTAGTGATTGCTTTCATCTCCCCTCTTGGATTCGCCACGGTGTTACTCAGAAGAGTACCGGAAGAAGAGGGTTGATTACCTTGGAAGAAACTAGCCATCATGTTCCTCAAGTCATTAGTTTGGCTATCCAACGTATTTCTCATGTCGGCTCTCAAATCGTTTCCTTGCTTGACCAAGTCTGCTTTCAAATTGCGCACTTCCTGTTGGAGATTTTCCACGATCACATCATTGGTCCTCATGTAGGTTGCAACCTCTTGGTGTAATGCAGTGGGTTGGTTTGGAGGAGCATTGTATGCGGGTGGTTGAAAAGCAGGTTGTTGGTAAACTTGGTTGTTACGTTGAGGTGGTTGTTGCTGCTTGTGAGGAGGTATGTATGGTTGTCGAGGTTGTTGTTGTTGTTGAGGAGAGCGATTGAGGTTTTGTTGTTGGTTTGAGTTGGTTGGGTGAAAACCAGGTGGGGAAAGATAATTGTTAGAACGGTAGCTCAGCAAGTTACGGTCACCTTGAGGACGGGCTTGATAAGCAGGTTGAGGATAGGTGCCATAAGCTGCATTCACATTTTCAGCAGGGTAGTCTTGGGTGGCAGTACAAGTGGTGTAAGAGTGAGGACCACCGCATATCTCACAAGGTTGGCTGACAGCGTTAACTTGGGCGTTTTTAGCGTTGTTGCTGTTGTTGTTGCTGACGGTGTGGGTGACAAGCGATTCAAGAAGCGTAGTGATTTTATCCAATCGCTTGTCGCTGTCACTAGTGCTAGCACTAGCGACATTGGTCCGAACACTCTTGGTTTTCACACGAGATTTATTCTCAATGATGTCCCAAGCAGCATTGGAAGTCTTAGCCAATAGATTACCCCCCGAGGCACTGTTCAGTGAATCTTGGTCACTCATGCTTAAACCATTGTAAAAAGTATTAATTTGATGTACTTTGGTAAAACCATGTTGTGGGCATTTTCTTAAAAGATCTTTGAAACGATCCCAAGATTCACTGAACGACTCATCGTACTTTTGTTCAAAATTTATGATTTCATTCCGCAATGCGGTAGTACGAGAGGGTGGGAAAAAGTAATTGATGAACTTAGTTTCCAAATCCGTCCACGAGAGAATGCTCTGTGGCGGTTCCTTAGCAAGCCAATTCCGGGCTTGTCCCTCTGAAGAAAAGGGAAAAAGTTGTAACCTGATAACCTCTTGTGGCACACCATTGAACTTGACCGTGTTGGTGAGTTGCAAGAATCTCTTAATATGGTCATGTGGGTCATCAATGGTTCGTCCCAAGAATGGTTGAGCGGAGACCATCTGTATAAAGCCTGATATTAGCTCAAAGTTGTTGGCGGCAATTGGAGGTATGACAATTGGATCCGTGTTGCCATCTACATGAGCTTGCAGCAGTTCAATCATCGGGCGATTATCCGGAAGGGGCTCATTGTTGTTGTTATTGTTCATGTTGTTGAAAGGTGGGTTGTTGTTGTTATTATTGTTGTTTGAAGGTGGTATGTTATTGTTGTTTTGTACACCAGCCATGTCTAAGGTATCGAGAGGCTCGGGCTCTTGATAAGACGTGGATCGAGTGCGCATACACCTGCAAAAGAACGAACAAAGAAAAACAAGGCAAAAATATTTTTGGTTTTTATGTTTTTAAATTTTTTTGTATTTTTGAAAATTTTATATTTTTTAGGATTTTTTTTGAAAATTTTTGATTAAAAAGTAACGTTCACGGGGAACGGATCCCAAAATCCAAGTTCTCACCAAAAACTTTTGATCTTAACGAGAAGAGCCGGCAGCGGCGCCATTTGATATTAGCATTTTAGATGGGTTCAGGTTTTCTCTCGATATCCTCTCAAATTGATCTCGATCTTAAGTGGAATGATTGTTCTTGGTTACTAAAAAAATGGTTTGGATTTTTAATCTACTAAATGTTAAATGCTCTAAAATGTAAACTTAAATTTAAAAGTAATCAAATTAATAACAATTAATAAAACTTGAACTTGAATTAAAATTAAAATTAAAATTAAAACTGAAATTAAAGTTAAAATGAAGAAACAGTAACCTAAAGAAACAGTAACAATTAATGAAGCTCAAAAGAAACTTGATTCGGAAGTATACCCTTGATTCGGAACTTTTTTCATCCGGAACTTTTCACTCGAAAGTCTTCATTCAGAACTTTTGAAAAATCCTTCATTCGGAACTTTCTTCGGAAGTTGATTCGGAAGTTGTTGATCCGGAAGTTGGTTCGGAACTTCGTTCGGAAGTTTGGCTCGGAAGTTGGTTCAGAACTTTTCACCCGGAACTTTATTCGGAAGTATGGTTCATTCGGAAGTTTTTACTCATTCGGAACTTTTTGAAAAGAAATTGATTCGGAACTTAAAAACATGCATTCATTCGGAACTTACTGTTCATCCGGAACTTCAGTTCATTCGGAAGATGTGATTCATCCGGAACTTTCTGTTCGTTCGGAAGTTTTGATTCATGCGGAACTTTTTAAACAAAGACTCACTCGGAACTTTTAAAGGACATATTCATTCGGAACTTGGGTGTTCATCCGGAACTTTTGGTGTTCATCCGGAAGTCTGGGAAACCCAGATACAGTCGTTTTACCCGAAGAACAAGGAAACCAATTTTAATCCAAAAATCACCAAGTTTTTTACCAAAAACTTAAATAAACTAATCACTAAGCATCAACTAACCATAAACTACAAATCCCATCAACAAAAACACAAATCCCAACAACTTTTAAAGATCAAATCAATAAAATAACAACTTAAGAACTTGAAGAGAAAGATGATGATGAACAAGATGAAATGGAAAGATTAAACAAGAACTTGTATTGATGATTGATGTTTTAACAAGATCAAACAAAGATTAAAATTACAAGATTTGAGAAACAAAGATCAAAAATCACCAAACACCCTAGTGGTGATGGTGATCCTACGAAACAGAAAGGAGAGAAAAGTGGGGAGAAAGAAACTAAAAACTAACTGGCTAAATGTGTGAGGGGTGGTCTATTTATAGGCTTGTCTTTTGGTTGGTGAGTGGGCTTTCTCCCGTTCTTCTTGTCTTCTCGTCTTTTCAATAAAGTTGACATTTTCGATTCTGATTCGGGATTTATCGTCGATTAAATTCAACTCGTCTTTAAATTTCTTCGTTTAATAGACTTGAGTTTCTTCGACTTATGTAAATCTTCCATCTTTGGTCCTTTTCTTCGATAAATCTTCGAATAGGCCCAGTGACTTCAAATCTTTTGCATCTCTTGGACAATAGACTTTATCTTGAGTCCTTTTCTTCAGTAAAACCCGTGCAATCCCATGTTTTCTTCAATATTCATCCGGTTGGCTCTGAAAACACAATAAACACAAAAACCACGCATAATTCCAAACAAATGATATTAAATATGTGTTTTTGTCTCGTTTTAGCCAGAATTAAGTGGTAAAAGGATGGGTGTTTACACACCTATCACTCTTTACTTATGTCATTATCATTATACTTACCTATTACCATTGCTAATTGATAGGTGTGAAAACACCCATCCTTTTACCACTTAATTATAATAATAACCAAACCAAAACGTGTATTTTATGTCGTAAATGTCAGAATTATGCGTGGTTTGTGTTTTTATTGTGTTTTAGGACCAAAAGATGAAAAAGGAAGAAAACACGGGCTTTCACGGGCTTTTATCGAAGAAAACGAGAAAAGACAAAGTCAAAAGATCAAGAGTGCAAAAAGAACGAAAGTCCAAGGCCTATTCTGAAGATTTATCGAAGAAAAAGTCTAAAAGACGGAAGTTTAATGAAGTCGAAGAACCAAGTCTAATTAAAGAAGAAAATTATAAGACGAGTTCAAATTATATCGACAAATCCCGAGACGACGTCGAGAAAGACAAAGAATTTAAATCGAGTCGAGACAAGAAGAAATAAGGAAGAAAGCACCAACAATTTACTCCTCCTATAAATACCCTCCTAATGTGTCATTAGTAGGTGGTTAGAAAATTAGGAGTAGATTAGTTTTAGGATTAGGAGTAGATTAATATACTTTCTCTCTCTAGCTTTTCTTTAATGTTTTAATCTTTTTCATTAATCTTGTATTAGATTTTAATCTCTATCTTAATCAAGTTTTTCAATTAATCATTCTCATTCTTCCTTTCTTTATTATTAATCTTGTGTTGATTTAGATGATCTTGTAGTTGCTTAATCTTGATGTTTATTGATTTATTGATTTATTGATGCTTTTGATTGATTGTGCTTATTGGTTTTTATGTGTTTGATTTTTATAGCTTAAAGTGTTTTAGTGCTTATTGTGTTAATTTTCTTATTTTTTATTAAGTGCTTATTAGTTAATTTTTATAAAAAGTTGTTTTTAAATATTCTTATTATTTAGTGTTTTTAAAAGTTTTTAAATTTTGGCTTATTAGCTTTTTCTGAAAATCTATTTGGTTAAGTTTTTAGATAAGTGCTTATTAGTTTATTTTATTAAAAGTTGATTTTTAATTTTTAGATTTATTAGTATTTTTAAAGTTTTTGATTTGTGGTTAAATTAGTTTTTCTTAAAAGTGTTTTAGATTAAGTTTTGGTTATTTGGTTATTTGATTTTAGCTTATTTTTGGCTTATTTCCTGATTTTTAATATTACTGTATCTTTATTTTTCATGTTTTCGGATTTGGGTTAATTATTCCGAAATATGTCATTTCTCTGAATTTCCTTTTTCTGAATTTGTCACTTTCTCTGAAAACCAATTATTCCGAAGAAGCCTTTTTTCCGAAATTTTCATTTTTATGAATTTGTCATTTATCCGAAGATTTATCTTTTTCTGAAAAGGTATTTTTCCAAAGATTTCTATGAAAAAAACAATTATTCCGCAAAAGTTAAAAGTTCTGAAATTTGATTTTTCTGAAATAGCCATTTTTTCTGAAAAGCACTGTAGCAAAGTTATTGCGAAGAAATACAAGTTTCTCTGAAAATTTGGTTTTTGCGAAGAAACTTAACTTCTGAAAGCAACTGTTACTATTGCGAAAAAACAAGAAAACAATTTCAGATAATACTTTGCCGAAGATTCAGCTGCTTGCTTGCCAGCTTAGTATGTTTTGGCGCCTTTTTCACAGGGTGCCTGGCTGCTTCCAGCAGCTAGCCTGCTAGCTTGTTTATTTATTAGTATTGTTCCGTAATTGTTTAGTTTTATCTGAAAGTTTTTCCGATTTTAATTTTGAAAGTTACGTATTTGTAGTTGAATTTTTCGTCTATTTTTGAAATTAATATTTTTTCGTAAAGTTCAAGTTTTATCTTTTATTTAGTACTCGCTTTAGGTTTTCCCTCGTTTAATTTTAAAGTACCATTTTAGTTTTATTCTCTCCTTTTTAATTAAGTAAACTTTATTTTCGAGTCGATAGTTAATTTCGTCTTTTAGATTTATTTTTATTAATGGTTTCGTTTTAATTTCACATTTTATTATTTATATTGTTTTGTTTTTATTAGTTAATTGCTTTTAGCTTATTGTTATTATTTTGCGCATTTACCTTTTAAGTAGAATAGATACCAAAGCATTTTATTTTCCACCAAGAACGATTGAGTCACACTTTTAACCGGAAATCAATTCGAATTGAATCGAGACGAATAAATTTTCATACATGGCTAAAAACCTTTGTTAAGTTGGATTCTCTAAAAACACGTTTTCGATCCGGAGGTCGGGGAGAATGATAGAGGTGTTTAGCCATTGTTAGTGAGAGAAAGAGATGCTCTAATAAATGTGTGTTTATTAGAGAGAGAAAGACAAGAAAAGAAATGAACAACCTCACCCCTCCATGGAAGTATGGAGGGGTTTATATAGCCCGGGACTTGGACTTTACATATGACAATATTAGTCCCTGCAAGTCCCGGCCATGAAACTAATATAATTCCGTTAGTCGCACACATTTTAAGGCTAACAATCTTCCCCCAATGTGGTGACATACGGAATTACTTACAATGTTCCTAACAAATGCAAATACAACAAAAATATGACAGTATTAAGTTTGCTTCCAATGCTGAGGATGACACCGTTGTCTTCAAGTCTTCTAGAAAAACTTATACCCCAGTTTGAATCCTCTTTGTCTTTGCTTGTTGAGGAACCATTGTATCATGTATGAACTGGAATAACTTCCCCCCAATTCATACCACATGTCTTGAAAAGCTTTCTTCATAGACTTCTTTTTGACGAAGCTTCTGAATCAGCTTCCCCCCAAACCAATATCCCTGTCTTGAGCAGAACCTTTAGCTTGAGCAATCTTCTATCTTTGACATTTAAAGTGCACAGCGGAATTTTGTTGAAGAAGAAGCAAACCACACCAAGTAACTGCTACCTTGACATTTTTGGTCTTCATGATTATGTGTTTGGGGGAACATGTAAGAAATCAGCAACAAATCTTCTCACGCTTGTAGAATGCTTCCCCCTGGAAGTTGAACTAAGTACTCCAGAGTGGGAACTAACTCTCCAAAGTACACGTTCTTCCCCCATGATGGTGACGAACTCTCGGAAGCATTCTTGTCAAACGTATGGTGGATAAGAACACTCGGTAGCATTCTTGTCCAAAGTATGGTGGTTAAGAACACTCGGTAGCATTCTTGTCAAAAGTATGGTGGTTAAGAACACTCGATAGCATCATCTGACGAGTACAATCAGAATCGCGAGAAGTCCGTGTCTGAAGCAGTAATCTTTGTTGACATTCTGTAGCTCAAGTTGCTCGTGAGAATTGGTTGCTGATCACATCTCTACTCTTGTACTCTTTGGCTAAACTTACCAACCTCGTATTCTTTCGGCTATCTGTAGTGATCACTGGTGAAGTAAACCTGATATTCCAAACTTGAAACTGAAGTACAATCTCCCAAATTTGTTACTTACGCTTAGCACTGTGTTGATTGAAGAACGGTGTAGAGAAACGTCTCTTAGAATCTTATACATAAAGAGAGAGGTATAAGATGTAGAACACCTCTTGAAGTATCCACAACTCCTGGTGAGTGTGACACTGAGCACTACAACGAAACTCCTTAAGTGATAGTTGTCCATGTCGTCGACCATCCACCCCTTGACAGTGGAAACTAGATAAATCAAGTCTTAATCATTAATGCTGAAGCGAATCATCAATCGATAGAGGGGGTGAAAAGGCTCGATGATGAATTGAGTAGACGCCTTCGTGATATTCTACTTCACCTTCAAGTAATAAATACCAAATCCACTTCGTAATCACTTGACATTACTTTGCCCGAATATAGCCGTTTTGACAATTTTAGTGAATCTTAAAGGATCGTTTTGGTGTTTGTTTGTTTTTGTCTTCGTGTTTGTTGTGTTTGTTTGTTGAGTTTGTTTGAGTGTATTTAACTTGAGAACCAACGATGACTAAAGAATGAGAAGATGTCAATGTGGTCTTGTTAACTTTACTTTGAAGCCCAAAATAAATCATACACCCAACTGATGCGCGGATCGACCTCCGCGGTGAGGTCGTCGATTTTTTTTTTGAAAATATTGGGTTTTAAACCAACAATTTCTTTGTCGTTGAAGCACTTTTGTTCGAAACATATCGAATTCCCGCATCAAAACTCATGTCATCATAACCCAAGGAATGCTTGTCTGGTCCTAATCCATATACTCGGCCCAATAAGTAATAACCAAATAACGAGGTCCAAGTTGTGAAGACGAATGCAACTTTTTGCAAAACTTGGATTGGCCCAACTGTGTTTACACCCGGAAGAAAGGAAGCGAAGATTTGGCCCTCTAGAAAAAACCATACCATATTAAGGATTTATATAAATTAGTATTAAGCCTAATTTATCTCACACAATCCTTAACCTACGTTCTAGTTTGCTCCGCCCCTACTCATTTTCTCCATATGATAATCTGAATCTGTCAAACCATCAACACATCTTATAAACTTATCACAATCCATCTCCATATGATCTCATCTATGAACCAAGCAAGTAAGACTCATCAATCTCAATCACCACAAAGAAGAAACATCTTTCTTAAATGAACACATATAAACCTTTTATAACCCCAATCTTTCTGACTTGAATAACTAAATAAAAAACCGATCATTTCTTTTTCATTAGGAACATCGAATACCAATTACCACACATCCGTTTCGAGATGAAGATGAATTTGACACATCATCAAGATCTGGAAATTGATCTCGGGTAGGTTTATTTGGCATACATGTCATTTAATTAGATGGACCAGTAATTTATCGAAGCAAAGATTTATTATGACTTGATAGTTATAAATTGAATCTTTAATTTCGTAAATCAAATGAGGGTAATCCTTCACAAAGGTCGATGATGATTAAAGTTTCGTGGTCAAGATCTGTAAATGGTCATGTTCTAGTAGATCCACACGAAACAATCTGAGATCTTAATGGTTTATTTTGCTTTCGAGTCTAGATGGATTTTTAGGTGTCGATGGGTTAGGATAGATATATGGTGTTGATGGGAGTTAAAAGGATGATGTGAAAAATACTGGTTTGGTCATGATATATTTGAGTCATCTGAATGTTTTCACAAAGCCATCGCAATATATTGGTGAGTCATCGCAATGATTTTTTAAACCAACACTGTCCATCACAATGAATATTTCCATCGCAATATGTTCCAGAAAAAGTCATCGTATGGTTATCAGAAAGTCATCGCAATATTTTCCAAAATAACACCATCGCAATGTATTCTTTAGACATCGCAATGTTGTGTGAAGTGTCAATCGCAATAAAGATACCATGCCATCACAATGAGTCAACACCCATCGCAATGTTTCACTTCCATCGGAATGTTTCCTAAAGACTCCATCACAATGTCAGAAACTCCCCATCGCAATAAATCCACACCACCCATCGCAATTTCGCCATCGCCATGTCGCCATCGCAATGTCGCTATCGTAATGTCGCCATCGCAATGTCTCCATCGCAATGTCGCCATCAGAATACTATCGTAGTATTCGATCGCAATGTAGAAACCCTAAGGTTTTTGCGATCGCAATACACGATCAGATTTAGACCCATCGGAATATAGCCATCAAAAAAAAATTATAGCCGAAAATAGTGGAACTGGTCTCCTTGTGAGCTATATCCTAAAAAACAGTATCTGGTCCCCTTTTTTTCCATCTATCAAGAAATGATAAAAAATGATAAAGAATGATAAAATCAACGGTTTTGGTAATGGTGACAAACCAAAAACGAGACTCACAACTTTATTAAACATAAATAGTAAATAAAGAAGGAATGTTAAAAAATAGTTGGAAGAGAGGAAAAAAAATTGACACGGATTGAGTTTTTGGGACAAAGACACAACAACCAAGAAAAAGCATTATGAAAAGAATAGAACTGGCACAATAACTTTGTAAATCAGTGAGAAAGAAATAATTTTCTTTTTGAATCATATCAAACCAAGATCCGAAACTCGAATTTGATACAAACACAAACACTATTAAACAACAACACAAAACACCCCCGGTTAGCTCTGATGCCAATTGTTAAGTTGGATTCACTAAAAACACGTTTTCGATCCGGAGGTCGCGGAGAATGATAGAGGTGTTTAGCCATTGTTAGTGAGAGAAAGAGATGCTCTAATAAATGTGTGTTTATTAGAGAGAGAAAGACAAGAAAAGAAATGAACAACCTCTCCCCTCCATGGAAGTATGGAGGGGTCTATATAGCCCGGGACTTGGACTTTACATATGACAATATTAGTCCCTGCAAGTCCCGGCTATGAAACTAATGTAATTCCGTTAGTTGCACACATTTTAAGGCTAACAACCTTGTATTAAATGGCGCCGCTGCCGGCTCTTTTCGTGAAGATTAACGGTTTTTAGTGAGAGACGTGTTGGATTTTGGGATCCGTTCACTCGTGAACGTTATTTTTCTTGTCAAAAATTTTCAAAAATCCATAAAATATAAAATTTCAAAAATCCTAAAAATAAAAAATTTCAAAAATACAAAAACATTTGAAAAATCATAAAAGCATTTTTTTCACAAGTTTTGCGCCAAAAATATTCTTCTTGCTTATCTATTATTCTTCATGGATTCGTCTTGCGTACGGTGTGGGAGACCATGGCATGGTTATCAAACATGTCATTTGTGTATTTGTGAGCGGTGTGGCTCTGATATCGACAATACACAATTTGGATTTTGTCCATTTTGCAATTCAACAAATTCGTACTTCTCCTCTTACAATACTTTCTCACCCTTTCCCGTATATGACAATCCTTATTCTCAAAATGCACCGGGTTTTCCTCAATGCCCGTATTGCAATATTTGTGGGGGCCCTCATGATGCTTCTTCTTGTCAACCGATGAATATCTTTGAGCCAATTCCGTGCTATGATTCCGGTTTGAATAACTTTGAGCCCCCACATCACACCCTCAATCATCAATCCTCTTAGGGAATTAGTCTTGACCAACAACTCACTACTTTGAATGACGTTCTAGAAAGTTTAGCTCAAATCCGAGCTGACTTACATCAGGAAAGGCAACCTTTGCTTGATGGTGACCAAATTTTGAAATCCACCTACACCTTTTTGAGCCAATTTAGTCGTTTTCCCTTCTTTTCTACACCAAAATGTTTACTTACATCGTGGGATAGAATGGGTTTAATTGAACATACTCGGGGAGATGATCAACAAAAATTGCTTCATGAGCTTCTTAAAGATGTGGAGGTTATCAAGGAGGAGTTAGTCGACTATATCACTCCTAACTAGAATGGTCCAGTCTATTATGATGATGATGACGAGGATGATATCTACAATCTCAACCCATCTTCTGAGATTACTACTCCTACTCTTGATATCCCTAATACGTCTAAGGATTGTGATACATCGAGTGAGATTAGTGATTTTGGTCTTGATAAATTCTTTGATGAGGTTTGTGATGTGCTAACTTTTGAGGAGCTTACGGAAGAGGTCGCTCTTAATGATGATGATTCTTCTCCATGCTATGAGAATTTCACTTTTGAAATTTCTCCTTCTCCTCCGGACGATGAAGGCAATGTTGATTTATTCTCTCTGACTTATGAGAAGTTCACTCCTGAACTTGGTCTTGTAGATGAGGTGGAAGACGTTATTCTTCGCGACAAATTACTGAAAGCTCATCTTCTGACTGCTAAAATTGAAGCGTTGAATTCACCTCCTATTAAAGAATCTTTACCTCAGTCTATTACACCCGTTGAGTATAATGACCCATTGCTGGAAGAAATCGACATTCACTCAATACCTCCGGGTATTGATGATGATGACACGGAGGAGGATAATATTTTTGATAATTTGCTACAGGAAGGTATTGTCCCAAGTCCCCCTCCCGAGCACCTTTCATCCACTCCTTTAGACACCATTACGGAGGATGAGTGCTTTGACCCGGGAGGTGACATTGATTATTATATGATTGATTACCTTACGGCTTTGCCGTTGTCTGAGCATCAATTATCTTTGGGGGATGACAATTTGCTTACTTTACCCACCCCACCTCCCGTGGATCATGATCTCACATACTTTTCGTATGTTGAGAGGACTTTTCTACCCTTCAAGACTTATCCTCCGGCCTCTCCTTTATTAATATCCTCCGGGAACGAGGACAAGGTCTTTGGTCCCGATATTACATTCGAGGCTTCCCCATGGACCATTTAATTCGGGGACGAGTCAGGCTCGTGACTCGGTTAACAAAAACAAGTGCTTTTTGGGAGGCAACTCGATTATCTATCCTTTTATTCTGTTTTTCTAATAAGTGTAGGGGAAACCCTTGTATGTGTTTGTTGTTTTCTTTCTTATCATGTGCAGGGATTCGAGCTTTCAAAGATACATTCTTGATGACTTTTGACGACCCGTGATTCCGTGTACCCGTCTTCCCGGTTCTATCCTAAACTCTTTTGATTCTCTATTTTATATTTTTCAATATTAAAATAGGAATCACTTTAGTTGTCCTTTCCTTAGCAAGATTTAAACAACGTGCATAATGTCCTAAGTGTAGGGGAGTTTACTCCCACATGCTTAAACATTAAGGACAATGTTTATATTAAGTGTAGGGGAGACATCTATCGAAGTTAAGTGGGCTTTTCTTTGTATTTGTCCTCATTTTAACCGGAAAATTCGATTTTTCGACATTTTTCAAAATTTTTGATCTATTTTGGCCTAGTAGTTTTTACTTTGTTATCGTTATTTACTTTCTTTGCTAGAATAATTTTTTAATAAAATGGTTTTCGTTTTTCAACGTTGTGAATCTTTTGACTCAACCCGAGTTTACTTATCTAAGTTTACTCTAGCTAGTATCCTTAACGTGTTTAAGTCAAGTTTTGCTAGGCTTTTATATAGGGAACTTTAAAACGCGAAAGTCTTAACTCTCACGGGTTAAGAACAAGAACTTTTCGCAAGTTCCTATAATTGACCCTAGAGAGTCGTTTATCAAGGGAACTTTAAAATGTGAATTCTAAACTTGAAAAAGTCTAAGAAGTTGCAAGATCCTATAGATGACTTGAAAACCCAAAACTTTGATTTAGTTGGCTAAGCATCCACGAGTCTCATTCCTTGAGATTTTAAATTATGGAGAACGAGAGATGATAGAGTCAATTATAAGTTTGGTATTCTTTTGTGAATTTATGTGAGTTGATTATAAGCTTTTTCTCCTATCGCTTGTTAATAAATTTAATTGCAATAAATAAGGTTGTACGATTTGAAAGTTACTTAGCTTCTAGCACAAGATCGTTTAAAAGTTACTCGGTATTAATTAGAGTTCATAGCCAAGGCATAACTTATTGAAGCGGGATGCGAAGATTGGCGAGTCCGAAAAGTCCCTAACAAGGCATGAGGGCTACATTTTGTTGCTAAAGATCCCAAGTGATGTGAAGAATCATTTATTAAAAATCAATATGAAGGATCGAGACACACGACGAAAAGCAAATACTCCCCTAAAGATCATGGAGAAGTCTATCCAAAAGGCCCTAACAAGGTATGAGGATAAATAGATCCAAGTCCTAAAAGGAGGCGGATCGTTGTATATCAAAGTCCAAAATAAAGATTGGAGAAAAATGAAGAATTCATGGTCCAAATATGAAGAATCTCTCAAAACTTCAAGTGAAGTAATTCCTATTATGAAGAGAAGACCATAATTTCAAGAACGTCTCTCAAGATTTGAAGTATGAAGTCGCTGCCAAATATCGGTCCGAGAAAGGTCTCAAATCGTGAAGCAAGTTATGCCAAGATATGAACTTTATGAGGTCCCGAGAAGCAGTTTTAAAAGATTTTGTCCTTTAGCTAACTATTGATTAAATCGTCCTACTTTATTTTCAGCCTAAATAATTATCGAAATAAGTCAACAATGCATCCTCGTGATCATTTAAGACAACAAAAAAATATAAGAGATACACCTAGGAATAAGGGAGTCTAAGTGAATAATGGGCCCACATGAGTTTGTGTTAGTTTGCTAACTTATAATAACAATGATCTCGTTTTTAAGCTTGGTATGGAGAACGTGAAACTTGAGGGTGATAAACATTCATGAAATCCAAAACCCCAATGTAAGTCTTTAATCTCTTTATTTATTTTTCTTCCTTTAAATTATGTTTAATAAAGGCCAAGGTGGGTTAATTATGATGAGAAATGCAATCTGTGCTTTGAAATTAATGCATTGCATGAGGGCATTGCAATGGTCTAGTGTAGGGGATTTGATAGGTGTGAAAACACCCATCCTTTTACCACTTAATTATAATAATAACCAAGCTAAAACGTGTATTTTATGTCGTAAATGTCGGAAGTATGCGTGGTTTGTGTTTTTATTGTGTTTTAGGAACAAATGATGAAAAAGGAAGAAAAACGGGCTTTCACGGGCTTTTATCGAAGAAAACGAGAAAAGACGAAGTCAAAAGATCAAGAGTGCAAAAAGAACGGAAGTCCAAGGCCTATTCTGAAGATTTATCGAAGAAAAAGTCTAAAAGACGAAAGTTTAATGAAGTCGAAGAACCAAGTCTAATTAAAGAAGAAAATTATAAGACGAGTTCAAATTATATCGACAAATCCCGAGACGACGTCGAGAAAGACAAAGAATTTAAATCGAGTCGAGACAAGAAGAAAGAAGGAAGAAAGCACCAACAATTTACTCCTTCTATAAATACCCTCCTAATGTGTCATTAGGAGGTGGTTAGAAAACTAGGAGTAGATTAGTTTTAGGATTAGTAGTAGATTAATATACTTTCTCTCTCTAGCTTTTCTTTAATGTTTTAATCTTTTTCATCAATCTTGTATTAGATCTTAATCTTTATCTTAATCAAGTTTTTCAATTAATCATTCTCATTCTTCCTTTCTTTATTATTAATCTTGTGTTCATTTAGATGATCTTGTAGTTGCTTAATTTTGATGTTTATTGATTTATTGATGCTTTTGATTTATTGTGCTTATTGGTTTTTATGTGTTTGATTTTATAGCTTAAATTGTTTTAGTGCTTATTGTGTTAATTTTCTTATTTTTTATTAAGTGCTTATTAGTTAATTTTTATAAAAAGTTGTTTTTAAATATTTTTATTATTTAGTGTTTTTAAAAGTTTTTAAATTTTGGCTTATTAGCTTTTTCTAAAAATCAATTTGGTTAAGTTTTTAGATAAGTGCTTATTAGTTTATTTTATTAAAAGTTGATTTTTAATTTTAGATTTATTAGTATTTTTGAAGTTTTTGATTTGTGGTTAAATTAGTTTTTCTTAAAAGTGTTTTAGATTAAGTTTTGGTTATTTGCTTATTTGATTTTAGCTTATTTTTGGCTTATTTCCTGATTTTTAATATTACTGTATCTTTATTTTTCATGTTTTCGGATTAGGGTTAATTATTCCGAAATATGTCATTTCTGTGAATTTCCTTTTTCTGAATTTGTCACTTTCTCTGAAAACCAATTATTCCAAAGAAGCCTTTTTTCCGAAATTTTCATTTTTCTGAATTTGTCATTTATCCGAAGATTTATCTTTTTCTGAAAAAGTATTTTTCCGAAGATTTCTATGAAAAAAACAATTATTCCGAAAAAGTTAAAAGTTTTGAAATTTGATTTTTCTGAAATAGCCATTTTTTCTGAAAAGCACTATAGCAAGTTATTCCGAAGAAATACAAGTTTCTCTGAAAATTTGGTTTTTGCGAAGAAACTTAACTTCTGAAAGCAACTATTACTATTGCGAAAAAACAAGAAAACAATTTCAGATAATACTGTAGCTTTTCCGAAGATTCAGCTGCCTGCTTGCCAGCTTAGTATGTTTTGGCGCCTTTTTCACTATTACTAGCCTGCTAGCTTGTTTATTTATTAGTATTGTTCCGTAATTGTTTAGTTTTATCTGAAAGTTTTTCCGATTTTAATTTTAAAAGTTACGCACGATATAATTGTCTGTATATTATATTTAGCAACTAGACTGAATCTAGAAACACAATCAATCCTGTTAAACCATGAAAATTAAAAAACGCAATCCGTTAACCCTAATCTTAAACACAATCAGTCCGATCAATAGTTAAACACTCGAAATAAAGAAACGCAATACGTTCCGGTCCACCAGGTATATGTTTTCGATTTTGCACATAAATAGTTAGAAAAAAACTCAGAACCTACTTGCATTCAACAACTTCTCAATTTTTTACATTCACTATCAAGAATCTAACAAGATATTGTACGATTTTTAGTTGAATTTTTCATCTATTTTTAAAATTAATATTTTTTCGTAAAGTTCAAGTTTTATCTTTTATTTAGTACTCGCTTTAGGTTTTCCCTCGTTTAACTTTAAAGTACCATTTTAGTTTTATTCTCTCCTTTTTAATTAAGTAAACTTTATTTTCGAGTCGATAGTTAATTTCGTCTTTTAGATTTATTCTTATTAATTGTTTCGTCTTAATTTCACGTTTTATTATTTATATTGTTTTTTTATTAGTTAATTGCTTTTAGCTTATTGTTATTATTTTGCGCATTTACCTTTTAAGTAGAATAGATACCAAACCATTTTATTTTCCACCAAGAACGATTGAGTCGCACTTTTAACCGGAAATCAATTCGAATTGAATCGAGACGAACAAATTTTCATACTTGGCTAGAAACCTTGTATTACTAATGCATTTGAATTGAACCTAATCATTATGCAATTTAGCTTCAAGTAAAAGATAGTTTTGATACACACTTAATTCAAAGTAATTTAAATTAGGTGACTTATTGAAGAGAAACTATTCAATCCCTCCTTCTAGTTTCTACAATTGGTATCAGAGCGATGGTCACTCAAGATCTTTGAAGTATATTGTACTTTAAAACTTGGATCGATCCATTGTCTCCTCAAATTAGAAGGTCAAGTTGTACTAAAGTTTCTCTTTGGTCAATACTATTTTTTCTTGAAAAATAGGTCTTTTAATTGGTAATATTGCATCCCTCTTAGATTAGTAGTCTTTATGCATTTTAGATCTACTCTTGAAATGTATCTACTAGTTTGCATCTTTCTTTGTGTAGGTACTTGATGTGTCGTGGATAGTATAGTGATAATTAAGATACGTTATAGGGTAAATTAGAGAATTACCTTTAGGAAAAAGTAATAGTCTAATAATACCAATGACGAATTCAATTAAACACGTGAGTGAATCAAGTTCGTTGTACACGAAGATCTTATGAATTTGAGACGTTTTGCTTTAATTTGGACAATCGATTTGAATTGGTTTTCGGTTTTTTAAACTACAATTAAAATCTACAAATTTTAATTAGTTTTAGCCTAAAGTGCATGAATCTTAAACCCCGCTAATTTAAAATCTAAAAACAATTACTTACTTAAAAAAATAACACTATTTAAAATTTAATCTATTTAAAAATCTTTTTAAAATTAATCTATTTAAACTAAAAAAAAACTTTTAATCTATTTAGAAAACTTTTTAAACTATCTAAAACTAATTTACTTTATCAAAAATTACTTTAAACAAATTTACTTAAAAACTATTTTATTTAAATCTACTTTTATAAAAATTCTAATTAATAGAAATTAAACTAATTAAGTAATCTAAATTTAACAAAAAACATTTTTATTTATTTATTTTATTTTATTTAAAACTAAGATTTATGTAAAAAGTTTAAAGATATTTGATTAAACGAAATTAACGATTTACTTGAATAAAAATCTGCCAAACTAAAGTCTGTATATCAATAAGATTTACAAAATAAAACTCAAAGTAGCTAGTTAGCCCAGTGGTTATCACGCATGGTAAATGAAGGGAGGGTCACGAGTTCGATTCCCATAAGTGACATATTTTTTTGGAATTAATTATTTTTGACAGCTGAAATAAAAGGAGTCTTAGGAAAGACTTTTTGGACAGCTTATTTTTGAAAGTTGAAAAGGATTTCAACTATTGCTAATCAGATAAATGAATCTGATCGTCTAAGTGAGAATCAACAAATACGTAAACACAAGCATAACACAATTAACTCTAACAAATTTCATCAAATTCAAAATGAAGCTGAAACGAGTATATAGTCCTAACAAAAACCTAACATCCTAGATGAATGACTAAAACATCTTTAAACAGACTGCTACATAGGCTCCTTAACAAAAACTTGCATATAAGGTCAACTAAAAATAATACAGGCAACAATCAGGTTACATTAAACCATATTTCCATCCCAAATCAAGTACAAATACTTAAAAACGATAAGCAAGGAATCAGTAGCTAGAATAGCCCATAAATTCACGCAGCAAAAAGCAGTTAAAGATTCACTACAAACACAGTTCATAAACCCTTATGCGAGCTCCTTAATCCAGTAGATAAACATCTCTTACAAATCAGATACTATAATGACTAAAAACACATCAGATTTAAAACCAAATCTTCTCTATATCAAACCAATCTAAATGCTTCAACGACACAATGTATCACTGTGTACTTAGTCTAAATCGAGAAAAAATTAAGCAGAAAAATAGACCTAATAACAATCCTCAAACAAAATCAGCTTAATAAATCTATATCATATTTAACTAATCAACATATAAAAAAAACTTGTAAACAAACTCAGTTATTCAGATTAACATGGCAGTCCAACAGCATTCCATATTATAAACATACAAACGTATCATCATACAAACGTATCATCATACAAACGTATCATCATAAAATCAAATATCATATAATAAACATTGCAGAAACATCAAAGAAACAGATTCATAACATGTTTATAACCTAAACATTAAACATTTAAACTTCTAATAAACTAAATATCATAAAAATCTAAAAGTAAAATGCACCTTTTTGAGATATCCGTTGAGATGCAGGTTTGCGCTGAGCAACCTATGAACCGAGAGTGAAACCACCATCACCGTTACCACCATATAACATCTCGAAACATCAATATCAAACGAACCGAGCATATTTGATTTTCACTTATCCAGTGGGGATAAGTGTGGATCCAAACTTAATTTTTAACATTAAAATATAAGCTATTAATTAGCTTAATCTTAACATCTTAAATGTTATCCTTGTGAAACAGTAATAGGTTTAATTCATATATTAATTTAAAGCAGTAAGAGAAATTAAATGAGAACGAATGAAGATTAAAACGATTACTCTTTCATTAATTTTCAGAAAATATTACAAAACTATATAAAGGAAATACAAGATTAACCCTAAATCTATTTCTACAGCATAACATTAAAGAAAAGTAAAGGATGATTTTTTTACAAGATAATTGGGGGTTTTTATAGCCTCCCCAAGGGCTTGCTGATGACGAATATTCGGATATTCTAAGGAATATCCTTCTTCAATCTTGGCCATTAGATCAACAATTGCTCTTCTCTCTCCTGTTTAGCTTGCATCGGACGGTGGATATATTACAACTAGCACACGGATTGCCAACGTTTCATCCGTGTGTGCTAGTTGTGCTTCTTTGAAGCTCTCTGATTGGTTGAATGAAGAAAATGAGGTGTATCTTCAAATGAGACTCGGCCACGTAGCACCTTCGTTCCACCCTTTCTCTTCCTTAAAGATTGGGGGTTTTATTCCCCTTTTAATGAATTATTTGATTAATTAAAAAGCCCCATGTAAAAACAAGTTTATTGTGGACTAGGGTTAGGAACAGTAACTTAAAGTTACTGGTTAATTTAGGTTTTGTGAAGTGGGGAAGAAAGGTGAGAGAGAGACGATACATTGTTTGTATCGTTTTTTTATTTATTGTGTGTGGGTGAAAACAAGGTAAGTGGGTGAGTGGTTTATTTAATATGTGTGGGTAAAAACGAGTGGGTATATGAGTGGATATGTGAAGATAATAACAAATGAGTGGATCGGTTTATTGAGTGGAGAAAAGTAAATGAAAGATTTATTTATGTGTAAAATCGAAACCCTAAAAGCCCATTTCAATTTTCATTTGTTTCTTTCAATTTGTGGCTGTTGGGCTTTGGGCCTAAAACTCATTATTTCCATCCGAATATAAACATTTCCCATTTTGGGCTTCCAATGGGCCATTATCAAATAATATCAATACTTTAATTTCAAATGGACTATTAAGCCCATTATCCCAAATGTGGGTCCCACTTGGCCCGTTTCCTTGACAAATGATTAAATCCTCTAAAGTCGAGCTCGATTTTGGCTTAATTGATCTTTTTCTTCAAACTCGTGTCGATAATTGTCGGTTTTCGTGAACTTGGTACCTACACACATGAAAATAAGAAATACACATATACAAGGCATATTTGATACATTTTATGCATAATTTCATTGTTTTAAGCTACAAATGATATGAGTATTAAAGCTCATATCAAATTCCCCCATGCTAAGCAATTGCCGTGTCCTCACACAATGATAAAATAAAACATTAGCTACACCATTATTCAACTTTTGACATTTTATTTTGCAAAGACATAATGTATTGCTTTCATTATTGAAAAATAACTTTAAGGATCATAAAACTCAAATAGATTCATCGTCCCCGACCTTTCACTTTTCCATGCCAAGTGCAAAAACAAGATCATTGTTATTATAAGTTGGTAGACTAACACGAATTCATGTGGGCCAATTATTCACTTAGACTCCCTTATTCCTAGGTGTATCTCTTATATTTTATTGTTGTCTTGAATGATCACAAGGATGCATTGTTGACTTATTTCGATAATTTATTAGGCCGAAAATAAAATGAACGATTTAATCAATAGTTAGCTAAAGGACAAAATCTTTTAAAACTGCTTCTCGGGACTTCATAAAGTTCATATCTTGGCATAACTTGCTTCGTGATTTGAGACCTTTCTCGGACCGATATTTGGCAGCGACTTTATACTTCAAACCTTGAGAGACGTTCATGAAATAATGGTCTTCTCTTCATATAGGAATTTCTTCACTTGAAGTTTTGAGAGATTCATACTTGGACCACGACTTCTTCATTTTTCTCCAATCTTTATTTGGGATTTTGATATACAATGATCCGCCTCCTTTTTGGACTTGGCTTCATTTATCCTCATACCTTATTATTGTCTTTTTGGATAGACTTCTCCATGACTTTTGGGGAGTATTTGCTTTTCGTCGTGTGTCTCGATCCTTCATATTGATTTTCGATAAATGATTCTTCACATCACTTGAGATCTTTAGCAATAAAACATAGCCCTCATGTCTTGTTAGGACCTTTTTTGGACTCGCCAATCTTCGCATCCCGCTTCAATAAGTTATGCCTTGGCTATGAACTCTAATCCATACCGAGCAACTTTTAAACGATCTTGGGCTAGAAGCTAAGTAACTTTTCAAATCGTTCAACCTTATGTATTGCAAATATATTTATTAACAAGCGATGGGAGAATAGGCTCATAATTAACTCACATAAATTCCTGAAAGAATACCAAACTTATAATTTGCTCTATCATCTCTTGTTCTCCATATCGAAAAATTTCAAAAATGTGAAATCAATGGATACTTAGCCTATTAAATCAAAGTTTTGGGTTTTCACTTCTTCTATAGGATCTTGCATCTTCTTATACTCTTTCAAGTTTTAGAATTTGCGTTTTAAAGTTCCCTTGATAGAATACTTTCTAGGATCAATTATAGGAGCTTGCGAAAAGTTCTTGTTCTTAACTCGTATGAATTAAGACTTTCGCGTTTTAAAGCTCCCTATATAATAGCCTAGCAAAACTTAATTCAAATACGTTAAGGAAAAGCTAAGGTTAAAAACCAAGTCGAGTCAAAAACTATTCTTATTTTCACCAACGGAAAGCCTACAATCGTGTCAAAAACACTTATTTTATTTATTAAACCTTAAAAATAACACAAAAAATTTAAAATTTTATTGAAAAAATGAGAAAACAATACGTTTAGACACGACAAAAGCAAATGAAAGCGATTATATCGATTGACTCCCCCATGCTAAAACCAAACATTGTTCTCAATGTTTCTTAGCTCAAGAGTAACACCCCCTTGCTAAAACACGAAGAGTCTAATGCAAAATCCTAGCATGGAAAGAGCACGCAAATCTATAAGCCGTTTATTAATTATGCCTCAAGATAAAACGTTAGTCGATAAAAATCAAGGGATAGAAAGTGTGCCCCTTTTTGGCATTCAAAGAATGGAAGATCAAGTGGACCGGCAAAAACTGAACACGAGAGTCTTCAAATATTAGGGTCATACCTAAGATCACAACATAACAAATCTCGAGCACGAGCTTGAAAGATCAAGCCTTATTAGTGTTAGAAAATAGAAAGAAGATAGAATGTATGGGACTCCCCCACAAGGCACCTCGTTTTTGTTAACCGAGTCATGAGCTCGACTCGATCCCCGCATTCATTGGTCCTTAGGGAAAATGGTGAAAACCGGCATATTGAAATAAAATCCAACATAAAGCACGATGCCGGGGTCAAAGATCTCATCCTCGTTGTCGGATGACAAACGAAAGGATGAAACTCCAACACAAATCTCTAATAAGAGATGAAAGGCACAAATCACGAAATGGATATAGCATGCTCCCCGAGATAAACTCGCACCAAGATGATAGAAAAATCTTCCAACTATTACATCGGTGAAAGGCCGAGATTTCCCTAAATAAACGATTCCGGGATCGAATACCTCGTCCTCGGTGGAGAAAGAAAAGGATAACACGGTGTCATCCCCCATGCTAATCCAAGATCATATAAAGCACATGGTAATGGTGGGATAAAAGTTTCATCCATAGTGGAATCAACATTCTTTGCTTTAACGACCATTTCACCCTTAGAAATGTGATCAATTGGGTCATGGTACTCAATATGAGACACATGAAAAACCCGCACATTAAGGTCAAAGTGGGTGGGATGAGGACTTGGGACGAAATCATCATCAAGTAAATTCTCTAAAAAGAGAGCGTCCCCCTCCGAGTTGATATCATCAACACCCGGTGGTATCGAATCATTAGAAGCAAGAAAAGTGTCAATCTCCTCCATAAACGGATAACTATCCTCAACGGGAATAGGAGATGGAGAGAAAGACTTGGGATTAGTCTTAGAATTCAAAGCCTCGATCTTAGATATGAGAAGATAGACGTTGGATAATTTCTCACGAAGAACCATGTCCTCCACATCTAAATGAGTAAGTTCATCGAAGAACTTCTCAAGGATCGGAATAGTCAAATCAACCTCATTTCCCGGTGGAAATGGGTCTAAAGGAGCAAGTTCAAAAGTGAACCTCTCATAAAACGGATCACTATCATCCTCATTTCCCGGTGGAAATGGGTGAAGAAGAGTAGGTTCATCGGTAAATCCCTCAAAATCCGAGTCGTGAATATCATCTTTATAAGAAAGTTCATCGGAGAACTCCTCATTAGAAAATTCACTAGAAGTAGAATCATCCTCAAAATCTTCATTTCCATCACAATTTTCATCATTAGAATTAAAGAGAATATCAAAGTGAATGGAAGAAGTCGAGTCATCACAATGTGGCAAATCACACATCTCATTGGAAATATCGTCAAAATCTCTTGGGTTTTGGACATGTATAGTGCTAATATGCTCGTCCCTCTTGCTTAGAGAATTTTCGGGTTCCACGATGGAAGAATCATGAATAGGAGTGGTGATGTCATGAGAGATTTCCTCATCATCTAGGATAGGAGAATCCTCGGGCTCAATAGCCGGCAAGATACGAATAGGAAATACGATAGCACTAGACGAAGGATGTAGAGCAATAAGATCTCTCAAAGAAATAGAACTATCCTCATCATCATCCAAAAGAAGAGAACGCTCGATTTCACGATTAGCAAGATATCTTTCTTCCTCTTGATTTTTTTCTTTCTTTCGAATTTCAATGCTTAAACCATTATAATCTTGCGAAAGTTGACGAATCTTAAGTTCACAATCTCTTCTAAGTCCCTCATCAATTATTTCTCCATGAAATAGACGAATTCCTAATTCATTTGTAATGTCATTAATCTCTTGATTAATTTATCTCTTTTCAAGCAACAAATCTTTAATACTCTTTTCAACAACTTTAACATTTCTTTGATTCATTGTTTCAAATCGTTCAATATCGAAAGAATATTGTGGAGATTGGTCAAAACCGGAAGGAATCGAATTATAGCAAGGATTAGGCTCATAAAAACTTTGATCTCTCGGTTGACAACTAAAATTCTTGTGAGGACCTCCACAATACTCACAACAAAGATATTGTTGTGATAAACTCGGTAAATCTTGTGGATAACAATTATCATTAAAGTTTTGATTGTAGCTCGCTTCTTGCTCGTAATTAAGCGAGAATCGATGCGAACAATCATCACCAAAATGAGAATCGTTTTCACAAAACTCACTAGAGGGTGTCTCGTATGTAGGGTGTGGAGGTGGATAGAAATCGAGAGACTTATTTGAAAAATTCGGATTTCCACATGAAGTAATATCATCACAAGAAGGACAAAATCCAACTCGTATATCGTGACGTAAGTCATTACCACAACGCTCACACGTGCACCACCGACATGGTGAAAAACCATATAACGGTTCTCCACACCCTTCACAATTGACGAAGGAAGAATTAAAATTTAGAGGGTGAGGAGAAAAAGAATTAAACATGATAGAGGATTAAGAAGATTATTTTTGGTTATTTTCAATAAAACGAGAATTTAGAGGATTGAAGAAAAGAATTTAGACAAGAAGAAGATTATTTTTGGTATTGCTCAATCAATAATGATCGATAAAAAACAAGGAATAAGGATAACTACTATGGAAGTAAATTACCCTCGGTCGACTTTGAAACGATAGGTGAAAATCTAAACGTCTCGAGGTTCAATAAGTAAACAACAAAAATAAGATTTATTACTACTTGAGTCGGCAAACCAATAATAGGTTGTCCCTCTCAATATACGCACAAGCAAGCGGGGAAACGAGGTGGCACAAAGCACTTAAAAACCTTTTTCCTTAGACGGCCTTTTATAGCACGTCGCCTTATACCCACCTTATAGTTTGTATAAATCGAGTTCAAACTTCTTATTAGTATTTATCTATTTTGCCTTTTATTTTTGTTTTGGATTCAACTACAATAGCTAGGTGATGAAATCCCAACTAAGGCTTATTTGAAAGATATGTAAAATTATTGTTCTACGTAATACAATATATTATTCACAAAAAACGAGAAAAACGATACATACTATATAATAGAAAAATAACAAACTTTCCGAGGACCGAAAGGGTCTTCAAATCAACGATCAACAAATCTCCACAAAAGCGAATCGTACACAAGATCCCCGGCAGCGGCGCCAAAATTTTTGATGTGTCGTGGATAGTATAGTGATAATTAAGATACGTTATAGGGTAAATTAGAGAATTACCTTTAGGAAAAAGTAATAGTCTAATAATACCAATGATGAATTCAATTAAACACGTGAGTGAATCAAGTTCATTGTACACGAAGATCTTATGAATTTGAGACGTTTTGCTTTAATTTGGACAATCGATTTGAATTGGTTTTCGATTTTTTAAACTACAATTAAAATCTACAAATTTTAAACTAATTAGTTTTAGCCTAAAGTGCATGAATCGTAAACCCCGCTAATTTTAAAATCTAAAAACAATTACTTACTTAAAAAAAATAACACTATTTAAAATTTAATCTATTTAAAAATCTTTTTAAAATAAATCTATTTGAACAAAAAAAAAACTTTTAATCTATTTAGAAAACTTTTTAAACTATCTAAAACTAATTTACTTTATCAAAAATTACTTTAAACACATTTACTTAAAAACTATTTTATTTAAATCTACTTTTATAAAAATTCTAATTAATAGAAATTAAACTAATTAAGTAATCTAAATTTAACAAAAAACATTTTTATTTATTTATTTTATTTTATTTAAAACTAAGATTTATGTAAAAAGTTTAAAAATATTTGATTAAACGAAATTAATGATTTACTTGAATAAAAATCTGCCAAACTAAAGTCTGTATATCAATAAGATTTACAAAATAAAACTTAAAGTAGCTAGTTAGCCCAGTGGTTATCACGCATGGTAAATGAAGGGAGGGTCACGAGTTCGATTCCCATAAGTGACATATTTGTTGGAATTAATTATTTTTTACAGCTGAAATAAAAGGAGTCTTAGGAAAGACTTTTTGGACAGCTTATTTTTGAAAGTTGAAAAGGATTTCAACTATTGCTAATCAGATAAATGAATCTGATCGTCTAAGTGAGAATCAACAAATACGTAAACACAAGCATAGCACAATTAACTCTAACAAATTTCATCAAATTCAAAATGAAGCTGAAACGAGTATATAGTCCTAACAAAAACCTAACATCCTAGATGAATGAACTAAAACATCTTTAAGCAGACTGCTACATAGGCTCCTTAACAAAAACTTGCATATAAGGTCAACTAAAAATAATACAGGCAACAATCAGGTTACATTAAACCATATTTCCATCCCAAATCAAGTACAGATACTTAAAAACGATAAGCAAGGAATCAGTAGCTAGAATAGCCCATAAATTCACGCAGCAAAAAGCAGTTAAAGATTCACTACAAACACAGTTCATAAACCCTTATGCGAGCTCCTTAATCCAGTAGATAAACATCTCTTACAAATCAGATACTATAATGACTAAAAACACATCAGATTTAAAACCAAATCTTCTCTATATCAAACCAATCTAAATGCTTCAACGACACAATGTATCACTGTGTACTTAGTCTAAATCGAGAAAAAATTAAGCAGAAAAATAGACCTAATAACAATCCTCAAACAAAATCAGCTTAATAAATCTATATCATATTTAACTAATCAGCATATAAAAAAAAACTTGTAAACAAACTCAGTTATTCAGATTAACATGGCAGTCCAACAGCATTCCATATTATAAACATACAAACGTATCATCATACAAACGTATCATCATAAAATCAAATATCATATAATAAACATTGCAGAAACATCAAAGAAACAGATTCATAACATGTTTATAACCTAAACATTAAACATTTAAACTTCTAATAAACTAAATATCATAAAAGATAAAAGTAAAATGCACCTTTTTGAGATATCCGTTGAGACGTAGGTTTGCGCTGAGCAACCTATGAACCGAGAGTGAAACCACTATCACCGTTACCACCATATAACATCTCGAAACATCAATATCAAACGAACCGAGCAGATTTGATTTTCACTTATCCAGTGGGGATAAGTGTGGATCCAAACTTAACTTTTAACATTAAAATATAAGCTATTAATTAGCTTAATCTTAACATCTTAAATGTTATCCTTGTGAAACAGTAATAGGTTTAATTCATATATTAATTTAAAGCAGTAAGAGAAATTAAATGAGAACGAATGAAGATTAAAACGATTACTCTTTCATTAATTTTCAGAAAATATTACAAAACTATATAAAGGAAATACAAGATTAACCCTAAATCTATTTCTACAGCATAAAATTAAAGAAAAGTAAAGGATGATTTTTTTACAAGATAATTGGGGGTTTTTATAGCCTCCCCAAGGGCTTGCTGATGACGAATATTCGAATATTCCAAGGAATATCCTTCTTCAATCTTGGCCATTAGATCAACAATTGCTCTTCTCTCTCCTGTTTAGCTTGCATCGGACGGTGGATATATCACAACTAGCACACGGATTGCCAACGTGGCATCCGTGTGTGCTAGTTGTGCTTCTTTGAAGCTCTCTGATTGGTTGAATGGAGAAAATGAGGTGTATCTTCAAATGAGACTCGGCCACGTAGCACCTTCGTTCCACCCTTTCTCTTACTTAAAGATTGGGGGTTTTATTCCCCTTTTAATGAATTATTTGATTAATTAAAAAGCCCCATGTAAAAACAAGTTTATTGTGGACTAGGGTTAGGAACAGTAACTTAAAGTTACTGGTTAATTTAGGTTTTGTGAAGTGGGGAAGAAAGGTGAGAGAGACGATACATTGTTTGTATCGTTTTTTTATTTATTGTGTGTGGGTGAAAACAAGGTAAGTGGGTGACTGGTTTATTTAATATGTGTGGGTAAAAACGAGTGGGTATATGAGTGGATATGTGAGGATAATAACAAATGAGTGGATCGGTTTATTGAGTGGAGAAAAGTAAATGAAAGATTTATTTATGTGTAAAATCGAAACCCTAAAAGCCCATTTCAATTTTCATTTGTTTCTTTCAATTTGTGGCTGTTGGGCTTTGGGCCTAAAACTCATTATTTCCATCCGAATATAAGCATTTCCCATTTTGGGCTTCCAATGGGCCATTATCAAATAATATCAATACTTTAATTTCAAATGGACTATTAAGCCCATTATCCCAAATGTGGGTCCCACTTGGCCCGTTTCCTTGACAAATGATTAAATCCTCTAAAGTCGAGCTCGATTTTGGCTTAATTGATCTTTTTCTTCAAACTCGTGTCGATAATTGCCGGTTTTCGCGAACTTGGTACCTACACACATGAAAACAAGAAATACACATATACAAGGCATATTTGATACATTTTATGCATAATTTCATTGTTTTAAGCTACAAATGATATGAGTATTAAAGCTCATATCAGTACTCATGAAGATCAATCACTTAATTGGTTGTGGATTGAGTTACGTGCACTTGTAGAAGACTCATCTTCATTGATCTTCAACATCCTTGAATGATGATACCAAGATGATTGGGAATGATACTAGTCCTTGAATACTTAGTACTCATCATAGTCATTGTTGGGCACTGCATTGATTACTTGATAGATTGCTCTGTGTGGCCAAGGTACGCTTTCGTTCTTCCACACGCCCTTTGATCATTCTTTTGATCATTACTTGACTATGTGCTTGTTCTTGGCATCCTTGCCTTGACATCTGTTTGTGGTTTGTGATTCTTTTCTTTTATCCTCTCAAACCTTCATTGCTTGGATACTTGACTCACTATGGTGATGTAGAGTGAGTTAGTAGTAGCTTAAAGTATCAAGCATGATTTCCATGGTTTGCACCCATACGGTTAGTAGGCCCTTTGTGGGAAAGAAAGTGAACTAATACCTTGCTCATATTTTGGTTTAGACTAAGACTACTATTGAAAGTGATCTTAGTCTATACATGAATAATTGCTGTGTGTTTATTCATTACCAAAGCCGTTTAACGTTTCGCCGGAAAGGCACGTCTTAAACCACTATATATGACACAAGCTCTTCGTCTCCATGATTTGAAGATTGTCATTAATCCCTTGAGCATTGATCTTAGTCTTGATTCACTTCCCTTGACTTCTCTCCACTTTGCCTTTTTTCTCTACGAGTAGTCGTTTTTCCGTTTAAGTTCTTTTCGATCTCGATTCAACTCGTAATCCTTCATTAAGGCATATTGTTTAGTGTGATGATGATCCAAATGATATTCTAAAAGGTTTAAGATATATTTTTAAGTGTTTTAGAAAATTTGGCTTTAAAATTTTTGGCGTATTTCATTGATAAAAACCAGCCTCTGCAGGCGGTTCTTTATCTCTGGCGGCTCAAACCCGCGGTTCCTTATCGATAAGGTACCGCGGGCGGTAAAGTTTGTCAGAGCGCCAGTTTTAATAAAATAACCTTTTTCAAACCAAACCCTCTCTCTCCCAAAAACACACAGCCGACGTTTTTCATCTTTTCCACCATTGTTGAAGCTTCAAAAACCTTCAATCAATCAAATTAATTGATTCCAAGTTGTGGGTTTCACTCATCCTTCATCAAACATCAATTAATCGTAAGTACTTTTTTTGAATTTCATCTATTTTGTTCTAGGGTTCATCCTTTCATAATTGGGGATTTTTAAAATTGAAATTGAATTAGAACCTTAATAGGAATATTGGTTGACATGGTTATTTTACTGTGATTCCTTAGGTTCATATTCGTTAAGATTTCACTAAAACCCACTTGTAGAACAAATCCGAATTTTGGCTAAATGATTTTGGTTAAAAGATGGAATTGAGATGAACCCATGAACAAATAGGTAGTTGCATTGTTAATGCTTACCTAAAAACCTTGTTTTGAAAAACCAATGTTCTAGTCCATTGTTGATCCAACATAGATCATATGTTCTTGGTTAATAATGGAATAGACACATTGGGAACATGAGAATGTTATGGATTCAATCCTTTGTTTGTCAAGAAATTGATATAACACATTCTCATATTTTTTGAGTTTTGATTTTATTTTTCATATGAGTGATTGGAAAAATATTTTCTTGTGTTTATTTAGGTACTAATCATGCCTTCACAATACCAAAAGGATCATCAACTCACTAAAAAGTATATGCCAAACCTTTCCGACTTTTGTCACTCAACTCACCTTGCCCATACTTTTTCCTCCCTTCAATCCCGTTGCTTTCATGAGGGTAGAGTTGTCCAAAAGGATATCAAGGATTATGTCTACATCAAGTCCATGTTTGAAAACATTGGATTTGATTGTTTGTGGAACATTAAGGAAGACATCTATCCTCGATTCCTATTGGAGTTCTTTAGCACATACTCCGTCATTGAAAACAACGATGGAATATTTGTTAGGTTCATCTTGAAAGATCAACTAATTCAATACTCTCTCGAAGTTTTTGGTCAAATTCTTGATGTCCCATTTGTAGGCACTTGAAGCTTCACGGATAAATGGAAGCTTAGTGCTCTCCTTGAATCCTACAATTGTCCTCCAAATGATCATGAGGAAATTGATCTTGACTTCATTGTTGACATTGTCTCCAAAAAGCGTAATCGACCCGTTAAGAGAAGCCTTCATACTAAGGTACGTTCGGTGAAACGTCATGAGGTTCTCTTAAGCGACCTTAATGATAATATGGTCCAATGGACCAATATCCTTAGGGAAAATGTGTTTTGTCTTGGTGGAAACCGGGATCATGTTCCGGCGTGTTTAGTGCATATGTTATATTGCATCTTTACCAACACCAATCATAATTTGGCATATTTTATCACTCAACGGATCAATTATGCTATTCACAAGCCTAAAACAAACCTCCCTTACGCAATGCTTCTCACTCGCCTTTTTAAAAGGGTTGGCCGTGATTTTCCAAATCTTGATCTTTCTCAGTTTCAACCGGTCAAATGGGTCATGCTACCTATTCAAGAGGTATATAAGAGAAAGACAAGATGTGATCGTAAATCCGACCAACAAGAATCCAATGATGAGGACATGGACATGCCAACAAGTGACGGTGATGGCATTGGCACAAGTGCTCCCATTGATTCTTTGAGTACTTCTTACCACTCCACAAACTTATTCGTGGATGGTTTAGATGACATTGCTTCCCCTCCTCATTATTCCACTAGTGAAGTTCCTAATAATCTCAATTTAGAGGAACTTTACCGTCAAAATCTTCGAACCCAAGGTGATTTGCATGAACACTGAATTGAGTCAAGAAAGGGAATCAAGTACTTAGGAAACATGATCAAGGGATTGGGAAAGAAGAGAAGATGAAGACTTTAAGTTGTTCCAAAGTATACATGTTGGTAAACATGTTTTGTGATGTTGAACATTTGCTTCCTCTTATTTTTATCTTGGATGTGTATTAACTATATTCTTACTTGTTTGGATTATTTGTTATCTATCCTAAATGTTTGCCATTGTGATTTGCATAGCTTTGTTTTTCCTATGTGTTAGTTAGCTTCCTAGATCTTGGTCAGTAGTTAACTTTGGCTTGAAAATCCTTTGATAAAAATTTGGGCTAACCAAAATTTGAGGAAATACCATTTTTGAACACCACTGGTCGTGGTTCCTTATTAATCCGCGGTACCTTATTGATAAGGAACCGCTACCCTTAGATAAGGAACCGCCGACTACTGTGTCCGACAGAATCTTTGCTTTACACTATTTTCCTTAATCTGTGTAAACCTTGCTTGATTCTTTGTAAAAACCTGCACATTTCCTAAACTAGGTTAGCTAAATTCATTGTTCACATAAAATGTTTTTAACCCATTACTAGTTTGGATCATCCCTTCACCCTTTTAAACCCACCTTGCTAGCCATGTTCTTCATACATCAAACCTTCTTCCTTAAACCTTAAACCCTTCATCTCAACCATGGTTTCTACAAGAAGCTCAAACTCATCCAAAACCTCAACCACAAAGAACAATCTTAAGTTTAAGATTAAATGGCTAAACCCAACTCCTCACCCTTTCACACTCCCAAAAATGAGATTGTCCCAATTCTTATTTCCTCATCAAACTCACCACCTCTTGCTCCATGCAAGACTTCATCAACCCATGGAACCAACCATTCTCATGGTTCTACCTCCTCTTCATTACAATCTAGGATGAATGAGCTTTCCTCACCCTTCACTCCAAGTAATCTCTTGGATGTGACCACCCAACCACAACCCATCCAAAGCATTCCCATTGTGAATGACTTTGATGATACCATGGTGACTTCACCATTTACCCCTCCCAACTCACCCTTTTCACCCTTGGAGAGCTTGCCTCCACACTCACCCACATCACCCTTGGAGAACATTCCTCCTCCACCTCCACCTCACTCAAACACTCCAAACTTGGGTGATCCTAGCTTTTATGGGTATTTCATGCACAATGGCACTAATTGCCCTTGTTGCCTCAACAACTTCTATCTCCTTGATATCCTAAGAATGGAGATGATTGGGGCTCACATAGAGTTGCAAAGCTTTTTGTTGAGTCTCTTTGCCAATCATCCTCCTAGGAGATAAAGGATGATTTTCCTTAATAAGTTTTTCATTAAACCAAGCCAAGGAAGACTTCTAATCAAGACATAGCTTTTAATCTAGTTTTGTTTTTTAGAAAGTTATTGTCTTTGTTTATGTATCTCTTTCATGAATGTTGTATGAGAATGAATTATGGACTTGGCATCATGTGCTTCTACCTCTATGTGGACATTAATCAACTTTAATTCCAAATTAAAATTGAACCTAAATCTATCACAACCTCTAAAACTTGACTAAAATTAGTTCAAAATGTTATTCAAAATTTTGTCACCCTTTGTCAAGACATCCTTGGTGAATGTGTTGCTTTTATGCAACCCTAGCAAAATTTAGCGCTAATAGAGGTAAAATTCCAAGATTTGCAATTTTTTGAAAAAGTCTTAGTTTTTCTCAAAACCCTGGAAAATCTAGATTTCAAGTCCACTGCACGCGGTTCCTTAAAGAACGCGCGGTTCCTTAAGTGATAAGGAACCGCCGGTCCCTATAAAGTACCGCGCACAGAAAGCCACTTTTTGGCTCGTTTTTGGTCTTCCTTCATCACCCTATTCCCTGTCAAGATTCCATGTTTACTCAATTTGGCTAAACATTCCTTGACACTTACATTTGTTTTTCAAACCTTTGCCTTGTATACTTTCTTCTTATACCCCAACCTTGAGATTTCATTCTCACACCTCAACAATGCTTAACTCTCCCTTTCATAACCTTGACATTTATTTGTCACAAACCTCCTCACCCAAAGCTTCCTCATCAAAGCTTTCAAAGAAACCGAAAATCTTGGTTAAACCTATTTGGATCAAGAAAAATGAACCCTCTTCATCCAAACCACCCAAGAACCCCACCTTCTCTCCAATCAAGTATTGGAATGAGACCTACTCCATTAACCCAATCACCGGAGAAAAGGAGAATCTCCCCCCACCACCAAAACCCTTTGACACCCCTCAAGTCAATGATCTTTCAACCTTCCCAAACCTCACAAGACATTGTGAAAACATTACCTACCCACTCTCCTCATCACCACCAAACTCTAGGTGTGATGGCTTTCCCCCATCAACCGAATTTGTGTTGCATCATGGATCCTCGTGTGCTTGGTGTCGATTTTAACAAATTGAACTTGCTCATGTGTATGAGAAGTTAAATTTTATTGAATTCCTCCCCACTCGACCTCCTCTCAAAGTTTTCGTTCCCGTGGACAAAACTTTGAATGATGCATCGTCGTCTTATTTTTCCAACTAAAGGGCTACACTCAATTGGGGTCAACAAAACTTTAGTTGTTTTAGAGTCATTTTTTTAAGCAATCTTGGAAAATTGTCACTATTAGACTAGCTTATGCTTTGTGGTTTATTTCCATATCTTTTGCTTTAGATACTCATATTGTGTGTATGACTATCTACTTTGCTTGTCTTTTTCATATTTATGTAATATGAAATCTTTGTGTTGTGTTTGTTTTCTTTATTTGATCATTCTCTCTTTCTTTTGAGTTGATCGTGGTTTATCTTTACAATTGTTTATGGGTGATTCCATCAATTCTAAATTTTAACCCCTTGACAAATTTATCATCTTCATTGGCTGGATGTTTCCTTTCTACCTCCATTCCACCAATTGAACCTTGATTTTGTCATTAACCTCTTTGGACATACTTAGCAAATACTTGCTTCTAATTTGAGATTTCTTCTCCTTCTCCCTGAATGATGTAGTGTGTTTACTACTCTTTAGGAAAAGAGAGCAAAAGTGGCAAGTATTAAGTGTCGGTTTAGGAAAACCGAGCACTAATGACCAAATAAGTTCAAGTTCGTTTCCCAAGGAGGCAAGTGCGTTGTGTTAAGAGATGATTAACTTTTTGTGATTATATGATTGAGAGAAAAGAAAATAGAAATGAGATTAGAAGAGAATGACGGTTACGATGACGTATTACAATAAGACGAAAAGGTCGATCACGTAAAACCGTAAAAAGCACCAAATTAAAAAATTTTAACCTAAAAATTCCTAAAAATTACCAAAAATCCACAATAATATTCTAAGAGTTTACAATAAATCCAAACTTGCCAAAACCTTTTAATTAATTAGATAATGACTTTTTAATGCTAATTAAAGCCCTAAAAATCACAATTAATTATTAAAAAGTCCCAAACAATATTTTAAAGTTTGTAAACCTCAATAATACCCTAATTAAGCTAAAAAGTATTTTTCAAATTTTTAAAACCACTAAAAAGTATTTTTAAACAATTAAAAACTACTAAAATCAATTAAAACTTAAATTAATTCTAGAAAATAATTGAAAAGCCCTAAAAATATTTGGAAAGTTACAAAATTCCTAATCAAGTGTCTACAATCTAGAAAAAATGTAAAAACTTAGAAAATCAGGCTTTTAATTTAATAATAAAATAATATTAAAATATTCAAAAAAATTCAAAGTTTATAAAAAAATTCTAAAAAATTACCAAAATCTAGAATAATGTAACTAGGACAGAAATGCAATCAAAAGTTTCCAAAACCTTTTTAATAATTTTATATTATATTAAATTCAAAAGTTGGTTAAAAACCCTAAAATCATATAAAATCAAAAATTAGCTAAAATGAAAACTTTGATGGCTGTAAACCTTAAAAATATAGTTAAAAAGCTAAAAACTATTTTTCCAGATTTTTAAAATACTTTTTCCTATTTTTTATTTACTTTCTAAAATTTAAACTTAAAATAATCTTAGTAAATTAATAAAACATGTGAAAAATAAATTTTTTGAACCAAAAAGTCCTAAACCCAAATAAGAACAAAGGAAAAATGCTAAGTGGTAAAAATCTAAAAGGAATAAGCTTAAATCAGCTTATAACTAAGCTGATAGGTTTAATAAGCTACAAACAAGAACTCCTTAAGTATTTAAAAGTCCAAGTGATAACCAGTCAAAGACCCTAGGGCAACTGGTTATCACGTTGGAGTGTGAGAGGAGTGGCGCAGGTTCGAGTCCTGGCCACGTCCTTTTTATAAATTTTTTTTTCTTTTTTAAACCTTTAAAACTCAATTACAGTAACTTAAACTACTCTAAATCATCAACTTTATGCAAATTAAGCTAAAATCAAAGCCTTAGAAATCCAAAACGTGCCCAGATTACAAGAGAACTGATGAACACAAAAGTGAGTATCTTCACTTGTGAAGATAGAACAAGAGGGCTTGTTCTTGGAGTTTTGTTGGTGTTTGATGGACAATGGGGGCACCCCTACACTCAGTTTGAGTGTAGGGAGTCAAATATAGCACAAAAAACACAAGCACTTAACAAAAATCAAGAAATCATGGCTTAAGAATGTTACTGATCTAGCATGCATAGGTCTGTGAGTATTTTGCTGATGCAACTTGCACAAAAGTGATTTTCAAATGCCAATTTCTTGTACAAAACTTGACCAAACAGCATATAAATGATACACAATCCTACTTAGCACTTAACCCTAACGGATTTCAAGAGTTGGTGGTCAATTACACCTAAAACAATCAGTTAAGGCAACTTACTGATTTTTAACTAGTTTTACAAACTTGGACATGCAAACTTGTTTTAAACCCTACCAAACTGAAATCCACATACTGATATTACCTTATACATCCTAATGAGTGTGTTGAACAGGTTTTAAAACAAGATTTATATCATTTACCCTAGTTTAAACCCTAATCCAAACACCCCTTAATTTTTCAGAATTCCCTTTTTTTCAAACAAAATCAAAACAAACTCAATCCAAATCACTTGTAACTTAATCTAACATGCATATAACATCAAAACAAACATGAACAAACATATAAACTAGCATTCAAACAGATTTCATGCATTTTTCACCAAATCACACAAATCACAATTAAAACTTGAAAACCAATGAGTTCAAGGTTTATACCTTGTGGGACCCACATCCAGGCCCTACTATGGCAGCAATGCCATCTCCCATCAGCTTATAGCTGGGCTTATGGCTTTATGGAACAAGTTAGCTAGTAGAGATTGCTAGTGGTGGTCACAAGAGACACACACACCCAATATGTCTTCAAAAGGGTTAAGATTATATGAACCTGTTAAGAAAGAAAGTAAACAAAAGAGTGAGCTGTTCACAAGTCAAATAAGCTAATAAGCCAGCTTATCAGTTAAGCTACCTATGGCTTATTTGACAAAATAAAAAAAACTGATTTTATGGTTTTCTGAAAATCTTAACAACAACCAAATCAACAAACAATTCAAACCTCACTTGAGCTTGATATTCAACAAGAATATCAGGCTCATATGATCAGTTCAAAAAGCTTGGACAGAGAAATTAAAGACTAAATAACTTGAGTTTCCAAAATAAACAAGGACTGAAAATGGGATTTCAACTTCAAAGATTAAAAATGCAATGGAAAAGTAAATGGCTCTTGTTCTTTTTCGTCACAACAAACACCAGTTTCATTAACTTGAAAGGGATTTACAATGCTTGACCAAGGAAAGAGAAAACAAGAACAACTGAAAATGTAAACCTATGTGCCTTTATATAGAGGCTTACAAAACATTCTAGAACTGAAAAGAAGAACAACTAAACCCTAAATGGGAGTTTCCAGTTTTGCCCTTTGATTCCTTTTGAAGATTCGAATTTTGAATTTGGTCAAGAGCTCCATGTGATGATGTTGGACTGTTGTGGATGTTACAGTTGGTGGAAAGTGATCATAAGCGTCCAAATGAGCGTAGTCTTCAAGCATTAAGCCTCAGCCAGTGATTGGTTTGTACATCCTTGGACTTATGCAGCAGGGGAGCCATGTGGGAGGGTCCAGGTGATGAGGGTGAAGTTTTGGGAGTTGGGTTTGGTTTAGGGGTTGCTTAATCATGTTTCTGGAAGGAATCATCAAAAACCGCTTTGATTTGTGAGAGTTAGGTTTTAGGGTTTATGGGATTAAGATGATTAGCAGGGTGGGTTTGAATCCATTTTGGGGGTAATTAATTTTTGAATTAGGTGTTTAGAGGGAAAATTAAATAATCAGTTAATACTGATTATTTATGTTGGGTGGATTGTTGACGTGGGAGGGAGGTGGATTGGTTGAGGAGTGGAAGTGGGGTGACGTGGAGGGTAGGTATTGGGTGAGGGGAGTTTAGATGTTTGATGCTTTCAGTCCCTCAATTCCCAAGTTTTCTTCACTTTGTAAATAATAGCTAAAAAGTCCATTTCCTTTGTTATGAAGTTTCCCCAACTTGCTGAATTTGGCCCATCATAGTTTCAAACTTCAAATAAGGACCATTTTTGTAATTTCTTCAATCTTCAAGGGCTTAACTTGTCATGTCTTCATTCTTCAAGGTTTTGACTTGTTTGTTGACTTCTTGGAGGACCAATATTGACAATTTAGTTTAGTGGAGGGACTAAATTTGCCAATTCTTCAAAGTTAAGGGTCCTTTTTGTAATTTTGACAAACTTTAGGGACCAAACTTGTAATTACTAAGATACAAGGGTATAAAGTGTCAATTCTTCCATATTGGAGGACCCTTCTTCATAATTCTTCAAATCTTCAAGGGTTTTCTTTGGAAAATTCTTCATTAGGGCTTGGTTCATTGTGCGGCTTCGTTTCCCGTGTTCGTTTTTGGATGATTCTTGTGATCTTTTGTCATTTTCTCAATATCCGTACCTAAAATACACAAGTAACAAACACAAGCATATATTTGGCATTTTTCATGATATTTAATACAGTTTAAGCCCGTTTTGGACGATGAGACTATGTATAAAAGCAGTCTCATCACTCCCCCATACTAAACCATTACCGTGCCCTCACGCAATGCTAGAATTAAGTATCGTAGCATCTCCAAAATTCATTTTTATTCACTTTATTGAACGATAAACTAGCTACACTACTACTATTGCTACTACTACTTGCGTTTTAGACATAATGTATGATTTTCATCGCAAATTGGGACGTTTAGGTTAATAGAATAAGAACACGTGAATGCTTCGTTAGAAATAATTTCATCGTCCTCGATTTTCACCCTAATTCCATGCCAAGCGTGCAACGAGATCATTGTCATTATAAGTTAGTAATGCTAACACTACTCATATGCCCTAATCACGTACTTATCCTCCCATTATTCCTAAGTTGTATCTCTTATATTTTATTTTGTCTTGAATGTTTCACGAGGATACATTGTTTGACTTATGCGATAATAGAGATTTAGGTCTAAAAATAGAGTCCTAACGGTGTAACTAAGACCATCAAATCAATAACCCCTCCTAATAGACAACGATGTCAAAAAATTAAGTTGACAAGAGGAATCGATAAACACGGTTTTATAACGGTTTTGAACATGAGACTTATTACCAAGACTTTTATACGCCCCCTAACGGAATGGCCTTATTATCTTTGGTTTACCTCCATCTTTTATTCAACTTCGCCATGAAGCTTTTATTATGACTTCGGTCTTGCCTTGCCTTTTATTATCCGCCTCATCGGTGGTTTTATTAGCCAAAGACGTATATCCTCACGCTAAGGCGAATTTTGGATCTTTAAAGCTTCGAAGATTAAGGCTTGATTCACTTTCAATTTTTGCATAGATTTTTCGGCCTTGTGGGGCTTCAAATTGTTTGCTTGATTTAGGTGAGCACTTGAAATCTTATTATTGGGTGAAGCTTTTGATTATTCGGGTGCCAATACTTCAAAACCGTGACGCTGGTGATACCTTAATGTCTTCCCAATTTAATTACACGGAAGCTATTAGAAAAGACTAGAAACCCAACAATCCCAACTAAACCGCTAAGTCAATATTTATTAAGCAAAAAATATTTACATGCGAAGGGAGAATAAGCAAACAACGAGAACACATGAGTTTTTGAAAGAATACGATTATTCTACGTTTAGCATAGTAACTTATAATTAACCCTATCATTTCTCGTCCTCATTTAAGAGACTTAGCCTAATGTGTAGTTAAGGAATCAAAGCTAAGTGCTCAACACGCACGGTCGAGTCAAAAATTACTCTTATTCTCGCCATCGGAAAACCTACATTCGTGTCTTCAAACACTTATAAAACATGAGAAAAATTTTAAAATTTGGCCATTTTTAGCCTTATTTTGCAACAAAAACGATAAACAAAAAGATAAACTTTGGAAAGCGTGAAGGTTTGGCAAGGCAAGTATCTATTCACCCCCCATACTAAAGTTAAACATTGTCCTCAATGTTTCGAGTCTAGGGGTGCAAACAACCCCCATACTAGAGACGTAGTCGAATGCTTAATCTAGCATGGAAAGGGTGTAACCAATAAATTAATAGCCGTTTATGAAGTGTGCTAATAACCTAAGGTTAGAACATCAAAAGGATATATCATGGATATTGAGAAAGTCTTCAAAGCAAACGATCGAGTGCTCCCATAAAACGAACACGAGAGGCTCCAATCGTGAAGACCATGATCATCTAAAGTCCACAATTCACAAACAACCACGAAACAAAGGTTGGAAGGGCACAAATCCCCACACGTTAACTACATTAGAAAGCGATAATATGTAAATAGGATAAGCATGGGACTCCCCCACGAGGCACCTCGTTTTTGATTACCGAGTCATGAGCTAGACCCGATCCCCTCAATACTAATTATCATTGGGGAAAGTGATTTGGTCGAGGTAGTTCAAGGATGGAACTTCCCCGCCAAAGTAGTGCTTCAACCTATGTCCATTCACCTTGAAGTTAGGACCATCATCTTGAGCTAGCTCGATGGTCCCATACGGAAACACTTGAATCACGGTGAATGGACCGGACCAACATGATTTCAACTTACCGGAAAAGATTTTTAATCTTGAATTAAAAAGCAAAACTTGATCCCCAATGTTAAAAACCCGGTTTTTAATTTTAGAATCATGCAACTTTTTAGTTTTTTCTATATAAATCAATGAATTTTCATAAGCAATGTCTTTCAATTCATCCAATTCATTTAATTTCATTTTCCGGTGTTTTCCCGCGGTCTCCATATCATCATTACAATGCTTTAGGGCCCAATAAGCCTTGTGTTCTAACTCGATAGGCAAATGACAATTCTTTCCATACACAAGCTTATAGGGAGTGCACCCAATGGGTGTCTTATGAGCGGTCCTAAAGGCCCATAAAGCATCGTCCAACTTATCCGACCAAGATTGTCGGTTTTCCCCAACGGATCTCTCCAAGATCCTCTTCAACGCTCGGTTTGAAACCTCGACTTGCCCACTCGTTTGTGGGTGATAAGCCGTAGAAAGCCGATGTGTAACCCTATATTTCCTTAGGACCCTTTCGAATTGGTCGTTACAAAAATGGGTTCCACGATCGCTTATGATCGCACGAGGGGTTCTAAACCGAGAAAACAAGCTTTTCAAGAACTTGACTACCACACGAGCATCATTAGTGGGCAAGGCTTTGGCCTCCACCCAATTAGATAGGTAGTCAACCGCAACGAGAATGTACTTATTACCACGAGATGATGGGAACGGCCCCATAAAGTCTATACCCCAAACGTCAAAGATCTCACACACTTGAATGATATTTTGTGGCATTTCATCTTTTTGTGAGGCTTTTCCTTGTTGTTGGCATGCACCACACGACTTCACAAGATCTTGTGCATCTCGGTAAATAGTAGGCCAAAAGAAGCCGGCATCAAACACCTTCTTAGCCGTGAGATTAGCACCGTGGTGACCACCCGTGGGTCCCTCGTGACAAGCTCTAAGGATGTTAGAAGCTTCGGTGACAAATACACAACGTCGGATGATTTGATCCGCACAAGTTCGAAACAAGTAAGGGTCGTTCCAAAAGTAGAACTTGACGTCACGAAAGAATTTTCGTTTTTCTTGAGTCGTCATACCATTAATGATGAAGTTACCCGCATGGTAATTTGAAAAATCCGCAAACCATGGGGTGGAAGAATCAAGCTTAGAATTCACTACACCAAGTGTCTCGAGCGGAAATGTTTCGGTGATTTCCTTGGGCTCGTAAACACTTTGGTGAGGATCTTCCAAACGAGAAAGATGATCGGCCGCTAGATTCTCGGCTCCTTTTTTGTCAACGATTTTGTGATCAAATTCTTGAAGGAGGAGAATCCAACAAAGTAATCTAGGCTTAGCATCTTGCTTTGCCATGAGATACTTAATAGCCGAATGATCCGTATACACTATGCATTTCGTCAAGACGAGATAAGGTCGAAATTTCTCAAATGCATACACCACGGCAAGGGATTCCTTCTCCGTTGTAGTGTATTTTAGTTGAGCCTCGGTCATCGTCTTGCTAGCATAGTGAATAGGCAAGAAGTGACCATTATCATGACGTTGCCCCAAAACGGCCCCAATAGCGTAATCGCTAGCATCACACATGAGCTCAAAGGGGAGGTTCCAATTAGGAGCAACAAGAATGGGAGCTTCGGTAAGTTTCCTCTTAAGGATTTCAAAGGCTCGTACACAATCTTCGTCAAAGACAAAACGTGCCTCTTTTTCAAGAAGTTGTGTAATGGGTCGAGAAATCTTTGAAAAATCCTTGATGAATCGACGATAAAAGCCCGCGTGGCCTAGGAAACTCCTAACTCCCTTAACGGTTTTGGGATGAGGTAATTTGGCGATGACGTCTACCTTAGCTTGATCTACCTCAATCCCCGCTTTCGAGACCTTGTGCCCTAAGACGATTCCACTCTTAACCATAAAATGACACTTTTCCCAATTGAGCACAAGGTTGGTTTCCTCACAACGTTTCAACATTCTCTCAAGGTTCGACAAACACGAAGTGAACGAATTACCAAACACGGAAAAGTCATCCATGAAGATTTCCATCGTCTTCTCGATCATGTCATGAAAAATAGCCATCATGCACCTTTGAAAGGTTCCCGATGCATTGCAAAGTCCGAATGGCATTCTACGATAGGCAAACGTTCCATATGGACACGTAAACGTAGTTTTTTCTTGATCACGAGGATCGATGGGAATTTGGAAGTAACCGGAAAAACCATCTAAAAAGCAATAGAAACCGTTTCCCGCAAGACGCTCCAACATTTGGTCCATGAAGGGCAAGGGAAAATGGTCTTTTCGAGTGGATTCATTCAACTTTCGATAGTCAATGCACACTCTCCATCCGGTCACGAGTCGAGTGGGAATCAACTCGTTGGCATCGTTTGGCACAACGGTCATCCCTCCCTTTTTAGGGACACAATGAATAGGACTCACCCAAGGGCTATCGGAAATAGGGTAAATCATTCCCGCGTCAAGGAGTTTTAGGACCTCCTTTTTGATGACGTCGTGAATTTTAGGGTTCACCCTCCTTTGACATTGGATTGCGGGCTTGTAATCCTCCTCCATTAAGATTTTGTGAGTACAAAACTTGGGATCGATTCCCTTAATGTCGGATAACTTCCACGCAATTGCCCCTTTGTGATCCTTTAGAACATTGACAAGTGCGGTTTTTTCATCATTCGAAAGTTCCTTCGCAATAATAACCGGCAACTTGTCGTCCTCCTCCAAATAGACATATTCGAGATGAGGAGGTAAATCTTTCAACTCGAGGATAGGTGGTTCCTCAAGTGAAGATTTGGGCTCGATACTCATAACCTCCTCGGGTGGAGGAAATGGGAAATCGTTAAGAAAATCCTTGATAATCGAGAAGTCCTCATCGTTGTCGAGGTCTTCGTTACAAGTACGTGGAACATCGAATTTTTCCAACGTAAAACAACCACCTTCAAATGGAGTGAAGGTTGGTGTCGAATTATCAAGAATTGGATCTAACATAGTGGGATTGCCACTAGTTTCAACATCACCAAACCCTAGAACTTCTTGTGAAAATTCCTCGCAAACCACGTCGATCATATCAACGAGGTTTATGGTAGCAACGGAATAAACATGAGAAAGTTGAGAATTTTGAGTTGCGTTTATAACAAGTTCCTCGTCGTTGAAACGTAAGGTGATCTTTCTAGCATGCACATCAATTAAAGCCATAGACGTATCTAAAAACGAACGACCTAAAATGAGAGGAACTTGAGGATCCGTGGGATTATCAACAACGATAAAGTCTACGGGATAGTAGAACTTCCCCACTTTCACAAAAACGTCTTCCGCCAATCCACATGCACGAATCGTGGAATGGTCGGCCATCTCGATAGACATTTGTGAAGGAGTAAGATTAGGAAGATTGAGCGACTCGAAGATTGCAAGCGGCATCAAGTTAATGCTAGCACCAAGATCGGCCAAGGCATAGCATTCTTCCATATCTTGAATTGCACAAGGGGTCAAAAATTTACCGGGATCACCGACTTTTTGAGGTATGCGATTAATATAAACCGACGAACAACTAGACAATTGGTGCAATTTCTCCTTGTTGTTCAACATACTCTTAAAGTTAGCGGCAAATCGAGGCATCATGACCAAAGCATCGGCGAAAGTCACATTAAGGTGCAAATCACGAAACATTTTCATAAAAAGCTCAAATTGATGATTATCGCGCTCTTGTCGTTTCTCCTTCCTAAGTCTCGATGGGTAAGGTAAGGGTGGTGTGGGTTGGGTCATAGGCATAGCCTTTGGAATATCGGGTTCCAATGTTGGTAAAGGGTCGTCCGTAGGTGTGGCATGAGCGGTACTTTGTGGGCTTGAGATATGCTCCTTTTCGACCACCACCTCGGGTTCTTCCTCAATTTCCTCCACCGTTGGAGTAATTGGTTGAGGAGTTGGTTCTTTAAGTGTCTTACCACTTCGTGTGGTAATCACTTTCATCTCTCCCTTCGGGTTTGATACGGAGTTGCTAGGTAAACTACCCGAAGTAGAGGCTTTGTTTCCCATGACCGCTTCTAAAATAGCATTAAGCTTAACATCTTGACTAGCGGATTTTTGGTCAATCCTTTGTTCAAGCGTAGCATGAATTTGCTCAATTTTATTGTTTTGACCTCTAATTTGATTAGCAAAATCATTTTTCAACTCATTTATCATGTTAACATTTTCCTTAACAAAATTAGCTAACTCCTTGGTGTTTTTAGCCGTTTCCCTAGCTTGACTAGCCAATTGCTCTTGAATGTTTTCCAAAATCTTATCATTTGCCGTAGCGTAATTCAAAAAGTCCATTGGAAGTTCTTTAGTGTAAACATTTTGAAGACCTTGACTTGTGTTTTGAAAATTACGGTTTTGGTTTTGATTTTGCAATTGGCTACTACTTCCTTGATTCCCATAGTTGTTATTACCCTTGTAATTGTTTCTTTAATTGTTTTGGTAACCAACTTGATTGTTTCGATAATTGTTAGCATTTTGATTTGGTGGAAAACCCGGTGGAGTCAATTGATTAGTGCGGGGAGCTTGACCGTTTTGGTTATAAGTTCCCGCGGCCGCGTAGGCACTCGAAGTGTTACCACCGTTGGTAATGCACTCGGAGTAATCGTGAGCTCCACCACAATACATACAAGAAACCTCAACCGCTTTAGCCGTAGCGGGAGTGGGTTGTTCACCAACTTTAAACTCAATTAACAATCCTTTAAGCTTATCAAAAATCTTGTTCTCCAAATTAGCCTCGATTTGGCAAGCATCAACGGTATGTGACAATGAAGGCGAAGACGAAGACGAAGTCTTATGAACACTCGACGTGCTACGAGGACTATAGACCTTAGACCTATTCTTAATGATTAACAATGCTTCCTCGACCGTTTTACACAAAAAATTACCACCCGCGGCGGCATTAAGATAATCACGCTCATGATCGTTCAAGCCATTGTAAAACGTGTCAATTTGATGCAAGTTGGAAAAACCATGATGAGGACATTCGTGCAACATTTCCTTAAACCTATTCCAAGCCGTTGAAAAACTCTCATTATACTCTTGTGAAAACTTTGAAATCTCGTTTTTCAAATGCGTAGTCTTAGAGGGCGGAAAAAATTGGTTCACGAATTTTGAAACGAGATCCTTCCACGTCAATATAGAATTGGGTGGCTCTTTCTCTAACCAAATTTTTGCGGGCCTCGCTAAGGAATACGGAAAAAGCATCATCTTAATCGAGTCGTTAGAGACATCCTTAAACTTGCAAGTGGCGGTAAGACGATTAAATTGGCGAATGTGGTTATGAGGGTTGTCCTTTTCGTCACCTCGAAACTTGTTGTTTTGAATCATGGACAACAAACCCGTCTTAACCTCAAAATTCTCCGCAAGGATAGCGGGAATCACAATCGCTTCTCCATAACCCTCGGTGGGTGCTTGAAGCAACTCCATCATAGTTCGATTAGCCATGGGTGCTTCTTTCACTACGATGGGTTCGTCAATAGGAGACTCCTCACTAGAAGGAGTGTTTGATTTGTTTCTTCGTTTACGAGCACGTCTTGCTTTGGAGCGAGTTTGCATAAACGTCACGTACAACGAGAGGGTGAGCAAAGAAGATTCTTTTTGGTGTTTTTACTTTTTCAAATTTTTTGTGGTTTTTGATTGTTTTTACTTTTTTTTGGATTTTTGTGGAATGTATTAAGTAGACAAAAATCTACAAATCTCCTCCTTAATCAAATCTCTCGATTAAAGAAGCCTCAAGGAATGAAAACGATCACGTGAAGTGAACGCCTTCGATGACTTTAGAACGTTGGTGGAACACCAAAACGTTCAAGAGGGTTTAATCAATTGAAACCAAGAAAATATATATGATACTTAGTAATACTTTGGGCGGCAAAACCCTCGATTAGCTCTCAAGATCAAATACGCACAAGCAAGCGGAGGAAACGAGGCGGCGCGAAGCACTTAAGAGCCTTTTCCTTTAGGTCGTGAAATACAACCGCCTTATACCCACCTCATAGTTTGTATTTTTCAAAATCGAGCTTCACGAAAGTATTTATCTATTTTTGCCTTTTTTCTTTGGTTCGAGATTCAAATACAATGATTGGGTAATGACCTCCCAAGTCAAGGTTGTGATTTCTCACGTATTTGGAGTACTTGTGAATTTATTGTTCTACGTATACAATATAGTAATAGTATTCACAAAAAACGAAAAACCAATAATACGTATTAGTAGAGTGCTACTAATACAATTAGCTATTATGGCTATATATAAAAAGAACAATGTCCAAATCAAAACACAACACGCCTCCCCGGCAGCGGCGCCAAAATGATGTAGTGTTTTTACTACTCTTTAGGAAAAGAGAGCAAAAGTGGCAAGTATTAAGTGTCGGTTTAGGAAAACCGAGCACTAATGACCAAATAAGTTCAAGTTCGTTTCCTAAGGAGGCAAGTGCGTTGTGTTAAGAGATGATTAACTTTTTGTGATTATATGATTGAGGGAAAAGAAAATAGAAATGAGATTAGAAGAGAATGACAGTTACGATGACGTATTACAATAAGACGAAAAGGTCGATCAGGTAAAACCGTAAAAAGCACCAAATTAAAAAATTTTAACCTAAAAATTACCAAAAATCCACAATAATATTCTAAGAGTTTACAATAAATTCAAACTTGCCAAAACCTTTTAATTAATTAGATAATGACTTTTTAATGCTAATTAAAGCCCTAAAAATCACAATTAATTATTAAAAAGTCCCAAACAAGATTTTAAAGTTTGTAAACCTCAAAATACCCTAAATAAGCTAAAAAGTATTTTTCAAAATTTTAAAACCACTAAAAACTATTTTTAAACAATTAAAAACTACTAAAATCAATTAAAACTTAAATTAATTCTAGAAAATAATTGAAAAGCCCTAAAAATATTTGGAAAGCTACAAAATTAATAATCAAGTGTCTACAATCTAGAAAAAATGTAAAAACTTAGAAAATCAGACTTTTAATTTTTAATAATAAAATATCATTAAAATATTCAAAAAAATTCAAAGTTTATAAAAAAATTCTAAAAAATTACCAAAAATCTAGAATAATGTAACAAGGACAGAAATGCAATCAAAAGTTTGCAAAACCTTTTTAATAATTTTATATTAAATTCCAAAGTTGGTTAAAAACCCTAAAATCATATAAAATCAAAAATTAGCTAAAATGAAAACTTTGATGGCTGTAAACCTTGAAAATATAGTTAAAAAGCTAAAAACTATTTTTCTAGATTTTTAAAATACTTTTTCCTATTTTTTATTTACTTTCTAAAATTTAAACTTAAAATAATCCTAGTAAATTAATAAAACATGTGAAAAATAATTTTTTTGAACCAAAAAGTCCTAAACCCAAATAAGAACAAAGGAAAAATGCTAAGTGGTAAAAATCTAAAAGGAATAAGCTTAAATCAGCTTATAACTAAGCTGATAGGTTTAATAAGCTACAAACAAGAACTCCTTAAGTATTTAAAAGTCCAAGTGATAACCAGTCAAAGACCCTAGGGCAACTGGTTATCACGTTGGAGTGTGAGAGGAGTGGCGCAGGTTCGAGTCCTGGCCACGTCCTTTTTATAAAAAACTTTTTTTTCTTTTTTAAACCTTTAAAACTCAATTACAGTAACTTAAACTACTCTAAATCATCAACTTTATGCAAATTAAGCTAAAATCAAAGACTTAGAAATCCAAAACGTGCCCAGATTACAAGAGAACTGATGAACACAAAAGTGAGTATCTTCACTTGTGAAGATAGAACAAGAGGGCTTGTTCTTGGAGTTTTGTTGGTGTTTGATGGACAATGGGGGCACCCCTACACTCAGTTTGAGTGTAGGGAGTCAAATATAGCACAAAAAACACAAGCACTTAACAAAAATCAAGAAATCATGGCATAAGAATGTTACTGATCTAGCATGCATAGGTCTGTGAGTATTTTGCTGATGCAACTTGCACAAAAGTGATTTTCAAATGCCAATTTCTTGTACAAAACTTGACCAAACAGCATATAAATGATACACAATCCTACTTAGCACTTAACCCTAACAGATTTCAAGAGTTGGTGGTCAATTACACCTAAAATAATCAGTTAAGGCAACTTACTGATTTTTAACTAGTTTTACAAACTTTGACATGCAAACTTGTTTTAAACCCTACCAAACTGAAATCCACATACTGATATTACCTTATACATCCTAATGAGTGTGTTGAACATGTTTTAAAACAAGATTTATATCATTTACCCTAGTTTAAACCCTAATCCAAACACCCCTTAATTTTTCAGAATTCCCTTTTTTCAAACAAAATCAAAACAAACTCAATCCAAATCACTTATAACTTAATCTAACATTCATATAACATCAAAACAAACATGAACAAACATATAAACTAGCATTCAAACAGATTTCATGCATTTTTCACCAAATCACACAAATCACAATTAAAACTTGAAAACCAATGAGTTCAAGGTTTATACCTTGTGGGACCCACATCCAGGCCCCACTATGGCAGTAATGCCATCTCCCATCAGCTTATAGCTGGGCTTATGGCTTTGTGGAACAAGTTAGCTAGTAGAGATTGCTAGTGGTGGTCACAAGAGACACACACACCCAATATGTCTTCAAAAGGGTTAAGATTATATGAACCTGCTAAGAAAGAAAGTAAACAAAAGAGTGATCTGTTCACAAGTCAAATAAGCTAATAAGCCAGCTTATCAATTAAGCTACCTATGGCTTATTTAACAAAATAAAAAAAAACTGATTTTATGGTTTTCAGAAAATCTTAACAACAACCAAATCAACAAACAATTCAAACCTCACTTAAGCTTGATATTCAACAAGAATATCAGGCTCATATGATCAGTTTAAAAAGCTTGGACAGAGAACTTAAAGACTAAATAACTTGAGTTTCCAAAATAAACAAGGACTGAAAATGAGATTTCAACTTCAAAGATTAAAAATGCAATGGAAAAGTAAATGGCTCTTGTTCTTTTTTGTCACAACAAACACCAGTTTCATTAACTTGAAAGGGATTTACAATGCTTGACCAAGGAAAGAGAAAACAAGAACAACTAAAAATGTAAACCTATGTGCCTTTATATAGAGGCTTACAAAACATTCTAGAACTGAAAAGAAGAACAACTAAACCCTAAATGGGAGTTTCTAGTTTTGCCCTTTGATTCCTTTTGAAGATTCGAATTTTGAATCTGGTCAAGAGCTCCATGTGATGATGTTGGACTGTTGTGGATGTTACAGTTGCTGGAAAGTGATCCTAAGCGTCCAAATGAGCGTAGTCTTCAAGCATTAAGCCTCAGCCAGTGATTGGTTTGTACATCCTTGGACTTATGGAGCAGGGGAGCCATGTGGGAGGGGTCCAGGTGATGAGGGTGACGTTTGGGTTTGGTTTAGGGGTTGCTTAATCATGTTTTTGGAAGGAATCATCAGAAACCCCTTTGATTTGTGAGAGTTAGGTTTTAGGGTTTATGGGATTAAGATGATTAGCATGGTGGGTTTGAATCCGTTTTGGGGGTAATTAATTTTTGAATTAGGTGTTTAGAGGGAAAATTAAATAATCAGTTAATATTGATTATTTAAGTTGGGGGGATTGTTGACGTGGGAGGGAGGTGCAATATGATTGGTTGAGGAGTGGAAGTGGGGTGACGTGGCGGGTAGGTATTGGGTGAGGGGAGTTTGGATGTTTGATGCTTTCAGTCCCTCAATTCCCAAGTTTTCTTCACTTTGTAAATAATAGCTAAAAAGTCCATTTCCTTTGTTATGAAGTTTCCCCAACTTGCTGAATTTGGCCCATCATAGTTTCAAACTTCAAATAAGGACCATTTTTGTAATTTCTTCAATCTTTAAGGGCTTAACTTGTCATGTCTTCATTCTTCAAGGTTTTGACTTGTTTGTTGACTTCTTGGAGGACCAATATTGACAATTTAGTTTAGTGGAGGGACTAAATTTGCCAATTCTTCAAAGTTAAGGGTCCTTTTTGTAATTTTGACAAACTTTAGGGACCAAACTTGTATTATGAAGATACAAGGGTATAAAGTGTCAGTTCTTCCATATTGGAGGACCCTTCTTCATAATTCTTCAAATCTTCAAGGGTTTTCTTTGGAAAATTCTTCATTAGGGCTTGGTTCATTGTGTGGCTTCGTTTCCCGTGTTCGTTTTTGCATGATTCTTGTGATCTTTTGTCATTTTCTCAATATCCGTACCTGAAATACACAAGCAACAAACACAAGCATATATTTGGCATTTTTCATGATATTTAATACAGTTTAAGCCCGTTTTGGACGATGAGACTATGTATAAAAGCAGTCTCATCACTCCCTCTCAAGTTACTTAGTAGGTAGTAATCATATATACATTGGTGTTTCTTTCCTTTCTACTAACCTTTGTGTAGCATGTCACCTTAGCTCATACTCTTGGTGACCCAAGCAAGGGGAAGCAACCACCAAGGGGGAGCTACTAGCAAAGTCCGGATATCTTCAAAGACTTGTGCTTACCTTTTTGCTACGACAAAGGGGGAGAAATGATAGTGATAAACTCATTAATAATTCGATATTTTGTGTTTCTAAGTAAATGAGTTTATAGTTTCTCGTAATCAAAAAGGGGGAGATTGTTAATGCAAGTGATGTCTAAAAACATTATTAGTGTTAACTAATCTTTCTTAGTTTTGATCACAACAAACTATACAACACATTTAGTGTAAAACACTAAACGAATTATTTAACTAACACTATCATCAAGGTAATAATCATATCACTAACCTTTCTTAATCATACTTAGTGATCATCAAAATGATTATCCTTAAAACTCACTTTTGTTAATAGGACAAAAGATTTTTAATAAACTTTCTTTTTAAGAAAATGTTTTATTAAAATGGAAAATGTATTTTGAAAATGGCATATTCCATATGCCATAAGAATATCCTTTGAAGGTTTAAAAAACCTCAGATATTCCTACCCCCACTAAAATACAAAAAAGGGAGCGGACTCTACTGGGTGGTACCTTAACTAGCCTAGGCGGTTCCTTATCGATAAGGTACCGCCGGCTAGATAAGGATCCGCGCCCAGCTAGCCGTTGGACTTTGTCTTCTATAAATACTGGCTCAAATCTCATTTTCCAATAAGCCTCTTGGACGTTTTTCTCAGCCCTCTTTCTCTTTTCTTTAGCATAATCATTAGTAAATGATCACTTAAAGTGTTAAGGATGTTTACATATGATTATCCTCTTGATCCCCTCCTTTACCTTGTCCAATGAGAAGATCACTCACTCATTAGTGTTGTGATAAAGATGAATCCATGAATTAGTCATGTTCATCATGTTAGCCTTTTTATTTTTGTTAATCCATTTGTATTTATGAAATACTTGGACTAGTTGTGCTCATCCAAGCTATTTGTAAATACTTGGATTTGTTGTGTACATCCATTGCATATGTGTTTGCTTGGATTTGTGTTGTGTAGATCCAAGTTACATGTGTGTACTTGGATATGTCTAGTTGAGTTCTAATAGACTTGTGTAGTAGTTCTTACTAAACTATAAAGTGATGTGGTTGTGTCTTGTGAGTTCTCACTAAACTTGAAAGTGATTAGTAGTTGTGTTGTGTGAAGTTCTCACTTAGCTTCAAAGTTAAGAGTCGTGAAGATTGGTTCTAGCTTTGGATTAGAACTCGACATCTAGCCTTATGTCGTTAAATGGTGAAGTAGGTAACATCGTGAAGATTGGTTCTACCTTGAGATTAGAACTCGACATCTAGCCTTGTGTCGTTAAATTGTGAAGTAGGCAACATTGTGTAGATTGGTCCTAGCTAATGATTAGGTCTCGACATTTAGCTTAGTGTCGGAAAATAATGTAAGCGACGATGTAAGGCTTTCTCCGCCAAGAAGGGAGCTTGTGGATATAGTGGAAATCTCGAGTAGGTGTACTCGAGGAGTGGAGTAGAAACGAGGATAGAGCCTCGTTGTCGAACCACTATAAATCTTGGTGTCTTGTCACTAGGTTGTCTCTTTCCTTACTCTTTACTTATGTCATTATCATTATACTTACCTATTACCATTGCTAATGCCTTTGAATTGAACCTAATCATTATGCAACTTAGCTTCAAGTAAAAGATAGTTTTGATGCACACTTAATTCAAAGTAATTTAAATTAGGTGACTTATTGAAGAGAAACTATTCAACACCCCCCTTCTAGTTTCTACACTATGACTTGATCTAGAAGGAGAGATCTTCATCATGTTATAAACCCAACACTTCATGGTAATGAAAGTGTTATTCTCTTTGCACTTAAGAGGATGAGAGGATTGAAGGAGAGAATCACATCTTAAACAAGATTAATAAAAACTAACTAATCAAGGAGTTTAAAGATGTTTTTAAAGAAACTATGCAAAAAGGGTTGAAAGAAAAGCTGAAAATGATCCACTATTTATTGGACAAGAGTACAACGGCCAAAAATACCCGCGGTTCCTTAATTATACTCGTGGTTCCTTATCAATAAAGAACCGCAGGTCCATTTAAGAAACCTCAGGCTTGGAGTCCGTGCATTTTTGTCCTTTAGTGGGGAAATGTCATCTGGTGAAGTTTATACTTCAAGGGATATTCTTAGACCATTTGGAATATTCCAAATTCAAATTTTCATTTTCTTTTTAATAAAATATTTTCTTAAAAATAAAGTTATTTAAAAAAATACTTTGTCACTTTTGTATAAAAGTGAGTTTTAAGAAAATATTAATACTTAATCACTTAGTTAGGTTAAGAACCTGTTTACTCATACCTTGAGTGATTCATGCTGAATGCGATCTTGGAAGTGTCGATAGAAGTATACAAATGTATTCTTGAGTGACTACGAGTACGCTAACATTTTACATAATGTATTGTGATTTATACGTTTGTCATCAACAAAACACGAAGAGATTATATCGACTAAACATCGTAATGTTTGCACTAACAAACTCCCCCTTTTTATGATGACAAACAAGTAAACCGTAAAGCATATTAAAATGTATAAGTTACTCGTTTACACTTACTTATCCCCCTTTTGTCGAATCAAAAAGGTAATCAACGTCTTTGAAGAAGAGAAGAATCAACGTCGAGAGAGCACGCATCCAAAGTGGTAGTCATTGATAACACGTCATTTGAAGAAGAGAAGAATTAACGTCATGAGAGCTGTTGGGTCAAAAAGTTGATGTGGCAGAAACTCAAAAACGAAGAAAACATGAAGACATTTGTCTAAGCGTTGTCAAGAGCAAAACAAGCGTTGACAAGAGCAAATCGGAGGTTGATGGCTTAATAAGTGTGTAAACACTTATCCTTTTGCCACTAAAATCAAGGAAAAACAAGACCTAATCATGTGTTTAACATCGTAAAAGTCGGAATTACGCGTGGTTTTGTGTTTTTGTGTTAAATAGGTACAAATGATCAAAAGAAGAGAAAACACGGGATTTCACGGTCAAATGTTGAAGAAAAGTCCAAAAAGAGACGAAGACAAAGTCAAAAGACCAAAAGTGTGCCAAAGATCACGAAACCCGGCTAAACCAACACGAGTTTGAATAAAATGTACAAGAAATCCAAAATCGAGCTCGTCTTTAGCGGAATTAATCTTTTTGAAGTTATTCGAGCATTGTGGGTCCCACATTTGGGTTAATGGGCTCGAAAGCCCATTACTGAATTTCAAGTATCCACTTTTGGGCACAAGAGCCCAAAAATTGGCCTAACTTAAATTTAAAGGGGCGGATATAGAGAAATTGAGCCCAAAGCCCATTTTGATGAAAACTTAAATAACGGATGAAATCTTTATTTTGCTTGGTCAAAAGTTATTAAACCCAAGTCAATCACACGTTTCACTGGTCAATGTTAAAAACCCGTTCAACCCAACACCAACTCACACAATAACTTTTATTTTTCCACACACACACGTGTATCTCCCCACACATTTTATAAAATGTTTTTACCCCACACCTCACCTTCATTTCGATAATAACAAGAAACAATGCCATTTACTGTTTATTTTCTCTCTCTCTCCCAAACGTATTCCCCAAAACCAGCCTCCACCTTATTTCTACCAAAACCCTAATTTACCTCACACAAAATTAACCATGAAAATTGGGGGTTTTAATCCATACGTGTGATTTACACGGATTAGAATTAAACCCCCACAAAAACCGGGATGAACACTTGTTGTGGTCCAAATCCTACGTAGATAAATCCCTCCTCCGGATTGGTCTCACCACCTCACCACAACCCCTTCACCAATAACAACAGCCCACCTTGGCAATCCGTGGCTCAAGATGTGTTTTCAGCCGTTTATCAAGTGAAGAAGAAAGAGAAAAGATGAAGAACGGCTAGGATTAAAGAACTTGGGCACCAAGACTCATCAAAAGGATTAGGGTTTTCCTATAAAATCCCTCCCACAACTTGTAATTGAATATTCCATTTTTTCTTATTTTACTGTTTTTTTAATTAATTAGGAGTAGGATTAAATTAGATTTAATTTTTATGCAAGTTAGATTGTAGGACAATTGTATTTTCAATTTTCAGAATATTGTAATGATTTTTAATTATCAATAAAAAGTTAATTTCAGATTTAATTCTGTGCCTCATTTATTTTTTATCTGCTTTTAATTTTTGAATGGTATTTCTTTATTATTGTTTTTTTATAATCATTAAAAAAGTAAAAAAAAGAGAAGGAATAAAATCAATCTCCCCTACTGGGAGATTTTGTTAAATACTGTTCGAGAAGAAGAAGGTGATTCGAATGTGTTGATGATCTTGGTCGGATTCGAGATGATTAATGGTGGTTTTAGCTTTGGTTCATAAGGGGGTTCAACACCACCCTTCGTCACAACAGATTCGTCAAAAGGTTCTGGTTTCTTTTAATTTTTGTTAGTTTTAATTTAAGGGTATTAATCTGCTTATTAGTTAGTAGTTTGTTGAATCTGCTTTAGAATAATTGGTTTTGTTTAGTTTTATTTATATTTTGGTTTGGATGGATCTGCTTAATTTTCAGTAGTATGCTTATTAGGATTTAAGTTTAGATAAGATTTGGGTTTAATCTGCTTTATCAGTAATTTTTGATATCATTAGCTAGAATAAGTTTTGATTGTATCTGCTTTGTTTTTGGATATTTAGCTCTTATAGCTTATCTCGGTTTAGCTTAATTTAGTTTATCTGCTTATTATTTGTCTACTGTTTTCAGTTTTTTGACTGCTTATTTGAATTTTAGTATTTGTGATTTAGCTTATTTAGAATTTGCTTTTTAGCTTAGTCTGCTTATTTGTTTCATATCTGCTTATTTTCTACTGATTTGCTGTCTTATTGAATTCACAGACTCAATTGGTCTGTTGATGTTATTTTTGTCCAAAAAATAAAAGCTAAATAATAAAAAAAAAACGTCTGTCCAGGGACTCGAACCCTAGACCTCTCGTATACCAACCAATAGCATTAACCAACTCCTCTAGCACCCTTTTTGTGTTTTATCCTGAATCTTCTTATTAATATAGTTTTTTAAATTACTAGCTGGCAGTTTTAATTTGTTTATTTAGTTTAATTACTAGTTTAATTTTACTTAAAAGTTTTTTTTATTTATTACCTTTATTCAGTTTTTATAAAAAAATATAAAAAGGAAAAAATGTTTTATTAAAATTTCTTCAATAATTTTAAAATAGATTTTATAGATTAAAGATAGTTTTTAAATTCTTATTTAAATTTTAGTTTTTTCAATTAATTTAGTTTCGTTTTAAAAAAAAATAGTTTTCATTAAAAGTTTTTTTTATTTAGTTTTAAAAATTAGATTTCCATTTAGTTTTACTTAAAAATAGATTTCATTTAAAGTTTTCTATAAAAATAGTTTTAATTAAATTTAGATTTATATTTTAAATAGTTTTTAATTAGTTTTAATTACAAAAGTTTTTTAGTTTTTAAAAATACCAAAATTACGTTACCAAAAACAAATTAAGTTTTACGATTAAACGGAAATCAATTTCGAGTCGAGTCGAGGAAACGAACAATAATCGATTAAAAGATTTGCCTTGCAAAATCTTAGTATTAAAATGGCGCCGCTGCCGCTTCGCTCGTACGATTGACGATTTTTCGTGAATACGTTTGGATTTTGGGATCCGTTCTTTTTGAACGTTAATTTTCTTGTGCAAAAATCAAAACTACAAAAAAATCAAAAACTTAAAAATACAAAAAAAATTAAAAAATCAATAAAAGCAAATTCTTTCCTAAGATTTGCACCAAAAAAATTAAAAAAATCCAAAAGTAATACTTTTTCCTAAAAGTATTACACCAAAAATATTACGTATTAGTGTTACTTTTCTTAGTTCGATTTCTTTCGTTTTTATTGTGAATATATATTTTTCTTAAAAAAATACAAAAAGATTTTTTCTTTTACTATAGTATATTACGTAGCACAATAATTTACCTACTTTTCAAATAAGCCTTAGTTGAGATTTCATCACCTAACTATTGTATTCGCATCCATAACGAAATAAAAAGGCAAAATAGATAAATACTAGTAAGACGTTTGAACTCAAAATATACAAACTATAAGGTGGGTATAAGGCGACGCGCTATAAAAGGCCGTCTAAGGAAAAAGGTTTTTAAGTGCTTTGTGCCACCTCGTTTCCCCGCTTGCTTGTGCGTATATTGCGAGGGACGACCGATTATTGGTTTGCCAACTCAATTAGTAATTAAGTATATATTTTTGTAGCTTTTTAATATTGCACCTCGAGAGGGAAAATCCTTTTCCTCTCAAAGTCGACCGAGGTCACCTACCTCATTCCAAGTTTTAATTGTATGCGCACTCGCGCGCATACATACATACCGATTGGTGTACCAAATTCTTCCAATTCTTCCAAAAAGAAGAAGACGAAGAAAAAAAAAGACCGTCATTCAAGCCGATCCCGAGAATCGAGCTTTCGACAAAACGATGGCAACGGATAATCGACCAATGATTGAGATTCTACAATCTCACGTTGAAGGAAACGATGACGCGATTGTGGTACCGGATATTGGAGCTAATCATTTTGAACTTAAAACGGGTTTTCTTCAAATGGTTTCCGCTACACCATTTTTAGGCCGTACTAATGATGATCCACACGCTCATATCAAACGTTTCATACAATTGGCTAATACGGTGAAATACAATGGGGTGCCACAAGAGGCTATTCGTTTACAACTCTTTCCTTTTTCCCTCGAGGGACAAGCCCGGATTTGGCTTGATAAGGAACCACCCCAAAGTATTACAACATGGATTAATTTAGAGACCAAGTTCATAAAATAATTTTTCCCACCATCACATACCACTTCTTTAAGAAATGAGATCATCACCTTTGAACAACAATATGCGGAAACGTTTAGCGAGTCTTGGGATCGATTTAAAGAACTTTTGAGAAAATGTCTACAACACGGTTTCACCAAAGTGCATCAAATTAATACATTTTACAATGGTTTGACTCTAAATGACCAAGACTCACTTAATAGTGTCGCGGGGGGCAATATTCTTGTGAAATCTATGAACTAGGCTTGGGCCATAATTGAAAACTAGGCAAAAGTACAAACCAAAAGTGTTAGGGCCACTATGGCGAGTGCTAGTTCTAGTGAGAGTGACAAGAGAATCGATAAACTCACTTCGCTTGTTGAATCACTTGCTTTAAAAACCGAAACCCTAAATGGTCAAGTTAATGCCTTGAAAGAAACTAGTGAAACGTGTGAGACTTGTGGTGGACCACATTCATATTTTAATTGTGACAAGGTTTATAATCAATAACAACAAGTTTGTGCTTTTAATGCTAATGAAAGGGTTCCATTTAAACCTAATGTTGATGTTAACCATTTGTCTTACAAGAGTACTAATTATTTGGCTCCCCGGGGATTTGTAGCACCACAAAGGTCACCCCCACCCGCCCAAAATACCCAACACCAAAATAGGAACCAAGGTCCTCAAATGGGTAATTTTCAAGGGAATGAAAATCAAGGGAATTTTAATGGTCAAAATCAAGGGTTTCAAAATAATAACCAAGGTTTTTATAATAACAACGGTTTTCAACCTCAATATCAAAACCAAGGTTTTCCTAATCAAGGTTTTCCTAATCAAGGGTTTAATCAAATGAACATGCAAAATCCTCAAATGGACTTGGTTCTACAAAAATTGACCGAACATGAGAAAATCATGAAAGCAATGCAAGAATTCGCTAGACAAATGCAAGAGTCCAACGATAAGAAATTTTTGACTATGATTCAAGCCCTTAGACCCCAAGGAGCCTTACCATCCAATACCGAGATTAACCCTTGTGCTAATGTGAGTGCTATCACTACTCGAAGTGGAGCCACTTTAGTGGGACCTTCCATATCTTCGCCCATAAAGGAGAGACAAGGCCCGAAGGTCATAATGAGTAATCCTACTCCCCCTTCGGTGATTCCTCCCACTACCACTCCTAGTACTAGTACTCCATTGCCTAAAGAGCCTATCCCTACGGTTGTTCAAGAAGCGAGTCCTTCTCCTTCTCAACCTTCAAAGTCTAAGCCTAATATTCCTTATCCATCTAGGTTAGACAAGGCTAAAGTGCTCACCAAAGATGACGTTCATGTCTCTAAATTTTTGAAAATGATTTCCAACGTCAATATTAACATAAGCCTTATTGAAGCACTTGCTCAAATGCCAAAATTTGTGAAAATGTTTAAAGATTTGCTTAATAAGAAAGAAAAAATGGTTGAGCTCGTGAACACCCGTTTAAATGAGAATTGTTCCGCGATTCTTCTCAAAGAGCTTCCCGAAAAGCTAGGATATCCCGGATGATTCGTGTTACCTTGCTCGTTTCCTCAAATCGATGATTGTATGGCTTTAGCGGATCTCGGCGCTAGCATCAATCTTATGCCACTTTCGGTTTGGAAACAATTATCCTTACCCGACCTTGTACCGACTCGTAAGACTATAGAGTTAGCTAATCGAACCCTCACATACCTCGTTGGTATTGCCGAAGATGTTTTTGTTCGAGTTGGTACATTCACTTTTCCCGTAGACTTTGTCGTCGTCGACTATGAGATGGATCCTCGTATTCCGTTAATACTTGGTAGACCATTCTTACGATCCGGAAGAGCCTTAGTTGATGTACCGAAGGAGAGTTAATTCTTAGGGTTAGGGATGAACAACAAGTTTTTAAAATGTGAAAAATCACAACAAAATCAAATGGAAAAGAGTCGGTCAATATGATTGATGTTCTTAATTATGACAATGAAGAGATTTTTATTAATCCTTTTAGAATTGAAAAGTCTAATCAAAATGATTTTGTGATAAATTCAACCCTTCCCTTAGAGCCTCAAATTTTTGAAACTCCTATTTATGACACCTATAGTGATGACACTTCTTAAAGTGATCACACTATCTTCGGCTTAGACGACCTATCTTTTGACCCACCCACTTTTGACCCACCCATTTATGATACCCCAATCTTTGATACTTATGATGATGACACTTCCTTAAGTGATCTCATTAATTTTGATGACCCACCCTATGATCTTAATGCACCTCATATCTCTATGAGTGATTCTTCTATGGAGACTCCTTTTGACTTTTATACTCCAATTTTAGAAGTCATGACTATTGAGGAGGATCCTCCACTCTTAGAGATCATTCCGACTTTAGAGGTTATTCCATTTGAGGAGGATTTAGATATCTTTCTAAATACCTATTTTCCTCATGAGGAAGAGTTTTCCTATGACTCCGACGATACTTATGTTTTCACATCAAGTTTGGAAGAGGACGACCTTCCCACTTTGGATTTTGATGATATTTTGAGCTTAAATATCACTACCTCTTGCTATTTTCCCGTTAAGGAACCGGTGTTTGATCCCGGAATAGAGACTTTTGTGCTTTCATTGCCATACCACCTTACCCTTCCTTATAAGAGACTTTTGACCAAGGATACCCCACTTTTCTTTGACTTGCGTACCACCTCGGGGTTTATTTCCTTTAATGATGGAAATTATGTGTTTGACCCGGGTGGATTTTTATTGGGGTATGCCTTATATGACTTTATTTCACCCTTTATCATGGAGAGATTTTCCTCCCTTGGAAATCTCGGTTTTCCCATGATTTTCCTATTTGAATGATCACATTCGGGAAATCGAGTCGAGCCAGAGACTCGTGTTAAATAAATCAAGCATCATATAACTAGGTTAGATTTTTACCCTTTTCACCTTTTTTAGCCTTTTCACCCATTTTCACCAATAAGTGTAGGGGGAGCCAAGTAGGTTGTTTGTGTGTTGTGATGTTGTGTGCAGGGACATGTGCTTTAATGATCCACTTTTGGTATTTTTTGACGCGACCTGTATTCCCGTGTACCCGGTTCCTTTGATAAGTTTTTGCTGTTATGATTCAATCATGTATATAAATAAAACAAATAAATGTAATCACTTTAGTTGTCCCTTCCTTAGCTCGATTTTAAACAACGTACTCAATGTCCTAAGTGTAGGGGAGTTTATTCTCCCACATGCTTAAACATTGAGGACAATGTTTATATTAAGTGTAGGGGGGATTTCTATCGAAATTTTAGTGGGCTTTTCCATGAATTTGACCCCATTTAACCGGAAAATTCAAAAAATTTTCAACGTTTTTCAAATTTTTGATCTATTTTGGCCTAGTAGTATTTTCTTTTATTTTATTTCCTTTTGTCATCGCATCTTACTTATATTTTCCATTTCAAGAATAAAGTCAAAAAAATAAATAAATGAATAAAATGGTTTTAACAAGTTTAGATATCTTTGATATATTAGGCCCGTCGTGAATATTTTGACTCAACCCGAGTTTACTTATCTAAGTTTACTCTAGCTAGTATCCTTAACCATATGGACCTTAATTGGTTTATTAGAATAAGCATCCACGAGTCTCATTCCTTGAGATTTTAAATTGTGGAGAACGAGAGATGATAGAGTTGATAATAAGTTTAAGGGTTAATTCTTATTTATATGAGTTTTTGTGGCTCTTTCTTCCCGCTTGTATATTTAATTGCTTAATAAATGAGGATTTTTGTGGTGTCGATTCGATATCTTAACTCTTAGCCAAATCTTTAATATCCTTGTAATTAAAGCATGAACACATTGAGGGTGCCAACGTTGTGGACTTCCGACTAAGGTGGCTCATAACCACTAAGTAGGAGGTATTCAGACCATGGGACCACGGAATTTGGCCTACTATATATATCATAAATAAAGAAAGAATAAGATTAAAACATGACCTCAAGGAGCCTTAGGGTGTGGGGCATGTAGCACGAACCTTGTCATTAGAGCCTTAGGGTGTATGGCATGGTAAGTGTTGAATAAAAATTGATCAAAAATCAATTCCCTCGTTTATCGTTCAAGGAGCCTTAGGATGTGGACAATAGACGGGGAGCATTTTTACATCTTAAAGAGCCTAAGGGTATATGATGTGAATTTGCTAAACTCCACATAAAGTCAACATGACTTTGGAGGAATAATTAATAAGTAGTACTATTTGGCCAAATTTTGGGTCTGGGAATTTATTCCCCAAATCGTGTTAAATCATCCTTGATGTGGGCTTACTTTAGTAACAACGTTTTTGAGGACGAGGTTAGGTTTTGAGTGTCGGGTTTGCACCGTTTGGCCTTCACTTTTGGAATAATAATTATTAAATAAGTCAAATGAGCCTACGGGTGAATGACAATCATTAAAATCTAGAGATACAAAGTAGGAATTGGAGAAAGAGTTTACACAATTGTCTTATATAAGTGGTTTTAACATAAGGACTTATGGTAAACAATGATCTCGTTTTTAAGCTTGGTATAGGGAACATGAAACTTGAGGGTGATTTATATTCATAACACTAAAGCCCTAATCTAAGTCTTAGATTTCTTTACGAGTTTCTTCCATCCAATGATTTCCAAGTTAATAAATCCTTAATAACTTTTGTCTCCTTTTAAATTTTTATCTTTTCATCGTAGTAGTATTAGTATATCTTAATGAAGGCCGAGATGGATAATAATGAGAAAAATGTAACTTTATGCTTTAAAATAATGCATTGCATGGGGTCATCGCAATGGTCAAGTGTAGGGGATTTAATAAGTGTGTAAACACTTATCCTTTTGCCACTAAAATCAAGGAAAAACAAGACCTAATCATGTGTTTAACATCGTAAAAGTAGGAATTACGCGTGGTTTTGTGTTTTTGTGTTAAATAGGTACAAATGATCAAAAGAAGAGAAAACACGGGATTTCACGGTCAAATGTTGAAGAAAAGTCCAAAAAGAGACGAAGGCAAAGTCAAAAGACCAAAAGTGTGCCAAAGATCACGAAACCCGGCTAAACCAACACGAGTTTGAAGAAAATGTACAAGAAAGCCAAAATCGAGCTCGTCTTTAGCGGAATTAATCTTTTTGAAGTTATTCGAGCATTGTGGGTCCCACATTTGGGTTAATGGGCTCAAAAGACCATTAATGAATTTCAAGTATCCACTTTTGGGCACAAGAGCCCAAAACTTGGCCTAAATTAAATTTAAAGGGGCGGATATAGAGAAATTGGGCCCAAAGCCCATTTTGATGAAAACTTAAATAACGGATGAAATCTTTATTTTGCTTGGTCAAAAGTTATTAAACCCAGGTCAATCACACGTTTCACTGGTCAATGTTAAAAACCCGTTCAACCCAACACCAACTCACACAATAACTTTTATTTTTCCACACACACATGGGTATCTCCCCACACATTTTATAAAATGTTTTTACCCCACACCTCACCTTCATTTCGATAATAACAAGAAACAATGCCATTTACTGTTTATTTTCTCTCTCTCTCCCAAACGTATTCCCCAAAACCAGCCTCCACCTTATTTCTACCAAAACCCTAATTTACTTCACACAAAATTAACCATGGAAATTGGGGGTTTTAATCCATACGTGTGATTCACACGGATTAGAATTAAACCCCCACAAAAACCGGGATGAACACTTGTTGTGGTCCAAATCCTACGTGGATAAATCCCTCCTCCTGATTGGTCTCACCACCTCACCACAACCCCTTCACCAATAACAACAACCCACCTTGGCAATCCATGGCTGAAGATGTGTTTTCAGCCGTTGATCAAGTGAAGAAGAAAGAGAAAAGATGAAGAATGGCTAGGATTAAAGAACTTGGGAACCAAGACTCATCAAAAGGATTAGGGTTTTCCTATAAAATCCCTCCCACAACTTGTAATTGAATATTCCATTTTTTCTTATTTTACTGTTTTTTTAATTAATTAGGAGTAGGATTAAATTAGATTTATTTTTTATGCAAATTAGATTGTAGGACAATTGTATTTTCAATTTTCAGAATATTGTAATGATTTTTAATTATCAATGAAAAGTTAATTTCAGATTTAATTTTGTGCCTCATTTATTTTTTATCTGCTTTTAATTTTCGAATGGTATCTTTATTATTGTTTTTTTATAATCATTAAAAAGGTAAAAAAAAGAGAAGGAATAAAATCAATCTCCCCTACTGGGAGATTTTGTTAAATACTGTTCGAGAAGAAGGTGATTCGAATGTGTTGATGATCTTGCTCGGATTCGAGATGATTAATGGTGGTTTTAGCTTCGGTTCATAAGGGGGTTCAGCACCACCCTTCGTCACAACGGATTCGTCAAAAGGTTCTAGTTTCTTTTAATTTTTGTTAGTTTTAATTTAAGGGTATTAATCTGCTTATTAGTTAGTAGTTTGTTGAATCTGCTTTAGAATAATTGGTTTTGTTTAGTTTTATTTATATTTTGGTTTGGCTGGATCTGCTTAATTTTCAGTAGTATGCTTATTAGGATTAAGTTTAGATAAGATTTGGGTTTAATCTGCTTTATCAGTAATTTTTGATATCATTAGCTAGAATAAGTTTTGATTGTATCTGCTTTGTTTTTGGATATTTAGCTCTTATAGCTTATCTCGGTTTAGCTTAATTTAGTTTATCTGCTTATTATTTGTCTACTGTTTTCAGTTTTTTGACTGCTTATTTGAATTTCAGTATTTGTGATTTAGCTTATTTAGAATTTGCTTTTTAGCTTAGTCTGCTTATTTGTTTCATATCTGCTTATTTTCTACTGATTTGCTGTCTTATTGAATTCACAGACTCAATTGGTCTGTTGATGTTATTTTTGTCCAAAAAATAAAAGCTAAAAAAACAAAAAAAACAAAAAAAAAGTCTGTCCAGGGACTCGAACCCTGGACCTCTCGTATACCAACCAATAGCATTAACCAACTCCTCTAGCACTGATAGGTGTGTAAACACCCATCTTTTCTACCACTTAATTACAATAATAACCGGACCAAAACGTGTATTTTATGTCTTTTATGTCGGAATTATGCGAGGTTTGTGTTTTTGTTGTGATTTAGGATGAAAAGGTGAAAAGTGGAGAAAACACGGACATTCACGGGCATTTACTGACTTTTATTGAAGAAAAGAATGAAAGACGGAGTCGAGAAGTCAAGAGTGGAAAAAGAACGGAAGTCCAAGACCAATTCTGAAGATTTATCAAAGAAAAAGTCAAAAGACGGAAGTTTATCAAAAGTCGAGAAACTCAAGTCTATTTTATTGAAGAAATTAAAGACGAGTTCAAAAGATATCCCGAGCCACAAGTCCTTAAAGTCCAAATTTTAAAGAAAGATTAGAAGAAAAGGACTAATGACGCAATTAATGAAGATTAAATGAAGGAGGGGAGGAAGCTTCCTTAATCCTCCTCTATAAATAGTTTAGATTGTTAAGCATTTGTTTTTGTTGGCTAATCGTGACAATTAGTCCTTCCACATTTAATTACCTTGTCAATTTAAATACTTGTCCATTTAATTACCTTGTCTTGCACTTAATTACCATTTTAATTCAAGTAAGTTTTTCTTTTTAATTCTTGTCAAGCTTTATCTTTATCTTGTTAATCTCATTCTTCCTTTCTTAATCTTTGTGTTGATTTGTTTATGTTCAAGTTCTTTATTTTTGTTGATTTTATTTAAGTGGTTTTGATTAACTTGTTTAGTTTTATTGTTTGGGATTGATTGTTTATGCTTTATATTTGTTTATTTACTTGTTTGATTTAATCTTATTGTTGATTTGGTTTAGTTTTTATTGGATCCGATCTTTATTCTTATCCCTTGTTCTTCGGACATCTTACTGTTCTTGCTAGATTCGTCCCCAGCAAACATTCCGAATAGGTCTGTTTTATTGAGCTCTATACGGAATATTCTATATTCCGAACAGGAGGTTTTATTCCGCGTAAAGGTTTTGTAGAAATTGGTTATTCGGAATATTTAATTATTCCGCATAGGGATTTTGAAGGAATTGCTTATTCGGAATTTCCAAGTATTCCGCATAGACTTGATATTCAGCATAGGCAGAATTATTCCGAATAGGAATTTTTTATTCCGAATAGAGCTATCTTTCCGAATAGGTGACAGTATTCCGAATAGAGGCTTACATTCCGAATAGACTGTTATTCGGAATAGCAAGGACATTCCACATAAGATTAGTATTCCGAATAGGCTGATTTTCCGAATTGGTCTAAATATTCCGTGTAGAACTTCTTTCCGAATAGGTGACAGCTATTCCGAATAGAGGATTATTCCGCATAGGAGTTTTCTGCCTTTTCATTTTAAGCTTTATTTTTCCCGCCTTTTTCCTTGCTCGCACTTTAAGTTTATTTACCTTAGTTTAAGATTTAGTTTAGTTGCGTTTTAAGTTTGCCTTAGTTAGATTTAAGTTTGCGTTATTTACTTTATTGCCTTTAGTTTTAGTCACGCTTTAAATACTTGCACTTCATTTTAATTAGACTTAGATTTACTTTAATTGCACTTTTACTTTAATTGTTTTGCACCTTTTATTTTCAAAACTACAACGACACATCTTTGTTTTCACTAAAGTTCAACTGAGTCACACATTAAACAACAAGTTTTTCAATTCGAAGAGATCACTAGAACGATAAATTTTAACTGGGAAAAATCTTAGTTATCAAATGGCGCCGCTGCCGGCTCTTTTCGTAAAGATCAACAGTTTTTTGTGAGAGAGACGTTGCTTTTTGGGATCCGTTCACTTGTGAACGTTATTTTTCTTGCATAAAAAATTCCAAAATCATAAAAATTAAAAAAATTTATAAAAACCATAAAAATTAAAAATTTCAAAAATCCAAAAAGATTTTATCTTTATTGTGTATATATATTGCCTTTTTGTTTGGTTTTGTTTTCTTTTGCATTTTCAGGTGTATGCGTACTAGATCTTCTAATTATCAAGAGCCCGAGCCTCAAGAAGATTTAGATATGGCAGGTGTCAACAACAACAACATGCCACCGCACCTCAATAATAATAATAATAACAACAATGCTCTTCCACAGCCCGATCTTCGGACCATGGAGGAACTTTGTCAACCAACAATGTTTGGACGAGGAGGACCGATTGCGCCGATGCAAATCAATGCTCCTGAGTTTTCGTTGAAGCACCACATGATTCAGCAAGTACAAACAAACCCATTTAGAGGATTGCCTGATGATGATGCCAACAAACACCTCGACAAGTTCATTACAATCACCCAGAGCATGAAGTTGGCTGGTGCCACTATGGATGAGCTTCGCCTACAACTCTTTCCACACACTCTATTACATCATGCCGAGAAATGGTTTGATCGTCTCCCGAAGAATTCTATTCACACTTGGGATGACATGACTCAACGCTTTTTGTCGCGCTACTTTCCACCATCCATGGTCACAAGCCTTCGCAATCAGATCAGCGGTTTCATGCAAGATCCCGATGAATCTCTTTTCGATGCATGGGAGAGATATAATGTCTTGATTGACCGTTGTCCAAACCACAACATGCTTCCGGTCACCTTGATCAATACTTTCTACAATGGATTGACTTTTCGAGATCGTGATACGATCAATGCAGCCGCCGGTGGCACATACATGAAAAGGAGACCCGAGGAGTGTAGAGAGTTAATTGAAAACATGACTACTCATCATAAGAACTGGGATTCCTCTGCTTCTTCTAGAAACAACACGAGAGTCAATGTTTCTTCTACCTCAGCAAACCCTGAGATGACCGAACTCACCCGCATGATGGCTGAAATGAGCAAAAGTATTACGCTTCTCGCTTCAGATCAACAACAACAACATGTTAAAGCGGTTGCTAATCCTTGTGAAACATGTGGAGGTCCTCACTCATACACCGATTGTCCTTTGACACAAGGAAATCCGGAAAATGTGTATGCAGCTTACGGTAATTATTCACCGGAAAATTACCAAGCTAGACAACAAGGGGATAGAAATCTGCTGAGCTACCGTTCAAACAATTACCTTTCACCCGGTTTTCCCCTCAAAACCAAAATCCCGCCAACAACTACAATAGAAGCAACCAAATCCCACCTCGTGCTTCTAACCCTTATCAACCACCCACCCAACAACACCCACCTATTAATCCCGATGTTGACACAATCATGAGAACTCAAGGTGAGCAAATCAAGAATCTACAGAGCCAAATAATCAATTTGAAAGGAGATATCTTGAAGCAAGGTAATGACATCAGAACCGAGGTTCGTGATAACCTTCAATCCTCCTTCATCACTCAAACAACTGAATTGAAGAATCTGTTGGCTAGTTTCTTGCCCGAAGCTCAACCTTCTTCTTCTTCGGGTTCTCTACCTTCAAACACCGTCACTAATCCGCGAGCTAATGTGAGTGCTATAACTACGCGTAGTGGAATTACCATTGTCAATCCACCTGATTCACCACCATCATCTACACCTCCTCCACCACCATATACCCCTACTCCTCTTACACTTAGTGATAGTACACCATTACCGTCTCCGCCTCGTCATGACGATGTATCTCGGAAGGACCCTTCAACATCACAACCTTCACCAACTACACCTTCACCTAACCCTTATCAACCTAGAATCCCATACCCTTCTCGCATAGGCAAGACCAATGATCTAACCAAGAATGACTGCCAAGTATCGAAATATGTGGATATGCTATCTAAAATGACCATCAACATTAGCCTTGTTGAAGCACTTTGCCACATGCCGAAATTTGTCAAAGCATTCAAGGAATTGCTTAGCAAGAAGGAGAAGCTGATTGAACTCGCCAACACACGCTTAAATGAAAACTGCTCTGTAGTTCTTCTTAGAGAACTTCCGGAAAAGCTTGGAGATCCCGGTCGTTTTGTGTTGCCATGCGTGTTCAACAAAACTGAAGAATTTACTGCCCTTGCCGATCTCGGGGCTAGTATTAATCTTATGCCACTAAGTGTTTGGAAAACACTATCATTGCCCGACCTCATTCCAACAAAGATGACTCTCGAACTTGCTAATCGCACTCTCGCTTACCCCATTGGTATAGCCGAAGATGTGTTTCTTAAAGTTGGCACATTTACTTTTCCGGTTGACTTTGTCGTAGTAGATTATGAAATGGACCCTCGTATTCCTTTAATACTTGGTCGGCCATTCCTGAGAACCGGACGTGCTTTAATAGATGTGGCCGAAGGTGAGTTAATCTTACGAGTCGAGGATGATTCTAAAGTTTTTAAAATGGGGAAGCTTACAGGCAAATCCTTTGGAGGCCGAGAATCAGTGAATATGATCAATGTGCTCGATGACTTTACCGTCTATGACAATCCTCTATTCGAGTCTTCCACTGATAATCCACTCTTTGAAGATGATGTGGATGATTCTCTCCCTACTTTTGACGCTTCTCCCATTTATGATTCACCACCGGTCTTTGATGCTTATGATGATGATGATTCTAGCTCAGACTCGGATGATTTTGATTGTACTTCTGAGTATCCCGAGCTGCCTACATATGATGATTTTGATGAGGCCGATACTCTTTCGAGCGATTCTTCACATGATGAAGATCCTCAGCCATCACTCGATCCTACTTTGGACGATTACTCATTCGAGGAAGACTTCTCTATGTTTCTCAATACATACTTCCCGCATGAGAGTGATGCACCTCCTCTGGACTTTGAATCTTATCGTCGTGATCCTACTTTGGATTTGAAGAAAATTTTGTCAAAGGAGAAGAAACCGGTTGACACCGAAATCCGTTGCACGTATGATTTAACACCTCTTTGTCCCACTTCTGAGGACGAGGTTGTGCTTCTTTGCGGATCTTATTCACACTCGGCTGAGCCTGAGTGCTATTTTCCCCTGAAGAAAAAGGTGTTCGACCCCGGTATTGCAATCTTAGAGCCATCTCAGTATCCACCTGATGAAATAAAAGGAAAAATCTTTGGAATTATTGAAGACATGCTCGCACCGCTTCATACTTGCTCCCACCATGCTCCATCACTGCTTAAGGGAACCCTGCCACTTCTCTTTTGGCTTGCCTTGTTCGCCTTAAGCTCTTGCTTATTGATGGATGAAAACTATGTTTTTGATCCTGGTGGATTTGTTTCATGTTTCTTCCGTTGATGATCAAGGTCGAGTCAGGCTCACGACTCGGTAAACAAAAACCAAGCGCTTCTTGGGAGGCAACCCATGCATCTATCTTTTCGCTTTCTTTACCATAAGTGTAGGGGGGACCCTTTGGATTGCTATTTCCTCTCCTCACTTCTTAATCAGGGATTCGAGCTTCAATGATCCATTCTTGATGATTCTTGACGACCCGTGATTCTGTGTTCTACTTCTTCCCGGTTCTATCCTAAACTCTTTTCGATTCACTATTTTATATTTTCTCAATATTAAAATAGGAATCTCTTTAGTTGTCTTTTCCTTAGCAAAATTTAAACAACGTGCACAATGTCCTAAGTGTAGGGGAGTTTACTCCCACATGCTTAAACATTGAGGACAATGTTTATCTTAAGTGTAGGGGGGACTTCTATCGAAGTTAAGTGGTCTTTTCCTTGTATTTGTCCTCATTTTAACCAGAAAATCAATTTTTCGACATTTTTCAAAATTTTTGATCTATTTTGGCCTATTAGTTTTGTATAGTTAATTTCTTTCTTTGCTAGAATAAATGTTTAATAAGTGGTTTTAATTTTCAAACGTTGTGAATCTTTTGACTCAATCCGAGTTTACTCTAGCTAGTATCCTTAACGTGTTTAAGTCAAGTTTTGCTAGGCTTTTATATAGGGAGCTATAAAACGCGAAAGTCTTAACTCTCACGGGTTAAGAACAAGAACTTTTCGCAAGTTCCTATAATTGATCCTAGAGAGTCGTTTATCAAGGGAACTTTAAGATGCGATTTCTAAACTTGAAAGAGTCTAAGAATTTGCATGATCCTATAGGCGACTCGAAAACCCAAAACTTTGATTTAATAGGCTAAGTATCCACGAGTCTCATTACTTGAGATTTTAAACTGTGGAGAACGAGAAATGATAGAGCCAATTATAAGTCCGGTATTCTTTCGTGAATTTATGTGAGTTAATTATAAGCCTATTCTCCCATCGCTTGCTTAATAAATTATCTGCTAATAAGTAGGGTTGTACGATTTAAAAAGTTACTTAGCTTCTAGCCCCAGATCGTTTAAAAGTTGCTCGGTAATGACGAGAGTTCATAGCCAAGGCATAACTTATGAAGCGGGGCGCGAAGATTGGCGAGTCCGAAAAGGCCCTAACAAGGCATGAGGGCTACGTTTTGTTGCTAAAGATCCAAAAGTGATGTGAAGAGTCATTTATCGAAAATCAATATGAAGGATCGAGACACACGACGAAAAGCAAAAACTCCCAAAAAGTCATGGAGAAGTGTATCCGAAAAGACCCTAACAAGGTATGAGGATAAATAGATCCAAGTCAATAAAGGAGGCGGATCGTTGTATATCAAAATCCAAAATAAAGATTGGAGAAAAATGAAGAAGTCGTGGTCCATATATGAAGAATCTCTCAAAAATTCCAAGTGAAGAAATTCCAATTATGAAGAGAAGACCATTATTTCATGAACGTCTCTCAAGATTTGAAGTATGAAGTCGCTGCCAAATATCGGCCCGAGAAAGGTCTCAAATCGCGAACCAAGTTATGCCAAGATATGAACTTTTTGATATCCCGAGAAGCAGTTTTAAAAGATTTGGTCCTTTAGCTAACTATTGATTAAATCGTGCACTTTATTTTCAGACTAAATAATTATCGAAATAAGTCAAACAATGCATCTTCGTGATCATTCAAGACAAATAATAAAATATAAGAGATACCCATAGGAATAAGGGAGTCTAAGTGAATAATTGGCCCACATGAGTTCGTGTTAGTTTACTAACTTATAATAACAATGATCTCGTTTTTAAGCTTGGTTTGGAGAAAGTGAAAAGTTGAGGATGATGATTATTCATGACATTTTCAAAACCAAAGGTATGCTTTTAATTTCTTTGCTTTGCATTTTTATAATTTTCTATCTCTTTAATAAAGGCCAACGTAGATTGACTATGATGAAAAGTGTAAACATGCTTTGTAACTAATGCATTGCATGAGGACATTGCAATGGTCAAGTGTAGGGGATTTGATAGGTGTGTAAACACCCATCTTTTCTACCACTTAATTACAATAATAACCGGACCAAAACGTGTATTTTATGTCTTTTATGTCGGAATTATGTGAGGTTTGTGTTTTTGTTGTGATTTAGGATGAAAAGGTGAAAAGTGGAGAAAACACGGACATTCACGGGCATTTACTGACTTTTATTGAAGAAAAGAATGAAAGACGGAGTCGAGAAGTCAAGAGTGGAAAAAGAACGGAAGTCCAAGACCAATTCTGAAGATTTATCAAAGAAAAAGTCAAAAGACGGAAGTTTATCAAAAGTCGAGAAACTCAAGTCTATTTTATTGAAGAAATTAAAGACGAGTTCAAAAGATATCCCGAGCCACAAGTCCTTAAAGTCCAAATTTTAAAGAAAGATTAGAAGAAAAGGACTAATGACGCAATTAATGAAGATTAAATGAAGGAGGGGAGGAAGCTTCCTTAATCCTCCCCTATAAATAGTTTAGATTGTTAAGCATTTGTTTTTGTTGGCTAATCGTGACAATTAGTCCTTCCACATTTAATTACCTTGTCAATTTAAATACTTGTCCATTTAATTACCTTGTCTTGCACTTAATTACCATTTTAATTCAAGTAAGTTTTTCTTTTTAATTCTTGTCAAGCTTTATCTTTATCTTGTTAATCTCATTCTTCCTTTCTTAATCTTTGTGTTGATTTATTTATGTTCAAGTTCTTTATTTTTGTTGATTTTATTTAAGTGATTTTGATTAACTTGTTTAGTTTTATTGTTTGGGATTGATTGTTTATGCTTTATATTTGTTTATTTACTTGTTTGATTTAATCTTATTGTTGATTTGGTTTAGTTTTTATTGGATCCGATCTTTATTCTTATCCCTTGTTCTTCGGACATCTTACTGTTCTTGCCAGATTCGTCCCCAGCAAACATTCCGAATAGGTCTGTTTTATTGAGCTCTATACGGAATATTCTATATTCCGAACAGGAGGTTTTATTCCGCGTAAAGGTTTTGTAGAAATTGGTTATTCGGAATATTTAATTATTCCGCATAGGGATTTTGAAGGAATTGCTTATTCGGAATTTCCAAGTATTCCGCATAGACTTGATATTCAGCATAGGCAGAATTATTCCGAATAGGAATTTTTTATTCCGAATAGAGCTATCTTTCCGAATAGGTGACAGTATTCCGAATAGAGGCTTACATTCCGAATAGACTGTTATTCGGAATAGCAAGGACATTCCGCATAAGATTAGTATTCCGAATAGGCTGATTTTCCGAATTGGTCTAAATATTCCGTGTAGAACTTCTTTCCGAATAGGTGACAGCTATTCCGAATAGAGGATTATTCCGCATAGGAGTTTTCTGCCTTTTCATTTTAAGCTTTATTTTTCCCGCCTTTTTCCTTGCTCGCACTTTAAGTTTATTTACCTTAGTTTAAGATTTAGTTTAGTTGCGTTTTAAGTTTGCCTTAGTTAGATTTAAGTTTGCGTTATTTACTTTATTGCCTTTAGTTTTAGTCACGCTTTAAATACTTGCACTTCATTTTAATTAGACTTAGATTTATTTTAATTGCACTTTTACTTTAATTGTTTTGCACCTTTTATTTTCAAAACTACAACGACACATCTTTGTTTTCACCAAAGTTCAACTGAGTCACACATTAAACAACAAGTTTTTCAATTCGAAGAGATCACTAGAACGATAAATTTAAACTGGGAAAAATCTTAGTTATCAAGCACCCTTTTTGTGTTTTATCCTGAATCTTCTTATTAATATAGTTTTTTAAATTACTAGCTGGCAGTTTTAATTTGTTTATTTAGTTTAATTACTAGTTTAATTTTACTTAAAAGTTTTTTTATTTATTAGCTTTATTCAGTTTTTATAAAAAAATATAAAAAGGAAAAAAATATTTTATTTAAATTTCTTCTATAATTTTAAAATAGATTTTATAGATTAAAGATAGTTTTTAAATTCTTATTTAAATTTTAGTTTTTCAATTAGTTTAGTTTCGTTTTAAAAAAAATTGTTTTCATTATAAGTTTTTTTTATTTAGTTTTAAAAATTAGATTTCCATTTAGTTTTACTTAAAACTAGATTTCATTTAAAGTTTTCTATAAAAAATAGTTTTAATTAAATTTAGATTTAAATTTTAAATAGTTTTTAATTAGTTTTAATTACAAAAGTTTTTTAGTTTTTAAAAATACCAAAATTACGTTACAAAAAACAAATTAAGTTTTACGATTAAACGGAAATCAATTTCGAGTCGAGTCGAGGAAACGAACAATAATCGATTAAAAGATTTGCCTTGCAAAATCTTAGTATTATGGCTCAAGTGTTGTCATGTACAATCTAAGCATTGTCATGTACAAACTAAGCATTGACAGAAACGTAGACAAGAAGCCTTTGGAAGCTTCTATTTGGATATATATGCAGGATATATTCTGTATATAGTTATTTAAATAGAAGATTTACATGTTTATTTGATATTATCTCTTGTAAACCCTAATCCTTACACTATAAAAGGAACCAAGGGTATTAGGTTTATTCATTAGTTCATTCACAATGTAAACCTAAAGCATGTGTCGACTAGACGTGGGATTCAATGTATACACGTCTAGTGATTGTTTGTTATTAATATAATGAACAATCCAATTGTTTTAATTCATGTTCTTTGTGTCCAAACACCTTGTTAATGTGTCGTGTTCTAATTCCGCTTTGATTATCTAATCATATGAACATGATGCATTCCTAGTAGCTTAAAGATTCGAGGAAACCAAGGTTTTCACAATTGGTATCAGAGCCTCGTGGCTCGTGATGCTAGGACCAAAAAGGTGTTCGTGTATCTTGAAGAAGAAGAAAAATCCGTCTAGGGTTTTTCTGGACGTTTTTGTGTGCGCAGCAGTATTCAGAAGGTCATAACTTTTGATTGGACCGTTAGATCGTCACCAAATTTTTTATGTGTGTTCTACATACATATATCCAAACATCCACCGGAGGGATTGTTCTGATTAGCCCTTAATCAAAAGTTATTAGGCGTTAAAGTTGGCTGCAGAGGTGATTTTCACTTTTCTGATTTTACATTAAATAATGATTTAAGGTTTCTAAAAACCCTAGATCGTTTCTATACCAGAAAAGGGGAGTTTTGCAGCATGATGGTGTTATTAAAAGCAGCAAGCAAAGGGGTTTTACAAAACCCTAGATGGTATTCATTGGTTTAGAGCAGCAGGTTTGAGTGTTAGATCGATTGCTGCCAATATGGATGATGCTACTTATCTTTTTAGGGTTTTTCTCAAACCCTAAATTCGTCCTTATTAATATACAGTAGTAGGGATCTTGGTTCACGTAAGCAGTCATGAAGAAAAATGGAAAGCTCGTTGGTTAATGATGTTGCTCGTCTGGTCATTATCCAAAGAGGAGTGTGTTACGTCAGAAATCAAGAAGAGGTATTACTCTACGTTTGATAAAGCCACGTTGTTATTAAAGACAACAGGTTGGTTATTTTCTTGATTATGGGACATCATAGTTGATTAGCTAAAATATAGGATATAATCATGAGAAGGAGTTTGTGAAACTAACTGGTCAAAGACGTACAGTACTCCTACTTTGTAGGATTTAGATCTGATTGTTTATTCTACAAAAGTCATAACGTGATAAATGGTTGCTGATTTTGAGGGATGTAATCTTGAGCATGATTTATGGATATAAATCAAGTTTAAAACAGTGTGATTTAAAAGGATTATGGAACTCAACCGTGAATCATGGAGAAACTGGTATACACACGCATCCTTTATTTTTGGACATTATAATGTTTCTGTTTATATGGAAATCATAATTTGGAAGTAAGTATACGTGTGATATATCTGGGTGATTCAAAACCGTTTGTAATGACTGATTTCTAGGGATATATTTTTAGTTAATTATATGCATCCCTGATCTTTAGGGTTTGTGTATATTTAAAATAGGATATATCTATTGGAAATATTAGACGTGGATAGGTTATTTGGGATGCAAAAATGATGGGCTAATATTTTGGTTGATTAAATATTGGTAAGAGTAAGTCTTTTCTAGCCACTATTCAAGTTTGTGGCGCAGATGACGTCAGCTTGTGGTACAGATATAGACGCTGACAGGCTTTGTTTTGACGCTGACAGAGAGTAAGTGAACACTGACAGATCATGCGTTGTTATGTGTTGTCCGAGGAATGTTTTGTCCAAACGTTGATAGGTGTTGTCCGATATGTGACAATACACGTGGAAAGATATTGGACAAAGGGAGATGTTGGATAACAAAAGGAATAGCTGCTGTTTGAGAAAATTGGTACGTTTTTAGCACACAAAAAGGAGGAATTTACACGCTAAGGTACATGGAATCTCCGTTTTTATTTAGAATATCAAGTTGATATTTATGGCTCAGATATTTTTAAAAAGGGATTAATGATCTTAATGCGAGTTAGCAACTATTCGTGGGAATTTGATGGATATTTTATTACGTAATCGGGATAGCCTTAGAGTTATTCATATTGGTGGCTTTTACATATGGTATGAAGACGTTATTCCAATAAAATCGTCATGAAAAGGTGTTGGCTTAAGGGGAAGAATTCTTATGGTAAGTCTGATGCTTGAAGAAGATTTTCGCGAGTTTGTGTTTTATCATATTGTTAAGTTGTGGATGACAGCCATTGACTTAACAATAACTTGTTCGTGCTTACATGTTTGGTGACGAAGACTTGTGATAACACTTGAAGGAGTTACATTATCGTGCTCAGTGTATCACAAAGGATGAGAATATTGACAAGGGATCGAGGTCTACTTATACTTAGTGACATGAGTATAAGTTCTTTATCACGGGGATAGTACAAGACATGGAACATAGGTTTGGGTTATTCTACTTCTACATCAAGATTATTATATTTATTTTTCTTCAAAATCATTACATAGAGCCTACATTTGGAGAATCTTCAAGATTGCATACATTGTTTACTTCCCTGTTGATGTGACAAAAAGGGGAAGACATACATGCTACAATTGAGGGGAAGCAATTTGAAGATGATGTATAACTTACAAGAGATACACAAAGAGTTTTGCCAACATCAACTAGGGGAAGATTGTTGGGTCAAAAAGTTGATGTGGCAGAAACTCAAAAACGAAGAAAACATGAAGACATTTGATAACTAAGATTTTTCCCAGTTAAAATTTATCGTTCTAGTGATCTCTTCGAATTGAAAAACTTATTGTTTATGTGTGACTCAGTTGAACTTTGGTGGAACAAAGATGTGTCGTTGTAGTGTTTAAAATAAAAGGTGCAGAACAAATAAAGTAAAAGTGCAATTAAAGTAAATCTAAGTCTAATTAAAATAAAGTGCAAGTATTTAAAAGCTTGACTAAAATTAAAGGGCAATAAAGAAATTGACGTAAACTTAAATCTAACTAAGGCAAACTTAAAACACAACTAAAACTAAAACTTAAACTAAGGCAAATAAACTTAGAGTGCGACTAAGTAAAAAGGCAGGAAAATTAAAGCTCGAAATTAAATGCTAAAATGAAAGAAACTGAAAATAATAAGTCCCTATCCGGAATAAAACCCTTATTCGGAATACTGTCACTATGCGGAAAAAGGTGCCTATTCGGAATAGTTCCTTATGCGGAAAACAAAACCCTATTCGGAAAGTTACCTCTATGCGGAATCTAACCCTATTCGGAATATTGCTTCCTATTCGGAAAAGTCCCCTTATGCGGAAAGATTTTCTTATTCGGAAAATTCAACCTATACGGAATAACTAGTCCTATTCGGAATAAATTGCCCACTCGGAATGATTGGTCTATTCGGAATCCTGTCACCAATTCGGAAAGTCCTCCTATTCGGAATGTACTCTCTATTCGGAAAGTAGTCTTACTCGGAATATAGAATATTCCGCATAAGGCACAAATGCAAAACCCTTATTCCGAATATCTAATATTCCGAATGAAGCACAATTGGGAACCTCAATTCGGAATGTTTCTGGGCTCGATCTGGGAAAGGTCAGTAACTGTAAAACGAAGAACACGGAAAAAGGGATGGCACGGATCTAAAAGAAACTCAACCAAAGCAACAAAAAGATTAAACCAAACTAATAATAAAACATCTAATGAACATAAACAATCAATCCAAAATAATAAATCAAACAATAAAGATCAAGATAATCAAAACCCACTTAAATAAATTAACAAAAATTAAGAACATAAACATAAACAAATCAACACAAAGATTAAAGAAAGGAAGAATGAGATTAACAAGGTAAAGATAAAGCTTGACAAGAATTAAAAAGAAAAACTTACTTGAATTAAAATGGTAATTAAGTGCAAGACAAGGTAATTAAATGGACAAGTATTTAAATTGACAAGGTAATTAAAGGTGGAAGGACTAATTGTCACTATTAGCCAACAAAAACAAATGCTTAACAATCTAAACTATTTATAGGGGAGGATTAAGGAAGCTTCCTCCCCTCCTTCATTTAATCTTCATTAATTGCGTCATTAGTCCTTTTCTTCTAATCTTTCTTTAAAATTTGGACTTTAAGGACTTGTGGCTCGGGATATCTTTTGAACTCGTCTTTAATTTCTTCAATAAAATAGACTTGAGTTTCTCGACTTTTGATAAACTTCCGTCTTTTGACTTTTTCTTTAATAAATCTTCAGAATTGGTCTTGGACTTCCGTTCTTTTTCCACTCTTGACTTCTCGACTCCGTCTTTCATTCTTTTCTTCAATAAAAGTCAGTAAATGCCCGTGAATGTCCGTGTTTTCTCCACTTTTCACCTTTTCATCCTAAATCACAACAAAAACACAAACCTCACATAATTCCGACATAAAAGACATAAAATACACGTTTTGGTCCGGTTATTATTGTAATTAAGTGGTAGAAAAGATGGGTGTTTACACACCTATCAAATCCCCTACACTTGACCATTGCAATGTCCTCATGCAATGCATTAGTTACAAAGCATGTTTACACTTTTCATCATAGTCAATCCACGTTGGCCTTTATTAAAGAGATAGAAAATTATAAAAATGCAAAGCAAAGAAATTAAAAGCATACCTTGGGTTTTGAAAATGTCATGAATAATCATCATCCTCAACTTTTCACTTTCTCCAAACCAAGCTTAAAAACGAGATCATTGTTATTATAAGTTAGTAAACTAACACGAACTAATGTGGGCCAATTATTCACTTAGACTCCCTTATTCCTATGGGTATCTCTTATATTTTATTATTTGTCTTGAATGATCACGAAGATGCATTGTTTGACTTATTTCGATAATTATTTAGTCTGAAAATAAAGTGCACGATTTAATCAATAGTTAGCTAAAGGACCGAATCTTTTAAAACTGCTTCTCGGGATATCAAAAAGTTCATATCTTGGCATAACTTGGTTCGCGATTTGAGACCTTTCTCGGGACGATATTTGGCAGCGACTTCATACTTCAAATCTTGAGAGACGTTCATGAAATAATGGTCTTCTCTTCATAATTGGAATTTCTTCACTTGGAATTTTTGAGAGATTCTTCATATATGGACCACGACTTCTTCATTTTTCTCCAATCTTTATTTTGGATTTTGATATACAACGATCCGCCTCCTTTATTGACTTGGATCTATTTATCCTCATACCTTGTTAGGGTCTTTTCGGATACACTTCTCCATGACTTTTTGGGAGTTTTTGCTTTTCGTCGTGTGTCTCGATCCTTCATATTGATTTTCGATAAATGACTCTTCACATCACTTTTGGATCTTTAGCAACAAAACATAGCCCTCATGCCTTGTTAGGGCCTTTTCGGACTCGCCAATCTTCGCGCCCTGCTTCATAAGTTATGCCTTGGCTATGAACTCTCGTCATTACCGAGCAACTTTTAAACGATCTGGGGCTAGAAGCTAAGTAACTTTTTAAATCGTACAACCCTACTTATTAGCAGATAATTTATTAAGCAAGCGATGGGAGAATAGGCTTATAATTAACTCACATAAATTCACGAAAGAATACCGGACTTATAATTGGCTCTATCATTTCTCGTTCTCCACAGTTTAAAATCTCAAGTAATGAGACTCGTGGATACTTAGCCTATTAAATCAAAGTTTTGGGTTTTCGAGTCGCCTATAGGATCATGCAAATTCTTAGACTCTTTCAAGTTTAGAAATCGCATCTTAAAGTTCCCTTGATAAACGACTCTCTAGGATCAATTATAGGAACTTGCGAAAAGTTCTTGTTCTTAACCCGTGAGAGTTAAGACTTTCACGTTTTATAGCTCCCTATATAAAAGCCTAGCAAAACTTGACTTAAACACGTTAAGGATACTAGCTAGAGTAAACTCGGATTGAGTCAAAAGATTCACAACGTTTGAAAATTAAAACCACTTATTAAACATTTATTCTAGCAAAGAAAGAAATTAACTATACAAAACTAATAGGCCAAAATAGATCAAAAATTTTGAAAAATGTAGAAAAATTGATTTTCTGGTTAAAATGAGGACAAATACAAGGAAAAGACCACTTAACTTCGATAGAAGTCCCCCCTACACTTAAGATAAACATTGTCCTCAATGTTTAAGCATGTGGGAGTAAACTCCCCTACACTTAGGACATTGTGCACGTTGTTTAAATTTTGCTAAGGAAAAGACAACTAAAGAGATTCCTATTTTAATATTGAGAAAATATAAAATAGTGAATCGAAAAGAGTTTAGGATAGAACCGGGAAGAAGTAGAACACGGAATCACGGGTCGTCAAGAATCATCAAGAATGGATCATTGAAGCTCGAATCCCTGATTAAGAAGTGAGGAGAGGAAATAGCAATCCAAAGGGTCCCCCCCTACACTTATGGTAAAGAAAGCGAAAAGATAGATGCATGGGTTGCCTCCCAAGAAGCGCTTGGTTTTTGTTTACCGAGTCGTGAGCCTGACTCGACCTTGATCATCAACAGAAGAAACATGAAACAAATCCACCAGGATCAAAAACATAGTTTTCATCCATCAATAAGCAAGAGCTTAAGGCGAACAAGGCAAGCCAAAAGAGAAGTGGCAGGGTTCCCTTAAGCAGTGATGGAGCATGGTGGGAGCAAGTATAAAGCGGTGCGAGCATGTCTTCAATAATTCCAAAGATTTTTCCTTTTATTTCATCAGGTGGATACTGAGATGGCTCTAAGATTGCAATACCGGGGTCGAACACCTTTTTCTTCAGGGGAAAATAGCACTCAGGCTCAGCCGAGTGTGAAGAAGATCCGCAAAGAAGCACAACCTCGTCCTCAGAAGTGGGACAAAGAGGTGTTAAATCATACGTGCAACGGATTTTGGTGTCAACCGGTTTCTTCTCCTTTGACAAAATTTTCTTCAAATCCAAAGTAGGATCACGACGATAAGATTCAAAGTCCAGAGGAGGTGCATCACTCTCATGCGGGAAGTATGTATTGAGAAACATAGAGAAGTCTTCCTCGAATGAGTAATCGTCCAAAGTAGGATCGAGTGATGGCTGAGGATCTTCATCATGTGAAGAATCGCTCGAAAGAGTATCGGCCTCATCAAAATCATCATATGTAGGCAACTCGGGATACTCAGAAGTACAATCCAAATCATCCGAGTCTGAGCTAGAATCATCATCATCATAAGCATCAAAGACCGGTGGTGAATCATAAATGGGAGAAGCGTCAAAAGTAGGGAGAGAATCATCCACATCATCTTCAAAGAGTGGATTATCAGTGGAAGACTCGAATAGAGGATTGTCATAGACGGTAAAGTCATCGAGCACATTGATCATATTCACTGATTCTCGGCCTCCAAAGGATTTGCCTGTAAGCTTCCCCATTTTAAAAACTTTAGAATCATCCCCGACTCGTAAGATTAACTCACCTTCGGCCACATCTATTAAAGCACGTCCGGTTCTCAGGAATGGCCGACCAAGTATTAAAGGAATACGAGGGTCCATTTCATAATCTACTACGACAAAGTCAACCGGAAAAGTAAATGTGCCAACTTTAAGAAACACATCTTCGGCTATAGCAACGGGGTAAGCGAGAGTGCGATTAGCAAGTTCGAGAGTCATCTTTGTTGGAATGAGGTCGGGCAATGATAGTGTTTTCCAAACACTTAGTGGCATAAGATTAATACTAGCCCCGAGATCGGCAAGGGCAGTAAATTCTTCAGTTTTGTTGAACACGCATGGCAACACAAAACGACCGGGATCTCCAAGCTTTTCCGGAAGTTCTCTAAGAAGAACTGCAGAGCAGTTTTCATTTAAGCGTGTGTTGGCGAGTTCAATCAGCTTCTCCTTCTTGCTAAGCAATTCCTTGAATGCTTTGACAAATTTCGGCATGTGGCAAAGTGCTTCAACAAGGCTAATGTTGATGGTCATTTTAGATAGCATATCCACATATTTCGATACTTGGCAGTCATTCTTGGTTAGATCATTGGTCTTGCCTATGCGAGAAGGGTATGGGATTCTAGGTTGATAAGGGTTAGGTGAAGGTGTAGTTGGTGAAGGTTGTGATGTTGAAGGGTCCTTCCGAGATACATCGTCATGACGAGGCGGAGACGGTAATGGTGTACTATCACTAAGTGTAAGAGGAGTAGGGGTATATGGTGGTGGAGGAGGTGTAGATGATGGTGGTGAATCAGGTGGATTGACAATGGTAATTCCACTACGCGTAGTTATAGCACTCACATTAGCTCGCGGATTAGTGACGGTGTTTGAAGGTAGAGAACCCGAAGAAGAAGAAGGTTGAGCTTCGGGTAAGAAACTAGCCAACAGATTCTTCAATTCAGTTGTTTGAGTGATGAAGGAGGATTGAAGGTTATCACGAACCTCGGTTCTGATGTCATTACCTTGCTTCAAGATACCTCCTTTCAAATTGATTATTTGGCTCTGTAGATTCTTGATTTGCTCACCTTGAGTTCTCATGATTGTGTCAACATCGGGATTAATAGGTGGGTGTTGTTGGGTGGGTGGTTGATAAGGGTTAGAAGCACGAGGTGGGATTTGGTTGCTTCTATTGTAGTTGTTGGCGGGATTTTGGTTTTGAGGGGAAAAACTGGGTGAAAGGTAATTGTTTGAACGGTAGCTCAGCAGATTTCTATCCCCTTGTTGTCTAGCTTGGTAATTTTCCGGTGAATAATTACCGTAAGCTGCATACACATTTTCCGGATTTCCTTGTGTCGAAGGACAATCGGTGTATGAGTGAGGACCGCCACATGTTTCACAAGGATTAGCAACCGCTTTAACATGTTGTTGTTGTTGATTTGAAGCGAGAAGCGTAATACTTTTGCTCATTTCAGCCATCATGCGGGTGAGTTCGGTCATCTCAGGGTTTGCTGAGGTAGAAGAAACATTGACTCTCGTGTTGTTTCTAGAAGAAGCAGAGGAATCCCAGTTCTTATGATGAGTAGTCATGTTTTCAATTAACTCTCTACACTCCTCGGGTCTCCTTTTCATGAATGTGCCACCGGCGGCTGCATTGATCATATCACGATCTCGAAAAGTCAATCCGTTGTAGAAAGTATCGATCAAGGTGACCGGAAGCATGTTGTGGTTTGGACAACGGTCGATCAAGACATTATATCTCTCCCATGCATCGAAAAGAGATTCATCGGGATCTTGCATGAAACCGCTGATCTGATTGCGAAGGCTTGTGACCATGGATGGTGGAAAGTAGCGCGACAAAAAGCGTTGAGTCATGTCATCCCAAGTGTGAATAGAATTCTTCGGGAGACGATCAAACCATTTCTCGGCATGATGTAATAGAGTGTGTGGAAAGAGTTGTAGGCGAAGCTCATCCATAGTGGCACCAGCCAACTTCATGCTCTGGGTGATTGTAATGAACTTGTCGAGGTGTTTGTTGGCATCATCATCAGGCAATCCTCTAAATGGGTTTGTTTGTACTTGCTGAATCATGTGGTGCTTCAACGAAAACTCAGGAGCGTTGATTTGCATCGGCGTAATCGGTCCTCCTCGTCCAAACATTGTTGGTTGACAAAGTTCCTCCATGGTCCGAAGATCGGGCTGTGGAAGAGCATTGTTGTTATTATTATTATTATTGAGGTGCGGTGGCATGTTGTTGTTGTTGACACCTGCCATATCTAAATCTTCTTGAGGCTCGGGCTCTTGATAATTAGAAGATCTAGTACGCATACACCTGAAAATGCAAAAGAAAACAAAACCAAACAAAAAGGCAATATATATACACAATAAAGATAAAATCTTTTTGGATTTTTGAAATTTTTAATTTTTATGGTTTTTATGAATTTTTTTAATTTTTATGATTTTGGAATTTTTTATGCAAGAAAAATAACGTTCACAAGTGAACGGATCCCAAAAAGCAACGTGTCTCTCACAAAAAACTGTTGATCTTTACGAAAAGAGCCGGCAGCGGCGCCATTTGATAACTAAGATTTTTCCCAGTTAAAATTTATCGTTCTAATGATCTCTTCGAATTGAAAAACTTATTGTTTAATGTGTGACTCAGTTGAACTTTGGTGGAACAAAGATGTGTCGTCGTAGTGTTTAAAATAAAAGGTGCAGAACAAATAAAGTAAAAGTGCAATTAAAGTAAATCTAAGTCTAATTAAAATAAAGTGCAAGTATTTAAAAGCTTGACTAAAATTAAAGGGCAATAAAGAAATTGACGTAAACTTAAATCTAACTAAGGCAAACTTAAAACGCAACTAAAACTAAAACTAAAACTTAAACTAAGGGAAATAAACTTAGAGGGCGACTAAGTAAAAAGGCAGGAAAATTAAAGCTCGAAATTAAATGCTAAAATGAAAGAAACTGAAAATAATAAGTCCCTATCCGAAATAAAACCCTTATTCGGAATACTGTCACTATGCGGAAAAAGGTTCCTATTCGGAATAGTTCCTTATGCGGAAAACAAAACCCTATTCGGAAAGTTACCTCTATGCGGAATCTAACCCTATTCGGAATATTGCTTCCTATTCGGAAAAGTCCCCTTATGCGGAAAGATTTTCTTATTCGGAAAATTCAGCCTATACGGAATAACTAGTCCTATTCGGAAAAATCCCCCCTATTCGGAATAAATTGCCCACTCGGAATGATTGGTCTATTCGGAATCCTGTCACCAATTCGGAAAGTCCTCCTATTCGGAATGTACTCTCTATTCGGAAAGTAGTCTTACTCGGAATATAGAATATTCCGCATAAGGCACAAATGCAAAACCCTTATTCGGAATATCTAATATTCCGAATGAAGCACAATTGGGAACCTCAATTCGGAATGTTTCTGGGCTCGATCTGGGAAAGGTCAGTAACTGTAAAACGAAGAACACGGAAAAAGGGATGGCACGGATCTAAAAGAAACTCAACCAAAGCAACAAAAAGATTAAACCAAACTAATAATAAAACATCTAATGAACATAAACAATCAATCCAAAATAATAAATCAAACAATAAAGATCAAGATAATCAAAACCCACTTAAATAAATTAACAAAAATTAAGAACATAAACATAAACAAATCAACACAAAGATTAAAGAAAGGAAGAATGAGATTAACAAGGTAAAGATAAAGCTTGACAAGAATTAAAAAGAAAAACTTACTTGAATTAAAATGGTAATTAAGTGCAAGACAAGGTAATTAAATAGACAAGTATTTAAATTGACAAGGTAATTAAAGGTGGAAGGACTAATTGTCACTATTAGCCAACAAAAACAAATGCTTAACAATCTAAACTATTTATAGGGGAGGATTAAGGAAGCTTCCTCCCCTCCTTCATTTAATCTTCATTAATTGCGTCATTAGTCCTTTTCTTCTAATCTTTCTTTAAAATTTGGACTTTAAGGACTTGTGGCTCGGGATATCTTTTGAACTCGTCTTTAATTTCTTCAATAAAATAGACTTGAGTTTCTCGACTTTTGATAAACTTCCGTCTTTTGACTTTTTCTTTGATAAATCTTCAGAATTGGTATTGGACTTCCGTTCTTTTTCCACTCTTGACTTCTCGACTCCGTCTTTCATTCTTTTCTTCAATAAAAGTCAGTAAATGCCCGTGAATGTCCGTGTTTTCTCCACTTTTCACCTTTTCATCCTAAATCACAACAAAAACACAAACATCGCATAATTCCGACATAAAAGACATAAAATACACGTTTTGGTCCGGTTATTATTGTAATTAAGTGGTAGAAAAGATGGGTGTTTACACACCTATCAACATTTGTCAAAGCGTTGTCAAGAGCAAAACAAGCGTTGACAAGAGCAAATCGGAGGTTGATGGCTCAAGTGTTGTCATGTACAATCTAAGCATTGTCATGTACAAACTAAGCATTGACAGAAACGTAGACAAGAAGCCTTTGGAAGCTTCTATTTGGATATATATGTAGGATATATTATGTATATAGTTATTTAAATAGAAGATTTACATGTTTATTTGATATTATCTCTTATAAACCCTAATCCTTACACTATAAAAGGAACCAAGGGTATTAGGTTTATTCATAAGTTCATTCACAATGTAAACCTAAAGCGTGTGTTGACTAGACGTGGGATTCAATGTATACACGTCTAGTGATTGTTTGTTATTAATATAATGAACAATACAATTGTTTTAATTCATGTTCTTTGTGTCCAAACACCTTGTTAATGTGTCGTGTTCTAATTCCGCTTTTATTATCTAATCATATGAACATGATGCATTCCTAGTAGCTTAAAGATTCGAGGAAACAAAGGTTTCTACAAGAGCTTGCATCCGAAAGGTAGTCTTCATTTGTGGAAGAGGAGGATCGACTTCGAGAGAGCTTGCATCCGAAAGGTAGTCGTCCCTTGTAGTTATCGGTTGAGAGGCGAGAATCTAAACCGTAGACCCATCATCCAAATATGTTGAGCTTGGATCATCCTAGTGAAGTCTTTAATCACCATAGGTTAACCAACTTCATGCATAATAATATGCTAATCTTAGAGATCCCATAATTCATTGCTTGCAAGATGTTCGATGAATGCAATTAAAGTGAGTGAACAATCGCCAATGTTATGAGTTGAACTCTTGAAAATGCTCCCCCTTGATGTGAGCTCCCCTTGCTTGAGACACGAACAAAGCAAGAATATTGACAAGCTACAAAGAAGGGTTAGATGTCCTACAAAACAATGTTAGTAGACAAGAGCATATATATCAATGTCACCCAAGCGGAATTAACTTTAAACAACTCGAGTACAAAGAGAGGAACTCAAGAGAAAGCTAAAACAATCTTAACTTTTAGAATGTAAAAAATATGACAAGTTAAGAAAAATAAGAGGGCTATTAGATAGAAAAGGAAACCCAACTTATTTTGGTGACACCATAAATATATAAAAAGGACTAAGAGAGAAAAGAAATGTCCAATTTATAAAAGAAAAAAAATGTCAAGAGGACATACTCTACTTTTTATATATTTATGGCAGAAAAACCAAACTAAAGAGATTATGACATGGAAAATAAAATGATTTCACATAGTCGAAAAAAGAGGAAGAATGACTATGATGGAAAAACGAAAACGAGGACAATAAACAAGTCGTTTGCCCAAACAATGACAAGCACTGGAGAAAGAAGTGTGCGTGCGATGCTATCAATCCAAAGAAAGGAGAGAATTTTGACCAGATCAATTCACAATTGTTGGAATAGATATAGAAAAGAAACATACATACGAATTGTAATGATAATATGTCAAAGGGTTAAAAGCTTAGAGTTTTTAGAATCAACCAAGAAAATTCAAGATCCTCTCAAAAGGTTAAAAACTTAGAATTGTTGGAATCATCCAATTCAATTGTAAATTTTTACCGCAATCAACTCTCAACAACGAGAAAAACGAAAATCTCAAACCAAAGACATTTTGACCTTAGAAATAATTCCTTTATAAAGGTCCAAAATCTCCAAATCGGTAATCAAGGTACAAAAATATAAGAAAGCCAAAAGCGAGGATAAATCGAGACTTTTAAAAAACAATAGATATAAGACATTATAGACAAGGATGCTTATAAATGTCGACACAAAAAGATGACTCCTTGATATAGAGAAAGAAATCAAAGAATCCAAAGAAAATTAAAACAAAGATGAATGGTGTTTAGCATATGATAAAATACATGCTCAAAGTTTCGTAGCTCTTCTCAATCATAGTGAATGTTCAAAGAATAATTACATGACGAGGAAAGGGTGAGGCTCGACTCGACTTAATTTAGAAAGGATAGAAGAGAGAGACTCGACCTAGAAAGGAATGATTAAAAGAAATCGAGAGAGACTCAACAAAGAAGTTAAGGATAACTTCAAAAGATAATTCAAGAATCCTATACCCTCAAATCTTGAAAGAAAACGAGAAAAGAAACTCAAAAGAGAAGAAAAGAAAGAATCTTCAAGAAAACTCATCAAAGAGAGAGAGATAGACCAAAAACGAACAAAAGGACTCACTGGTCTCGGTTCGTTAAATAGGTCCGCGGTTCATTATCAATAATGAGCCGCTAGGTTATTTGAGGAACCGTGGACAGTGGGTGTCCAAAAAAGATTATCGACTCAAAAGAAAATCACTTAGTCAAACAATTTAACATAAGTTGCTAAATGGCTTGAAAGTCAATGCTTCAGATATGACTTTTAACAATTGCAATTGCAAGTTAAAATTACTTGAATATTTCAAAATAAATATTTAAGTTGTCAATCTTACTAGGAGAGGAATTCGGTTTAAATCTAAACTTCCTTGACAATCGAGTGAGAAAATAAAGAAGAAAAGAAAGATTAGAAGAACAACGAGATCCAAGAACCAAAGAAAAATCATGTTGAAAAACATGAAAGGAAATACAAGAATATAAAGATCATACAAAGATGTATGAAACACAAGCCTAAAACTTAAGCAACACATGCTTAATTAGAAGATAAAGTGGTAGCGGAATTTGGTGGAGAAGGCTTGGTGATAATCTTGTCATTCAACTCTCCTTTTCACCACTTCCCTTAGACTATTGTTGGAGTGACCGATCCTTTCTAATACGTAAAACGTATTTCTAACAATCTCCCCCTAGGGGAGGTCACTCCAAACAAGGGCGTTACCCTAGTTACAATAATAAAATAAACCTAGCATACTATGATTGTCTTGAGCTCGTAGTCTTCGTCTTTCTTTTCTGGTGAACATGCTGATGTGATCTTTGATATCAGTCTTTAGCATTAATCTCTTTCATTGATCTTGTGCATCCTTCACTTGTGATCTTCGCCTCTTCGTGACTTCATGTCCCACCTACTTATACTTTCGTAATTTTCGAAAGCTTCAGAGTTCGATACAGTGGAAGACTTGACTTTTAGGCTTTCTAGAATTTAGATGAAGTATTAAGTGCATAATGTATAAGCATGCGGGAACGACGTCTTCTCGGATTCCGCAACACCACCGTCTTTAAATGCCGCAACATAAGTAGACACGAACGAAATGTGTAACACCCCCAAATTTACACAATTCAATACAACGGAAGACTCGTTGGTGTTACGGGATAGCACATTACTCACATCATAGACAACGCTTAAAAATCGCGTCGTTTAATAATAAAGCATTTCCATTCATAAATATCAGATTTACATAGGTCCCAAGTCATATTATTTCTTACAAATTTTACAAAGCATTTGAATGGAAATTGTTATTTAAGTGTGGGCCATGAATTCTTGTCGTCTTCCCGAGAATTACCTTCAAGTACCTGAGATAAAACATGTTAAAAGAAAAGGTCAGCGAAAGCGCCGAGTGAATTCATAGATTTAATGAAATCCATCAATATAACATCGTTATAAAATTATTACCGAAAATCATTTTGTACAAATCTTTGTAATAGGCCATAAAATAGCCAAAGTCATTTTATACAAATCCTTATCAAAAATCATAATATAGGCGTTTGCCTTCAAAATCATTATACGAACCATTGTCGTAAAAACATCATACAATACGTTTTATAATGTTGTATAGAGTTAAATAAAAACCGTTATATGGATATGGTTATGTAAAACCAAAACACGAACATAATATCAATAATAAGACCCCGTATTGCTAGTCAGGTAATATATCGTAATTCAGTGCGTATAGCAGTATTTCATTATTTGGATTATTACAAGCCGCATGACATTGTTACCTTACTACAACAAACAACGAGTAGCTAACCCGAAACTCAATTTTCCCATCTAATTTAGCGTGTCGTCACAAAAATCATGCTATGGAAATCTTCTCATACATAAATTCGCTTACCAATCAATGTGGCATGACGGGGATCAACCGTCAAGGCGCGAACTGGGGTGATCGTCCCCAAATAGTACTATTATATGCATAAGCGTCTACCAAATCCCGGTAGTTCACAATTCATGCTAATGGGACTTTTAGTGACAACCTAACTTTAATAATCCATTTTATCTCATACATCGGGTCATATAATCATTCATCGGGTCATACAATCATTCGAGTCCAAATCAATAAACAAACAATCGGGACAACTGGTGTCCTATTTTAGTAAAACTAACATGTTATCTCCCTCGCGGGTTTATAAAACATTTCATAAAAACATTTAAAAGAGTACGAGGCTATGAACTCACGTTGATGTGGAAAAGCGGGTTATCAGCAATTCGGATGTACGGTACGTGCTTCAATCACGGAAACCTAGACAAATAATACTTGTCTTAGACTCTTGTCCAATGACTTTAGAAGAATAACAATTATGTATACATATGATGATTCTATATATATGATGATGATCAAGTGGGTTTATACATTCTCATTTACTCATTTTAGTGTTATGTATTGGTAACTTTTATACTAGTTTACTAGTTTTACTTATTGACATGTTTTAGGCCCAATAAGCCTATTATAAGCCCAATACCTTGTATTAGTCCATTTTACATTTTTATTATCAGTATTATACTTTACATGTTGGGCCCAAGTGGGTTAAGCCCAATAAGTAAGTTTATAAGTGTTTTACCAAACTAGTCGGGTTAATAGTCCAATAAGGCTACTTTGGCCCGTTAATGTCTATATGTTGTAAAGCTCGGGTTTTATCGGTTTTTACTTGTTATATAAGTTTATACATCAGTATGTGAGTTTATAAAAGTTTACATTAGACGGGTTCGACCGTCTAAGTTTTATATGACAAAAACGTTAATCTTTCGGTTTTAGCCGAAAAGACGTAAAACTTAGGTATATAGTTTTATAACTTGAAAAAACATTTATACTTGTAATTTATATAACATGTCCCATTTTAATACCAATATACATATATATATATATATATATATATATATATATATATATATATATATATATATATATATATATATATATATATATATATATATATATATATATATATATATATATATCTTTATTTATGATTATTATCAACTAGTGGGTTTTGTATATGTGTATTTTATATAAATTTTTGAGTGCTTATATTATATACTATTTATTTACAAAATCAGTCCTAAATTTTAAGTCCACTAAAATATCCATATCTAGAGTTTTATATGGAGATAGGAACTCAAATGTTTATGACAGAAAATACATGATATGTGCTTCATTTAACTCCTTTATAGCTACTGATGAATCAACATCTAAGTATTTTAATAAATTCGTCCAAAACAGTGTAGGCAGATTTACACTCCAATCTTGTTTTGATCATATCTCACTCATTTTTAGGATTCTATTGCATGGCCAACTCTCACATGTGTATAAGACTTATTACTTATTGTATGTTAAGTAATCTATGCCATTTTTACAAGTTATCATATGGTCATCTTCTGTTTTATACAGCCTACTCGTTTAAGCTAGATTTTATCATTCTTTCATATAACTTTTAATCATTTTAATCAAATCTATCAACACCAAATCCCCACATAATATTTTTGATCATCATTCATCATCATATATATATACATAAATAAAGAAAATACAAGATTACATAATCAAAATAATAATAGGATAGGAAGAACAATCTCTATACCATCAAGATTGTGTAGGGTATGATCAAGGCTTAGGTTTTGATGGAAAAACTTGTGATAGATCAACACCAACTTTGAAGAACACCAATCTTTGTAAACTTCTTATAGAAATCAGCCCTAGGACATCATCAAATCACCTCCTTGGATGTTATATGGATCACCAATCAACAAGATTTCAAAGGAGCATCATCATATGTGTTTATAACACAAAGTTTATGGCTAAATTTAATCAAAAGGGGTGTATGTTCTTGATTTGGGACGGAAATGAGAGAGGGAGGAGAGGGAGAATAGGTGGTTTTGCATGTAAGGTTTTGAAGGAAATGGTTTAAGGAAATGGTTTTATGTAAAGTTATACATGTGTCTTAGCTTCCTAGTGAAGATTTTGACACATCATGGTGTGGTGGAGCTCTCTTGGCCGTCCCATATTAGTTGGGTGGAGCAAAACTTGTTTGTTCTCATCCCACTTATTTACGGGTATTCCTCGATTCTAGTTTCCTCGATTTACGTGCCCTCGGGTCGTTTTACGAAAAACGTTTTTATAAATTATGAATCAACGACACAAAACGAATCTAATAAAAATTGTCTCATAAAAAACGGAGTTCGAAAACGTAAATACGTAATCCTAGGGTTTCAGGTTTAGTCGTAAAGGACGTTAAATTATTCACGTAAGTCCTAATCTCTTCTCGTAATTTAGTGAGTTTATGAACCAACACAAATTCAAAATCCCAAAATAATATTCACAGATAAATTTATTTCCTGAAGTGTCGGACTGTTACCGAAAATGGTTTATGTAAACGTAAGTACGGAACGTAGAATCCTCCGGTTTAGACGTAGTCGATGCTACTTCAAGATGTAAACCCAAATTTCTTCCCAAAATAAGTGAGTTCATAATATAACATTAAATAATGTTTTTAAATTATACTTGAGAATAAAATATCAACCATAAATTGACGGATTGTCACAGCATTTACCCCTAAACAGGATCTTTATCCCCAAAGATCGATTTATCTTACTACTCGCTTCTTATAGAGTTAAACCCATGTGGGTATTTCCTCCACATCCAATCTTTTCTTACAAGTGTAATTCATCACAATACGCGAGTTTCAGCAAACATAACTACGGGAATACGATCAGGCTTAATGTTGACTTACTTTCTCTATCCATGATGTTCACGGGTTTTTGATGAATGCAACTTTTCGCCGATCGAAACTTCATCGATAAGTAATCAGATTTTCACTTGATAGACATTTTATCAAGTTCGATATACGAAACATAATTCACGTAGCCCTTGAAGTCCTAGGGTATATCCAGCTTATATGCCTTTCAAACCAACTTTTTACATCATTTCAATGGTCCCATACAACGGGGACTTATTTCCCATGATCTTTCAGATCATCTATTCGTTTTTCCAATGTAAATTTTTTTGGCATAACTTCGCTACCCATCTGGCACTTCAAGATCTACACTTCATATTCACATAACCTTCTGGCCACTACCGGCAGTCAATAATCAGATCCTAATTTACACAATCATTTCAGGTCTCGCGGGTCGGGTATTTTGTAAGGTTAGGTTCGTCATCATAGGCAACCTTAAAACCTAAAAGACATGTCCAACTCACAATGGGTGTATGTCGGGTGTCTTCTTCCCAACTCCTGCTTACAGATGCTCTTATATTTAGATCCTAACAAGATTCGATCTCGATCCTAATACGATGATTATCAATGATTATCTTTCCAAAAGAAAATGGTTATACTGTTTATTACCAAAGGTCAATTATTCAAGCATAAAACAACACTTCTAGTGTTTTGTATCGTTACTTTACCTCGTCCCTTCGATTGGGGTGGTAAACAGTACTCTCATCAAAGTTCGTTCCTAATGATTTCTGAGCAAATCTCTAGAAATTCGATGTGAAGCGAGGATCTTGATAGAGATGGTCGATACAGGCACACTATGTTTACACAACTCCTTTAAATACAAAAGATTCAATTTCTTCATCAAGAATCTATCATTAACAGGAATGATATTAACAGATTTCGTCAGTCTGTCGACGACGACCCAAATCGAATCAAATTCAGATGATGACCTTTGCAATAGTTAGACGTTTACTAATGTGTGAGGCGATCTCTGCCTTCATAATTTTCCATCAGTACATCTTCTTTAGCTAAGATACACTTAATCAGAAATGGCATGAATAGAACACTTAATGTTATGAGATTCTAATATGACTAAGTCTCAAACTCTCCATATATGAGCAACCACTAGCACTCTTTTATACATTTAACGCCATCGGCTCTCATTTCCAATGGTTCATGTAACACTCTCATTTTTCGTATCGGTACAACGGAAGGGTCTTTCAGAGTGTTACGGGATAGCACAATAACTCCAATCATAGACAACACATAAAAATGGGTGTTCAAGGTTTAACATACATTCATTCGATAAAAAGTTTAAAAGCATACAACAGGTCCCAAATTATACAGGTCATTAAGTTTACAAAACATAGATCGAATGAACATTTTTAATATTATGTGGGCCATCAGAGTCGATCTCCATCCGGATTACCTTCAAGCACCTGAGATAAAAACATGTAAAAATCATATCAGCGAATGCCGAGTGAATTCATAGAGTTTAATAAAAACCGTTATATAAAACAATCATTTAAAATCAGAACACAAGTATAATATCGGAAGTAAGTCCTCATATTGCTAGTCAGGCAATATATAAATCAAGCATACATCTTAAACCGTCCATGAGACCGTAGTCTCTATATTACCATGATAGGTAATATATTCATCGTTAATAGCGTCGTTACCGTTTTGTATTTAGGTTTTATAGGTTGTATAATACATTGTAGGATTATTATTAGCCACATGACATCGTTACCTTACTATGAAAACAGCGGGCCGCGAACCCGACAAACAATTTGCCCATCTAAGTTAGCGTGTCGTCACAAAAATCACGCTATGGGATCTTCTCATACATAAATTCGCTTACCAATCAATGTGGTACGACGGGGATCAACCGTCAAGGCGCGAACTGGGGTGATCATCCCCAAATAGTACTATCAAATGCATAAGCGTCTACCAAATCCCGGTAGTTTACAATTCATGCTAATGGGACTTTAAGTGACATAACCTAACTACTAATAATCCTTTTAGTCTCGTTTATAGGGTCATAGCATCATTCGGGTCCATATCATTAAGCATACAATCGGGACTACTTGTGTTCTATTTTTATCAAAATCTAGCATGTTATCTCCCTCGCGGGTTTACAAATCATTTTATAAAACATTTAAAAGAGTGCGAGGCTATGAACTCACGTTGTTAATGAAATGCGGATTATCGGCTACGGGCGTGCTTCGGTCACGGAAACCTATATAAATAATAATCGGTCTTAGACTCTTGTCCAATGACTTTTATCAAAATAACAATATACATATGATGATTTTGTACATATGATGATGATCAAGTGGGTTTATACATCCTTGTTTACTCATTTTAGTGTTTACGTTTTGGTAACGTTTTACTAGTTTGCTAGTTTTACCTATTTATCTATTTTAAGTCCATTAAGCTTAGTATAAGTTCTTTAACTTGTTTTAATCCATTTTATACCTATATTATCAGTATATATACTTTCCATGTTGGGCCCAAATGGGTTAAGCTCAATAAGTTCTTTTTACAAGTATTTATCTTATTTAGTCTAATTATTAGTCCAATATGCTTAGTTAGCTCGTTAATGTCCGTATTTCTTATAGTTCGGGTTTTATCGGTTTTTACTTGTATTAGTTACTTATATATCAGTATATGACTTTTATAAACTTTACATTAGACGGGTTTGATCGTCTAAGTTTTATTTGGCGAAAAACGTTAATTTTACGGTAATAGCCGAAAAAGTCGTAAAAATCAAGTTTATAGTTTTTATTACTTATAAGTATTATTCCACTACCATTTATATAATTTATCCATTTAATTAACCTTTTATATATTTATATAAATAAGTTTTATAAGTTAGTGGGTTTTTATTTTACATTTTATACAATAAAATGTGAGTGCTTATATAATAATAATAAACATTAATTCTTAAAATCTGATTTTTATCTTCATGTTCACCATTTTTACCATATCTAGAGTTCTATAATAAATTAGAAGCTCATTTTTGGGTGACATGTTCTTCATATTATGTGCTACATTTAACTTAGTTATAGCTATTGCCCATTTTGAGTTCATCTTGCCTTAACAGTCCCTATAAAACTGCTTATTCAGATTAGAACACCTAACTTGTTTTGATCATATCTCACTCATTATATTGATTCCATTGCATGGCCAACTCTCACATGTGTATAACATCTTGTACTTACTGTAAATGGATCATAACATGAAATTTTATCAGTTCATGTTTTAGTTATATACTGTTTTTATACAGCCAACTAAATAATCAAGATTTTAGCCTCATTTCTTATAGTTATTAACATTTTTAAGCATATCTATCAACACTTGATCCCCACACAACATTTTTATCATCATATATACATCATATACATATAAAAAATGAAAGAAAATACATTTGTTCTTTACAAAATAACAAGAGAAAAATAGAGAGGATGATCTTCTTTACCAACCAAGTGTATTCCTTGTTTTTGGAAGACAAGAACTTGATGAATACAACAAGTAACTCCAAGACCATCAAATACCAAGAACATATGTTGGGAAATCAGCCCTAGGACACAAGCAAATCACCTCCAATGTTGTTAATATGGCCACCAAATGATCAAGGCTTCAAGATAACTCCTTAATAGAGCTAGTAAACATGTATTTCATGGCTAGAAAAGATCAAAACGGTTGTTTGTTGCTTCAAAGTGGACGGCAAAGGGAGGGTTTTGAGAGAGTTTTGAGAGAGTTTGCATATAAGGAAAATGGTGGAATGAAACTAGTTGCTAGTTTTGAGTTAGTGGGAAATGGAAGTAAGCTTAAAGAGTAAGCTATGCTTACACTTGTAAGTATTGTGCTAACATGATGCCACATCTAGTGTGTGGTGTCATGTGTGTGCCGTCCAACATAGCTAGTGGGGTGGGACAATGTATTTTGTCCCATCTCACTAGTTTACGGGTATTTCTCGATTCTAGTTTTCTCGATTTGCGTGCCCTCGGGTCGTTTTACGAAAAACGTTTTTATAAATTATGAATCAACGTCACAAAACGAATCAAATAAAAATTGTCTCATCAAAAACAGAGTTCAAAAACGTAAATACGTAATCCTAAGGTTTCCGGTTTAGTCGTAAAAGACGCTAAATTATGCACGTAAGCCCAAATTTAATCCGTAAATTGTGAGTTCGTCAACCAACACAAAAATAAGTTTCAAAATATTATACGAGAAAATATTTCACTACCTGAAAATGTTAGATTGTCACAGCTTTTCCTCCTAAAAGGGATTAACGTCCTCGTGATCCATTTCATTTGGATGTCCGTTTCTTATTGAAATCGAAGAGGTGCGGATATTTCTTCCACATTTCATCCTCTCGTTCCCAAGTATACTCCGGTCCATGCTTTGAATTCCATCGGATCTTGACAATAGGTATCCGACTTTGTTTCAGTTGCTTTACCTCACGGTCTATAACTTCTACGGGCTCTTCGATAAAATGCAACTTCCCATCTATTCGAACCTCACCTAACGGAATTTTCTCATCACTCACTGCTAGACATTTCTTCAGATTAGATACATGGAATGTGTTGTGAACATCATGAAGTTCTGGGGGTAACTCTAGTTTGTAAGCCACCGGACCTACTCTAGATAAAATCTTAAAGGGTCCAATATAACGGGGATTCAATTTCCCTCGTTTTCCAAATCTTATAACGCCTTTCCATGGCGATACTTTCAACATTACTCGGTCACCCACTTCAAACTCCATTGGCTTCCGCCGTACATCCGCGTAACTTTTCTGTCTACTACGGGCAGTCAACAACCTATTCTTAATCTGAACTATCATCTCCGTATTCTCCCGGATCAATTCCGGTCCCGTGAGCTGGGTATCCCCAACTTCACTCCAACATACAGGAGATCTACACTTCCTACCATACAAAGCTTCAAACGGTGCATCCTTAATACTAGAATGGTAACTATTGTTATACGAAAACTCTACTAACGGCAAATGTTTATCCCAATTCTTACCAAAATCTAACACACAAGCTCTCAACATATCTTCTAGTGTTTGTATCGTCCTTTCACTCTGCCCATCAGTCTGGGGGTGATAAGCAGTACTCATGTCGAGATTCGTTCCCAAAGATCTTTGGAGAGATTTCCAAAAATTCGATGCGAATCTAGGATCTCGATCTGAAATGATCGATACAGGCACTCCATGCTTGCATACAACATTATCAAGGTATATACGAGTCAGCTTCTTTAGTGAGAACTGCTCTTTAACCGGAATGAAGTGTGTTGATTTGGTCAGTCTGTCGACAATAACCCAAATCGAGTTGTTTCCAGATGATGTTCTAGGAAGCTTGGTGATAAAGTCCATCGTAATTCGCTCCCACTTCCATTCAGGATGGTACCTCGTAGGACCTCGACCCGCCTACTCGGGTCTTGTATGGACATGCAGGAAGGGGTGCTCCTAGGTGTGTGTAGGGGTTGTGTTTGTTCGCGAGAATGGATTCCTCGTCAAGTCAGTTTGGGGGGTGTGGACACACTTGCGCGAATTCGGGTAACGGCTACAAGGGAGAAAGAAAAAGGAAACTGTACCCGACCAGGGATGGACGTCACCAGATTCATATGAGCTACTGAGGAGTAAGCAATGATCTTCTTAAGATCGATCTGTCTTAAAGTGGTCAAGGAAGTATATATTATAGCAATCGCGCTTAAAGTATAAATGAAAGGAGTGAAACAAAGTGTCGCTTCAGGAAACATGGGTATTGAAAATCTTAAAAAGCCATAGGTTCCCAATTTTAAAAGTCTTTGGTTGTTGAAGTAGTCCTGATGGCTTTTGATGTTCAGCTTTAACTCTAGCACAAGTCAAGCATTAAAGATCATACATAGCTATGTCAGCTTTCATATTCGGCCACCAGTACAACTTCTTCAAATCATGGTACATCTTATTAGATCCCGGATGAATGGAATACTTAGATTTATGGGATTCTAACATAATCAAGTCTCTTAAGCCTCCAAACTTAGGTATCCACATACGACCTCTTAAGCATCTTCACTCCATCAGCTCTAACCTCTAAAGGATCTCCTTCTCCTCGGAACCCTTCATTAACAAAATTTTCCTTCTTACAAGCTTCTATTTGCGCATTTCTAATTTGCTCAGGCAAATTATTGTGCACGGTCAAGACTAGAGAATGCACCCTGATAGGCTCTCTATCTTTCCTACTTAACGCATCGGCAACAACATTGGCTTTTCCTGGGTGATATTTTATATCACAATCATAGTCACTTAACAACTCTATCCATCTTCGTTGCCTCATGTTCAATTCCTTCTGGTCGAGAATATACTGTAGGCTTTTGTGATCGGTGAATACCATACACTTGGTGCCATACTAATAATGTCTCCACAATCTAAGAGCAAAGACTACAGCTCCTAACTCAAGATCATGAGTAGTATAATTCTCCTCACTCTTCCTTAATTGCCTAGAAGCATAAGCTATCACTTTCTCTCGCTGCATCAAAACAGCTCCATAGCCTCTAAGAGATGCATCACAATACACTACAAAATCTTCACTCCCGTCGGGTAATGATAAGATTGGCGCACTACATAATTTTTGCTTCAATGTCTGAAATGCTCCATCTTCATCACTTCTCCAAACGAAAGGTTTATTTTTCTGGGTAAGCTTAGTCAAGGTTTTAGCTATCAAAGAAAATTCTTTAATGAATCGCCTATAATAGCCAGCCAATCCTAAGAACTGTCGCACTTCCGTTGGCGTTGTCGGTGCAGACCAATTCTTAATAGCTTCAACCTTTGCAGGATCAACATGAATTCCATCTTTGTTAATCACATGACCAAGAAATTGCACAGAATCTAACCAGAAATCACATTTCGAAAACTTAGCATACAACCTTTCATCCTTCAACAAGTTCAAAACAATCCTTAAATGTTCTCTATGTTCATCTTCATTCTTTGAATAGATTAGAATATCGTCAATAAACACAATCACAAATTTATCCAAGTAGGGCTTGCACACTCGATTCATTAAATCCATGAAAACCGCAGGTGCGTTAGTTAACCCAAATGGCATTACTTGAAATTCATAGTGTACATAACGAGTTCTAAATGCAGTTATAGGAATATCTTCTTCACGGACGCGAAGTTGGTGATATCCTGACCGCAAATCTATCTTAGAATACACACTAGATCCTTTCAGTTGATCAAACAAATCATCAATCCTAGGTAAAGGATATCGATTTTTAATTGTCAACTTGTTCAGTTCCCTATAATCAATGCACATACGAAAAGATCCATCCTTCTTCTTAACGAACAAGACTGGAGCTCCCCAAGGCGACGAGCTCGGTCGAATAAAAACTTTATCAGACAACTCCTTAAGTTGCTCAGATAACTCCTTTAATTCAGAAGAGGCTAATCGGTAAGGCGCACGTGCCACCGGTGCAGCACCAGGAATTAAATCGATTCGAAACTCTACTTGCCTTATCGGTGGAAGTCCGGGTAAATCTTTAGGAAATACCTCAGGAAATTTACAAATAATAGGTACATCTTCCAATCGTTTCTCCCTAGACTCATTCCCGGTCACTTGAGCTAAGAATAACTCACAACCGTTCCTGATGTACTTTTGGACTTTAATACATGAAACGATTTTCAAACGGGATTCACCTCGACTACCATCAATTACTAACGTCCTATTCCTAAGAGGAATCTTAACCTTCTTCTCTCCACATAAAATAGTAGCATTATTCAACGACAACCAATACATACCAATAATAATATCAAAACTACCTAATTCTATCAACATCAAATCAATCGGAAAGGAATGGTTCAAGAGATTTAGAGAGCATCCTTCTAATAGCTTATTAGTTTTCACTAATTTACCATTAGCCAATTCCACCTCGTAACTGGTACTTATCTCAACAGGTTCAATATCAATAAGGGCACTAAATTTAGTGGATACAAAGCTCCTATCAGCACCCGAATCAAATAAAGCAACAGCATAATGATTGTTGAGTAAAAACGTACCGGTAACGACATTCGGATCCTCTTTCTTCACTTCAATTGTTCCAAGTTGGTAGATACCACCCTGGGGGTTTCTTCCAGGTACAATCGCTTTCAACTTGGGGCATTCCGATTTCCTATGACCTTCTTCATTACAGTTGAAGCAAATGGTTCCCTTTTTACACCTTTCAACCTTGTGTCCAAGCTTTCCACAATTTCGGCACTTCCAGTAGTCGCCAGCATGCCTATTGTTGCCACACTTAGGACATCTATCATCGTTGCGTGGTGTGTTGTTGGTAAGAGCATTTGCATTCCCCTTTCTATGGTTCTGACGGCGATTGAAAGTCTTCCTATTATCACCTCTATCTACACGATCACTGATTGTAGTGTTTTACTACTCTTTAGGAAAAGAGTGTAAATAGCGGTAAGTATTAACGAGTGATTTAGGAAAACCACAAGTAATGACCCTTAATCACTTAAAAAGAGAGAAAGTTCGTTTCCCAAGGAGGTATATGTGTGTGAATTAACTTGTAGTTATTTGAGATTAATATTGAGAAGAATGGGGATGAGAAGATAAAAAGACGGTTACGTTAAAATTAAACTACGATGTAAAAGGCGTAAACGTAAAGTCGTGAAAAACTACCCTAATTAAAAATTTTATACTAAGACCAAAATCAAAATCAATAATTAAAAAGACTAAAAAGAAGTCTAAAATAATATAAATAAAGATAAAAATCCAACAAAGATATTTTAAAACCTTTTATTAATTAAATATTTAATTTTAAATGCTAATTAAAGCCCTAAAATTAAATATAACTAATGAAAATGTCTAAAATATGATTTTATTGAACTAATACTTAACTTATATTATTAGAAGACTAAAAAGTAATTTTCTAAAAATTAAAAGCTATTAAAACTATTTTTAAAACTCAAAAAATGATTAAAAATGATTAAAACCTAATTAAACTTAAAATAATTATAAAAATAAATCTAAAAGCTATAAAATTATTCTAAAAATGGAAAAGGTCCTAATTATTGATAAAGAACTTAAGAAAAATGAAAAAGAAAGAAAAATAAAATTTTGAAATTTTAATATTAAAATAATACTAAAAATAAAAAGTTTCTAAAATTTACTCTAAAAAATTTCTAAAAATCCTAAATAATATAACTAAGAGAAAAACACAAATTAGAGCTCCTAAACCCTTTTTAATAATTTTATAAAAATCTTTAAAGTTTATAAAAAACCTTAAAATAATATAAAATTAAAATTTAAAGTTTATAAAACTAAAACTTAATGTAAACCTCAAATTATTAATTAAAAAGCTAAAAACTATTTTTCCTAAAAATAAAAACTCTTTTTACTATTTTTTAATGATTTTCTAAAATTCGGCTATTAAATAAATCCTAGAAAATAATCTAATAAAAGGAAAAATATAAAAAATGGCTAGAAAAGTCTTAATAACTAATATGATCCTAGGAAAAATCAAAATAAGCAAAAACGCTTAACAAATAAGCTGGAATGAGCTTATTTGCTCACGGCTTTTAATTAAGCCAACAAAAGAGAAACGTGTTAAATAACACTTGAAAACAAACCCTAACGTAAAAAGATGTCTAGATCAGTGGTAGAGCTCCTAACCCTCCTACGAGAGGTCTGGGGTTCGAGTCCGCTGCGGGCAATCTTTTTACTTTTATTTTCTTTTTTATTTTTTTCTTTTTATAACCAATCTGTGACACTCAAATGCTAGAAAACCAATCCCAATTCACTTTTTATTGTAAGATTAAGTCGAATCAAAGATCACAAACTTGGACAGGTTAAACTTGAATAAAGCATATTGAACTTTGAGTTTAGCTTGAGGAATTTAGCCAAGAGGTCTTAGCTAATTGCTTATTTGGTGTGATTATTGTGGACAAAAGGCACCCTTGTGCTTATTTAAGCACAAGGAGTCAACACAAACAAGTAAAAAGCACTAATCAATCAAAATGATCACAAATGAAGCATAAACTGGCAATGTTAAGTTTCTGTGACACAATTGGTAGGTCTGTGGACTTATTGAGCAATCTAAGGCACACCAAAGAGATTCAATTGACCAAATTTTGAACACACACTCACCAAATGATGCTCAATCAATAACAATAACAAAATTACCCTAAATCTCAACAGGTTGCAAGAATCAAACACAATTTAGCATGAAAAATCAAGCAACTTATGGTTTAGCAGATTTTAAGACTAACTTTTTCTTTTAAACTACACAAACTTGTTCCAAAACCTTCTAAACTGACTTAGCAACTAATGAGTAACCTAACTCAAGCTTTTTCAAAAACTCTAACACCTTTTAATAACACAATCAAAAGCTTTTGCCCTGCTTAAATGCTAAACCAAACACCCTGTTAAATTTTGAAAACCAACTTTTACAAATCAAAACCTCACAAAAACTAATCAAACTGATCCTATGCTATTCTAACATGCATATAATCACAAAACAACTCAAATCATTCAGCTTAACACACAAAGATCAACCAATCAAACAAAATCACATGAAACCAATTTTTCTGAAATTTAAAAAGGGAAAACAATGATTACCTCAGGACCCTACATCCAGGGCCCTAGTGGATGTAAATCCACCTCCCACAAGGCTGGAGGCCTGTGCAGAACAAATATCAACAACCTTCTTCACCTGTTAAAGACAAATCAAAGAAAAAGAACAAGGATAATATGCAATATACTTTTTCTGATTTCTTTCTTACTTAAACCTTTCCAAAAACCTTTCCAACCTTCTTAACACGTTTTCAAAACACTATTTCATCAATTTTAACTTAACTCTTAACATCAAAACTTGAAACAATCCTTACCAAAGATTCTCAGATTTTCAGAAACTTTTGAATAATTTTGAAACTCAAAATTATTCAACCAAATATCAAAAGTGGAACTCAGAATCTTAGCTTCAACACCATACACAACTTTTAACAAAGCTAAAAAGGAATTATACTTGTTTTAAACAAAAACCAAACTTTTATTTTATTAAAAAGGAATTACAAGTGAGAAGCTAGAAAACTGGAACAAGGGACATCCACAGACTGGAGTCTCCTTTTATACTGGTCTAATGAACATTCTAGGCTCTTAAAATCAAAACCCTAATCACTAGAAATCTCTAAAATGCCCTTGACGGTTTTGAGGTATGAGTTGTCACATTTTGATCCTGGACGTTTATTCTTGCGTTGTGAGTAAGCAATAAACATCAGCCATTGATTTGGGACACGTCACATGCCTTGGAGGACAAGGTGTGATGTGATTGGTTGAGAGGGGAATTGGGGGTAGGGTCCACACGCGTGGGATTGGGGATTTTAGGAGTGGGATGGGTTTTGTTGGGTGTGAATCAAGTGTGTGCAGGTTTAATTGAATTTTACCCAAGGTTAAGTGGAGGTAAATTCTGGGTGTGTAAAAAGATGTACAGTAACTTGTTTAGATCCGATTTTGGGGGAAACACAAGTGTTAGGCGCCAGTTTAGTTTGAATCTTTCAACTTGTGCACTTTTGGTCCTTATGTTTTGAAGTTTTTGGCAAACAAAGTTTTATGCCCTAAAACGTGACTTCCTTTGTTAATATCTTTCATCACTTGACACTTTTGGCACAATCTTTTGGAAAAAGGTTTCAAAGGACCATTTTTGCCATTTTGAGTAATTTCAAGGGCTGATCTTGGACAATGTTGATCTTCAAAGGTCTTCAATGTCTCTTATTCTTCATGAGGGACTATATTTGACAATTTGATTTGTTGAGGGACCAATCTTGTCATTTCTTCAAAGTTGAAGGACCTTTTTGCAATTTTGACAAACTTAAGGGACCAAACTTGTAATTATCAATATACAAGGGTTTTAAGTATCATTTCTTCATTCTTGGAGGATCAATCTTGTTTGTCTTCAAGTCTTTAAGGGTATTTGATGAGAATTCCATGATTAGGGCCCGGTTCTTTGTACGGCTTCGTTTCTCGTGTTCGTTTTTCCTTGTATCTTGTGATCTTTTGTCTTTTTCACGATATCCATACCTAAAATACACAAGTAAACAAACACAAGCATATATATGGTATTTTATGACATTTTTATGCATTTAAAGCCCGAAAAGAACGATGAGATCATGTATAAATGCCATCTCATCACTCCCCCATACTAAGCCATTGCCGTGCCCTCACGCAATGCTAGAATAAAGTATCTAAGCATCACCCAAGTTCAATTTTATTAACCTTTATTGAAGAGTAAAAGACTTGCAACATACTACGAGAATGTGTAATGACATAATGTATAATTTTCATCACCAAAAGGTGACTTTTAGGGTCAAAGAATAGAAACAAGTTAATGTCCCTTAGAGTAAATTTCGTCATCCTTGATTGTCATACATTCCATGCTAAGTGCAAAAACAAGATCATTGTTGGTACAAGTCACAATGCTAACACTACTCATACGTCCAAATTGTGTAATACTTTTTCTCCCCGCAATCCTAGTTATTATAAAAGGAAATGGGTTACTAGCATTTTTTATCTATTTGTCATGGATCACAAGTGATTCATATTGACTTATTTGAGTAGTTATTAGTCCGAAAGCAAAGTAGCACGATTTGATCAATAGTTAGCCGAAGGACAAAATCTTTTAAAACGGCTTCTCGTGTATCTCCTTAAGTTCATATCTTGGCATAACTCGTTTCACGATTTGAGACCTTTCTCGGACCGATATTTGGCATGTACTTCATACTTCAAATCTTGGGAAGACGTTCTTGAAATAATGGTCTTCTCTTCATATATTTGGAATTTCGTCACTTGACGTTTTTGAGAGATTCTTCATATAGGACCACGACTTCATCATTTTTCTTCAATCTTTACTTTGGATTTTGATATACAACGATCCGCCTCCTTTTCGGACTTGGATATATTTATCCTCATACCTTGTTAGGGTCTTTTTGGATAGACTTTCTCCATTCTTTAGGGGAGTAATAGCTTCTCGTCGTGTGTCTCGATCCTTCATATTGATTTAGGAACAATGATACTTCACATCATCTTTGGATCTTTAGCAAAAATAGAGCTCCTCATGCCTTGTTAGGGCCTTTTTGGATGATCGCCAATCTTCGCGTCCCGCTTCAATAAGTTATGCCTTGGCTATGAACTCTATTCAACCCCGAGCAACTTTTAAACGATCTTGCGCTAGAGGCTAAGTAACCTTTCAAATCGTACGACCTTACTTATTGCAATTATGATTTATTCCTAATGCATTGATCTTATGGGAAGAAAAAGCCACAATTAAAAACATATGAGTTTTTGAAAGAACATTTTCATGTTCTACGTTTAGCATGATCACTTGTCTAACTCTATCATTTCTCGTTCTTCACTATATAAAGACCTCTAATTAAAGAGACTCGTGAATACTTAGCCATGCAAGTCATAATTGGGCTAAATTTGGATTAGCTTTCATTAAGACTATATCAAATCAAAGTTTTGGGTTTTCAAGCCACCTATAGGATCTTGCACTTTCTTGGACTTTTTCAAGTTTAGAGAATGCGTTTTAAAGTTCCCTTGATAAGTGACTTTCTAGAATCAATTATAGGAACTTGCGAAAAGTTCTTGTTCTTAACCCGAATGAATTAAGACTTTCGCGTTTTAAAGCTCCCTATATAAAAGTCTAGCAAAACTTGAATTGAGCGGGTTAAGGAATGTAAATGGCTCCAAATGCCCATCAAGTCAAAAATTAACTCTTATTCTACCCATCGGAAAATATACATTCGTGTCTTAAAAACACTTATGAAAACTAAGAAAAATTTTAAAATTTGGCCATTTTTAGCCTTATTAGCAAAACAAAACATTGAAAGTTGGAAAACGTGAGGGCGTAGCAAAGCAAGTACCTATTCACCCCCCCCATACTAAAAGTATACATTGTCCTCAATGTTTCGAGTCTAAAGGTGGAGCACCCCCATACTAGAGACGAAGAGTCGAATGCTTAGGATCTAGCATGGAAAGGGTGATCAACAATATATCTAAAGCCGTTTATTAATTATGCTAAAAGATAATTGTTAGAACAATAAAGGATATGTCATGGAATCGTGAAAAACTTCTTCAAATGAACGATGGAGGCTCACGTAAACGAACACGAGAGTCTTCAATCGTAGACGATGATGATGATCTAGATAACACAATCACAAACAACCACGAGACAACGAGTTGGAAGGGTACAGGTCCCCTTATTAGTGAATATAAAAGATAAGCATGGGATCTCCCCCACGAGGCACCTCGTTTTTGATTACCGAGTCATGAGCTCGACTCGATCCCCTCAATGTTAATTATCATTGGGGAAGGTGTCTTGGTCGGGGGCAACCATTGAAGGAATTTCCCCACCAAAGTAGTGCTTAAGCCTATGTCCATTCACCTTGAAATTGGGACCATCATCTTGAGCTAGCTCAATGGTCCCATATGGAAACACTTGTGTAATGGTGAACGGACCCGACCAACGAGATTTCAATTTCCCGGAAAATATCTTAAGACGAGAGTTAAAAAGCAACACTTGATCACCAACGTTAAAAACCCGGTTTTTAATCTTTGAATCATGAAACTTTTTAGTCTTTTCTTTAAAAATTAATGAATTTTCATAAGCATTATCCCTTAATTCATCCAATTCATTCAATTGTATTTTCCGGTGATCTCCCGCGGTCTTCAAGTCAAAATTAGCATGCTTAAGGGCCCAATATGCCTTATGCTCCAATTCAATGGGCAAATGACAATTCTTCCCATAGACTAACTTATAAGGAGTGCAACCGATAGGTGTCTTATAAGCGGTCCTAAAGGCCCATAAAGCGTCATCGAGTTTGTCGGACCACGAAGCACGGTTTTCTCCAATCGACCTTTCTAAAATCCTCTTCAAAGCTCGGTTCGAAACCTCGACTTGCCCACTCGTTTGCGGGTGATAAGCCGTAGAAAGACGATGTGTAACCCCATATTTCTTTAGAACCTTTTCGAATTGGTCATTACAAAAATGGGTTCCACGATCGCTTATAATAGCACGAGGGGTTCCGAACCGAGGGAATAGTTGCTTCAAAAACTTCACTACCACACGAGCATCATTAGTAGGCAAAGCCTTAGCTTCCACCCACTTAGAAAGGTAGTCCACCGCGACGAGGATATATTTGTTGCCATGAGACGATGGGAACGGCCCCATAAAGTCTATTCCCCATATGTCGAAAATCTCACACACTTGAATTATATTTTGCGGCATTTCATCACGTTGAGACGATTTTCCTTGACGTTGGCACGAATCACACGACTTCACAAGTGCGTGTGCATCACGATAGATAGAAGGCCAAAAGAAACCAGCATCGAACACTTTCTTAGCCGTGAGATTAGCACCGTGGTGACCACCCGTGGGTCCCTCGTGACAAGCTCTAAGGATATTAGAAGCTTCGGCACCAAACACACAACGTCGAACGAGTTGATCCGCACAAATCCGAAAGAGATAAGGGTCGTCCCAAAAATAGAACTTGACGTCACGAAAGAATTTTCGTTTTTGTTGTGTCGTCATACCCTTGATTATGAAATTGCCCGCATGGTAATTTGCAATGTCGGCAAACCATGGGGTGGTGTCTTTAGAATTCACTACACCGAGAGTCTCAAGAGGAAATGTTTCGGTAATTTCCTTGTTCTCGAAAACATCTTTGTGAGGATCTTCTAGACGAGAGAGATGATCGGCCGCTAGATTCTCGGCTCCTTTTTTGTCAAGCACGGTGACATCAAATTCTTGGAGGAGGAGCATCCAACGAAGCAATCTCGGCTTAGCATCTTGCTTATCTAAGAGATACTTGATAGCCGAATGGTCGGTATACACGATGCTTTTAGTCAAGACGAGATAAGGTCGGAATTTCTCAAAAGCATAGACCATGGCAAGGAATTCCTTTTCCGTTGTGGTGTACTTTAATTGAGCCTCGGTCATCGTCTTACTAGCATAGTGGATAGGACGAAAATGCTTGTCATAGCGTTGCCCTAAGACGGCCCCTATAGCATAATCACTTGCATCGCACATGATTTCAAAGGGTAATTCCCAATTAGGAGCAACAAGAATGGGAGCTTCGGTAAGTTTCTTTTTTAGAGTCTCGAAAGCCTTAACACAATCCTCATTAAAGTTAAAAGGAGCATCCTTCTCGAGAAGGTGTGTCATAGGACGAGAAATCTTTGAAAAATCCTTGATGAAACGACGATAAAAGCCCGCGTGGCCAAGGAAACTACGAACTCCCTTAACGGTTTTGGGATGAGGTAACTTGGCGATGACGTCTACCTTAGCTTTATCGACCTCAATCCCCGCCTTCGACACCTTATGTCCTAAGACGATTCCTTGTTTACACATGAAATGACATTTCTCCCAATTAAGCACAAGATTGGTTTCTTCACAACGTTTTAACATTTGTTCGAGATTAGATAAACATGACGTGAACGAATTACCAAACACCGAGAAGTCATCCATAAACACTTCCATCGACTTCTCGATCATATCGTGAAAAATCGCCATCATACACCGTTGAAACGTACCGGGTGCATTACAAAGTCCGAAAGGCATCCTACGATAAGCGAACGTTCCATAAGGACACGTAAACGTAGTCTTCTCTTGATCACGAGGGTCGATAGGGATTTGAAAGTAACCGGAAAAACCATCTAAAAAGCAATAGAATTCATTTCCCGCAAGTCGCTCCAACATTTGATCCATGAAGGGCAAAGGAAAGTGGTCTTTACGAGTGGCGTCATTTAACTTTCGGTAGTCAATACACACCCTCCAACCGGTCACAACACGAGTGGGAATTAACTCGTTGTTTTCATTAGGCACAACGGTCATTCCTCCCTTTTTAGGGACACAATGAATTGGGCTCACCCATGGGCTATCGGATATAGGATAAATCATTCCCGCGTCAAGGAGTTTAAGGACCTCCTTTTTAATGACATCGTGAATTTTGGGATTCACCCTTCTTTGACTTTGAATTGCGGGTTTGTAGTCCTCCTCCATTAAAATCTTGTGAGTACAAAATTTTGGGTCAATACCCTTAATGTCGGATATTTTCCACGCAATTGCCCCTTTGTGAGCCTTAAGAACTTTCAAGAGCGCGGTTTTTTCATCATTAGCAAGATCTTTTGCAATAATAACCGGCAACTTGTCATCACCTTCCAAGAATGCATATTCAAGGTGAGAAGGAAGATCTTTCAATTCAAGGATAGGCGGTTCCTCGATTGAAGATTTTGGTTCAACACTCATAACTCCCATCGGCGGAAGAAATGGTGGAATAGAAATATCATCACTAATCAACACCTCGTCTTCATTGTCGATTTCATTTGAAGTGAGATCGCCTCCTTGGAATGGAGTGAGATTTGGTGTGGAATTAGCAAGAATCGGATCCAAAATAGTGGGATTGCCACTTGACGAGCTATCGGAAAAACCTAACACTTCTTGTGAAAATTCATCGCAAACCACATCAACGATGTCAATGTGATTGATGGTAGCGATTGCATAAACATGAGAAGGTTTCGAGTTTTGAGTAGCGTTTATAACAAGTTCCTCTTCGTTGAATCTCAAAGTGATAGTTCTTGCATGAACATCGATAAGCGATCTCGAAGTGTCTAAAAATGAACGACCTAAAATTAGAGGAACTTGAGGATCCGCGGGGATGTCAACTACTATAAAATCAACGGGATAGTAGAACTTCCCCACTTTCACGAAAACATCTTCGGCTACTCCACATGCCATAATCGTAGAATGATTGGCCATCTCGATGGACATGTTCGAAGGAATGAGAGCCGGAAGCGAAAGCGATTTCCAAATGGAAAATGGCATCAAATTAATGCTCGCACCAAGATCGGCCAAGGCGAGGCATTCTTTCATATCTTGTATGTCACAAGGAATGAGAAACTTTCCGGGATCACCAACTTTTTCCGGTATGCGGTTAAGATAAACCGAAGAACAATTAGCAAGCTTTGAAAGCTTTTCCTTATCGCTCATCATACTTTTAAAAGTGGAAGCGAAACGAGGCATATATAACAACGCGTCGGCTAAACTCACATCAAAATGCACTTGTTGAAACATCTTAATAAAAAGCTCGATTTGTTGTTTGTTACGTTCTTGCAACTTCTCTTTGTTTCGTCTTGAAGGGTAGGGTAAAGGTGGTGTGGGTTGGTCATTAGGCAACGGCCTTGGAAACTCGGGTTCCACAATTGGTATAGGTTCAACCGTAGGTGTGGTTTGAGCGGTACTTCGTGGGATTGTAATATGCTCCTTTTCGACCATCACCTCGGGTTCTTTCTCGATTTCCTTCTCCGTAGAAGTACTTGGACGAGAGATTGGTTCCTTGAAAGTTTTACCACTTCGTGTAGTAATAACCTTCATTTCTCCCTTCGGGTTTGCAATGGCATCACTAGGAAGACCACCCGAAGAAGAGGGCTTACACATGATAGCTTCAAACATTTTAGCCATTCGGTCCTCAAATTTAGATTGCCTAGCATCCGCTTTCAATAACTCTTGCTTAATCTCATGTTGTCCTAATTCCATCTTTTGTTGGTTTTGTTGAAGACGTTGGACATTTCCTTCCATTTTATTTGCATGAGTTTTAAGTTCATTAGCAAGTTCATTTTTAAGCTCGTTTTTCAACTCGGATCTTAAGCTAATCATCTCACGTTGCATATTATCAAATTTAGCATCATTTGCTTTTGCATAATCTAAAAATTCTCCTTGCAAATTTTTCGTGTGAGCATTTTGAAAACCTTGTGTAGTGTTTTGAAAATCACGGTTTTGGTTTTGATTAGAGATTTGTCCATTCCCACTTTGATAATTCCCTTTGTTGTAATTGCGTGTGTTGCCTTGGTAATTACCTTGGTTGTTGTTTTGATAATTATTAACATTTTGGTTTGGTGGAGCTTGATTTGGACGAGAACCTTGGCCGTTTTGGTTGTAAGTTCCCATTGCTACATAAGCACTCGAAGTGTTACCATCCGCGGTAATGCACTCGGAAAGATCATGAGCTCCCCCACAAGATAAACAACTCTTAGCAACCGCTTTAACCGAAGCGGAATTGGAAGCTTCTTGAGCCTTCCAATGGGACATTAGATTAGCAAATCTATCAAAAAACCGATTTTCCTCATTAGCTTCATCATGTAAGGCGTTAATGCTACGAGACGATTGTGATGACGATGACGAACCCATATTGGCAACACTCGGTGTGTTACGAGGGCTATAAACCTTAGATCGATTTTCAATGATTTGTAAAGCCTCATTTGTCGTCTTGCACAAAAAATTACCACCCGCGGCGGCATTCAAATAATCTCGTTCATGATCATTAAGCCCATTATAACAGGTATCAATTTGATGCAATTCCGAAAAATCATGGTGAGGACATTCATGTAACATCTCTTTAAATCGTTCCCATGCCATTGAAAAACTTTCATTGTTTCTTTGCACAAATCGTGAAATCTCATTTTTTAAGTGTGTTGTTTTAGATGGTGGAAAAAACTTGTTCACAAACTTAGAAACGAGATCGGCCCATGTCAAAATCGAATTTGGCGGTTCTTTCTCGAGCCAAATTTTTGCGGGTCCATCCAACGAATATGGAAACAACATCATCTTAATGGCGTCATGTGGAACATCTTTGAATTTGCTAGTGGCGGTGAGACGGTTGAAATTCCTAATGTGGTAATGCGGGTTGTCTTTCTCGTGACCTCTAAACTTGTTTGCTTGCAACATAGACATTAAACCCGTCTTAATCTCGAAATTCTCCGCAAGGATGGCGGGAATCACAATAGCCTCTCCAAAACCCTCGGTGGGTGCTTGTAGCAACTCCATAATAGGTTCAACAATTGGAGGTTCTTCAACAATCAACGATCCTTGACTTGCTTGTTTTTGAAGACGTTTACGAGCTCGTTTTGCTTGATTACGAGTGATCATAAACTTCACGAAGAATGGGAGGTGAGCAAAGAAGATTCTTTTTGGTTGTTTTGTGGATTTTCAATTTTTTTTGTGTTTTTGATGATATTTAATTTTTTTGGATTTTGGTGTATCTTCGTAGACAACAATCTACAAAATCTCTCCTCGAATCAAACTCTTGATTAAAGAAGCCTCAAAGGAATGAAAACGATCACGTGGAGTGAACGCCTTCGAATGACTTTAGAACTTTGGTGAAAACCAAATTGTTCACGAGGGTTTAATCACAAAGAAAACCAAGCAAATATAGTATACGTATTAATACTTTGGGCGGCAAAACCCTCGATTAGCCTTCAATCTCAAAATACTCACAAGCAAGCGGGGAAACGAGGCGGCGCGAAGCACTTAAGAGCCTTTTTCCTTAGGGTATATTTTATAATACCCGCCTTATACCCACCTTATAGTTTGTATTTTTCAAAATCGAGCTTCACGAAAGTATTTATCTATTTTTGCCTTTTCTTTTTGTTTGAGATTCGAATACAATAATTAGGAGATCAAATCCCAATTAAGGTTGTGTTTTCACACTTTTGGAGATATTGTATATTGATTGTGATACTTAATACAATATATTAATAATATTTGTACAAGAAAAACCAAGAAAACCGATAATACGTGTTAAGGGAGTTCCACTTAACACAAATACTATTTATGGATAATATCAAAAACAAAAGCTTCCAAATTAAAGCACAACACACCTCCCCGGCAGCGGCGCCAAAATGATTGTAGTGTTTTACTACTCTTTAGGAAAAGAGTGTAAATAGCGGTAAGTATTAACGAGTGATTTAGGAAAACCACAAGTAATGACCCTTAATCACTTAAAAAGAGAGAAAGTTCGTTTCCCAAGGAGGTATATGTGTGTGAATTAACTTGTAGTTATTTGAGATTAATATTGAGAAGAATGGGGATGAGAAGATAAAAAGACGGTTACGTTAAAATTAAACTACGATGTAAAAGGCGTAAACGTAAAGTCGTGAAAAACTACCCTAATTAAAAATTTTATACTAAGACCAAAATCAAAATCAATAATTAAAAAGACTAAAAAGAAGTCTAAAATAATATAAATAAAGATAAAAATCCAACAAAGATATTTTAAAACCTTTTATTAATTAAATATTTAATTTTAAATGCTAATTAAAGCCCTAAAATTAAATATAACTAATGAAAATGTCTAAAATATGATTTTATTGAACTAATACTTAACTTATATTATTAGAAGACTAAAAAGTAATTTTCTAAAAATTAAAAGCTATTAAAACTATTTTTAAAACTCAAAAAATGATTAAAACCTAATTAAACTTAAAATAATTATAAAAATAAATCTAAAAGCTATAAAATTATTCTAAAAATGGAAAAGGTCCTAATTATTGATAAAGAACTTAAGAAAAATGAAAAAGAAAGAAAAATAAAATTTTGAAATTTTAATATTAAAATAATATTAAAATAATACTAAAAATAAAAAGTTTCTAAAATTTACTCTAAAAAATTTCTAAAAATCCTAAATAATATAACTAAGAGAAAAACACAAATTAGAGCTCCTAAACCCTTTTTAATAATTTTATAAAAATCTTTAAAGTTTATAAAAAACCTTAAAATAATATAAAATTAAAATTTAAAGTTTATAAAACCAAAACTTAATGTAAACCTCAAATTATTAATTAAAAAGCTAAAAACTATTTTTCCTAAAAATAAAAACTCTTTTTACTATTTTTTAATGATTTTCTAAAATTCGGCTATTAAATAAATCCTAGAAAATAATCTAATAAAAGGAAAAATATAAAAAATGGCTAGAAAAGTCTTAATAACTAATATGATCCTAGGAAAAATCAAAATAAGCAAAAACGCTTAACAAATAAGCTGGAATGAGCTTATTTGCTCACGGCTTTTAATTAAGCCAACAAAAGAGAAACGTGTTAAATAACACTTGAAAACAAACCCTAACGTAAAAAGATGTCTAGATCAGTGGTAGAGCTCCTAACCCTCCTACGAGAGGTCTGGGGTTCGAGTCCGCTGCGGGCAATCTTTTTACTTTTATTTTCTTTTTTATTTTTTTCTTTTTATAACCAATCTGTGACACTCAAATGCTAGAAAACCAATCCCAATTCACTTTTTATTGTAAGATTAAGTCGAATCAAAGATCACAAACTTGGACAGGTTAAACTTGAATAAAGCAGATTGAACTTTGAGTTTAGCTTGAGGAATTTAGCCAAGAGGTCTTAGCTAATTGCTTATTTGGTGTGATTATTGTGGACAAAAGGCACCCTTGTGCTTATTTAAGCACAAGGAGTCAACACAAACAAGTAAAAAGCACTAATCAATCAAAATGATCACAAATGAAGCATAAACTGGCAATGTTAAGTTTCTGTGACACAATTGGTAGGTCTGTGGACTTATTGAGCAATCTAAGGCACACCAAAGAGATTCAATTGACCAAATTTTGAACACACACTCACCAAATGATGCTCAATCAATAACAATAACAAAATTACCCTAAATCTCAACAGGTTGCAAGAATCAAACACAATTTAGCATGAAAAATCAAGCAGCTTATGGTTTAGCAGATTTTAAGACTAACTTTTTCTTTTAAACTACACAAACTTGTTCCAAAACCTTCTAAACTGACTTAGCAACTAATGAGTAACCTAACTCAAGCTTTTTCAAAAACTCTAACACCTTTTAATAACACAATCAAAAGCTTTTGCCCTGCTTAAATGCTAAACCAAACACCCTGTTAAATTTTGAAAACCAACTTTTACAAATCAAAACCTCACAAAAACTAATCAAACTGATCCTATGCTATTCTAACATGCATATAATCACAAAACAACTCAAATCATTCAGCTTAACACACAAAGATCAACCAATCAAACAAAATCACATGAAACCAATTTTTCTGAAATTTAAAAAGGGAAAACAATGATTACCTCAGGACCCTACATCCAGGGCCCTAGTGGATGTAAATCCACCTCCCACAAGGCTGGAGGCCTGTGCAGAACAAATATCAACAACCTTCTTCACCTGTTAAAGACAAATCAAAGAAAAAGAACAAGGATAATATGCAATATACTTTTTCTGATTTCTTTCTTACTTAAACCTTTCCAAAAACCTTTCCAACCTTCTTAACACGTTTTCAAAACACTATTTCATCAATTTTAACTTAACTCTTAACATCAAAACCTGAAACAATCCTTACCAAAGATTCTCAGATTTTCAGAAACTTTTGAATAATTTTGAAACTCAAAATTATTCAACCAAATATCAAAAGTGGAACTCAGAATCTTAGCTTCAACACCATACACAACTTTTAACAAAGCTAAAAAGGAATTATACTTGTTTTAAACAAAAACCAAACTTTTATTTTGTTAAAAAGGAATTACAAGTGAGAAGCTAGAAAACTGGAACAAGGGACATCCACAGACTGGAGTCTCCTTTTATACTGGTCTAATGAACATTCTAGGCTCTTAAAATCAAAACCCTAATCACTAGAAATCTCTAAAATGCCCTTGACGGTTTTGAGGTATGAGTTGTCACATTTTGATCCTGGACGTTTATTCTTGCGTTGTGAGTAAGCAATAAACATCAGCCATTGATTTGGGACACGTCACATGCCTTGGAGGACAAGGTGTGATGTGATTGGTTGAGAGGGGAATTGGGGGTAGGGTCCACACGCGTGGGATTGGGGATTTTAGGAGTGGGATGGGTTTTGTTGGGTGTGAATCAAGTGTGTGCAGGTTTAATTGAATTTTACCCAAGGTTAAGTGGAGGTAAATTCTGGGTGTGTAAAAAGATGTACAGTAACTTGTTTAGATCCGATTTTGGGGGAAACACAAGTGTTAGGCGCCAGTTTAGTTTGAATCTTTCAACTTGTGCACTTTTGGTCCTTATGTTTTGAAGTTTTTGGCAAACAAAGTTTTATGCCCTAAAACGTGACTTCCTTTGTTAATATCTTTCATCACTTGACACTTTTGGCACAATCTTTTGGAAAAAGGTTTCAAAGGACCATTTTTGCCATTTTGAGTAATTTCAAGGGCTGATCTTGGACAATGTTGATCTTCAAAGGTCTTCAATGTCTCTTATTCTTCATGAGGGACTATATTTGACAATTTGATTTGTTGAGGGACCAATCTTGTCATTTCTTCGAAGTTGAAGGACCTTTTTGCAATTTTGACAAACTTAAGGGACCAAACTTGTAATTATCAATATACAAGGGTTTTAAGTGTCATTTCTTCATTCTTGGAGGATCAATCTTGTTTGTCTTCAAGTCTTTAAGGGTATTTGATGAGACTTCCATGATTAGGGCCCGGTTCTTTGTACGGCTTCGTTTCTCGTGTTCGTTTTTCCTTGTATCTTGTGATCTTTTGTCTTTTTCACGATATCCATACCTAAAATACACAAGTAAACAAACACAAGCATATATATGGTATTTTATGACATTTTTATGCATTTAAAGCCCGAAAAGAACGATGAGATCATGTATAAATGCCATCTCATCAATCACCGTCTCCCTTTCTTTTCTCACCTGCACGGGCTTCATCTTCCCTATCTTGAATTATCTGTCCAATGAGTTGGTAGGCCATTCGGACAGCATCATCAATGGTCAGTGGTTTAGATGATGTCACGTCCCCCCAGATATTCCTGGTCAACCCTTTAACATATTGCTCAATTCGGAACTCTTCGGGTTCAACCAATCGAGGACATATCAAGGCCAACTCATGGAATCGGTTCGTGTAACTATCAATGTCCACACCTTTCATTCTCAAATGAATCAACTCTTGTTCTAACCTAATAATCACACTACGAGGACAAAACTCCAAAGTCATCCACTTCTTGATTTCAGCCCAATGAGTAGCATTAGCAGCATCAAGACCCATGAAAGCAATTCTCCCGTTCCACCAAGTCAACGCACGACCTTTAAGAGTAGCCATAGCAAAAGTCACCTTATCTTCCTCCTTACACTTACTAATCCGAAACACCGACTCAATCTTCTCAATCCACTGGCTTAGTCCTACAGCACCTTCAGTTCCATTAAAAGGTAGAGGTTCACACTTCATGAACGTCACATAAGTACAGCCACCAACTTCAGGTGCATTAGTTCCAAGCCCTCCTACCTTTCCTCCAGCATTAGCATTCACATTATTAGCATTTACATTCACATTAGTACCGCCAATTCCACTACCGCCAGCTCCACTACCGCCAGCTCTACTACCGCCAGCTCCACTACCGCCAGCTCCACTACCGCCAGCTTCATTTCTAGCATTTGCCATAAATTCAGTCATAGATGCGGTAACTTGCTCCGTAATAATCCTACGTACATCATCCTCAGTCACAGCCTTCTTGGGCGGCATAGTTCTATAATTTCACAATTTCAAAGTATTAAGCATTCATCCAACAAAGGATTCAGATAATATGGATTGAATTCATAATCAAGATACAAATAAGGCACAATATGGAATTCAAGACAAGATACATATTTCACTCGATCTGAAACAAAAGTATTGTCTTAGTACATCCCATATCAAAGTTCTAGCACTATATACACTCAAAATTCGTGCCAAGTCTACTACTAACAAGTCGGTTCAGTCAAAGCTCCAAAAGCACAAAAGATACAAAGGTTACTACTAAATACAGACTGGTCTACTGAGAACCGCCAGATGGTCCATCATCCATCATCTTCTGAATCTTCGTCGGACGATCACTAGACACATCTTCAGCTGGGCGCTTACGGATCACTCCTCTTTCAACCATGTCAGCTTAAAATCTACTATTCCATCCTACAGATATATTCAACTCCTTCTCAGCTTTCTCACGCATCGCACGAGCTACACTCAACTGAATATCCATAGTATTCACCTTTCTCTTCATAGCAGCATACTCACCACTTTCTAACACCGATAACCTCCTAAAAGCCTCATTCAAACCACGCTCTACATCACTCAAATCCAAGCTAAGCAATTCCCGCTCTTTCTCACCAACCTTAGTCTTCGACTCCAAATAAGCAACCTGAGTCTGAACAACACCTAATCCAACCTCTGTCATACAACTCTTAACACGAGAAGCATCTAGATCACGTCTCAAGGCCCATGGTGCAAGACCATCAATATGAGTAGCCTCTCGAGTACTAGACGACTCTCCTATCTCACATCTACGAGTAGCAATACCATCAGTACCGTCAGGTGCATTATCATCCTCATCCTCCTCTGATTCTGAATCAGATTCAAACGATTCAGACATTTCATCCCTAGGTAACTCAACCTCAGAATCAGACAAATCAACTGGTGGGGGCAAAGGCTCGCCCTTTGGAACATCATACGGATAAATAAGCTCAGCTTCCTCATCGTCGTCAACCTCAACATCTATACCTACATCCTCCTCGATATCCTCGTCGTCAATCTCATCATCTAAATTATCTAACCCAATCTCATCATCATTCTCAATATCAACATTCTCAATCTCATTCTCTACCAAGTCAACCTGAGGGGAAATCTGATTTCCTAGTCCTAACTCGGGCTCAGGATCCTCAAATGGTTCCTCCTCATCATCCATATCATAATCTACTAAGTCTAAATAAGGATCATCATCTACATTAGGTTCGGGAATAGCATGGTTTTCTACATGAATATTAGGGTCAGCCATGACAATCTGCATTTATATATATATATCTCGTATTAGGATAACATACTAGTTAAACAATTACATAATGAAATCACGATATATACATATATATAAATTAAATTATATATATCAAAATATATATCTTCTCAATAGGGCTTGTTGGTAACGTCGGAGATCTCTGGCACCATTATAGTCAAAAGATTTTTCAAATATTTTCTTAAATATTCATTGTCAAAAGATTTTGAAAAGTTTTGTTCAAAACCTTGGTTTTTAAAATCTTTTGTTCTCTATAACGAGAGCTCTGGTACCAAACTGTAACACTCTTATTTTTCGTATCGGTACAGCGGAAGGGTCTTTCAGAGTGTTACGGGATAGCACAATAACTCCAATCATAGACAACACATAAAAATGGGTGTTTCAAGGTTTAACATACATTCATTCGATAAAAAGTTTAAAAGCATACAACAGGTCCCAAATTATACAGGTCATTAAGTTTACAAAACATAGATCGAATGAACATTTTTAATATTATGTGGGCCATCAGAGTCGATCTCCATCCGGATTACCTTCAAGCACCTGAGATAAAAACATGCAAAAATCATATCAGCGAATGCCGAGTGAATTCATAGAGTTTAATAAAAACCGTTATATAAAACAATCATTTAAAATCAGAACACAAGTATAATATCGGAAGTAAGTCCTCATATTGCTAGTCAGGCAATATATAAATCAAGCATACATCTTAAACCGTCCATGAGACCGTAGTCTCTATATTACAATGATAGGTAATATATTCATCGTTAATAGCGTCGTTACCGTTTTGTATTTAGGTTTTATAGGTTGTATAATACATTGTAGGATTATTATTAGCCGTATGACATTGTTACCTTACTATGAAAACAGCGGGCCGCGAACCCGACAAACAATTTGCCCATCTAAGTTAGCGTGTCGTCACAAAAATCACGCTATGGAATCTTCTCATACATAAATTCGCTTACCAATCAATGTGGTACGACGGGGATCAACCGTCAAGGCGCGAACTGGGGTGATCGTCCCCAAATAGTACTATCAAATGCATAAGCGTCTACCAAATCCCGGTAGTTCACAATTCATGCTAATGGGACTTTAAGTGACATAACCTAACTACTAATAATCCTTTTAGTCTTGTTTATAGGGTCATAGCATCATCCGGGTCCATATCATTAAGCATACAATCGGGACTACTTGTGTTCTATTTTTATCAAAATCTAGCATGTTATCTCCCTCGCGGGTTTACAAATCATTTTATAAAACATTTAAAAGAGTACGAGGCTATGAACTCACGTTGTTAATGAAATGTGGATTATCGGCTACGGGCGTGCTTCGGTCACGGAAACCTATATAAATAATAATCGGTCTTAGACTCTTGTCCAATGACTTTTATCAAAATAACAATATACATATGATGATTTTGTACATATGATGATGATCAAGTGGGTTTATACATCCTTGTTTACTCATTTTAGTGTTTACGTTTTGGTAACGTTTTACTAGTTTGCTAGTTTTACCTATTTATCTATTTTAAGTCCATTAAGCTTAGTATAAGTTCTTTAACTTGTTTTAATCCATTTTATACCTATATTATCAGTATATATACTTTCCATGTTGGGCCCAAATGGGTTAAGCTCAATAAGTTCTTTTTACAAGTATTTATCTTATTTAGTCCAATTATTAGTCCAATATGCTTAGTTAGCTCGTTAATGTCCGTATTTCTTATAGTTCGGGTTTCATCGGTTTTTACTTGTATTAGTTACTTATATATCAGTATATGACTTTTATAAACTTTACATTAGACGGGTTTGATCGTCTAAGTTTTATTTGGCGAAAAACGTTAATTTTACGGTAATAGCCGAAAAAGTCGTAAAAATCAAGTTTATAGTTTTTATTACTTATAAGTATTATTCCACTACCATTTATATAATTTATCCATTTAATTAACCTTTTATATATTTATATAAATAAGTTTTATAAGTTAGTGGATTTTTATTTTACATTTTATACAATAAAATGTGAGTGCTTATATAATAATAATAAACATTAATTCTTAAAATCTGATTTTTATCTTCATGTTCACCATTTTTACCATATCTAGAGTTCTATAATGAATTAGAAGCTCATTTTTGGGTGACATGTTCTTGATATTATGTGCTACATTTAACTTAGTTATAGCTACTGCCCATTTTGAGTTCATCTTGCCTTAACAGTCCCTACAAAACTGCTTATTCAGATTAGAACACCTAACTTGTTTTGATCATATCTCACTCATTATATTGATTCCATTGCATGGCCAACTCTCACATATGTATAACATCTTGTAATTACTGTAAATGGATCCTACCATGCAATTTTATCAGTTCATGTTTTAGTTATATACTGTTTTTATACAGCCAACTAAATAATCAAGATTTTAGCCTCATTTCTTATAGTTATTAACATTTTTAAGCATATCTATCAACACTTGATCCCCACACAACATTTTTATCATCATATATACATCATATACATATACAAAATGAAAGAAAATATATTTGTTCTTTACAAAATAACAAGAGAAAAATGGAGAGGATGATCTTCTTTACCAACCAAGTGTATTCCTTGTTTTTGGAAGACAAGAACTTGATGAATACAACAAGTAACTCCAAGACCATCAAATACCAAGAACATATGTTGGGAAATCAGCCCTAGGAAACAAGCAAATCACCTCCAATGTTGTTAATATGGCCACCAAATGATCAAGGCTTCAAGATAACTCCTTAATAGAGCTAGTAAACATGTATTTCATGGCTAGAAAAGATCAAAAGGGTTGTTTGTTGCTTCAAAGTGGACGGCAAAGGGAGGGTTTTGAGAGAGTTTTGAGAGAGTTTGCATATAAGGAAAATGGTGGAATGAAACTAGTTGCTAGTTTTGAGTTAGTGGGAAATGGAAGTAAGCTTAAAGAGTAAGCTATGCTTACACTTGTAAGTATTGTGCTAACATGATGCCACATCTAGTGTGTGGTGTCATGTGTGTGCCGTCCAACATAGCTAGTGGGGTGGGATAATGTATTTTGTCCCATCTCACTAGTTTACGGGTATTTCTCGATTCTAGTTTTCTCGATTTGCGTGCCCTCGGGTCGTTTTACAAAAAATGTTTTTATAAATTATGAATCAACGTCACAAAACGAATCAAATAAAAATTGTCTCATCAAAACCGGAGTTCAAAAACGTAAATACGTAATCCTAAGGTTTCCGGTTTAGTCGTAAAAGACGCTAAATTATGCACGTAAGCCCAAATTTAAATCCGTAAATTGTGAGTTCGTCAACCAACACAAAAATAAGTTTCAAAATTATATACGAGAAAATATTTCACTACCTGAAAATGTTAGATTGTCACAGTTCACATTAGCCGCGAACCCCTTTTATTATCTATATTATCCTTCTTTTCAAGCATCGACTATTTTTAAATTGCTCAGGCATTTTATTTTGCACAATCATTACTAAGGAACACATCCTAATTGATTCTTTATTTTTACGTAATGTGTCAGTAATTATGTTCACCTTCCTTGATGGAATAAATATCATGACCGTCTTTATTCAAAAATTCTTTCTTCATATTTTCTAAGTTTCAGTTTCGTCTCAACTATTATTTTTATCAGTTTTACTCAATCCGACGTTTAAAGCGTCGATAAGTATTACTAGTAATTAAATAATAAATATTTAATTTTATGAAACGTAAACGTGAAAAGTTTTAAATTTTCTCGGTTCGTCCAATTATAGGAAAATGTTCAAAAGAATAAATTTGAATTTAATTAACACGATTTTTGTTGATTTACCAAAAATAATTAGTGAGATTCTTAAATGTTCGAAAAATCTTTGTTTATACTTTGGTCACAATTTTCTTAGTTGACAAGCAAAAATTATCGTTTTAAATTTCAAGTCATGGTTTCCTCAATCCCTCTTAGGTTGTCTTGAGGTATACACAAACATTTACCCCTAAACAGGAGTTTAGTTAAATGATTTGGTTATAAGCGAATGATTCCTTAAAAATTCTTTTGATAAAATATTTGTCAAAACATATTTGCACTTTTCTTTTGGTAAAACCCAAAATCTTAAATGGCTCAAATTTTTGAAGAGTCAATATAGATTCCATTATCTATTAATCACACGGTCAAATAATGTAAAGGATTTAGTCTTTAATCACATGTTAAATACTCAAGGTATAGGTTTTCACTACTCGGCCAATTCAGGGCAGTTTATAAATGATTATTAACTCCTTCCTATTCTTATAAACAAACAGATGGTCCTTAATGATCACAAGCATGAATTTATCAAATTACAGCCTACACACGTGATTCACCAAATTTATGGAGGCTACATGTGTATTAGTCAATCCAAACAACATCACGTGAAACTCATAATGTTCATTACAAGTTCTCGAATGGTAATTGGAATATATAATCTTTTTTGCGGACGCGAAGTTGATGATAACCACGTCGAGGATCAAATCTTGAATATACGCTAGAACCTTGTGAATGATCGAACAAATATATCTTCTTGGGTAGTGGATATAGATTTTTATCATCAATTTACCTAGTTCATGGTAATTCGACAAATATAAGGAATAATAACACCATAGCTCCTCATGATGACGAGCTTGGTAGAATAAAAGCTTTCTCCGACAACTCTCTCAGTTGTACGGTAATTCTTTTAATTCAGATGGTGCTGACATACAGTGCACATGCCACAGGTGCAGCACCGGGAATATAATCAATACCGAATTCAACTTGCCTAAATGGCAAAAGTCTAGGTAATTCACCAACAATTACTTCCTAAAGTTCAGATAATAGAAACATCTTTTAATAAATTTACTTTAAGTTCTTTCTAGCTTACAAGATCTATGATCAGTTTATAACCATTCATGGTATAATTTCAAGTCTAAAAGCAGGATACAACCACCTATCGGGAATTATTTTAATCACTTTTGATAATCAACATCTTATCTTTTAGGGAATTCTACTCGAGTTCCCATCAATTAAGACAATGTCATCATGTCATAATCAATTAATCCATTCTAATGGCACTACCAACTTTTCAGTTTTATTGCCGTCGATAAGATGTGAACTTCTCAAAAGACTAATAATAACTCATAATCCTTCACAATTCAAGGATATCTGGAGACATAACTAACCTTAAAAGATTAAGATCAACGCATAATCTACGCGAGAGAATTTCAAATCAGATACAGATGAAAACATTTAACGAATATGAATATATCCCATGTTTTCATAATTTGAGTACGCATTCGAAATCTCCTCGGATCGTTACCCAGGTCATTCAAATGAAATCTAATCAAAAGAAATGATAGGAACGTTGATACATCCAGTCAGGTATCAACACTCGGTAATCATATACTTTTCCAAAGAATCTCACCACGGGAGAATTGGAAATGAAAGAGTTGTCAATTGTCAGTTAAGACAATTCCCACAGATGATTAAATTCGGTTCAGAAGAATAAATAGTACGGGCACGTATGTAGGTGTCCCTAACACTATGTCCCTATTTTCTCACTTCTTGCAGATCTCACAAAATTTCAATCCTTCACAATTTCAAGGAAAATGTAATGTTTATTAACAATTTTATGGTGACTACTAATCAACCTTGAATGGTCCCTTCCAAATTGTATGTAGGCGCGCAACTATATACAATTTCAAGATTAACGATGCAATACTCAGTTCGTCAAAACTTTGTCATTATGTTTAAAATATATATTCATGCTTAATTCAAAATGAATTTACAGATATGTTCTTTATCATGGAAAAAATTAAGTTTTCCAAGATGTTTCATAAACAACTTCATTTCGATAACGATTATTTATAAATCTCACTTTAAATAATCCTTATGGTGATGAAAATTCAATTTTTCTCAAGGAATACTGTTTTATCTTATAAAAACAATGAGTGATCTGCAAAAGAGTGATGAAAAGTTTTTCACCAAGAACTAACTACAATATAATAGGAAATGAGCTTAGCCAAATAATCATGAGGTTCATGACCTCGATGGCACTCAAAAAGAATAATCCACAACGTAACTCAATTCAATATGAGTACTTGTTCAATGGTTGCATCACTAATGCGAGCATTAGGATGAAGCAATAAAAGATAGATAACATCGATACATTTAGGATTTAGCAATCAATGGTAGTCTTTTCATTAATCACAAACAAGTCAAAATTGTACCGTAACACATTATGTGTCACTATGTCATACAATTCCAAGAACTCATCCTACCAACTGATGTCTCAGTTAAGTTAGGGATTATTTTTAAAAGATACCATAATGAATACTAATCTACAAGAGTCATTAGGTGTTCCACATGTCCCGAAAGATCCATCGGTCCCAATTCAGAAGAAGATTTCTTCAATTTATTTCCTGGACACTGGGCATCCTCATCATTAGACAATGGTCTAGGAACAACCCTTAACACAAACTAACAATCATTCAAAACCTTATAATTCAATCACAGGACTTAACGAATTCCTCTTAACAATTTCTTATTCCATACAAGTTAAATTTTACTTTATTCAAGTTTCAATCAACTTATACTCAATACAATATCCTACCTCATTCTCCAATACTTTCAACCTTATTTTTAGACCTTAATAGGCAATAAAAGTTCGATATGAACAACACTTAATTTCCAATCCTATAGCTCTTACAACAATAATTATCAAATGAGTCACTAGTATGAAATGACTCACACATTCAATTAGACTTCTCGGAAAGGTACTAGTGGCATGAGGCTTTTGGGTAATGGTTCCATTGACAGCCTCAAGTGCAACATTCACCCTTTCGATTTCCAATTTAAGAATTGGGTGACAACGAATCAGATGACACCTTTCCAGGTGGTAACGTTTTGTAAAACTCCACTCTATAAGGAAAAATCGTCATGACATCGATATCAGTTTTAATCTCGCCAATTCTTCTTCAATATCACAATCAACTAATATCTACATTTCTACGAATATCAACCATTTTGTTGCGATCATAGATATTCAAAACTTGGTTTAGATCTAGAATAGGTAGAATTCCTACGGAAATAGCTTCGGTTAATTACTAGGGAAGTTAGGGTTTCTTGTGACAATCTACGTCGTATAAATACCTCGTATAAATATCAAAATAATCATCAAACAATCATGTAACAAAATTACATCATATATATATATATATATTTATATATATATATATATATATATATATATATATATATATATATATATATATATATATATATATATATATATATATATATATACACTAGCGTCATAACCCGCCCAACGGACGGGGTCGTTTCATAAATCTATTTTAAAAGTATGTTTGTGTATTACTTATATCGGTCGACAGTATGCCATATTTTTTAAAAGAAAATTAAAAGTAAACTAATATTTATATTTTTAGGCTTTGTCCTATCAAACGGACTTGTTTTGTCTCATGATAATCTAAGGTCGTACAAATATCGGTTTGTGTTCATTTAAGTTTGTTGAATAAACGCAAGCCTTTGTTTTAAAAATTTTGGCATTCTTTTATTTTCTTGGTTGAAAAAATGTGTTGAAAAGTTGATTCTTCCACCGTGGTCTGTAGAAACTTTTTGTTTCACCAATCGAAAGAAGTTTTTTCTCAAACCGATCTGATTGTTCATAACCGGTTTAATAGAATGGTCAACCAGAGACAAAACATCTCAAACTGTAGTTAAACGATGACTATATTAAAGACTTATTCACTTATTTTCTTGTAGTTATTTTGATTCTTAATTTAAATTAAATTCTACGTAAGATTAATTCATGAAAATCGATCTTATGTAATTCTGGAGAATGAGAGCAAAATCCTACATGTGACATCTATGTGGCAAAAGTCACCTCCTAAACCTTACCACAACAACGTGGGTTTTACTTTAACAACCCACGAGTGGTCACTTTGCCACCGCTCGGCATGTGTGCCAATTTTTCTTTTTTTTATATTTTTTAATAAACTGTAAGTGTATTAGGGTATTTAGTGTGGTATATTTTATATAAAGTTAGGTGAGGTGAAAGTGATTTTTTTTGTTTCTTATTTCCATTGTAAGGTGACTTTTTGTGAGTTGTGAAAAATCTGATGTGGCAATAAAGTGGTGGTGGGTTTTTAAGGTGCCACTCCCCCGAGCCTAACATGTTACTTTCTTATATTTAAAAGGGATAACCTATATATTAAAGGCTTATTTACTTATTTTCATGTAACTAATTTGATTTTTAATTTAAATTAAAATTTACTTAGAATTAATTTATAAAGAACTGACGTGTTAAAGTAGTTCACTATTATTACCCAGTATTATATAAAAATAATATAAAGATTAAGATTCATAACGAAAATTTTTAAAAGTCAAACGATGAAAAAAAAGTAAGGAAAAAAATAAGATGGATAAAGATTGAAGTATATGACTTTGATACTTGTTCAATATACAAATTTTAAAAAATATAAAGGAAGGATACTGTTTTGAATGGAATAATAGTTGTGAATGGAATCGCGGAGAAAGAGAATGAAAAAAAAATAATGTATTCTATTGTTTGATAAAACTAAAGAATGGAGACCGTAGATTTGGTTCAAAAGTTTTTCTTCTGTTTTGAGTGGGCAAAGAATGATACACTAACACTAATTTGCGTAAATTTTAGGACAAATTTTCATCGTCATTTGAAAATTATGTTAAACCAAGCCAGTTATGAAAAATAAAATTTATCAAAATAGATCACAAAATTTTAAAATCAAGTTGATCATCAAACCATATTATATAACACCAAAACAGGCATGTGTTCATATGATTATTCCCAGAAAGATAAACTATTTTGTGACTCATTTGTCATAATTTTCCAATCAAATCTAAAATTGAAAAAGCATTCATGCGAATGACAGCTCCCAAATCTTATGGGGTTTCACTTGCAACTAAAAATGATTTTTCAAGAATAATAAGACTTAAGGTGGCATTGATCTATTCATCTGTTGAAGAAAGCCAATGATGATAAATATGAGTTAATACAATAGGATCGTCGTGAGGAATGATATTTCAAAAGAAAGATAATACCCCTTTTTGGAATTAGAATGTGCAAATGTGCAATGCACGTGCAAACCTCTCCTATTACCCCTTTTTTTTATTGACACTTCATTTAGTAGAGAATGAATAATGTGTAGAAAATTTCATTCCTCCTCATTCTTTAACTTTTTATGAAGAATCAAAACTCTTGAAAAAGAATGGACATGTGGCCCTTCGTTTCCATTCTCTCTATGAAACAAACGTACGAAATGATTCTTTTTCTGATTCTTTGGTTTCCATTTCACCATACCAAACGTTCCCTTAGAAGATCTGAATCCATCATACGATCAAAAAGCTATAAACCTATATTAACGCTTCAAATGTCTATATGACAACATTGGTATTCTAATTTTTAACAATTACATACATATAAAAGAAAGTCAAGATATTGTTGAATCAAAGAATCAATCATCTGACGACAATGTATGCATCATGTATTGACTGTGCAAGCTTATGATGATAATGTAATAGCATCATTTGCAAGCCGCCACTTAACTATCTCAAGACATAAAATTGAAATTTGATTGTATTTGTAGCGTGCTTGCCTCTACTTCTCTAACATGAGCCTCGTGTTTAAACCCTCCAACACAATACAAACACGTCGAACTTGACATATGTTGTTTGATCCAAGACGTTACCAAAAGGCTGGGTTATTGGCGATTGGAGCTTGAACATTATACAAAGTAGACGCCTTAGTAGTCTTTTTGGTGCAGCAGTTGCACCCTGCATGAGAAATACACAAGTAAGGTTGGGCATGTAAGAATAATCATACTTTTACAATGGGTCATTACAGATTCCAGAAAAGTATTCCACTTCATTCCAAAATTCCTACGAAAGTATGCCACTTCAGTCCTTGGTCTTAGCTTTAAGGTTTCAAGAATCTATCTTAGTTGTACACTATCCTTTTGAGCTCAGTAGTAGGACCTCGATTCTGGTGGATCTTCTTGGGCAGGAGCCATACGTCAAGAGCAACAAAATGGAATCAATCTTTCAGAAAGAGGTTGAGCGATGATCTAAAATTACAAAATAGTAGGAATAGAAATTGAAGATAGAGAAAAGGATGTTGTGTTTACTTATATTTTATAATACAGTAAATGTAAATGACAACAGTACCGGACCTGGCCAACACGTCCGAACCACAAATAATGATATGATCTTTCAAATCATGTATAGTAAGAGGAAAAAACTCCTTTTATGTTATTCATCACAAATATATCGAATAAATGCACCAATGAATAATTGAACGTATAATACCTCAATCTCATCAGGTAATAAATTGCGAACATCAGGCTGCTCGAAATGTGATGCTATTAACTGGAATCTAGTAGCTAACCATGGTGTGAGTGCCACTGATATCCCCGCAACAACAAACAGCAAAGAAGATAATTAATTTGTCATTAGTATTTAAGTTTTAGTCACATTGTAGCTATCCATAAATCTAGATAGAAGAAATGCCATACACTAACAATAAACTTAAAGAAATTTGAAGAGGAACATGATCTACTGGCGTGTTGAATGGGCCAGTCGCCTAGGCTTTTGTCTCCATATAGTGTCTATCACCAGATTCATCATTTAGTAATATGTGAAAATTTCATCATGTTATTATTTTGCCATACAATCCATTCAGCGATGAATGTTTGTTGAAGAAGCAAAATTGGTTCATGTCACGAGATACACATATATATATAATGAAGGAATGCAAAGATACTTGAAGCAAAACCGAAGAAAGCAGAAATTAAAGAAGCGATTAGACACCTGGTAAACAATAAGCACTCGAAGTTTCTGTTTCATCAACTCGGGGAGTATAAGGTCCACAAATTGCAATTTGGCACCAGTGCCTACTGCAACTGTATAAAGGGCCCTAAGAAAACATGAGGCAGTATTACTCTTTGGACCATCCCTGAAAGAAAAGTAAAGCCTTAGCTATAACCGGATGGTCTAAGGAATTACATGCATATAAAACACAATAAAACAGTTCAGCAAATGGTATAAATTATCGTTGTTCTTCCATCCTAATAAGTGTCAACTAATTTGTGGTTTATTTGGTGCATAATCCTAGAGGTGTCGTTTAGAAAAGATGGGGGAATAATGCCGAGGTTCAAGTCCGTATATTTAAAGTGGGATGTAAGTTAAATATACGAACCATAACGGATATGGAACTACTATACACTTGTACAAGTAATTAAGTTACAAAAATGAGTTAATTTGTAGTATGGTACCTTCACTTTTAAAAATCCGTAAGACAAAAGTTCCGAGCTTCTGTTTTTGAAGTTGCTTACCTTTGATCAGTTTTGCTTCATTTGGTCTGCTAGCGGAGCCTGAAACAGTGGTCCTTTTGGTCTACCTATCTTTTGGCCCTTTCATGGGACCCTTTTTATTAGTTTCCTGGTCTTTTGTTCTGGGAGTCAGCGGTGGGATTCCTGTTTTTGATATTTCGTAAGCACTGAAGATTAAGTGTTTGATCTCAAGTTAGACGATGTATAAGAAACATATGTTAAAGTAGTTGTTCTAACCTAGCCTTTCTTCCTGTGCTTTGTCAAGTTAGATGATGTATAAGAAACATATGATAAATTAGTTGTTCTAACCTGGCATTTCTTCCTGTGCTTTGCATGTGCCTCTCGTTTATTCTGAAACACATCTTGGCTTAGCGACTGTAGAACCACATTTACACCTGTGGCACAACCAAAAAAAATTTCAAAAACGTTAGTAACTTGATTAATTAATGCTTAATAAATATTCTATTTAAATGTCATTAAGATTATGTATAAGTATTGGTAAATGATAATAAAAACTAAATCCCAAATACCATATGTGCTCACAGAAAAAAACAGTAAACGCATTAGGTTGGAGTCTCAAAGAGTAAATTAAAGGCATAAGCAAGGTCTTTCCCTGTTACTAAAATTCGCAAATTCCTATGCTAGTCAACATATCAAGGTTTAATAAATTAAATGCACAAATTGTTCATAAATTGTAGAACAGCAATAGCATTTCTATACAGAATCCTTCACGAAGCTATAAGGGGGTGAACTGAGATAGCATCACATGTAGAAGAAAAAATTACATATTAAGCCTGTGATACTTGACTTGTCACCAATAGTTCTTAACGGTAAAACTCGGTAGTTAAAAGTCGTGCTACATGCCTCAAGCTATACTAACATAGAGTATGCAGGGGTATTTCGGATTACATATTTTCAGCTTATACATACGAATAGCAACTTCTATTCTGGTTTTAAAGCACTTGATAAGCAAATAAGCACAAAACGCTTCTCCATCCGAACACTCAAAAGAAGTTATCATTATTAAAGAAAGCAAAAGGCCAATAATCCCTTTTGTAGTACACAATCCCAATCAGTGAGAAACATACTTCGAAAGTGTATGTGATCTTTTTCGCGATCAATTATCAAAAATTAAACTCATGACTCAGAATACACTTTGTACCAAGTGGGACTTCTATCCTCGACTAAGAGGTATATTCTATAGTTTTTCAAAAAGAGGTCTTTTTTAATTCATTGGCGGTTTCTAAAAATGACATGTTTTGCCCCGAACCTTTTTTGATAGAAATTCATTTTGACCCGAACCTTTTTTGATAGAAACTCATTTTGACCCGAACCTTTTCTGATAGAAACCCATTTTTACCCGAACCTTTTCGGATAAGAAATGTCTCACCTATCATTTAAACAATGAAATTTTTTATAAATATACATGGAAAAAATCTAAATGAATACTATAATTGATACGTAATATCGATTACCTTTTCCTTAAACTCTGTCAGATTTCACAAATCCTGCAACCAATGCACCAGGATGCCCCGGTGACATCCTTGAAGAATCGCACGCAAGTTATTATTTAACAAATTTTCTTTCGCAAATATAGCAGCTGATATACCAGTATGTCAATCAAATATCTACCAAAAAGGAAACAAATATTTAATACACAGTACTTAATAAATCAGTTAATAACTAAAAAGAAGATATGTTTTCCATACATACCATAAAAACTAAAAACAAAGTCTGCAGCTCCCGTACAATTCTTTCATAATAAAGACTGATCAAGAAATAATCCTTCCCTTTCTTCGTGAATCCCGCATGTCCATAACTAATAGTAGTAAAAAGGTACTATATCAGTATAAACATGAGACATGTAAAAAATGATAGAGCAAAGCCATGCTAATGATCCTAGATAATAATTAAATGCAAATGCAAAGAACAAAGTTTCTAAAATCTAAATTCATATAAGGCTAAAAAGTATTGGAGACCTCAACGTAATTAAGGTTTTATTGTGATGTACTTTGTTACGTTCCTAAGAAGACCAGGTTTCTAAATTCTTATTTCATACCTATTCTATGCCTAAATTTATCGGGTCAAAAATCCTCAACGCCTCCTTTTAAGATTTGAGTTTTCTTTAGAAATGAGTGTTATGTGTGACTTAGAACTGTTACACCTTACGACATGAATAGAGTTTGACCGAACCAAGAATATTGGGAACACGAAACAGAATTTCAAAGAAATACATAGTGGTTATAGGTTGAAACCTGTTAGGCCGCCAACCTGTGACAGCTACTTAAAATGAAATTATAATATTGCATTTTATTTGTAGGTTGAAACCTGCCAGACGAAGGTGATCCAAACACCCCAACTATATCAGAAACCAAAAAGTTTAGTCATAAAAGAAGTCTGCAAGTTGACTATCTGAAAGTGGCCCACTTTCACATTTGACATACAAGGGAATATGTACCTTTATGCGTGACCTCTGCAAGCCTCTCTATCCTTTCTTCGACTGAAAAGCAAACAAATAATAAGCCAAAGGAGCTTGTGTTTCCTTCTTCATCCGGCCCATTTCTCCACCGCTCTATAAACAAAGGATAAAAAGGGATAAGAGTTCCTTGTCAGAAGATGACAAAGTAGGCTAAATTAAGCTTCCGAATGTTTGGACCTTCCAGGAGCTGCTTATGTTTCCTTCTTCATCATCGATCTTTTACTTTTTAGTATGTTATGAGAAGTAATACTATACATCTTTTTACTTAGGTGGGTCATTATAACTGAAAAATAAGTCACGACTGATACCAAATTTGCTCGGCGTCGCCTTGCAGCTTGCTGCATAAAAATATACAGATGAGAAAATACTAATACTAACAGGGTGTTTGGGTAAGTTTATTTTCAGAGCTTAATAGTTCTTAGCCATTCAAAATTTTGAAGGTGATTGGTTAAGCTCATTGAAAAAGTGGCACTAAAACTATGACCCAAGGCCTATGTGCTATTACTAAAAAAACACTGATTAGATCATATATGATATATGATAACGCTTACTCGTCATATGCATTGGCTAAATTATCAGCAGAATCATCTTCTATCGGTTAACATCAAACATCCATTCTTAATATATATTATCTCGAAATAATTGAATAATAGATCTCTCCTACAAAGGTTTACTGCTTGTTATTTACCGGGGTTAAACCCTTTACCAAAAAAAAAGAGGTTACTGCTTGTAAGAGACCACTTTTTAGCGGAAACAGACTATCACTAAGTTAGCTATGCGCATATCAGAGGTGAGACATCATTGATATATGTATTAAGAGAAGAAAATAAGATGACATACTTGTGGAAAGCTTTTTGAATTTATCTCAATTGCATTCTTTTTTACTCCTTGCAACCATCCTTTTTTAATTTGTTTCTGACCTTCATTTCAAGTACATAAATATATGTAAGGCTAAACTTGCAAGACATATGTTTCAAGAATTATATAAATAAGTGATTTATATACCAACCATAAATAGAACACCAACTTTTAGTAAAACAACATATCTTGCAGTCGGGTCTCCGCTTTAGCTCCACTGTCTAGCCATGAGGCCATGAGGTCAGACATTCAGCTTTATTTGTACATAAATAAAATAAAAAAAGATTCATTTAGTTGAAGCAAATACTAACTTTTTTCATTAATGCGCACATACATATTTTGTATGTCAACTGTCAAAGTTTTGGTCGAACTATGCTCAGATTTGTGTAAGAAGGTATCTTACTCGCACAGAACCTGGATAACATATAAATTGTGAACTTATTGGCCTAATTTGTAAAGGTGCTTATTGGCTTATTTTTGTATTACACCGCTGCGGCTTGACTTTAAAAACAGAAACCTGCTTTTTGCTTTCTGATATTTATAATGTCAATTTTCAAAAGCTTTCACACAGCCCGGAACATTAATCATGTGGCATTACTTTTATCAAATAACAACTTAACAACTTGATCTACAAAACACTTCATGTGATTAATATTTATATCAATCATAACTATATGATATCAAATAATGAAAAGCATTAAAACTCACCAAGAATAACAATCAAATTGACTGTAGAAGATGGCCAAAGCCCCTAAAGATGGCATGGCTTGAGTACCACAAATGCTTCTTCATATAATCAGATATGCTACTTTCTGTCAACTCTACTTTAAAATGGATTTTGCTTACATCGAGTCCAAGTTGGTCTAACAATGAACTATGGTGAACATGTATATTTATGCAAATCTAAAAAGGTATAGATATGTACCTTTTCTTTAATGGTTTATTCATGCTTTAACATGCCCATCTTGTGTCTTGGGCCTAGGCTGAATATGTACTATTCATAAGCCTTCTATAGCCGCAATGTGATGATTTTATTAGTCTTCCCTGCAAATATTAAGCCATCACGATCAGCTGTCGTCAGAAATCCATATAAAATTGATATTCAATGAGCTGCAACCCAAAAAAAACATATCAACTATATGTGTTTTACCTTTTTGAGTATATATTCATGAACACTCGCTGCATAACCAATAAGCTCTACTTTCCCAATAAAATTAGTTGATCTGCAAATCCTTCAACACATACAATCATAATCAAGATTCAAAATAGTAAAACAAAGGATTAAGTGGTTCATTGGGGTCTATGATGATTAGGGTTTTGAATACATAACTGAATGATGATTAGGGTTTTATATAAAAAGTTTTTAACTGTATAACCAAACTTCTGTGAATCAAAATCAAAGAAGAAAAAGAAAAAAAAGTAATTATCAATTTGAGCTCCATAATCCTTGTCAAAATCAAGTACTAAAGGATAATCCTTGTCAAGTGAATCAAATTAAAATACCTATTTGAGCTCCATAATCTGGCTAGCAGTGTCTTGCTGCAAATCTGCACTCTGGTATGCATAAAATTCAACTGCTAAAGTTGCAATTCTTGATCAATATTAGGTAACATGTATTCCTGCATATTGTTTTCCTGATCTTGATGGATTCGTATAGGTTTTGATATAAAACAAATCATACGAATAAAAATTAGGGTTTTGGGAGGGTTTCTAATATACACGAATTTAATTTGTTTTTTTAATGATATACGTATGTTTTGGTAATATAGATATATTAGGAATATGTATTTTGTATTTTTAAGAGAAGTTATTATTAAAGTTTTAGACAGGAAATCACAAATAATTGGTTAGCAGAGTTGGTAAAGATGCTTGGACTATAAAAAATAAACCCGGGTTCAATTCCAATCATTGTTATTTTTTAAATTCAGAAAAAATTATCAAAATTGCGTTTCAAAAAGTAATTTTGAAATTGCGTTTCCAAATCGCGAATTTCAAAAAACGTGGAAAATAGAGATATTTTAGGGGATTCTGAAATACTATTGGTTAATAGCTGCCATGTCACATATGACTGGGATTAAAGGTGTGGTATCAAGTCATAGTTATACCTATATATAGAGATAGATATATATATATATAAAATCCAAGTTATATATATATATATATATATATATATATATATATATATATATATATATATATATATATATATATAGAATTTAGATAAAATGGTGTAGGTGCTTAAAGTTGTTAAAATAAGAAGCAATAAAAAAATGGCTAAATGTCACATTATTGATTAGTTTTGGTTCGTTTATGAGTTCTTGGTTCGTGTACGAGTATTCTTGGAACTTTTAGTTCGTGTACGAGTAGTCGGTTCACGATTTTTAATATTACTAGTTTCTCGTGTATCAGTTGTGTCTCATAGTTTAACAATTTATTGTCAACTCTAATGTAATTTTTGATAATGTATCACTTAATTTTCGAATAAAATGATTATTTATGTTAATAATATTTTGTGAAGCAAAACTATGTATCATATGTATCAGTTGTAAATTTTAACGTATAAAATTTTTAGTGGTTTTATATCAAATTTTTATGTATAATATTTATTATTTTGTGTTTAATCTTAAATAAATCACATGTTAATTGATAAAATCAATGGTTATTATGACTTTTTATTTTAACAACTTTAAGGTACTACACTACAATAACCCAACTCTATATATATATATATATATATATATATATATATATATATATATATATATATATATATATATATATATATATATATATATATATATATATATATATATATATATATATATATATATATATATATATATATATATATATATATATATATATATTAAAATAACACTTCTCAGTCTGGCCATGTCGATAACTCGGGAATTCTTCGGCACCGTTATAGTCAAAAGATTTTTAGAAATTTTGAGAAAAATGTTTACAGTTAAAGGATTTTGAAATGTTTATTCAAAACCTTGGTTTTAAAAATCTTTCGTTCTCTATAACGAGAGCTCTGGTACCAAACTGTAACACCCCCAAATTTACACAATTCAATACAGCAGAAGACTCGTTGGTGTTACGGGATAGCACATTACTCACATCATAGACAACGCTTAAAAATCGCGTCGTTTAATAATAAAGCATTTCCATTCATAAATATCAGATTTACATAGGTCCCAAGTCATATTATTTCATACAAATTTTACAAAGCATTTGAATGGAAATTGTTATTTAAGTACGGGCCATGAATTCTTGTCGTCTTCCCGAGAATTACCTTCAAGTACCTGAGATAAAACATGTTAAAAGAAAAGGTCAACGAAAACGCCGAGTGAATTCATAGAGTTTATGAAATCCATCAATATAACATCGGTATAAAATTATTACCGAAAATCATTTTGTACAAATCTTTGTAATAGGCCATAAAATAGCCAAAGTCATTTTATACAAATCCTTATCAAAAATCATAATATAGGCGTTTGCCTTAAAAATCATTACACGAACCATTGTCGTAAAAACATCATACAATACGTTTTATAACGTTGTATAGAGTTAAATAAAAACCGTTATATGAATATGGTTATGTAAAATCAAAACACGAACATAATATCAATAATAAGACCCCGTATTGCTAGTCAGGCAATATATCGTAATTCAGTGCGTATAGCAGTATTTCGTTATTTGGATTATTACAAGCCGTATGACATTGTTACCTTACTACAACAAACAACGGGTAGCTAACCCGAAACTCAATTTGTCCATCTAATTTAGCGTGTCGTCACAAAAATCACACTATGGAAATCTTCTCATACATAAATTCGCTTACCAATCAATGTGGCACGACGGGGATCAACCGTCAAGGCGCGAACTGGGGTGATCGTCCCCAAATAGTACTATTATATGCATAAGCGTCTACCAAATCCCGGTAGTTCACAATTCATGCTAATGGGACTTTTAGTGACATAACCTAACTTTAATAATCCATTTTATCTCATACATCGGGTCATATAATCATTCATCGGGTCATACAATCATTCGGGTCCAAATCAATAAACAAACAATCGGGACAACTGGTGTCTTATTTTAGTAAAACTAACATGTTATCTCCCTCGCGGGTTTATAAAACATTTCATAAAAACATTTAAAAGAGTGCGAGGCTATGAACTCACGTTGATGTGGAAAAGCGGGTTATCGGCAATTCGGATGTACGGTACGTGCTTTAATCACGGAAACCTAGACAAATAATACTTGTCTTAGACTCTTGTCCAATTACTTTAGAAGAATAACAATTATGTATACATATGATGATTTTATAAATATTATGATGATCAAGTGGGTTTATACATTCTCATTTACTCATTTTAGTGTTATGTATTGGTAACTTTTATACTAGTTTACTAGTTTTACTTATTTACATGTTTTAGGCCCAATAAGTCTATTATAAGCCCAATACCTTATATTAGTCCATTTTACACTTTTATTATCAGTATTATACTTTACATGTTGGGCCCAAGTGGGTTAAGCCCAATAAGTAAGTTTATAAGTGTTTTACCAAACTAGTCGGGTTAATAGTCCAATAAGGCTACTTTGGCCCGTTAATGTCTATATGTTGTAAAGCTCGGGTTTTATCGGTTTTTACTTGTTATATAAGTTTATACATCAGTATGTGATTTTATAAAAGCTTACATTAGACGGGTCCGACCGTCTAAGTTTTATTTGACAAAAACGTTAATCTTTCGGTTTTAGCCGAAAAGACGTAAAACTTAGGTATATAGTTTTATAACTTGGAAAAACATTTATACTTGTAATTTATATAACATGTCCCATTTTAATACCAATATATATATATATATATCTCTTTATTCATGATTATTATCAACTAGTGGTTTTTGTATATGTATATTTTATATAAATTTTTGAGTGTTTATATTATATACTATTTATTTACAAAATCAGTCCTAAATTTTAAGTCCACTAAATTTTCCATATCTAGAATTTTATATGGAGATAGGACCTCAAATTTTTATGACAGAAACTACATGATATGTGCTTCATTTAAAACCAATTATAGCTACTGATGAATCAACATCTAAGTATTTTAATAAATTCGTCCAAAACAGTGTAGGCAGATTTGCACTCCAATCTTGTTTTGATCATATCTCACTCATTTTTAGAATTCCATTGCATGGCCAACTCTCACATGTGTATAAGACTTATTACTTACTGTATGTTAAGTAATCTATGCTATTTTTACAAGTTATCATATGGTCATCTTCTGTTTTATACAGCCTACTTGTTTAAGCTAGATTTTATCATTCTTTCATATAACTTTTAATCATTTTAATCAAATCTATCAACACCAAATCCCCACATAATATTTTTGATCATCATTCATCATCATATACATATACATAAATAAAGAAAATACAAGATTACATAATCAAAATAATAAGAGGATAGGAAGAACAATCTCTATACCACCAAGATTGTGTAGGTTATGATCAAGGCTTGGATTTTGATGGAAAAACTTGTGATAGATTAACACCAACTTTGAAGACCACCAATCTTTGTAAACTTCTTATAGAAATCAGCCCTAGGACATCATCAAATCACCTCATTGGAAGTTATATGGATCACCAATCAACAAGGTTTCAAAGGAGCATCATCATATCTGTTTATAACACAAAGTTTATGGCTAAATTTAATCAAAAGGTGTGTATGTTCTTGATTTGGGACGGAAATGAGAGAGGGAGGAGAGGGAGAATAGGTGGTTTTGCATGTATGGTTTTGAAGGAAATGGTTTAAGGAAATGGTTTTATGTAAAGTTATACATGTGTCTTAGCTTCCTAGTGAAGCTTTTGACACATCATGGTGTGGTGGAGCTCTCTTGGCCGTCCCATATTAGTGGGGTGGGGTAAAACTTGTTTTGTCTCATCCCACTAATTTACGGGTATTCCTCGATTCTAGTTTCATCGATTTGCGTGCCCTCAGGTCGTTTTACGAAAAACATTTTTATAAATTATGAATCAACGGTACAAAACAAATCTAATAAAAATTGTCTCATAAAAAACGGAGTTCAAAAACGTAAATACGTAATCCTAGGGTTTCCGGTTTAGTCGTAAAGGACGTTAAATTATTCACGTAAGTCCTAATCTTTTCTCGTAATTTAGTGAGTTTATGAACCAACACAAATTTAAAATCCCAAAATAATATTCACAGATAAATTTATTTCCTAAAGTGTCGGACTGTTACCAAAAATGGTGTATGTAAACGTAAGCACGTAACGTAGAATCCTCCGGTTTAGACGTAGTCGATGCTACTTCAAGATATAAACCCAAATTTCTTCCCAAAATAAGTGAGTTCATAATATAACATTAAAATAATGTTTTTAAATTATACTTGAGAATAAAATATCAACCATAAATTGACGGATTTTCACAAAATGGCTTTGAACACGGTAGCATTTTACCTCTGGTTGGTGAAGACCGTTGGACGATATTAAATATTGTACTTGTGATAGGTAGATTTAATTAAAAATCTCCTTGACAAGATTTCGCGGGTAAACCCGTTCTCTTTACTTGACCGTCCAAAGCTGACTGCGAACATAAAGAGTGAATCATTTGGATAAAATTATCCGCATGATTGAAGCCGTCAATTCCGATTCCTGGAACAAGTTTGATTCATTAAAGAATCGCACCATCGTTGCTTTCCAGTTGTCACGATCTTGATTCATATAGAATCTTGCAAGTTACCTACTAAGTGCTGTTTGAGGTTAACACTAGAAGGATTTCCACTCATCACTGTGAACACTAGGGTGTCACTCTGAGTGTTCTAGCAAGATCACTGAGATATTGCATAGAGGCGTGGAACGTGTTTAAATTCAATCAAGAATTAAACAACTGTTGCTTTCCAGTTATCACAAGCTTGATTCATAAAGAATCACACAAGTCACCTACCATGAGCTTTTTGATATTTGTTCAAGAAGGATTTCCATCTTCATTGTAAATACTTGCGCATTACTCAGATGTTCAGGCAAGATCATGAAGATTTTGCGTAGGAATCTTAATATCTTTCTTACTTTTCACAATGTGTGAAGAAGCAAGGAAATATGGAAGTGTGTCCTAATGAGATGTTTGATGATCTCAAATGGCTCTAGACTTGATCGTGCATTTTAGATTTTAGTGATCGGAGGCTAGAGAGGAGTGCCACCATTTCAATGCCAATTTACTCGGAGTGAATAAATCGGTATATAATATGTTGTCTCCGTGTGATTAAAAAAAACCTTTTAAGAGATATCTGAGTTAGCTGGGATGGGTTGTGCAATGCATCAGTGGGTCCATGATGTCTATCTTCAATATCAAGCATCATTAAAATGAACTCAATAGCATATGTATTGACCTGGTTTCTGCCTAAGGTTGTAAGGAGGGCTTCTTTCTTTAGACCCTTTATCTTTACAATTCTTTTTCATTCTTCAACCCCTTCAATGCTTACCAATACGTCATAACTAGAACCTTGTTGTGATTGTTCCAGTGCTAACTTAAGTACTTGGTCGGCATTCAGCTACATTCACAATCTTTCTCCATCTTTCCTAAGGACTACTATTTCTGGCTATGGAATGTCCTTGGGAAGATTCCTCCGGTTCTAGAAGAATCATTGGGCTTAACCTTTCCTACCATCCTTATGACACCACAATCTTCATCGTCGTGAAATAAATAGGTATAGGGTAAGTATAAATTACCATGAAATCCATTTTGATATAGCAAATCCATTTTGCTCCCCTTAACATATGCCACGATATTCGAAAACATTTCGCACATGTCGGGATGAGCTATCATGTTGAGTCAAACCATTTTTGACTAATCATTTCCCATATTAAATCACATTTTCTACCCCATATTAAAAATATTAACCCAACCGATATTTTTGATATCAATTGATTTAATGAAGTTTTAACAAAGGATTTGGGAAGAAAAATGCAAGTCCTTTTTGTTGGAAATACGTTTTACGTATTAGAAAGGTTCGGTCACTCCAACAATAGATATAATAGAAGCTCGTAATTTAGTTCATTTTTACTTATTAAACAAAGCCCAAACCGAGCCCATGTGATGTATGGGTCGGCGGCCCAATATGTAAACCAAGCCCACTTTATGGACTTGGTATAAAAGCCCTCTCCTTTGATGGAGAGGGTGTGGTTTTCATTTCTAATAAACATAGTTCCATTAATTTCTCTCTCTAGAAGTGTAAAATCATCTATCTTTCTATCTCTTTCTCTCTCTAAAACATAAGCAAGATTTACAATATCTAACAAATGGTATCAAGAGCCATGGGATGATTGTATTGTTTATGTGTTTGTGTTCTTAATTTTTGTGTCTATTTGATCCAAAATCAATTGATCCAATTTTTTTTTTTTGTGTTTTTATGGTTTAATCTTGATACAAATCATTTACAAAGTTGTGGTAAAGATTTTTTTTTGTTATTTTGGTTAAAAGCACAAATTTTTTTGGGTGTTTGGATCAATTTTTAGTTATCATATTGGGAATGTTATTATTTCAAGAGTGTATTATGTGGAAGGACTCGGTCACAACTTATTTTTTGTGGGACAATTTTGTGATTCAAATCTTGAAGTCGCTTTTCGTGAGCATACCTGCTTCATTCGTAATTTGGAAGGGGTTGATTTATTGAAAGGTACTCGAGGGAATAATTTGTACACTTTGTATCTACAAGATATGATGGCCGCTTCTCCAGTATGTATTTTCTCCAAAGCATCAAAGACTAAGTCATGGTTATGGCATCGACGGTTATCTCATCTTAACTTTGACGCTATTAATCATTTGGCGAAAAACGAACTTGTTCGTGGTCTCCCTAAACTTTCATTTCACAAGGACCATTTGTGTTCCGCGTGTACAATGGAGAAAAGCACTAAGAAATCATACAAACCCAAGACTGAAGACACCAAGCAAGAGAAACTTTATTTGTTGCATATGGATCTTTGTGGGCCAATGCGTGTTGAAAGTCTTGGTGGCAAAAAGTACATCCTCGTCATGGTAGATGATTACTCTCGGTTTACATGGGTGAAATTTCTAGCAACAAAAGCTGAGGTACCTAAAGTTATCATCGATTTTCTCAAGATGATTCAGGTACGTCTCAACACTACTTTCCAACGCATTCGTACAGATAATGGAACCGAATTTGTGAATCAAAACTTGCGTAAGTATTATGAAGAAGTTGGCATATCTCATGAAACATCCGTTGCTCGCACTCCACAACAAAACGGTGTCGTTGAAAGGCGAAATCACACACTTATGGAAGCAGCTCGAACGATGTTAATTTACGCAAATGCTCCATTATTTTTATGGGCAGAAGCAGTATCTACAGTAGTTTACACCCAAAACCGGTCACTAATTCAAAAACGCCATGGTAAAACACCATATGAGCTTCTACATGGTAAAGTACCAGATTTATCATATCTTCATGTATTTGGTTCTCTTTGCTATCCAAATAATGATGGTGACAATTTGGGAAAACTTCTACCAAAGGCTGATATTGGTATATTCATTGGTTATGCACCCGCAAAGAGAGCATACCGAATCTACAATCGTAAGTCTCGCAAGATCCTCGAAACTATGAATGTTGATTTGGATGAGCTGACAACAGTGACTTCTGAGCAAAGAAGCTATGAACCCGCACTTCATGAAATGGCACCCAGTAACATTAGCTTTGGTCTTGTCCCAAACAACCCCACTTCATCATCATTTACACCACCTACTAGGGATGAATGGGATACGTTGTTTTAACCGTTCTTTGATGAATTCTTTACTCCTCTGATAGGTGTGAAAACACCATCTTTTCTACCACTTATTTACAATAATAACCGGACCAAAACGTGTATTTTATGTCTTTTATGTCGGAATTATGCGTGGTTTGTGTTTTTGTTGTGATTTAGGACGAAAAGGTGAAAAGTGGAGAAAACACGGGAATTCACGGGCATTTACGGACTTTTATTGAAGAAAAAGATGAAAGACGAAGTCAAGAAGTCAAGACTGCAAAAAGAACGAAAGTCCAAGACCAATTCTGAAGATTTATCGAAGGAAAAGTCAAAAGACGAAAGTTTACTTAAAGCCGAGGAACTCAAGTCTTATTTATCGAAGAATTAAAAGACGAGTCCAAAGAAATCCCGAGCCAAAAGTCATCAAAGTCCAAGATTAACAAAAAGATTAAGAAGGAAGGACTTGATGGCGCAATTAAGAAGAAAGGAAGGAGGGGAGGAAGTTTCCTCTAACCACCCTCCTAATCACCTATAAATACTTCTCATTTTCATTTCATTTAGTTTTGTTGGATAGCTTGACAAACTATCTCTTCCACTTTTATTTACTTGCACCTTTAATTACTTGCACATTTAAATACATGTTTTGCACCTTAATTACCTTTTAATTTCAAGTAAGTGTTTCTTTAATTGCTCACACCTTTACTTTATATTGTTGATCTCATTCTACCTTTCTTTAATCTTTGATTTATATGCTTTTTATCTTGTTTACTTGTTTAAAGATTTCATTTTTATGCTTTTGATTGTTTTAAATCACTTATTTTCATAGCTTATTTGGTTTATTTTCAAGTTCATATAGTTTTTATAAAAGTTATTTTCGTACAAAAAGTTGTTTTTCTTGAAGCTTATTCATTTCTTGTTTTAAAAAAGGTGTTAAATTTCAGTCTAGTAGCTTATTTTCATTCGGTTTACCTTAGGATTTCGTCTAGTGCTTATGTGATTAGTAGCTTATTTAATTAGCTTATTTTCCATCCATTTCTCCGTATTCCGATCTTGACAATCGGAAAAGGGAATTACATTCCGATCAGTGTAATCGGAAAAGGGTTTGTATATTCCGATTGAGGGGGCTTGGTATTCCGATCAGGAGAAGTTAGGTTATTCCGATCAGGTTAGAGTGACAGCTTTCCGATTGGTTCTCCTTTCCACATTCCGATTGAGGTGCATGTTTGGTATTCTGATTGGGACTAGTGACAGTATTCCGATCAACGGGTTCCGATCAGCATTCCGACCAAGTTCACTATACATTCCGATAAGAGGTATACATTCCGATCTGGAGGTAGGTTCTTGGTATTCCGATTGGGACTAGTGACAGTATTCCGGTCAGAATCTTCCGAGCAATATTCCGACAGGTTTGGTGATATTCCGATTGGGGTGATCGGAATACATTCCGATCTAGGTTGTTTTTCTTGATACTTTGTCTTATTTAATTTTTAGCTTATATTTTTATACTTTGTCCATTTTAATTCCCGTCGCGCTTTTATTTTTAGTCATTTAATTAATTTCCTTTTCAAAGTTTTTAAATATCGCACATTTATTTTTAATTAGACCTAGATTTAATTTCACGCCACTTTACTTTTAACGACATTTAATTTAATTGTTTTGCACTTTAAATATACTACAACGACAACATTTTTGTTCCACCAAAATATAACTGAGTCACATAGAGAACCTAGATTAATTCTATTAGAACAACACAACGAACATATAATTTTTATACGGGGTGTCAAAACCTAGTTATTAAATGGCACCGCTGCCGGCTCTTTTCGTAAAGATTAACGGTTTTCTGTGAGAGACGCGTTGCTTTTTGGGATCCGTTCACTTGTGAGCGTTATTTTTCTTGCATAAAAAATTCAAAAAATCATAAAAATTGAAAAATTGATAAAAATACATAAAAATTAAAAATTTCAAAAATCCAAAAAGATTTTATCTTTATTGTGTATATATATTGTTTTTGTGTTTGGTTACTTTTTCTTTTGTCTTTGTAGGTGCATGCGTACTAGATCTTCTAATTATCAAGAGCCCGAGCCTCAGGAAGATTTAGCTATGTCTGGTGTAAACAACAATAATCCACCGCACCCTAATAATAACAACAATGTTCTTCCACAACCCGATCTTCGGACAATGGAGGAACTTTGTCAACCTACAATGTTTGGACGAGGAGGACCGATTGCGCCGATGCAAATCAATGCTCCTGAGTTTTCGTTGAAGCACCACATGATTCAGCAAGTGCAAACAAACCCATTCCGTGGATTGCCTGATGATGATGCCAACAAACACCTCGACAAGTTCATTACAATCACTCAAAGCATGAAGTTGGCTGGTGCCACAATGGATGAACTTCGCCTACAACTCTTTCCACATACTTCATTACATCATGCCGAGAAATGGTTTGATCGTCTCCCGAAGAATTCTATTCACACTTGGGATGACATGACTCAACGCTTTTTGTCGCGCTACTTTCCACCATCTATGGTCACGAGCCTTCGCAATCAGATCAGCGGTTTCATGCAAGACCCTGATGAATCTCTTTTTGTTGCTTGGGAGAGATATAATGTCTTGATCGATAGATGTCCAAACCACAACATGCTCCCTGTGACCTTAATAGATACTTTCTACAACGGTTTCACTTTTCGAGATCGTGATACGATCAATGCAGCCGCCGGTGGCACATTCATGAAAAGGAGACCCGAGGAGTGTAGAGAGCTAATTGAGAACATGACTACTCATCATAAAAACTGGGATTCCTCCGCTTCTTCAAGGAACAACCCGAGAGTCAATGTTTCTTCCACCTCAGCAAACCCTGATATGACCGAACTCACCCGTGTGCTGACTGAAATGAGCAGAAGTATGCAACTCTTGGCTTCAAACCAACAACAACAACAAGTTAAAGCTGTTGCTACTCTTTGTGAAACATGCGGCGGTCCTCACTCATACACCGATTGTCCTTCTACACAAGGAAATCTGGAAAATGTGTATGCAGCTTATGGTAATTATTCACTGGAAAATTACCAAGCTCGACCTCAAGGGGATAGAAATCTGCTGAGCTACCGTTCCAACAACTACCTTTCACCCGGTTTTTCTCCTCAAAACCAAAACTCCGCCAACAACTACACTAGAAGCAACCAAATCCCACCAAGAGCTTCTAATCCTTATCACCCACCCACCCAACAAACCCCACCCATTAATCCCGATGTTGAGACCATCATGAGAACCCAAGGTGAGCAAATCAAGAACTTGCAGAGCCAAATTATCAATTTGAAAGGAGATATCACAAAGCAAGGAAATGAGATAAGATCCGAGCTTCGAGATAACATTTAATCCTCCTTCAGCAGTCAAACCAATGATTTGAAAAATATGCTTGCTAGTTTCTTGCCTGCCGCTCAACCTTCTTCTTCGAGTTCTCTACCTTCAAACACCGTCACTAATCCGCGAGCCAATGTGAGTGCTATTACTACCCGTAGTGGAGTCACCATCGTAGGACCACCAATCCCACCCCCATCATCTACACCTCCTCCACCACCATTTATCCCTACTCCTCCTACACCTAGTATTAGTGCACCATTACCGTCTCCGCCTCGACGTGATGAAGTTCCCACGAATGACCCTTCAACATCCCAACCTTTACCTACACCTGCACCTTCACCACCCAAACCCAATATCCCTTATCCCTCTCGTTTAGGCAAGACCAAAATGCTAACCAAGGAGGACTCCGACGTGACACGCTATGTGAAGATGATTTATCAAATGAACTTCAACATTAGCTTTCTTGAAGCACTTGTCCACATGCCCAAATTTGTTAAAGCATTTAGGGAACTGCTTAACAAGAAGGAGAAGCTGATTGAACTCGCCAACACTCGATTAAACGAAAACTGCTCTGCAGTTATTCTTAAAGAACTGCCGGAAAAGCTTGGAGATCCCGGTCGTTTTGTGTTGCCTTGCGTGTTCAACAAAACTGAAGAATTTACTGCCCTTGCTTATCTCGGGGCTAGTATTAATTTGATGCCTTTGAGTGTTGGAAAACACTATCATTACCCGACCTCACTCCAACAAAGATGACTCTTGAACTTGCAAATCGCACTCTCGCTTACCCCGTTGGTATAGCCGAAGACGTGTTTATAAAAGTTGGCACATTTACTTTCCCGGTCGATTTTGTCGTTGTTGATTACGAAATGGACCCTCGTATTCCTTTAATACTTGGTCGGCCATTCTTGAGAACCAGACGAGCTTTAGTGGATGTGGCCGAAGGTGAGTTAATCTTAAGAGTCGGGGATGATGTACAAGTTTTTAAAATGGGGAAGCTTACAAGTACAACCTTTGGAGGCCGCGAATCAGTGAATATGATTAATGTGCTCGATGACTTTACCGTCTACGATAATCCTCTATTCGACTCTTCCATAGATAATCCACTTTTTCAAGATGATGTGGATGATTCTCTCCCTACTTTGGAAGCTTCCCCCATTTATGGTTCTCCACCGGTCTTTGATGCTTATGATGATGATGATTCTAGCTCAGATTCGGATGATTATGATGACCTTACTTCTGAGTATCCCGAGCTGCCCACGTATGATGATTTTGATGAGGCTGATACTCTTTCGAGCGATTCTTCACATGATGAAGATCCTCCGCCATCACTCGATCCTACTTTGTACGATTACTCATTTGAGGAAGATTTCTCTTAATTTCTCAACACTTACTTCCCTCATGAGAGTGATGCTCCTCCTTATGACTTTGAAGATTATCGTCTTGATCCTACTTTGGATTTGAAGAACATTCTGTCAAAAGAGAAGAAACCAGTTGACACCAATATCCGTTGCACCTATGATTTGACACCTCTTTGTCCCCCTTCTGAGGACGAGGTTGTGCTTCTTTGCGGATCTTCTTCACACTCTACTGAGCCTGAGTGCTATTTTCCCCTAAAGGAAAAGGTGTTCGACCCCGGTATTGACATTCTACAACCATCTTAGTATCCACCTGATGAAATAAAAGGAAAAATCTTTGGAATTATTGAAGATATGCTTGCACCACATCACCCTTGCTTCCACCGTGCTCCATCTTTGCTTAAGGGAACCTTGCCTACTCTTCTTTGGCTTGCCTTGTTCGCCTTAAGCTTGTGCTATTTGATGGACGAAAACTATGTCTTTGATCCTGGTGGATATGTTTCACGCTTCTTCCGTTGATGATCAAGGTCGAGTCAGGCTCACGACTCGGTTATCAAAAACCAAGCGCTTCTTGGGAGGCAACCCATGCACCTATCTTTTCGCTTTCTTTATCATAAGTGTAGGGGAGACCCGTTGGTTTGCTATTTCCTCTCCCCTCCTATCTTAATCAGGGATTCGAGCTTCAATGATCCACTCCTGATGATTCTTGACGACCCGTGATCCCGTGTTCCACTTCTTCCCGGTTCTATCCTAAACTCTTTCCGATTCACTATTTTATATTTTCTCAATATTAAAATAGGAATCTCTTTAGTTGTCTTTTCCTTAGCAATATTTAAACAAAGTACACAATGTCCTAAGTGTAGGGGAGTTTACTCCCACATGCTTAAACATTGAGGACAATGTTTATCTTAAGTGTAGGGGGGACTTCTATCGAAGTTAAGTGGCTCTTTTCCTTGTATTTGTCCTTATTTTAACCGGAAAATCAATTTTTCGACATTTTTCAAAATTTTTGATCTATTTTGGCCTATTAGTTTTTCCCTTTGTATAGTTATTTTCTTTCCTTATTAGAATAAATTTTTAATAAAGTGGTTTTAATTTTTAAACGTTGTGAATCTTTTGACTCAACCCGAGTTTACTTATCTTAGTTTACTCTAGCTAGTATCCTTAACGTGTTTAAGTCAAGTTTTGCTAGGCTTTTATATAGGGAGCTATAAAACGCGAAAGTCTTAACTCTCACGGGTTAAGAACAAGAACTTTTCGCAAGTTCCTATAATTGATCCTAGAGAGTCGTTTATCAAGGGAACTTTAAAATGCGATTTCTAAACTTGAAAAAGTCTAAGAATTTGCAAGATCCTATAGGCGACTCGAAAACCCAAAACTTTGATTTAATAGGCTAAGCATCCACGAGTCTCATTCCTTGAGATTTTAAACTGTGGAGAACGAGAGATGATAGAGCCAATTATAAGTCCGGTATTCTTTCGGGAATTTATGTGAGTTAACTATGAGCCTATTCTCCCATCGCTTGCTAATAATTTATCTGCTAATAAATAAAGTTGTACGATTTGAAAATTACTTAGCTTCTAGCCCAAGATCGTTTAAAAATTACTCGGTATGGATTAGAGTTCATAGCCAAGGCATAACTTATTGAAGCGGGATGCGAAGATTGGCGAGTCCGAAAAGGCCCTAACAAGGCATGAGGGCTATATTTTGTTGCTAAAGATCCAAAGTGATGTGAAGAATCATTTATCGAAAATCAATATGAAGGATCGAGACACACGACGAAAAGCAAAAACTCCCCAAAAGTCATAGAGAAGTGTATCCGAAAAGACCCTAACAAGGTATGAGGATAAATAGATCCAAGTCATAAAAGGAGGCGGATCGTTGTATATCAAAGTCCAAAATAAAGATTGGAGAAAAATGAAGAAGTCGTGGTCCAAGTATGTATCTCTCAAAACTTCAAGTGAAGAAATTCCTATTATGAAGAGAAGGCCATTATTTCATGAACGTCTCTCAAGGTTTGAAGTATGAAGTCGCTGCCAAATATCGGTCCGAGAAAGGTCTCAAATCGCGAAGCGAGTTATGCCAAGATATGAACTTTGTGAGGTCTCGAGAAGCAGTTTTAAAAGATTTTGTCCTTTAGCTAACTATTGATTAAATCGTTCACTTTGTTTTCGAACTAAATAAACTATCGAAATAAGTCAACAATGCATCCTCGTGATCATTCAAGACAATAATAAAATATAAGAGATACCCATAGGAATAAGGGAGTCTAAGTGAATAATTGGCCCACATGAGTTCGTGTTAGTTTGCTAACTTATAATAACAATGATCTCGTTTTTAAGCTTGGTTTGGAGAAAGTGAAAACTTGAGGATGATGATCATTCACAACATTTCCAAAACCCAAGGTATGCTTTTGATTTCTTTACTTTGAATGTTTATAGTTTCTATCTCTTTAATAAAGGCCAACATGGATTAATTATGATGAAAAATGTAAACGTGCTTTGTAACTAATGCATTGCATGAGGACATTGCAATGGTCAAGTGTAGGGGATTTGATAGGTGTGAAAACACCCATCTTTTCTACCACTTATTTACAATAATAACCGGACCAAAACGTGTATTTTATGTCTTTTATGTCGGAATTATGCGTGGTTTGTGTTTTTGTTGTGATTTAGGACGAAAAGGTGAAAAGTGGAGAAAACACGGGAATTCACGGGCATTTACGGACTTTTATTGAAGAAAAAGATGAAAGACGAAGTCAAGAAGTCAAGAGTGCAAAAAGAACGGAAGTCCAAGACCAATTCTGAAGATTTATCGAAGAAAAAGTCAAAAGACGAAAGTTTACTTAAAGCCGAGGAACTCAAGTCTTATTTATCGAAGAATTAAAAGACGAGTCCAAAGAAATCCCGAGCCAAAAGTCATCAAAGTCCAAGATTAACAAAAAGATTAAGAAGGAAGGACTTGATGGCGCAATTAAGAAGAAAGGAAGGAGGGGAGGAAGCTTCCTCTAACTACCCTCCTAATCACCTATAAATACTTCTCATTTTCATTTCATTTAGTTTTGTTGGATAGCTTGACAAACTATCTCTTCCACTTTTATTTACTTGCACCTTTAATTACTTGCACATTTAAAAATACATGTTTTGCACCTTAATTACCTTTTAATTTTAAGTAAGTGTTTCTTTAATTACTCGCACCTTTACTTTATATTGTTGATCTCATTCTACCTTTCTTTAATCTTTGATTTATATTCTTTTTATCTTGTTTACTTGTTTAAAGATTTCATTTTTATGCTTTTGATTGTTTTAAATCACTTATTTTCATAGCTTATTTGGTTTATTTTCAAGTTCATATAGTTTTTATAAAAGTTATTTTCGTACAAAAAGTTGTTTTTCTTAAAGCTTATTCATTTCTTGTTTTAAAAGGTGTTAAATTTCAGTCTAGTAGCTTATTTTCATTCGGTTTACCTTAGGATTTCGTCTAGTGCTTATGTGATTAGTAGCTTATTTAATTAGCTTATTTTCCATCCATTTATCCGTATTCCGATCTTGACAATCGGAAAAGGGAATTACATTCCGATCGGTGTGATCGGAAAAGGGTTTGTATATTCCGATTGAGGGGGCTTGGTATTCCGATCAGGAGAAGTTAGGTTATTCCAATCAGGTTAGAGTGACAGCTTTCCGATTGGTTCTCCTTTCCACATTCCGATTGAGGTGCATGTTTGGTATTCCGATTGGGACTAGTGACAGTATTTCGATCAGCGGGTTCCGATCAGCATTCCGACCAAGTTCACTATACATTCCGATCAGAGGTATACATTCTGATCTGGAGGCAGGTTCTTGGTATTCCGATTGGGACTAGTGACAGTATTCCGATCAGAATCTTCCCAGCAATATTCCGACAGGTTTGGTGATATTCCGATTGGGGTGATCGGAATACATTCCGATCTAGGTTGTTTTTCTTGACACTTTGTCTTGTTTAATTTTTAGCTTATATTTTTATACTTTGTCCATTTTAATTCCCGTCGCGCTTTTATTTTTAGTCATTTAATTAATTTACTTTTCAAAGTTTTTAAATATCGCACATTTATTTTTAATTAGACCTAGATTTAATTTCACGCCACTTTACTTTTAACGACATTTAATTTAATTGTTTTGCACTTTAAATATACTACAACGACAACATTTTTGTTCCACCAAAATATAACTGAGTCACATAGAGAACCTAGATCAATTCGATTAGAACAACACAACGAACATATAATTTTTATACGGGGTATCAAAACCTAGTTATTATCCTCCAAGTATTGTTGCTCCAGAACCTGAAGTAATAGCTCCGGTACCCGAAGTTGTCGCTCCAGCAACCGAAGCATAATCAGACACATCTACACCAACAATTGGTTAAGATAGACCTTCAACGAGTAATTCTTAATCAACACATGTTTCAACTACCCATGTCATGCCTATTGATGATGAAGAGGATGATGATGATCACGATTTGGAATTCGCTCAAATGCGTGAACTTCCATTCTTTGGTGTACCAATTCCCGACCATAATCAAGCCGGGTCGTCCACCTCAGAGGAAGCTCCTACTACGGTCTACTCCAATCCACGGATTCGTGAACATGACAGCAAATGGACAAAGAATCATCATATAGATTATATCATTGGTGACCCTAATCGTCCGGTATCCACACGAAGTCAGTTATAAGAAAATGCAATGTTTTGTCATTTTGATGCTTTTCTCACTGAAGTTGAACCTAAGACATGGCAAGAAGCTTTTACTCAATCATGTTGGATAGAAGCTATGCAAGAAGAACTTAATGAATTTATACGTCTTGATGTATGGTAACTTGTCCCATGCCCAGATAAAGTGCAGTTACTCACTTTAAAATGGGTTTACAAGGTGAAACTCTACGAGTTAGGCGGAATATTGAAGAACAAAGCTCGACTAGTAGCTCGTGGATACAAGCAATTATTGGGCATCGAATTTATGGAATCCTTTGCACCTGTTGCCCGTTTGGAAGCTATTAGACTATACCTCGCTTATGCAGCCCACATGAATATGATTGTCTATCAAATGGATGTGAAGACGACATTTCTTAATGGTGAAATCAAGGAAGAGGTCTATGTTCAACAGCCGGATGGTTTTGTGAATTCTAAATATCCTAACCACGTGTACAAGCTTAAGGAGGCTCTCTATGGGTTGAAGCAAGCTCCACGCACATGGTATGATCTATTGTCACAATTCCTCATTACACAAGGCTTCGCTAAAGGCAAGGTGGATCCTACGCTGTTCATTCAGAAACGAGGTGAAGATATGATTATGGTACAAATATATGTTGATGATATTATATTTGCTGCCTCGACCCAAATTCTATCCGATGAGTTTAGGACACTCATGTCTTCCAAGTTTAAGATGTCAATGATGGGCAAGGTATCATTCTTCTTAGGACTTCAGATATCTCAGAGTCCCAGAGGCATCTTTATCAATCAATCCAAGTATGCCCTTGAATCTCTTAAGAAATATAACATGGAATCTTGAGACCTTGTGGATACTCCAATGGTAGAACGAACTAAGCTAGATGCAGATCCACATGGAATTGCCGTTGATCTGACACTTTACCGTGGAATGATCGGTAACCTTCTGTATATCACAACGAGTCGACCTGATCTTCAGTTTGCTATATGTATGTGTGCTCGATATCAAACTCGGCGTACTGAGTTACATTTAGCTACGGTTAAACGGATCTTTCGATATCTTAAAGGAACCATTAATCGGGGACTTTGGTACTCAAAAGACTCTTCGGTTGCACTCATGGAATATACTGATGCGGATTACGGGGGTTGTCAAGATACTAGGCGTAGCACAAGTGGAACTTTGCAACTACTAGGAGATCGACTAATCAGTTGGGCATCGAAAAGGCAGAAAAGCGTTGTAATTTCCAGTACGGAGGAAGAATACATAGCTATGTGCGGTTGCTGTGCTCAAATTCTTTGGATGAGATCACAATTAACCGACTATGGTCTTGGTTTCAACAAACTTCCGATGTACTGCGACAACAAGAGTGCAATTGCCTTATGCTGCAACAATGTTCAATTCTCCCGGTCGAAGCATATTGACATTCGCTACCACTTTATCAAGGAGCAAATGGAAAATGGAGTGATCGAGCTTTACTTTGTCCGATCTGAGTATCAATCGGAGGATATTTTCACGAAGGCTTTAGATCGCGCTCGAATTGAATTTTTGGCCGACAAGCTAGGAATGAGAACCTTCTCGCCTGAGACTCTAAAGGAATTGGCAGATGAAGCGAAAGAATAGTGATGGTAAACTCTTCTCCGTATCCTTGGTGATCGTCTGTATATATTGTTTATATTTTTATCCACAAAAGCAAAATACAAAAATTTAAAACCATATAAAAACCATAAAAATTGAAAAATTCATAAAAATACAAAAATTTTTTACTTTATTTTTCAAAGGCATGAATTTTGGTACGATAATATTTACGGCCTTAGAAATGTTGATTAATATTGACACGACGCCATAAATAGAGTTCGTACAAAAGTTGTAAATATTTCATAAAACATGCCTATATGGCTTGTAGTTATTTCAGACTGCAACCCGTTTTTCATATAAAAGTCAAGTAGTTCTTACGAAAGCTTTGGCTCTCAACGGGAATTAATTTTCTCGGGCAAGGTTTACTTTAAAACCTTATAAGGGATCAAGTTTACTTTATAACTTGGTCTAACACAAATCTATGTACGCATAAGTGCCTTTATTTGTTAAAACAAGAGAAGTCTTGTTTTTATGAATCTATCATCTCTACAACTATAGCAATCTACAATTGGTATTTACATACTCGACGATGCGACTACTCAAACGGAGACTACAGCTCTTTCGATAGAACACGAGTCAACAATTGAGGGGGAACAATTGTCAAGCGTTCAGAATCTTTGATGCCGAATGTGCCAAGTTCACAAACTGGTGTCAAGACAAAAATACCGATCGTACATGTGGTGTCAAGAGATGACTACAAACGTGACGAGGCGACCAACAATTGATCTTATCATATGATGTTATCATCAATCAGGTCCAACCTTGTCAATTTATTCTAATATGGTGAATATGTGATCATGTTACAAATCAGTATCATTTCTCACAAATTGGTCTCATGAAGATTAAAAGGACTTGCATTTTCTTCCCAAAACCTTTTTAAAACTTCATTAAATCAATTGATATTAAAAACATCGATTGGGTTAATATTTTTAATATGGGGAGAAAATGTGATTTAATATGGGAAATTATCACAAATGGTTTGACTTAACGTGATTGATCATCCCGACATGTGCGAAATGTTTTCGAATATCGTGGCATATGTTAAGGGGGAGCAAAATGGATTTTCTATACCAAAATGGATTTTTCATGGTGACATATTGATAGTAGTAAGTCTTACGCTTTAGGAAAAACGTATAAGTGCGTATAAGTGCGGCAAGTATTAAGTCTTACGCTTTAGGAAAAACGTAAAACCGAATAAATGTGGTTTCGTTCTCGAAGGAGGTGTGTGGATTAAGTGTGCAAATTATATAAAATCAAAGTTTGGATTAGTGACGTTTTTGGTTTAGAAAAAAATAAAGACGAGCTACGATTACGATTACACTACGACGCAATGACGTAAAACGCGAACGTAAATACGTAAAACGTGACGAAATTAAAAATTAATCCTAAAAATTAATTAACAATTAAAACTAAGTCTAAAATAATATAAATAAAAATAAAAATCCAATAAATAATTTTTAAAACCTTTTATTAATTAAAAATTGAATTTTAAATGCTAATTAAAGCCCTAAAATTAAATATAATTAAGAAAAAGCCCAAAATATTATTTTATTGAACTAATAAATCACTTATATTATTTAAAGACTAAAAAGTATTTTTTCTAAATTTTCAAAACTATTTTTCTATTTTTAAGACACTAAAAACTATTTTTAAACTAAAATAATGATTAAAAATAATAAAATAATGCTAAAAATAATTTGACTATTTTAAAAATCCTAAATTATACTAATGAACAGTATAAAAATGAAAAAGTTTGAAAAAAGTAAAATTTTTCACTAAAAGACAAAACAGTTTATAATAAAACTCTAATTAAACTTAAATAAAATCTAAAAATTACTAAAAATGTGAACAGTAAAATCTTTTTAAACTAAAAGTCTTAAATTATTTTTCTAAGTCTAAGAAAATTTTTAAAACTGAAAAATATTAATTTTTGACACTAAAAGACAAAAACAGTGAATTAAAAAGTAATTTAAAATGTAATTTAATCTAGAAAATAAAAGATGAACACTAACAGGAAAGTAAATTAGATAGAAAAATCAAAAATAAAATAAGAAAAACAACAAAATTAAAATCAAGCAAAAATTCCTAAATATGACCACTAAAGACAAAAATATAAGAAGATGACAGTGACATGTGGAAATCTTTTGTCTGCTTGTGTAGCAGTACCAACCTTAACACTATCAGTGGGAACTTGGTTCCCACTGCCTTCACTAAAAATGTGATCTGGGCACTTTTGTGCTTGTAACTTGTTTGTTACTTGGATTCTTTGGCAAAGATTGGCACCCCCACAACCATTTGGGTTGTGGGGAGTCAGTAAAAATGTAAAAAGCACAAGTTGTAAACAGAAATCACACACCAATAGCACCAACAAGTTACTGTAATGACTGAAGTAGGTCTATGGGACTTTTGCTGATCTATTGTGCTCTAGGACGAATTTTGATCTACCAAATCTTGCTAACAAAATATCCAAACTATAAAATAGCTACGCACAACCCTAAGCTAACAAGATTTCTACTGATTACCAAGTTATGGGATCAAAATACAATAAAACAAGGAACTTAGAAGCCTACTGATGAACCAACGGTTTTTTTTTTATCAAATAGAACATGCAAACTTCTGATTAAACAACCAAACTTAAAACTGATAGCTAATAACACCTAACAATGACTAGTAGAGATAATTTAAGCAGATTTAAAGTTGAATAGGTGCTAACAACTCAATTAATCATACAAACCCAAACACCCTTTAATGTTTCAGAATCAAAATTTAACAAGCCCAATCTATTGCAAATCAACTTAAACTGATTATAAACTAACTAAGCATGCATATAATATTTAAACAAACATAAACAGGCAGATAAATTAACCTAAACACAAGTTTCTCACACAATCACATAAGTTCACCTAAAACTTAAAAAAATTGCCAAATGGGGTTCAAGCCGTTTACCCAAGCTGATGCCTTCCAATTGGGGATGTTTTGAGCTTTAAGGAGCTTAAAGAACTGTAGAGAGCCCTGTTGGAGTTCACTAAGGGAACTAGGGTGCCAATATCTTCAAATGAACTAAAAGGGATGGAAAATGGTGAGATCTTGTCTTGTACCTGCACAAGCACCATAAGAACAAATAACAAACTAGGCCAAGAAGTTAACCAATAAGTTGAGCTTATTGAGGAACTTATTGCCTTAAGCTGTTAAAAAAATTGACAAAAATATTTTTTGAATATCTTTGAAAACAGACCTTCTTTGAAAACCAAGCTGGAACCCAACTTTTTAAGGAAAACTTTGAAACAATATGGTACCCAAACATAATCCAACAATGATCCTAAACCAACTACAACTATCTACTTTCACTTCCTGTTGTATTTGGATTCAAGACTTTGTGGTCTAAATTACAAAAACAACTTCTTGTAGAAAAAGCAGTTAGAATAAAACAAGCAAGATTAATAATGCAGAAATATGAAAAACAATTTAACTAAATGGAACACAATATTTGTAAGGCCAAATCACACTTTAAATATTAATAAATATGGAAATTATAAAAATTGGAACAAAAGGCCATTCACAGGTTGAAGGCTCTTTTTATACTAGTCCTAAGATGATTCTAGAATACTTTAATAAAATATTACAACTCTGAAACCCTAGCTGTTGATTTCCAATCTTGCCCTTGTGGTCTTGACGTTTGAAAATGGTCAAAGGGGTTCTCATGTGATCTTGCTGGATGCCAGTAAGGTACAAATGATCTTGGTCGTTTAAATGAACGTTAGGGACCAAGAAATCGACGAGGTTCGTTGATTTTCTGAAAAGATGCTTGGTTTGCCAAAAATGGAGGAGCAGGGGACAAGGTGGGGGCCTTTAGGGGTCATGGGTGAAGACAAAAGTGAGTGGGTTATGGTTATGGTTAGGGTAATTAGTGATCTGGAGATCATGGGTCAATAACCCTTTGATTTGGGGTTAATTTTTCTTGGAAAATATTAGGGTTTATGGGTGTTTTAGAACAAGTTTAATCCGGTTTTTGGGGGTGGGTTAATTTAAACTAGGTGTTATGGAGGGAAGTTTAATATAACCGAATAATCAGTTATATATTTAAGTGGGGTGTGACGTGGATAGAGGGTGATTGGTGATTGGCTGGAGGGTGGTAGTGGTACACGTGGCGGATGGTGAGTGGAGGGTTTAAGTTTTCTTGTCTGCCACAAATGCCCCCTAGACTCCTTTGTATTTGTCTTTTCAAGTTGTAATCAGCTTATATACACATTCCCTTTGTATGAAACTTTCTTTTTTCTCATTTTGGCCACAAAACTTCTTCTAACATGTTTACAAGGTGTTAGAAATACGTTTTAACGTATATTAGAAGTATCGGTCACTCCACAATATTATTAATGTTGTAATAGCTCGTAGTTAATGAGTACTTATTTAGTTACGTAAGAAACCGACCCATGGGCTTGTCATGGATCGGCCCAAGCCCAATAGTGGCTTGGATATAAATACCCCTTTCCACCATGGAAAGGGGTTGGTTGTTGATTATTCCATTTTATCATTTAATGAAAAAACACATAGTTCTCTCTCACTTTCTCTCACTAATTTCTCTCTCTAGAAATCTTCAACCCACTTCATAGATTAACAAGATTATCAATATTCTACAATTGGTATCAAGAGCTATGGGGTGATTTAAGGTAATGATTTATGTTGTTATTTAGTTTTTGATTGTATTAGTGTTCTTTAAGAAGATTTATCTTGATTCTTGGAGTTTTTGGTGATTTTGTTGATTGGGATTAGTAGATAAGTATTGGGTTTTACTTATTTTAGTAGAAATCACAAAACTTTTTGGGTAATTTGGTAAAAATCTGGGTTTGTTTCTTCATTTATTTGATCGACTGTTACACGAACCAGCTTCTGTTTCCCAGTAAAGTTCCGAACCAAAAGTTCCGGATCAAAAAGTTCCGGATCAAAAAGTTCCGGATCAAGGAAAGTTCCGGATCAAAAAGTTCCGAAACAAAAGTTCCGGATCAAAAAGTTCCGGATCAAGGAAAGTTCCGAATCAAATCTTCCGAACCAAAAGTTCCGGATCAAGGAAAGTTTCGAATCAGTACTTCCGAACCAAAAGTTCTGGATCAAGGAAAGTTCCGAATCAAATCTTCCGAACCAAAAGTTCCGGATCAAGGAAAGTTCCGGATCAGTTCTTCCGAATCAAAAGTTCCGGATCAAGGAAAGTTCCGGATCAAATCTTCCGAACCAAAAGTTCCGGATCAAGGAGTTTCGAGCCAAAATCTTCCGAATCAACACTTCCGAATCAACAATTGTTCCGAACCAAGGGATATTTTACTTGTTTTTTCGACGATTTTTTAGAGGATTCAATCTTGGTTTCTTACAACAAAAACTCAACACAACTCACAAACTTTACTTCACTGCTCGATCAACCGATAATCTTTGTCTCTTTGAAGTGATGAAAATGAATCCGAATTTATTAATGCCTCAAATGACATCACTTACGGAATTCATTAAAGAATTCATTAATCCTAAAAGGAGTTTTTAACTAAAAAGGAAAAGAATAGAAAAGTATAGGTACTTAAAATGACTAATTGGGAAAGTTGTCAAATTGAACTAAGTCAAACCAAATCCCCCCGTGCCTACTGTTCTCTCTTCTTCATTGTTGTTATTTCCGCCATTGTTACACACACACAAGCTTTCAAAAACTCTCGTCTTAATCACTCAATCCGTTTCATTCGATCAAAAAAGGTACAAACATCAATTCTTTAATTTCTAATTCGCCTAATTCATCATTTAATCCAGTTAATTGATTCGGTTAATCAAATTTATCAAGTTTAAGGTTTGTGTTTAATTAAGGGTTAATTGATTAGGGGTTTTTGCTGGGTTTTGGATCGGATTAGGATTAGAACACTATGGTTGCCTTAGAATGCCTTAAAACTCACAATCGCGCTTAGAATAATCATTAATAGGGTGCGTTTTGGACTTCCGGATGAACAAAGCTAGTGAACTTTCGAATGAAGTTCCGAACAAACTTCCGAATGAAGGAGTTCCGGATGAACTTCCGAATGAAGGAGTTCCGGATGAACTTCCGAATGAAGGAGTTCCGAACGAACTTCCGAATGAAGGAGTTCCGAACGAACTTCCGAATGAAGGAGTTCCGGATGAACTTCCGAATGAAGGAGTTCCGGATGAACTTCCGAATGAGGGAGTTCCGGATGAACTTCCGAATGAGGGAGTTCCGGATGAACTTCCGAATGAAGGAGTTCCGGACGAACTTCCGAATGAAGGAGTTCCGGACGAACTTCCGAATGAAGGAGTTCCGGACGAACTTCCGAATGAAGGAGTTCCGGACGAACTTCCGAATGAAGGAGTTCCGGACGAACTTTCGAATGAAGGAGTTCCGAACGAACTTCCGAATGAAGGAGTTCCGAACGAACTTCCGAATGAAGGAGTTCCGAACGAACTTCCGAATGAAGAGTTCCGAACGAACTTCCGAATGAATAGTTCCGAACGAACTTCCGAATGAAGAGTTCCGAACGATCTTCCGAATGAAGAGTTCCGAACGAAGGAGTTCCGGATGAAGAGTTCCGAACGAAGGAGTTCCGGATGAAGAGTTCCGAATGAAAAGTTCCGAATGAAGAGTTCCGAATGAAGGGTTGTTGGACTGATAGTTGTTTGCTTGTTATAATTACTTGTTGAAATGTGTTATGCTTAGAAGTCATAATGATATATATCTATATATTGCTTGTGCATCAACCTTTTATGTCTTATCTTAAGCAGACACGATGACTAATCCAACAGTAGAAGAACTCCAAGATGCTAGAGCGGCCGCAATTGCTGATGCAAGAGCCCTCAAGTTTATACCAAACAATTACCGGTTGAAGCAAGTTTCAAAATCTACTCACCATGGATTCAAAGTCGCCATAGCAATCCTTGATCAATCTCATTTCAAGAATGCGTTAAGGAGTACTGCTTCAGTGCCATATGATTACATGTATGAATTCTGGGCTACCAAGGAAAGTACTTCAAACAAGATCACCTTCTCTCTCGACAACAAGCAACAGACACTCACCGTTTCAGACTTCCGCAAGATGTTTGGAATTCGGGATACACCCAAAGGTATGTCATTTTCAAGGGATCCTACCAAAGACGAACTCATGGAGATGTTCGATGCTCTTGGATGTCCTGACATACGAGTTGTGTCTAATTTTACCACCGCTAAAGTAGGTCAACCTTGGAGAGCAATCTTGGGTATTCTCAGTAGATGTCTCACACCTAAAATATCTGGGCATGATGTTGTGCGTGGTCCAATCATGAACATCTTTTATGGAATGTACAAAGGCTCAAATGCAGATTATGCATCCTTGTTGTGGGAAGAATTTAACTTTCAACTCTTCCAAAATAAGAAGCTGAAGACTAATTTCTTTCCTTACCCTCGGTTTATCAAGCTTATAATTCATTATTTTATGAAGAATGATGTCTCTATTGATAAGCGTGCAGCAAGTCGTCATCACACTGAAGAGGCTGATCACATTGTGGATCTAAGGCATGAAGGACCATCTACTGTTGTTAATCCTGGTCCTATTCCCGATTATCTTCTGACTGATAAAATTAAAGCTTCTGCTGATTACAAGCTACTGCTACTAGAAATCAAGAAGCAAAAAGCAAGCCTTCATACAGGAGAAGACTCGTCTACTACGGTCAAGAGTAAAGGTAAACGCAAGCAAACAGTTGCTTTATCTGAACCCGAAACCAAGAAAAAGAAGACTGAGGCTAAGAAGGGAAAGAGCACGGCTGATGAGTTCGTTCTCCACGACGAAGAAGATGTTGATGTCGATCCTACTCTTGACAAGACTGAGAGAAAATTAATGAAGATAGCTATTGAAAAGAGTAGGAGAGACACGGGCGATAGTGGTTCGGGTGCACAGATGAATATTGAAGAAGAGTACGAGGAGCCAGATGATATTGATGAGTTTGGATCACCTGAACGGTATTCTACTTCGAAGGAGACATCCATTGCTGTTTCAGCAAGTGTTGAAAAGGATTCCGGTGCTCCCACAATCATGGTACCTACCCAGCCTTTAGTAACTCATCCTCCACGAATCCAGCCCTTACCAACCCGACCGGTACCAACACCATTCCTTCCACCTCCAATAACTTCCATCCTCAGTACTGTAGTCACAACCGAGCCTCTTCAACCAACCCAGAGTAGCTCTGCATCATCTTCAATGGCTGCATTTGTAATGGCAGAACTGTTGGATAAACACACGGATAATCAAAGAAAAGAGATGGATAATCTTCGCCAAGAGCTACTTAGACGAGTTCAAAGTGAAGAGGCATCCAAGAAAGCCCAAGAAGAGACTAGCTAAGTTCGCTGCAGAGATGGAGTTGACTCGTAAAGCTCATGCAGAAGAACTTGCTCGGGTCAAACAGGCTGGAGCTGATAAGTATGAAGCACGACTTACGAGACTTCGAACCATTAAAGATAAATATAAGGAGCAGAAAGAAACACTTGAAGCTTCTATCTCAGAGAAGGTGAAAGAATCTGTTGAGTCTCTCATGCCAAAGCTGCATGAAGAAATGAGGAAACTTGCGGCTGATAACTTGATGATCAAGTCGTCCAACCCTTCCGAATCTGCATACAAAATGGCATATGACTTAATGGATTTTGAATTAAAGAAGATCCTCAAAGCTCGTATGAGGGAAGTTGGATCTTTTGACAAGTATAAAGTTCAACGGACACTCTACAAATCACTCAATGAAGCTATCATGGAGGATGATCGGTTGTTTAAGATGTTTGGAAGTGTGGTACCTTACCACATTCTGCCTGAGGAGGAAAAGGATGATAGTGAACAAGAAGAGGGTGACGGTGAAGAAGAAGAAGAAGAAGAAGAAGAAGAAGAAGATGATGATGGTGACGATGATGATGACGGTGACGATGATGGTGATGATGATGATGATGGTGGTGATGGTGGTGATCGAAATGAGGAGAGTGATAAGGAAATCAACGGGGATGACGATGAAGATGATGGTGGCAAACATGATCAGCCTGAAACGGGGGAAAAGGTTGCCAGCACAAAGAAACCATCTAAGTCTGGTACCAAGTCTCAGAAAGATGTTGCGCAAAAGGAAAAATCCACCTCTACGAAATCAAGACGAACCAAGTGGCGCCATGATGTGAATGCTACTACGGCGTTATCGATTCCTGGTACATCTGTCTATGTTTCTATACCTGTTACCACTAATCCTGTTAGTTCTGTTGTTGCTCCTGTGATTGCAGAATCAGTTACTGAACCTGAGTTTGCACAACACTCGCCTGTTCATGACACCGCCGAGATGCCTGAATCAGAACCAGCAGATGTTCATGTTTCTATTCCTCTGCCACAAGAACCACAATCTACTGTTCCCGAGTCAAGCACACGGGACTGGGCGGACACATTGGAGATTGATGAAACTGCACCGCCACAAGCTTGGATCACGGCAGCTGCTAAATATGATCCAATCACAGACGCTGACAGAGATGTTCTATATCTCCGTATCCGTAGTCCGATTGACTTGTGTGCATTTCTGGCTCATGAGTATAAATCTTTGGTCACTCCGTCTTTGGTGAAGAGAGCGCTAAAGGACAAGAGAATTCACGCCAAAACCAGGTTAAGCCGCATGGAATACGAGTATTATGCTGATGAGGTTCTGAAAGCTCTTAATACCGTTCAAAGGCCAGATCTTCATGAGTCAGAAAGAGCTCCACCTCCACTTGATCCTTCTCAAGATAATCAAATTGCTCTCGACTTCTTTGTCACCTATGATCTTGATTATCTTCTCAAGGGATCATCCAAGTACGCAACCTCTCTGACCTTGCTGAAAGCTGCTAATTGGGGGACAATACCCTGGATCGAGGAAAAGGTAAACCGACTCTGGGTCCCAAAGGTAACTCGTAATTATGATATGTATGCTGTTATAGGTGCATCACATTGGGACGAACGAGTCCGAAGGGCGTACAGAGCTTGCTGCTTAGCCAATTCAGGAAATAACGTTAGATCTGATATTTGCATCTCTAGTATTTTAGGGCTGAAAACTGAAGCCAAGAATGGCTATCATCATGTGACGGAGATTCGTCTAAAAAGGGAGGATGACAGAGAATACACAATACAGCAAGGAGATTTTTCTATCATTCGCCTTGAAGATATCGAAGACATGTTACTTATGATGACCCGTGATCAACTCACCCATCTTACTCGTGATGAAATCATTGCCTTGAATACAGCACTTCGTATGTTCACACGAAGCGTTGTTATCAAGAAACGAGTTGAAGATCTTCAATTGGGAGTTGAAAGCTACTAAAGGAAGCTTAACCTGACCCGTCCAATGAACCAAGTTCTACCTCAACATGTCACAAGATGTCCTTATACCGGCAATAATGTTCCGAGTTACGGGATTTTCTACTTGAACAGTCGTGGGATAATGAACTTTATGAGGATAGGTGAGCTTTATAAGTATAGGGATGGGACTCTCATTTATGTCAGAGGAAAATTGGAGCATCTTAATTTTGGTGGGTCTTTACTAGAGATGACTGAGGACTGGCATCCGGGTTATCGGCAAATGGCGAAATATGTGATCAAGAAGATTGATCAAAAGCTCCGGGAACATAGATTGATGAGGAGCTTAGAAAGGTTCGTTGGTGGTAGACCATATGGAGTGCACCACAAGTTACTGCAACGATTCATCTAATGGATCATACATTTCAGGTCTACTCTATATTGGTTTTTAATTGTGAATATGTAAATTTGTGAATATTGTGCTTTTACGGCTTGATGTAGTGTTAAGGTATGATAATTTTTCAAGAATTTCTCACGAGATTCTAAATCTTTCAAAATATATCATACTAAAGCACTACAACTATCCCTTATTAATTTAAGGGGGAGCATTAACATGTTCTATGGCCAAACATCGATTTCATTTTTACCCAAGACCAGTTAATCCATTCAATATCCCAAATATTAATGGTTAACATTTTGGATAAGGGGAGAAAATGGGATTAAGGAGACTTAAATGATACTTGGCTAAAAGATGAAAAAGACTTAACGATAATTCAACTTAATATGTGTAAAGCACGTGTTAAGGGGGAACGTTTTTGATGAACAAAACACCTAAGGTACAAAACTTTTGATTTCAATATCACAAGTACCTTAAGTGATTTTCAAGGATTTTTCATGGTGGCTATACTTTCCCAAAACACGCTTAATTCACGACGAATGTGGTGACAAAAGGGTGGTAGGAATAGGTTTAGTCCAATGATTCATCAGAGCCGATGGAATCTTCTCAAGGACAATTCCCTAGATAGAATTAGAAGTCCTAGGAAAGTTGGAGAAAGATTGTGAACGTAGCTGAATGCCGACCAAGTACTTAAGCTAGCACTGGAACAATCACAACAAGGTGCTAGTTATGACGTATTGGTAAGCATTGAAGGGGTTGAAGAATGAAAAAGAATTGTAAAGATAAAGGGTGTAAAGAAAGAAGCCCTCCTTACAACTTTAGGCAGAAACCGGGTCAATACATATGCTATTGAGATCATTTGTTAATGATTCTCGATATTGAAGAAAGACATCATGGACCCAGTGATGCAATGCACAACCCTTCCCAGCTAACTCAAATATCTCTCAAAAGGTATTTGTTTTAATCACACGGAGATCAACACGTTATCTATTGGTTTATTCACTCCGAATAGACTGATATTCAAAAGGTGGCACTCCTCTCCAGCCATCGCTCACTAAATCAAAACGCACTATCGAGTCTAGAGCCACGAGATCATCAAAAGTCTCATTAGGACACTTTCCATTTATTCCTTGCTTTCTCACACACTGTGAAAAGTAAGAGATTTTTATGAGTCCTACGCAGTATTCCTGTAATATTTCCAGAACATCCGAGTAATACGCAAGTATTACAATGAAGACGGAAATCCTGCTTGAGCCAACATCAAACAAGCTCATGGTAGGTTACACGTGCGGTTCTTTAAGAACCAATCTTGTGAAAAACTGGAAAGAAACAGTAGTTTAATTCTTAATTGAACTTAAACTCGTTCCAGGCCTCTACGCATTATCATATGATCTTGCCAGAACACTCAGAGTGACTCTTTATATAGATCACAGTGACGAGTGGAAATCCTTCTAGTGTTAACATCAAACAGCACTTGGTAGGTGACGTGCAAGATTCTTTATGAATTAAGCTCGTGATAACTGGAAAGCAACGATGGTGAAAATCTTAACTGAAATTCACTTGTTCCAGGTTTCATGAATTGACGGCTTCAATCACAAGGATAATTTATCCAAGTGATTCACTCTTTATGTTCGCAGTCAAGCTTAGTGATCGTCGAATAAAGAGAACGGGTTTACCCGCGAAATCCTGTCAGGAAGTTACTTAATTGAAACTATCCGTCACAGGTACGATATCTAATATCGTCCAACGGTCTTCACCGACCGGAGGTAAAACGCTACCGATTTAGAATGAAATGTTCTAAGCCATTTCATTCGTGTCTTATCATGTTGCTGCGAAGACGGTGGCGTTGCGGTGTACCAGCTGAAGTCGTTCCCACATGCTTATGTTTTTCTGCATCAAAGTTCAGCAAAATTCAAGAAAGTGCAAAATGAAGTCTTCCGCTGTACCAAACTCTGAAGCTTTCGAGAATTCAACAAAAATACATAAGTGTGTGGAACATGGAGTCACGAGGAGGCAAGATTCACAAGAAGGCAAAGATCGCACGTGATTGGTCAAAAGAACAATGCTCTCAAGCCAAAGCCTAAAGGATCAAATCAACATATTCACAACAAAAAGAAAGAAGAAAAGACTACGAGCTGAAGAACGAAGACTTAGTATAGTATGCTAGGTTTAGAACTTTGTAACGTGGAGTGACCTCCCTTAGGGGGAGATTGTTAGATATATGTTTTAACGTATATTAGAAGTATCGGTCACTCCACAATATTATTAATGTTGTAATAGCTCGTAGTTAATGAGTACTTATTTAGTTACGTAAGAAACCGACCCATGGGCTTGTCATGGATCGGCCCAAGCCCAATAGTGGCTTGGATATAAATACCCCTTTCCACCATGGAAAGGGGTTGGTTGTTGATTATTCCATTTTATCATATAATGAAAAAACACATAGTTCTCTCTCACTTTCTCTCACTAGTTTCTCTCTCTAGAAATCTTCAACCCACTTCATAGATTAACAAGATTATCAATATTCTACACAAGGGTATTTAATGCACTTTATGCATTCTTCAAGGGCCAATGATGTATAATCTTAACATTTTAGGGACCCACATGTAATATTTGAGTTTTACAAGGGTTTAAAATGACAAGTCTTCAAAAGATGAGGGACCAATCTTGCCTATCTTCAAAACTTCAAGGACTTCAATGAAAATTCATGCTTCGGGTCCGGTTCCTTGTGCGGCTTCGTTTCCCGTGTTCGTTTTTGCTTGATTCCTTTGATCTTTTGTTGATTTCACGATATCCGTACCTAAAATACACAATGAACAAACGCAAGCATATATTTGGGTGTTTTGATGATATTTTAAGCGTTTTAAGCCCGATTTGGACGATGAGACTATGTATAATTACAGTCTCATCACTCCCCCATACTAAACCATTGCCGTGTCCCCACGTAATGCTAGAATTAAGTATCATAGCACTTCCAAAATTCATTTTATGATGACATTTATTGAAGACATAAACTTAAATAAACTACTAAACGTGTTTTAGACATAATGTATTGTTTTCATCACGATTAAGTGACTTTTAGGATCATAGAATAATAACACGTGAATGCTTCATTAGAAATAATTTCGTCGTCCTCGATTTTCACCCAATTCCATGCTAAGCGTGTAACGAGATCATTGTTATTATAAGTTAGCAACACGATCATATCTCATGAGTGTTAATTACGAACCTAAACTCCCTTATTCCTACTTGATATCTCTTATATTTTATTTTGTATTAATGATCACGAGGATACATCATTGACTTATGCGTGAATAGAGATTAAGTCTAAAAATAGAGTTTTAACGGTGTAACCAAAATCATTAAATTAATAATTCATCCCAATAGACAACGATGTCAAAAAATTAATCAACAAGAAGGATCGATAAACACGGTTTTATAACAGTTTTGAACATGAGACTTATTACCAAGACTTTTATACGCCCCCTAACGGAAGGGCCTTATTATCATAGGTTTACCTCTATCTTTTATTCAACTCCGCCATGGAGCTTTTATTATGACTTCGGTCTTGCCTTGGCTTTTATTATCCGCCTCATCGGTGGTTTTATTAGCCAAAGACGTATATCCTCACGCTAAAGTGAATTTTCTATCTTTAAAACTTCAAAGATTAAGGCTTGATTCACTTTCAATTTGGGCATAGATTTTTCGGCCTTGTGAGCTTCAAATTTTTGCTTAATTTAAGTGAGCACTTGAAATCTTATTATTAGGTGAAGCTTTCGATTATTCGGGTGCCAATACTTCAAAATCATGACGCTGGCGATACCTTAATGTTTTCCCAATTGAATTACATGGAAGCTACTAAAACAAATTAGAAACCAACAATAGTGATTAAATAGCTAAATCAATATTTATTAACAATTTATTATGCAAAAGCGTGGGGAGAATAAGCTAATAATTACTACACATGAGATCGTGACATTTACGAGACTTATACATAACTCTATCATTTCTCGTCCTCATTTAAGAGACTTAGCCTAAAAAGTTAAGGAATCGAAGCTAAGTGCTCAACACGCACGATCGAGTCAAAAATTTCTCTTATTCTCACCATCGGAAAACCTACATTCATGTCTTAAACACTTATGAAAAACTAGAAAAATTTTAAAATTTGGCCATTTTTATCCTTATTTTGCAACAAAATGATAACAAAAAGATGAATATTGAATTGCGTGGTGACGTAACAAGGTGAAGTATCTACTCACCCCCCATACTAAAACTAAACATTATCCTCAATGTTTCGAGTCTAGGGGTGAAAACACCCCATACTAGAGACGAAGTCGAACGCTTAATCTCGAGCATGGAAAAGGTAAAAAAAATAACCTAAAAGCCGTTTATGAATTATGCTAATAAGATAAACGTTAGAACATAAAAGGATATCATCGGATATCGGAATCTCCAAAGGAAACGATCAAAGCTCGAGTGATCTGTAAAACGAACATGAGAGGCTTCAATGATGACGATCAACCTAATAAATCACAATCATAAACAACCACGGAACAAAGGTTGGAAGAGCACAAGTCCCCTCGTTACATTAAACGAAGAAAGCGATAACATCTTTTTAATAGCCGAAAACATCTTTTTAATGTCAATTTGTCCTTGCTCAATCTTCGTGTTTTGAAGTTTCAAAGTATTTGTAAAGTCGTTTTTCAAAGTACCAATTTCTCCCTCTAATCGTCTCATATTAGCCTCATTCGTTTTCATGTAATTTTGAAAATCGTTTGACGAACTATTTTGATTTGAATTAAAGTTCCCTTGGTTTTGATTACTTCTTTGAAAATTTCCTTGATTATCACTCGAAAAATTGTTTCCTTGATTGTTGTTGTTTGAAAAATTCGAGTTTTGGTTATTATCTCGATTTTGCCAATTTAAATTCTGGCCTTGATTATAACCTTGATTTTGATTCGAAAAATTTCCTAAGATGATTCTAAAAAAAAAGTACAAAAATTGGAACAAAAGGCCATTCACAGGTTGAAGGCTCTTTCTATACTAGTCCTAAGATGATTCTAGAATACTTTAATAAAATATTACAACTCTGAAACCCTAGCTGCTGATTTCCAATCTTGCCCCTGTGGTCTTGACGTTTGAAAATGGTCAAAGGGGTTCCCATGTGATCTTGCTGGATGCCAGTAAGGTAGAAATGATCTTGGTCGTTTAAATGAACATTGGGGACCAAGAAATTGACGAGGTTCGTTGATTTTTTGAAAAGATGCTTGGTTTGCCAAAAATGGAGGAGTAGGGGACAAGGTGGGGGCCTTTAGGGGTCACGGGTGAAGACAAAAGTGAGTGGGTTATGGCTATGGTTAGGGTAATTAGTGATCTGGAGATCATAGGTCAAAAACCCTTTGATTTGGGGTTAATTGTTTCTGGAAAATATTAGGGTTTATGGGTGTTTTAGAAAAGGTTTAATCCGTTTTTTTGGGGGTGGGTTAAATTAAATTAGGTGTTATGGAGGGAAGTTTAATATAACTGAATAATCAGTTATATATTTAAGTGGGGTGTGACGTGGATAGAGGGTGATTGGTGATTGGCTGGAGGGTGGTAGTGGTACACGTGGCGAATGGTGAGTGGAGGGTTTAAGTTTCCTTGTCTGCCACAAATGCCACCTAGACTCCTTTGTTCTTGTCTTTTCAATTTGTATCAGCTTATATAGACATTCCCTTTGTATGAAACTTTCTTTTTTCTCATTTTGGCCACAAAACTTCTTCAAACATGTTTACAAGGGTATTTATTGCACTTTATGCATTCTTCAAGGGCCAATGATGTATAATATGGACATTTTAGGGACCCACATGTAATATTTGAGTTTTACAAGGGTTTAAAATGACAAGTCTTCAAAAGATGAGAGACCAATCTTGCCAATCTTCAAAACTTCAAGGACTTCAATGAAAATTCATGATTCGGGTCCGGTTCCTTGTGCGGCTTCGTTTCCCGTGTTCATTTTTGCTTGATTCCTTTGATCTTTTGTTGATTTCACGATATCCGTACCTAAAATACACAATGAACAAACAAAAGCATATATTTGGGTATTTTGATGATATTGTAAGCGTTTTAAGCCCGGTTTGGACGATAAGACTATGTATAATTAAAGTCTCATCACATATACTTACCCTAAACCCATTTATTTCACGACGATGAAGATTATGGTGACATAAGGATGGTAGGATAGGTTAATTCCAATGATTCTTCCAAAACCGGAGGAATCTCCCCAAGGACATTCCATAGCTAGAAATAGTAGTCCTTAGGAAAGATGGAAAAAGATTGTGAATGTAGCTGCATGCCGATCAAGTACTTAAGTTAGCACTGGACCAATCACAACAAGGTGCTAGTTATGACGTATTGGTAAGCATTGAAGGGGTTGAAGAATGAAAAAGAATTGTAAAGATGAAGGGTGTAAAAAAAGAAGCCCTCCTTACAACCTTAGGCAGAAACCGGGTCAACACATATGATATTGAGATCATTTTAATGATGCTCGATATTCAAGATAGACATCATGGACCCAGTGATGCAGTGCACAACCCTTCCCAGCTAACTCAGATATCTCTTAAAAGGTATTTGTTTTATTAGCACGGAGACAACGTATTATCTATCGATTTATTCACTCTGAATATATTGATATTGAAAAGGTGGCACTCCTCTCCAGCCTCCGATCACTAAAATCCAAAATGCACGATCGAGTCTAGAGCCGTTTGAGATCATCAAATATCTCATTAGGACACACTTCCATATTTCCTTGCTTCTTCACACACTGGGAAAAGTAAGAAAGATATTAAGAGTCCTACGCAAAATCTTCATGATCTTGCCTGAACATCCGAGTAATACGAAAGTATTTACAATGAAGATGGAAATCCTTCTTGAGCGAATATCAAAAAGCTCATGGTAGGTGACTTGTACGATTCTTTATGAATCAAACTTGTGATAACTGGAAAGCAACAGTTGTTTTATTCTTAATTGAATTTAAACACGTTCCAGGCCTCTACGCAATATCTCAGTGATCTTGCAAGAACACTCAAAGTGACACTCTTAAGTGTTCACAGTGATGAGTGGAAATCCTTCTAGTGTTAACATCAAACAGCACTTGGTAGGTAACTTGCAAGATTCTGTATGAATCAAGCTCGTGACAACTGGAAAGCAACGATGGTGTGATTCTTAATTGAATTTCACTTGTTCCAGGAATCGGAATTGACGGATTCAATCATGTGGATAATTTTATCCAAATGATTCACTCTTTACATTCGCAGTCAGCTTTGGACGGTCGAGTAAAGAGAACGGGTTTACCCGCGAAATCTTGTCAAGGAGATTTTTAGTTAAATCTACCTGCCACAAGTACGATATTTTATATTGTCCAACGGTCTTCGCCGACCAGAGGTAAAATGATACCGAATTAGAATTAAATGTTCAAATCCATTTCATTCGTGTCTACTTATGTTGCGGCATTTGAAGACAGTGGCGTTGCGGTGACCGAGAAGAAGTCGTCCCCACATGCTTGTATTTTCTACTACAACAAATTCAAGAAAGTCTAAAAGTTAAGTCTTCCTTGTATCAAACTCTGAAGCTTTCAAGAATTACAAAGGTATAAGTATGTGGGAAATGAAGTCACAAAGAGGAAAAGATCATAAGTGATGCACAAGATCAAAGGCAAAAGATCCATGCTCAAGATTGATATCAAATATCACATCAACCTATTCAGCAGAAAAGAAAAAGAAAAGAAATACGAAGACTGCCAGCTCAAGACAAGCATAGTATGCTAGGTTTATTCTATTATTGTAACTCGGGTACAGCCCTTGTTTGTAGTGACCTCCCTTAGGGGGAGATTGTTGGAAATACATTTTACGTATTAGAAAGGTTCGGTCACTCCAACAATAGATATAATAGAAGCTCGTTGTTTAGTTCATTTTTACTTATTAAACAAAGTCCAAACCGAGCCCACGTGATGTATGGGTCGGCGACCCAATATGTAAGCCAAGCCCACTTATTGTTGGAGTGACCGAACCTTTCTAATACGTAAAACGTATTTCCAACAATCTCCCCTAAGGGAGGTCACTCCAAACAAGGGCGTTACCCGAGTTACTATAATAAAATAAACGTAGCATACTATGCTTGTCTTGAGCTCGCAGTCTTCGTCTTTCTTTTCTTTTTCTTTTCTGGTGAATAGGTTGATGTGATCTTTGATATCAATCTTGAGCATGGATCTTTTGCCTTTGATCTTGTGCATCACTTATGATCTTTGCCTCTTCGTGACTTCATTTCCACATACTTATACCTTTGTAATTCTTGAAAGCTTCAGAGTTTGATACAGCGGAAGACTTAACTTTTAGACTTTCTTGAATTTGTTGTAGTAGAAAATATAAGCATGTGGGGACGAATTCTTCTGGGTCACCGCAACGCCACCGTTTTCAAATGCCGCAACATAAGTAGACACGAATGAAATGGCTTTGAACATTTCATTCTAATTCGGTGGCATTCTACCTCCGGTCGGTGAAGACCGTTGGACAATATAAAATATCATACTTGTGGCAGGTAGATTTAACTAAAAATCTCAAGAATAGATATAATAGAAGATCGTAGTTTAGTTCATTTTTACTTATTAAACAAAGCCCAAACCGAGCCCATGTGATGTATGGGTTGGCGGCCCAATATGTAAACCAAGCCCACTTTGTGGACTTGGTATAAAAGCCCTCTCCTTTGATGGAGAGGGTGTGGTTTTCATTTCTAATAAACATAGTTCCATTACTTTCTCTCTCTAGAAGTATAAAATCATCTATCTTTCTATCTCTTTCTCTCTCTAAAACATAAGCAAGATTTACAATATCTAACACTTTTAATCTTCATGAGACCAATTTGTGAGAAATGATACCGACTTGTAACATGATCACATATTCACCATATAAGAATGAGTTGACAAGGTTGGACCTGATTGATGAGAACATCATATGTATCACATGGTTCTTATCAGCATATGTTGGTCGCCTCGTCACATCTGAAGTCATCTCTTGACACCACATGTACGATTGGTATTGTAGTCTTGACACCAATTTGTGAACTTGGCACGTTCTGCATCAAAGATTCTGAATGCTTTACAATTGCTCCCCCTCAATTATTGACCCATGTTCTATTGAAAGAGCTGTAGTCGTCGTTTGAATAGTCGCATCGTCGAGTATGTGGATACCAATTGTAGATAGCTATGGTTGTAGAGATGATAACTTCATAAAAACAAGACTTCTCTTGTTTTAACAAATAAATGCACTGATGCGTACAGATATCCGTGTTAGATTGTGTTATAACCTAAACACAATCCCTTACATGGTTATAAAGTAAACCATGCCCGAGAAAATTAATTCCCGTTGTGAGCCAAAGCTTTCATAAGAAATACTTGACTTTAATATGAAAAGCAGGTTGCAGTCAGAAATAACTACGAGCCATATGGGCATGTCTTATGAAATATTTACAACTTTTGTACGAACTCTATTTATGGCTCCGCGTCAATATTAATCGACATTTTTAAGGCCGTAAATGTTATCGTACCAAAATACATGCCTTTGAAAAATAAAGTAAGAATATTTTTGGATATTTCTAAATTTTTCAATTTTTATGGTTTTTATATGGTTTTATATTTTTGTATTTTTCTTTTGTGGATAAAAATATAAACAATATATACAGATGATCACCAAGGATACGGAGAATAGTTTACCACCACTACTGTTTCGCTTCATCTGCCAGTTCCTTAAGAGTCTCAGGCGAGGAGGTTCTCAAACCTAGCTTGTCGGACGAAAATTCCATTCAAGCGCGATCTAAAGCCTTCGTGAAAATATCCACCAATTGATACTCAGATCGGACAAAGTAAAGCTCGATCACTCTATTTTTCACTTGCTCCTTGATAAAGTGGTAGCGAATGTCAATATGCTTCGACCGGGAGAATTGAACATTGTTGCAGAATAAGGCAATTGCACTTTTGTTGTCACAGTACATTGGAATTTTGTTGAAACCTAGAGCATAGTCGGTTAATTGCGATCTCATCTAAAGAATTGAGCACAACAACCAGACATAGCTATGTATTCTGCTTCCGTACTTGAAATTGCAGTGCTTTTCTGCCTTTTCGATGCCCAACTGATTAGTCGATCTCCTAGTATTTGCAAAGTTCCTCTCGTGCTACGCCTTGTATCTTGACAACCCGCGTGATCCGCATCTGCATATGCCATTAGTGCAATCGAAGAGTCCTTCGAATACCAAATTCCCCGATTAATGGTTTCTTTAAGATACCGAAATATCCGTTTAACACTAGCTAAGTGTAACTCACTAGGCCTAGTTTGATACCGAGCACACATACAGATAGCAAACTGAAGGTCGGGTTGACTAGCTGTGATATACAAAAGGGTACCAATCATTCCACGATAAAGTATCGGATCAACGGCAACTCCATGTGGATCTGTATCAAGCTTAGTTCGTTCCACCATTGGAGTATCCACGGGGTTGCAAGATTCCATCTTATATTTCTTAAGAGACTCAAGGGCATACTTGGATTGATTGATAAAGTTGCCTCTGGGACTCTGAGATATCTGAATACCTAAGAAGAATGATACCTTGCCCATCATTGACATCTTAAACTTGGAAGAAATGAGTGTCCCAAACTCATTGGATAAGGTTTGGGTCGAGGCAGCAAATATAATATCATCAACATATATTTGTACCATAATCATTTCTTTACCTCGTTTCTGAATGAACAACGTGGGATCCACCTTGCCCTTAGTGAAGCCTTGCGTAATGAGGAATTGTGACAATAGATCATACCATGCACGTGGAGCTTGATTCAACCCATAGAGAGCCTTCTTAAGCTTGTCCACATGATTAGGATATTTAGAATTCACAAAACCATCCGGCTGTTGAACATAGACCTCTTCCTTGATTTCACCATTAAGAAATGTCGTCTTCACATCCATCTGATAGACGATCATATTCATGTGGGCTGCATAAGCAAGGAATAGTCTAATTGCTTCCAAACGGGCAACATGTGCAAAGGATTCCTTAAATTCGATGCCCAATAATTGCTTGTATCCACGAGCTACTAGTCGAGCTTTGTTCTTCAATATTCTACCTAACTCGTCGAGTTTCACCTCGTACACCCATTTCAAAGTGAGTAACTACACTTGATCCGGGCATAGGACAAGTTCCCATACATCAAGACGTATAAATTCATTAAGTTTTTCTTGCATAGCTTCTATCCAACAAGATTGGGTAAATGCTTGTTGCCACGTCTTAGGTTCAACTTCATTGAGAAAAGCATCAAAATGACAAAACATTGCGCTTTCTTGTAACTGACTTCGTGTGGATACCGGACGATTAGGGTCACCAATAATAGAATCTATAGGATGATCCTTTGTCCACTTGTTGTCATGTTCAAGAATCCGTGGATTGGAGTAAACCGTAGTATGAGCTTCCTCTGAGGTGGACGATCTGGCTTGATTAGAGTCGGGAATAGGTACACCAAAGAATGGAAGTTCACGCATTTGAGCGAGTTCCAAATCGTGATGATCATCATCCTCTTCATCATCGAATGGTGTGACACGGGTAGTTGATACATGTGTTGGTTGAGAATTATTCGCTGTAGGTATATCTTGACCACTTGTAGGTATAGACGTATCTGATTGTGCTTCGGTTGCTAGCGCGACAACTTCGTTAACCAGAGCTATTACCTCACGTTCTGGAGCAACAATACTTGGAGGAGTAAAGAATTCATCAAAGAACGATTGAAACAACGTATCCCATTCATTCCTAGAAGGTGGTGTAAATGATGATGAAGAAGGGTTGTTTGGGACAAGACCAGAGCTAATGTTACTGGGTCCCATTTCATAAAGTGCGAGTTCAGAGCTGCTTTGCTCAGAAGCCATAGCTGTCAGCTCATCAAAATCGACATTCATAGTTTCGAAGATCTTACGATAATTACGATTGTAGATTCGATATGCCTTCTTTGTGGGTGCATAACCATTGAATATACCGATATCAGCCTTGGGTTGAAGTTTTCCCAAATTGTCACCATCATTATTTGGATAGCAAAGAGAACCAAATACATGAAGATATGATAAATCTAGTACTTTTCCATGGAGAAGCTCATAAGGTGTTTTATCATGGCGTTTTCGAATTAGTGACCGGTTTTGGGTGAAAATTGCTGTAGATACTGCTTCTGCCCATAAAAACAATGGAGCCTTTGCGTAAATTAACATCGTTCGAGAAGCTTCCATAAGTGTGCGATTTCGCCTTTCAATGACACCGTTTTATTGTGGAGTGCGAGCAACGGATGTTTCATGAGAAATGCCAACTTCTTCATAATAATCACACAATATTTACTTCACAAATTCGGTTCCATTATCTGTACGAATGCGTCAGACAGTAGTGTTGAGACGCACTTGAATCATCTTGAGAAATCTGATGATGAATTTAGGTGCCTCATTTTTTGTTGTCAGAAATTTCACCCATGTAAACCGAGAGTAATCATCGACAATGACGAGGATGTACCTTTTACCACTAAGACTTTTAACACGCATTGGCCCATAAAGATCCATATGCAACAAATAAAGTTTCTCTTGGTTGGTGTCTTCAGTCTTGGGTTTGTATGATTTCTTAGTGCTTTTCCCCATTGTACACGCGGAACACAAATGATCCTTGTGAAATGTAGGTTTAGGAAGACCACGAACAAGTTCGTTTTTCGCCAAATGATTAATAGCGTCAAAGTTAAGATGAGATAACCGTCGATGCCATAACCATGACTTAGTCTTTGATGCTTTGGAGAAAATACATACTGGAGAAGCGGCCATCATATCTTGTAGAGACAAAGTGTACAAATTATTCCCTCGAGTACCTTTCAATAAATCAACCCCTTCCAAATTATGAACGAAGCAGGTATGCTCTCGAAAAGCAACTTCTAGGTTTGCATCACAAAATTGTCCCACAGAAAATAAGTTGTGACCGAGACCTTCCACATAATACACTCTTGAAATTATAACATTCCCAATATGATATTCACCGTAACCCATTATCTTTGCAATATGATTGATATGGGTTTATTTACTCATATCATTTCTATCAATTAATGGACAATAAATGCATAAAACCAATGAAAATAGCCTTGTATATGTGTATTTGTTGTTTAATGTGTGTAGGTACCCAAGATCACGAAAACCGGCAAAATTGACACGAATTTGAAGAAAGATCGAGAAGCCAAAAGACAAGTCGTTTTTAGAGGATTTAACTTTATGAAAGTGATTTGGGCCTTGTGGTTCCCACTTATGATTAATGGGCCCAAAAGCCCATTTGAGGAGCATGTATTATTCACTTTTGGACAAGGCCCAATACAAAAGCCCAATTCCTTATCATATGTGATGGATGAGTTCTATTTAAAGCACACTTGGGCCAAAAGCCCAAAAACCAAACTCATAACAATTTCTATGAAACGTAAGGAGTATCTAGTGAATTTTCAAAAGCCCATTAGGGTTAACTTAAATTGTTGGACGATTATATTATATAAAGTGAATAACTTATTCACTTTGGTCAACCATTTACACCACACACATTTTCCTTCGTTACATCCTATGTGAAAACAGAAAGACCAAACGCAGCCATAACCAGTCACCACCACAAACCCTAATATCCAAAATTGGGGCTTTTTCTATCAAGAAAAAGTAAGCCACACGCGCTTTAAATAAATACCAACAAATTCGGGAAGAAGATGATGGCTGTATCAATCCAACGTGGCACCCTCTCTCATCATAGCTAGCCTTTAATTGGTGGAAACACCTCACTTCCTACCATTCCTCCAATAAGATCAAGCCACATCAGCAGAAAACTAGCACAACTAGCACACATCCATGCCACCTTGGTAATCCGTGTGCAAGAGAATCATTATCATCCGTTTGATCAAAAGAAGAAAGAGAAGAGAAAAATCCAAGGGCTTAGAATGGAGATGCTGCCTCAACAAACTCCTCAGCAAGGCATGGGGTTTGCCTATAAAAACCCCCAAATTATGTAATTTTAATCATCCCATTTTTTTTACTTTACAGTTATGATGTCAAAATAGATGTAGGAGTAATCATATTTTTATTTTCATAGTATTGTAATCAATTTTCAGTGATTAATAAAAGTTTATTTTGAGTTGAATTCGTCTCGATTTTATTTACTGTCAAAATTTTATTACAATTATTCTTTTTATATTATGTTTGATATTATATATAAATTATTTGATTAAGCTAAATTAATAGCTTTAATTAAATAATTAAAGTGAATTTGGGAAAAAACTTTTCCCTACTAGAAAAGTTCTAATTAAAGAGGCTGGTTCATTATATGATGTCTGGTTCAGTTCACATAGCTACTGGTTAGAGATGGTGTAGGGTGTTCATGGTTAATGGTGGTTTTATTTTTGTGTGTCGATTGTGTTCAAAGATAGCTCATCGCTATTTTCTTCTACAAAGGATCATCAATTCAAGGTAAATCTTATTTTAGTTTAATGATTATTATTTAGAATAAAGTGTTAACTGGTTTAATGTTTTTATGTATTGCTTAGTTGTTAAAAATATTGATTAGTTAATCTGATATAATTAGTCTGCTATTGTGGATTCTTGGGTGTGAAACTATTTATTAGATTTGATTAAGTGTTTGATTTAGCTAAGTCTACTCTTGTAAGTTTTAATAAATCTGTTTTAAATATTTGATAGATGTGGGTTTGGATAAATCTAATATTGTGAGATTTTTACAAGTGTTAGATGTTATAACTTTAAACTGTATAATGTTTTGTTAGTTGGGTTTTTGTAACTGGTTTATTAGAATTATATGCTGGGTATTTGGATAGTCATGATTTTCTTTTTAGTTAGTACTCTTAATATCTGCTTGATTTTTCATTCAAATAATAGATCTGATATAGTTTGTTTGCAAATATCTGTTACCTAAATGCCAAAGCTGTGGGATGAATAAGTAGGAATCTATTAGTTGATTAACTGCATTTTGCTTATTGTTTGAATATGTGAATGAGTTATATTTAACTAATATATTTAGCTGTGAGTTATTTTTTCTGCATTTGATTTGAGAACTTGTCTTCTTGTTTTGAACCTGTTTATCTGGTTTATTTGTTGATAGCCTTAAAGAAGTCACTCATGTGACTTTGACTTTCTATTTTTTAAGTAAAAACAAATAAAATTCACCAAAATTGTTCATCACTGGACTCGAACCCATGACCTCACAGTATATATACAAGCGTGCTAACCAACTGGTCTAGCCACTTGTTCATCACTGGACTCGAACCCATAAATACAGCTTTAGTATTTAATATAGCTTGTTAATATTTGGGTGTCAGCCTTTAAATAAATTTTAATACAAAGTTTCATTATTTAAATTTAAATCAATTGTTAAAATAAACTTTATAAAGCTAAAAAAACTAATAAAAATATATTGTATTACTGTTAAAAATTTAAATTGATTTTAATATTAGCTTTTAAATAAATTAGTTTTAAATGATTTTGTTTTAAATAAATTTTAGACTTAAATAGATTTTTGTTAATTAAAAGTAATTTACTTAAATAGATTATTTTAGTCTATAATTTTAAATAAGTTTTAAAATTGTTTTTATGTAAATAGATTAATTTTAAGTAGATTATAATTTTAAATAGTTTAAATAATTATCTTTTAGAAATTAATTGGGGAAACGATTCATGCACTTAGGATTTAGAAATTGGTAGAATTAATTTTAGATAAAAACCGAAATCAATTTCAAATCAATTGTCCAAATTAAAACAAACGTCTCAAGTTCATAAGATCCTTGTGTACAACGAACCGGGATCACTCACATGTTTAATTGAATCCTTCTTTGGCCTATTTATGGATTATTACATTTTCCTAAGGGTAATTTCCTAAATTTGCTTTATAACGTATCGAACTAAAATACACCGACATTCCTCATCACATCAAAAAATCTGGCGCCGCTGCCGGGGATCTTGTGTACGATTCGTTCGTGGAGATTTGTTGATTGTTGATTTGAAAACCCTTTCCATCCTCGGAAAGTTTTGTTATTTTTCTATTATTATAGTATATATCGTTTTTCGTGTTTTTTGTAATTACTATATTATATTACGTAGAATAATAAAATTACATATTTCCAAATAAGACCTTAGTTGGGATTTCATCACCTAGCTATTGTATTCGAATCCAAAACGAAAAAAAGGCAAAATAGATAAATACTAATAAAAAGTTTGAACTCGATTTATACAAACTATAAGGTGGGTATAAGGCGATGAGCTATAAAAGGCCGTCTAAGGAAAAAGGTGTTTAAGCGCTTTGTGCCACCTCGTTTCCCCACTTTCTTGTGCGTATATTGAGAGGGACGACCGATTATTGGTTTGCCGACTCAAGTAGTATTATATCTTATTTTTGTAGTTTACTTATTGAACCTCGAGACGTTTAGGTTTGCACCTACGTTTCAAAGTCGATCGAGGGTATATTACCTCCATAGTAATTATCCTTATTCCTTGTTTTTATCAATCTTTTTGATTGAGCAATACCAAATAAAAATACCAAAAATAATCTTCTTATAATCTAATTTCTTTTCTTCAACCCTTTAAATTCTCGTCACGTTGGTTTATGCAATTACGATCTACTCGACTTTTGATTAATCACGATAGGCTTGAAAACATTCCTCGTAGAAATAGAAATCGTCAACAACGAATAATGGAACCCGAGCTTCCACCTATTGTTGTAGAGATGGCCGATAACCGAACAATGGAGGAATTGCTCCGTGCACCCACTGAAGGGTACGGGGAAGCAATCGTTGTGCCGGCTATTTTGGCAGATCATTATGAGATTAAGACGGGTCTTTTATCACTCATTCGTGCTGACCAATTTCGTGGGAATAAGACCGATAACCCGCACTCTCACATTCGGAATTTTCTTCGTATTACCTCGACTCTCAAATTTAGAGATGTGCCGAAAGACGCGATTAAGCTCATGCTTTTTCCGTACTCGCTCGAGGGGAACGCTAAGCTTTGGTATGAAAAAGAACCACCGGGTTCAATTTTGACATGGGATGATTTAGTGTCTAAGTTCATTAATTACTTCTTTCCACTATCCAAAACAACTCACTTTAAGAATGAGATCACTAGATTTGAACAAAAAGTGCATGAATCGTTTGGAGTTGCTTGGAAAAGGTTTAAAGATTTGTTAAGACAATGTCCACACCACGGTTTCTCGGAATTACACCAAATCAATAATTTTCATAATGGACTTAATATGGTTGAACAAGATTCTTTAAATGCCGCCGCGGGTGGTAATCTTTTAAGAAAAAACTCCGAGAGACGCGTGGGGTACCATTGAGAATAAGTCTAGAGTGAAATATTCACGAAACACACCGGTTGTTTCCAATGTAAATTCATCTAATACCCAGATTGCTAGATTGGACTCTAAGATCGATAGTGGATTTGCTACGTTGTTGAATGAGATTAGGAAGAATCCTCATGGATCGATTAATATGGTTGAGAATTTTTGTGTATCATGTGGTGGAGCACATCCGAATTATGATTGTTCAACCACGGGGTTTGATCAAGCTAGTGCTTTTGCCGCGACGTGAACTTATGGCCCTAACGGTTAAGCTCCTCGTCAAAATCATGTTGCTCCACCGGGTTTTCCACCGGTTCAAAATAGATACAAGAATGGAAATAATGGGAACAATTTTAACCGTGGTAACCAAGGGAATTTTAATCAAGGAAATGGATTTCATGCTAATCAAAACAATCAAGGTTTTAAAAACAACAACCAAAATGATTTGTCAAGATTTATCAAAACAATGAGGAAAATTTGTAAGCTTTTCAAAACAATATTCAAGGACAAATGGCAACTTTGAAAAATAAATTTCAAAATACGATCAAGGGGCAAAATAACAAGATTGTGCTTAACCAACAAAGATTAGAGCAAAACCAAAACCGTATGCAACAAAGTTTGGAGCAAAGTGAAAATCGTATGGAGCAAAGATTGGAACAAAGTCAAAACCGTTTTAAGGAAAATCAAGCTAAGTTTGAAAACAAATTACTTTCGATGTTTGAGGGTTTTATGTAACACCCCAAAATGTGATATGCGGAAGCGGTGAAGCTCGGGGGCTGTTACGTCATTGTATCATAGTTCAAGGTACAAGAGAACGACTCTAAATGAGACGTTTTACAAAAATACCTCGTTGAATTTAAATAAAAGCATCAAAGTACAAAAGGTATCAGTTTCAAAAGATAGCGTAGCGGAATGTAAAAGTTTTAAACATCAACGAGATAACAGTTCAAAAGCATAAGTAAATAAATGTCCGAAGATAGCCAAGAAATGCATGCGGACTCCAAGTACTTCACACAGCAGATACAAATCATCATCAATTACCTAAGATAAATGCTAAATTGGGTTAACATAAAGTTGGTGAGAATATAGGTTTCAAGTAAAAAAATTCATAGTAATTCGATTTCAGATTTCATTTCATGTACACATGCAACTATAGGAGGTATAGTGCCAAGTGTAGGATAAATTGGGTGTTCACAATATATATGATAGCTAAGCTCGTGACATCGAAACTAATGATCCAGTACATACAATAGATTGTATATATAAATTTTGCCCCAATGGAGTACCTAGCCAAGATAACTCCGTTCACACAAATGGTATACACTCGTCCGGCGTCAGAATGCCCGAGTGGAGGTTGTCAACCCTCAATAGATCTATCCATATCATAGAGCTTACTCCAGCAGATTAATTAACGATTCACGATTGTGGGGACTACGGCTAAAGCAACTTAAGCTATCTCATAAACAATGTTCACAAAACGTTCACAGAAATCTAGTTTTACTTGCGTCCAGAAGCAAGCATCGAAAGCAGTTATCACAGCCCAAAACATTAAACATATAAAACAGTTTAATAGGGATCTATAAACTCACCTCAAGCAACGATTCAAACCGCACAAGTATGATCAAATAGTAACGAACAGCAACAACCTAAATATAATACTATAGTTTAGGCGCTAGCAAATAAGTCACAATAATTCGTCACGTACGTTACTCATCAATCATATATATATATATATATATATATATATATATATATATATATATATATATATATATATATATATATATATATATATATATATATATATATATTCTGGTTTGTAGTTAAAATCGTGACTTGTAAATATCATATCGTTATAAACATTATAGTATATATATACTTAGGCAAAAATATTTATTTTTGACTCGACGAAATTTCGACAGCCTTTCGGCGTAAATTTTAATTTACCCAAATTTATCTTAATAAATTTTCCAACATGATTTCTAACGAAAATTCGGCAGCCTTTCGGCGTCACATAAGAATATGCCATTTTTAGTAAGTACCCAAATCTCGTCCTAAAACCCCTAATTTCAACACTTTCTCAATCGCCAATGTTTCAACAAGTCATTTTCTCGCAATAGTATCAATTTCCACTTTCAACGCTCAAACTTTTAACGATACACCAAGTATTCACATTTCGCGCATATATCTCTTTACAAAATGAGTCCAACGTTTATACATACCATTTTTAGTACCCAATTCGACACTTAAAACAACTCCGTTTAACTCGAAAACGTCGTTTCGACCACTTTAAAAATCTAGACAGCAAGCACATTATAGTGTTTTTCACAAAAATTAAGTTTTCCGACAACGAAATTTAAACGACCATATCTTACTCATTTTAGCTCCGTTTTTAGCCCATAATATATCGAAACGAAGGTAATAACTTATATTTTCATAATATCATAGTAAACTAGTGTCAAAATGATAGGTGTAAAAACACTCATCCTTTTACCACTAAATTATAATGAAAACAAGACCATAACGTGTATTTTATGTCATAAATGTCGGAATTATGCGTGGTTTGTGTTTTTGTTGTGTTTTAGGACCAAAAGATGAAAAAGGAAGAAACACGAGCTTTCATGGGCTTTTATCGAAGAAAAAGACAAAAGACGAAGTCAAGAAATCAAGAGTGCAAAAAGAACGGAAGTCCAAGGCTTGTTCTGAAGATTTATCGAAGAAAAAGTCTAAAGACGGAAGTTTAATAAAGCCGAGGAACTCAAGTCTAGTAAATGAAGAAATTATAAGACGAGTTCAAATAATCCCGAGACAAAGTTGAAAAAGTCGAAGAATTAAGAAGACAAAAAGACGAGAAAGAAATAAGGAAGGAAGCAACACATGCTTAACCTCCCTAATCACTATAAATACCACCCATTTCACCACATTTAATGTTGTTAGCTAATTTGACAAATTAGACTTTCCACCATTTTCATTTCTTACAAATTTATTTTCATGTCAATTTAAATACTTGTCTTGCACTTTAATTCCTTTAATTCCAAGTAAGTGTTTTTAACTTTGTTATTGAATTTTTACCTTTAATCAAGCTTTTCTTTATCTTTCTCATTCTACTTTTCTTGTTTTTGGTTTATTGCAAATTCGGATTAAGCAAAGTTTTGCTTAATCTCTTTGCTTATTTGATTAAAAAGTTCACCTTTTTACTTTTATCTAACTTTTCGTATGAAATAAGCTATAAGTTTGACAATCTTATTGGCTTGTTTTGTACTTAGCTTATTTGCTTTTCTAAGTTTTCTAAAAAGTTTCATCTTTCTAAAAGTTTGCTTATTTTGTTTACATAATTCGTGTTTTGAAAAGTTTTTAAATTTGTGGCTTATTGTCTCGTCTTATTTCCATTTCATTTAAGTTTTTGATATTAGCTTATTAGTTTTAGCTTATTTAGCTTTTGCTTATTACGAATTGTACTTCCATCGGAAAGTGAGGGATTTTACACATTGCGACAGCTTTACTCTTATTCCGATGGTGACAGAATTGGAACAAGGGTTATCACATTCCAACGGTTTTGCGATCTAGAGTAATAACCCCCCTCATTTCGATCTGGGATTGCGATTGCACATTGCGATCGCATATTCCGACGGCTCTTGAGGTATTTTAAATCGAAGTGCTGCCCAATTTTACTTAGCATCATTCCGATTTGAAATATCATTCCGATAGGTTGCATTTTTCAACATTCCGATAGATAGCACCTTAATTATTCCGATAGACTGATTCCGATGGCACATTCCGATCTGGATTCCGATTGGTGTGGTGACAGCATTCCGATCTAACATTCCGATGGTTTTTGGTTTGGAATTATATCTTGCTTTGTTTGATTTTCAAGTTACATTTTTATTTACTTTGTCAATTTAATTTTTCGTCACGCTTTAGTTTTAAATCATTTAATCACTTTACTTTTAAAGTTTTAACTTTACAAAGTTACATTTTAATTAGCTTAGTTTTAATTACCCGCCATTTACTTTTAAAAGTCTTGCAACTTAATTTTACTACAACGACAAATCTTTGTATTAAATGGCGCCCGTGCCGGCTCTTTTCGTTAAGATTAACGGTTTTCTGTGAGAGACGCGTTGAGTTTTGGGATCCGTTCACTCGTGAACGTTACTTTTCTTGCTCAAAATTTTTCAAAAATCCACAAAAATTAAAAAATAGTTAAAAATCCAAAAAAAAAAAAATTCAAAAATTCCAAAAAGATTTTATTTTATATTTGTATATATATTGTCTATTGCTTTGGTATCTTTTTATTTTTCTTTCGCAGGTGTATGCGTACTAGATCTTCAACTTATCCAGAGCCCGAGACTCGTGAAGATTTAGCTATGGTAGGTGTGAACAACAACAATAACCCACCGCACCTCAACAATAACAACAACAATGTTCCCCCACCTGATCTTCGGACAATGGAGGAGCTTTATCAACCCACAATGTATGGACGAGGAGGACAGATTGCGCCGATGCAAATCACGGCTCCGGAGTTTTCGTTGAAGCATCACATGATCCAACAAGTGCAAACTAATCCATTTCGCGGATTTCCTGATGACGATGCCAACAAGCACCTCGACAAATTCATTACTAATACTCAAAGCATGAAGTTGCCCGGTGTTACTATGGATATTCTTCGCCTTCAGCTCTTTCCACATACTTTATCCCACCACGCCGAAAAATGGTTTGATCGTCTCCTAAAGAATTCAATTCATACTTGGGATGACATGACTCAACGCTTTTTGTCGCACAACTTTCCACCATCCATGGTCACGAGCCTTCAGAATAAAATTAGTGGATTTACACAATAACATGATGAATCACTTTTTGATGCTTGGGAACGATATAATGTTTTGATCGATCGATGTCCAAACCACAACATGCTCCCCGTCACCTTAATTGATACTTTCTACAATGGTTTAACTTTTCGTGATCGTGATACGATTAATGCAGCCACCGGTGGCACATTTATGAAAAGGAGACCTGAGGAGTGTAGAGAGCTAATAGAGAACATGACTAATCACCACAAAAACTGGGATTCTTCTGCATCTTCAAGGAATAACCCGAGAGTCAATGTGTCTTCTACTTCTGCAAACCCTGATATCACCGAATTGACCCGCGTAATGGTCGACATGAGCAAGAATATGCAACTTTTGGCTACAAATCATCAACAACAAGTTAAATCTGTAGCAATTTCCTGTGAGACTTGCGGCGGTCCTCATTCATACACTAATTTTCATTTTACTCATGACAATCCGGAAAACGTGTATGCGGCTTATGGTAACTACTCAACGGACAATTACCAAGCCCGACCTCAAGGTGATCGTAACTTGCTAAGTTACCGTTCTAACAACTTTCTTTCACCCAGTTTTTCTCCTCAAAACCACAACCCCAACAACTACAATAGAAGCAACCAAATCCCACCTCGAGCTTCTAATCCTTATCACCCACCCGCTCAACAAGCCCCACCCATTAATAAAGATGTTGAAGCCTTAATGAGAACCCAAGGAGAGCAAATTAAGAATCTGCAAAGCCAAATTATCAATTTGAAAGGGGATATCACTAAGCAAGGTAATGACATTAGATCTGAGCTTCGACATGATATACAAACCTCTTTTAGCACTCAAACAAATGATTTGAAGAATATGCTGGCTAGTTTCTTACCAAGTACTCGACCCGCTACTTCGGGCTCTTTACCTTCAAACACCGTCACCAACTCAAGAGAGAATGTGAGTGCTATGGAGCAACCTTAGTAGGACCATCCATCCCTCCCCCAGTTACTCCATCTACACCTCCTCCACCTCCATTTATTCCTCCTACTCCCACGCCTAGTATTAGTTCTCCATTACCGTCTCTACCTCTTACTGAAGTACCCAAGAAGAACCTTTCACCGACCCTACCTTCCACCTATAAACCCAATATTCCTTATCCATCTCGCTTAGACAAGGCCAAACTGCAAACCAAGGATGACATTCAAGTGTCAAACTATTTAAAGAAAGTTTCAGAAATGACCATCACTTTTAGCCTTGTCGAAGCTCTTGCACAAATGCCTAAATTTGTTAAGATGTTTAAGGAATTGCTTAGCAAAAAGGAGAAGATGGCCGAGTTTGTTAATACTCGATTGAATGAAAATTGTTCTGCCGTCCTTCTTAAAGAACTTCCGGAGAAACTTGGAGATTCTGTTCGTTTTGTGCTACCATGTACTTTTCAGCAAACCGAAGAATTTACTGCTTTAGCCGATCTCGGAGCAAGTATAAATCTGATGCCTTTAAGTGTCTGGAAAAAGTTATCATTACCCGATCTTACACCAACAAAGATGACTCTTGAGCTTGCAAATCGCACTCTCGCTTACCATCTTGGTATTGCCGAAGATGTGTTCATTAAAGTTGGCACCTTCACTTTTCCGGTCGACTTTGTCGTCGTTGATTATGAAATGAACCCTCGTATTCCTTTAATACTTGGTCGGCCATTCTTGAGAACCGGAAAAGCTCTAGTCGATGTTGTCGAAGGTGAGTTAATCTTAAGGGTCGGGAATGATGCACAAGTGTTCAAAATGGGGAAGATCACAACCAAATAAAATGGAAGAGAATCAACGAATATGATTAATGTGCTTGATGATTTTGTCGTCTACAACAATCCTCTGTTCGATTCTTGCTATGATAATCCACTGTTCCAAGATGATGTGGATGATTCTCTATCCAATTCTAATCCTCCACCAATTTATGATTCTCCACCGATCTTTGATGCTTATGATGACGAATCTAGTTCCAATGGAGATGATTATGATGATTTTACTTCTGAGTATCCTGACATGCCCACTTATGATGATTTTGATGCGGCTGATACTCTCTCGAGTGATTCTTCACATGATGAAGATCCTCCGCCGACAACACTTGATCCTACTTTGGATGACTACTCATTTGAGGAAGACTTTGCTACTTTTCTCAACACTTACTTCCCAAATGAGAGTGATGCTCCTCCTTTGGACTTTGATGATTATGGTCTTTATCCTCCTTTGGATATGAAGAAACCCACTTCAAAGGAGAAGAAGCCGGTCGACACCGATATCCGCAGAACTTATGTCCTAACTCCTCTCTATCCTCCGTCTGAGGATGAGATTGCGAGATTTATGATCGGATCCTCTTCAAGGTCTGCTGAGCCTGAGTGTTATTTTCCTATAAAGGAAAAGGTGTTCGACCCCGGTATTGCACTTTTCAAGCCATCTCAGTATCCATCAGATGCAATAAAAGGAAACATCTTTGGTACTTATGGAGACATGCTTGCACTTCACCCTTGCTACCACCGTGCTCCATCGCTGCTTAAGGGAACCTTGCCTACTCTTCTTTGTCTTGCCTTGTTCACCTTAAGCTTGTGCTATTTGATGGACGAAAACCATGTCTTTGATCCCGGTGGATGTGTTTCAAGCTTCTTCCTATGCTAATCAAGGTCGAGTCAGGCTCACGACTCGGTTATAAAAACAAGCGCTTCTCGGGAGGGAACCTGCAGTATCTATCCTTTTTCTCTGTTTTTATAATAAGTGTAGGGGGAGACCCTAGTATGTGTTTGTTGTTTTCTTTCTTATCATCTGCAGGGATTCGAGCTTTCAAAGATCCATTCTTGATTACTTTTGACAAACCGTGATTCCGTGTTCCCATCTTCCCGGTTATATCCTAAACTCTTTTGATTATCTATTTTATATTTTCCAATATTAAAATAGGAATCTCGTTAGTTGTCTTTTCCTTAGCAAGATTTAAATAACGTGCACAATGTCCTAAGTGTAGGGGAGTTTAATCCCACATGTTTAAACATTGAGGACAATGTTTATATCAAGTGTAGGGGGACTTCTATCGAAGTTAAGTGGACTTTTCCATGAATTTGACCTCATTTTAACCGAAAATTCGATTTTTCGATATTTTTCAAAATTTTTAATCTATTTTGGCCTTGTTGTAGTTTCCTTCATTTTTTTGTTATTTTCTCTTATTAAAATAAAATGGTTTTAGCGAATTTAGATATCTTTGATATATTAGGCCCGCCGTGAATATTTTGACTCAACCCGAGTTTACTTATCCAAATTTACTCTAGCTTGTATCCTTAACCATGTAGACCTTAATTGGTTTATTAGGCTAAGTATCCACGAGTCTCATTCCTTGAGATTTTAAATTGTGAAGAACGAGAAATGATAGAGTTAGTTATAAGTTTGGTATTCTTTCATTAACTTATGTGAGTTAATTATGATCTTTTTCTCCCATCGCTTGTAAATAAATAAATGCAATAAGTAAGGTCGTACGGTCTGAAAAATTACTTAGCTTCTAGCCCAAGATCGTTTAAAAGTTGCTCGGTATTAATTAGAGTTCATAGCCAAGGCATAACTTATTGAAACGGGACGCGAAGATTGGCGAGTCCAAAAAGGCCCTAACAAGGCATGAGGATTCCATTTTGTTGCTAAAGATTCAAGATGATGTGAAAAGCATTATTCCAAAATCAATATGAAGGATCAAGACACACGACGAAAATAAATTACTCCCATAAAGATCATGGAGAAATCTATCCGAAAGACCCTAACAAGGTATGAGGATAAATAGATCCAAGTCCGAAAAGGAGGCGGATCGTTGTATATCAAAATCCTAAATAAGGATTGAAGAAATAATGAAGAAGTCGTGGTCAACATTTGAAGAAAATATCTCAACTACCCCAACTGAAGATATACACTATAGACGAAGAGAAGACCATAATTTCAAGATCGTCTTCTCAAGATTTGAAGTATGAAGTAAATGCCAAATATCGGTCCGAGAAAGGTCTCAAATCGTGAAGCGAGTTATGCCAAGATATGAACTTTATGAGGTTTCGAGAAGCAGTTTTAAAAGATTTTGTCCTTTAGCTAATTATGGATTAGATCGTCCTACTTTATTTTCAGCCTTAATAAACTATTGAAATAAGTCAACAATGCATCCTCGTGATCATTCAAGACATCAATAAAATATAAGAGATACCCGTAGGAATAAGGGAGTCTAAGTGATTAATTAAACCGCATGAGTCAGTGTTAGTTGTGCTAACTTATACTAACAATGATCTCGTTTTTAAGCTTGGCATGGGGAACGTGAAACTTGAGGATGATAAACATTCATGACACCAAAGCCCTAATGTAAGTCTTAGATTTCTTTACAAGTTTCTTCCTTCTAGCATTATGTTATTTTCTATCTTTTAAATTTTCCTTAGTTTCTATTGTTTAATAAAGGCCAAGGTAGGTTGATTATGATGGAGAATGTAAATCTTACTTTTTCACTAAGCATTGCATGAGGTTATTGCAATGGTCAAGTGTAGGGGATTTGATAGGTGTGAAAACATCCATCCTTTTACCACTTAATTATAATGAAAACAAGACCATAACGTGTATTTTATGTCGTGAATGTCGGAATTATGCGTGGTTTTTGTTTTTGTTGTGTTTTAGGACCAAAAGATGAAAAAGGAAGAAAACACGAGCTTTCACGGGCTTTTATCAAAGAAAAAGACAAAAGACGAAGTCAAGAAATCAAGAGTGCAAAAAGAACTGAAGTCCAAGGCTTGTTCTGAAGATTTATCGAAGAAAAAGTCTAAAGACGGAAGTTTAATAAAGCCGAGGAACTCAAGTCTAATAAATGAAGATATTATAAGACGAGTTCAAATAATCCCGAGACAAAGTCGAAAAAGTCGAAGAATTAAGAAGACGAAAAGACGAGAAAGAAAGAAGGAAGGAAGCAACACATGCTTAACCTCCCTAATCACTATAAATACCACCCATTTCACCACATTTCATGTTGTTAGCTATTTTGACAAATTAGACTTTCCACCATTTTCATTTCTTGCAAATTTATTTTCATGTCAATTTAAATACTTGTCTTGTACTTAATTCCTTTAATTCCAAGTAAGTGTTTTTAATTTTGTTATTGAATTTTTACCTTTAATCAAGCTTTTCTTTATCTTTCTCATTCTACTTTTCTTGTTTTTGGTTTATTGCGAATTCGGATTAAGCAAAGTTTTGCTTAATCTCTTTGCTTATTTGATTAAAAAGTTCACCTTTTTACTTTTATCTAAGTTTTCTTATGAAATAAGCTATAAGTTTGACAATCTTATTGGCTTGTTTTATACTTAGCTTATTTGCTTTTCTAAGTTTTCTAAAAAGTTTCATCTTTCTAAAAGTTTGCTTATTTTGTTTACTTAATTCTTGTTTTGAAAAGTCTTTAAATTTATTGCTTATTGTCTCGTCTTATTTCCATTTCATTTAAGTTTTTGATATTAGCTTATTAGTTTTAGCTTATTTAGCTTTTGCTTACTACGAATTGTACTTCGATCGGAAAGTGAGGGATTCTACACATTGCGACAGCTTTACTCTTATTCCGATGGTGACAGAATTGGAACAAGGGTTATCACATTCCGACGGTTTTGCGATCTAGAGTAACAACCCCCCTCATTCCGATTTGGGATTGCGATCGCACATTGCGATCGCATATTCCGACGGCTCTTGAGGTATTTTAAATCGAAGTGCTGCCCAATTTTACTTAGCATCATTCCGATCTGAAATATCATTCCGATAGGTTGCATTTTTCAACATTCCGATAGATAGCACCTTAATTATTCCGATAGACTGATTCCGATGGCACATTCCGATCTGGATTCCTATTGGTGTGGTGACAGCATTCCGATCTAACATTCCGATGGTTTTTGGTTTGGAATTATATCTTGCTTTGTTTGATTTTCAAGTTACATTTTTATTTACTTTGTCAATTTAATTTTACGTCACGCTTTAGTTTTAAATCATTTAATCACTTTACTTTTAAAGTTTTAACTTTACACAGTTACATTTTAATTAGCTTAGTTTTAATTACCCTCCATTTACTTTTAAAAGTCTTGCAATTTAATTTTACTACAACGACAAATCTTTGTTTCCCACCAAAAGACGACTGAGTCGCATAGTTAACCAATAGTCAATTCGATTAGACCGATTTCAATGAACAATTTTTCTAACTAAAATCTAGTTATTACAAAACAATTTTTACGACCCTCTATGCCTCTTATAAAAATCGGACAGATTATATACTTTTCGTAAAAACTCGTTTTCGACCATTTTCAAGCGTACCCACTAGTAGTAACACTACTAGTTCCCTCCAATTATTCATAAACACACTCAAAATACAAGATTTATCTTCAAGTCCACAAATCTAAAAATATACATTTTTATATTTTACAAGTCTTTCAATTAAATCATTTTCATGCATGGATCTAATTGATCCACACATAATTTTCATAGATCTAAAATATTTCATGACCAAAAATAATTTTTATCATTTTATTTCAAGAAAATAGTTGATGAGTAACATGCATGCATAGATCTACATAGATTATGCATGAAAAATGAAAAAGATGAAAAAGGTTTAAGAAATAACCTTGAGTAACGACTCTACGTAACCACGACAACCCGATCTACGCTCTAACAAACTAATAATCAACAAGAACCCAACTTCTATAAACTATAACCAAAACTTCTCAAATCAACAAACCAAGAAAACCCATTCTTCCTTATGCTTGTACAAACCCTAGGATGTATTTATTTTGTGTTAATTGTTCTTAAAATGAAGCTTCAAAAATTCAACAATGGTGGAAATGGTGTAGGTGTTTGTGCCGTGTGTTTTAGAGAGAGAAGGAGAGTTGTGTGTGTTTTTTTGAGTGAAGTGTATGAGTGAATAATGTGAAGTGATTTTGAGGTGAAAAGGGTTAATAGGTTAAAATGTGTAGGAAGGTGTAAGTTAAGCTCAAAATGGCAAAATGAAGAAAATTTGGTTTATCTTGCATGTGGGTGAGTTTGGCCGGTTATGGGGAGGGTCCCACAAGGTAAATGATTCAAATTTTTTACTATGGTAACTAGTTAGAAGGTTTAAGGTAAAAAGGTTAGTTAGTTTTAGGTAAATGTTGAAAAGTATATAGATAAGTTTAAAATTACTAAAACTTAAAAATTTGACGAAATATATTAAATTTATGATTTTTCGACGAAAACTGACATTTTATGATTTATAAAGTATTTTATGCATGCTAACGACGGTTAAACGTAAAAACGACGTAAAATACGAAAACGCGATACATTAATTAAATATTCACAGAAAATACGATGTATTACTATAAATAGCAAAATACTAACATACAGGCATACAGACATATACATAAATATTTAAATACGCTGCTCATGAAAATACGATCACGCTGTTAAAAACTAAGCAGTTAAGCACATAATTCACAGATAACGAATAATCTCACGGATTATCGTCAATTCATTGACCGTCACAGCATTTTGGTCAGACTCACAGAAAGTGTTTAGAATAATGACTGAGCATAGTGTCAAGTCATTACTCGTCATCAAACAGTTTTTCAGAAAACGCGGGATAACTTCCCGGTTCCAACACAGTTAAATCACATAGTTGACTAAATAAAAGGTCAAAGGGTAAAATAATCATTTTTACAAAGTAGGGAAAATTACCAGGTGTTACATTTTATGTGCAAACCTTCCTCCTCTTCGGGTGGCTTACCTAGCAACACCATTCCAAACCCAAAGGGAGAGATTAAGGCCATCACGGTTTACAATGATTATGATAATTTAGAAGATGTGATCGAGTGTGATCCTCCACCTAAAGAAACCTTTCTAGATGTTACCAAGGCTACTTTCAATATGAATAGTTCCGTGGTTTTCTTTGATTTCTATCCCGAGAAATATGAAGATCCAGGCCAATTTTTGATACCTTGTGTTTTCAAAGGGTTTGAGGTATGCAAAGCTCTAGCCGATCTAGGAGCTAGCATCAACTTAATGCCTTTATCCATATGGAAAACTCTTGACTATTTCCCAATTACTCCCACTCAAATGATCATTGAGCTTGCTAATGGAACCACCGCCCACCCGGTTGGTATAGCGGAAGATGTCATTTATAAAGTGGGGAAGTTCGTATACCTTGCCGATTTTGAAATCGTTGATTATGAGACCAATCCTCGTGTGCCTTTAATTTTAGGACGTCCATTTTTATGCACGGCTCAAGTTCAAGTTGATATGAGGAAAGAAGAGATAAAATTATTTTATGGGGATAAAAATATTATTTTCAAACCGGAAAAACTTCCAAGATTTGTTTCTAAAAAAGTGGAAAGTGTAAAACTTGTTGAAACTTTTGAAAATAACATAAATAAGAATTTTCTCATTTACAAGGGTGTATGGCCAATTATAGAACCCTCATTTCGTGAAGAAGAAAAGTTAATTCCGGAGGGAGATGTTTGTTTTGTTGAAACGTGTTGTAATATTACTTCATCTCCACTCACTCCACTCGAGGATGATGATAGTTATAAGATCGATAAGGAAATTGATGATTACCTTAGTGCACCATTCGATGCTAGTGAGTTTGATTGTGAGAACTTTGATCCCGAGGGAGATATTGCTTTAATTGAAAAATCATTGAAAATGGACTCATTTTCACTCTCTCCGAAGGACCAACTTGATGATCCTAAGGCACAATCTTCATTTGAAGAGCCTTTAATTCCTAACTTCACACCGAGTGAGGTTAGTGACTATTCGTTGGATGAGTTCGTCGGTGAACTTGTTGCTCTTATTGATCCACTTCCACGGGGAAGTGAAGACGTTTTCGATCTCGAGATCGAGCGTGATCCTCATGTTTTACCTTCCATTCTTAAGGAGTTCTCCGATGAACTACCTTCTAATGAGAATGATGATCTTGTATCCGAGTGTGACACACTTGATACTTTGTCGGATATGTCTTGTGATGACAAGATTGATGACATTTATGTGACTTACTCGAATCCTCTTTTTGATTTTGAGGAAAAGTCTAATGAACCAAAGGAAGACACTCTCTATCTTTAGAATGTTTCTAATGACGGTGTTGAAAATCCTTGGTTTGATCACCCGATTTATGATGATGATAATGTTGAATCGGAGGGAGAAATATTCTTTACTCCAAATCTCCTTCCCACTCGCTTTGATCTTAATGTGCAGGTTTTTCATGCAACTCGTTTTGAGTACCATGACCCCTTTGTTCACATTCATAAGAGTGACAAGGTTAACAAAGTCATGCAAGTTGATGCCATTATAGTTGAGATTTTTACCCCACCATTACCATGTGCTTTATATGATTTTAGATTATCATGGGGGGAAGACACTGGGTTGTCTATTCCTTTCTTTCCCGAGGACGAGGTATTCGACCCCGGAATCATTGATTTATGGAAATCTCGGCCTTTCACCGATGTAATAATTGAAAGACTTTTCGATCATCTTGGTGCGAGTTTATCTCGGGGAGCATACTATATCCATATCATGATTTGTGACCACCATCTCTTTTTGGAGATTTATGTTGGAGTTTTATCCTTTTGCTTGTCATTCGACAACGAGGATGTGATCTTTGACCCCGGCATCGTGCTTTATTATGGATTTTATTCCATTATGCTGGTTTTCACCATTTTCCCTAAGGACCAATGAATGCGGGGATCGAGTCGAGCTCATAACTCGGTTAACAAAAACGAGGTGCCTTGTGGGGGAGTCCCATACATTCTATCTTCTATCTATTTTCTAACACTAATAAGGCTTGATCTTCTCAAGCTCGTGCTCGTGTTTTGTTGTGTTATGAATCTTAGGTACGACCCTAATCATTGACGACTCTCGTGTTCGGTTTTTGCCGGTCCACTCGAGCTTCCATACTTTGATTTTCAAAAGGGGCAGTCGCTATCCTTTGATTTTTATCGACTAACGTTTTATCTTGAAGGATAATTAATAAACGACTTATAGATTTGCGTGCTCTTACCATGTTAGAACTTTTGCATTAGTAATACTAGGGTATTTTTTGTTCAATTAAGTTCGTTTTTCCTCGACTCGACTCGAATTGATATCCGGTTTAACGTAAAAATTAATTTTATTTTTGGTAACTATATTTTTTTTGGTTTTTTAAACTAAAAGACTATTTAATATTAAAAACTATTATAACAATTTAAATAAAACTAATTTTAAAATAAAACCTAAATCTAAATTGAAATCTAATTAATTTTAAACTAAAGATTTTTAAAAACTTAAAATTAAATCTATTTTAGAATAAAACTAAATTAATTGAAATAAACTAATTTAAAATCTATTTAAAACTAAATTAAAATTATAAAAGTAAATAAAATATTTTTTTTAACATTTTATATTTTTCAAAACTGAATTAAAAAAAATGAAATGAAACTTTTACTTAAATGAACTAGAAATGTGTATTTAATCTACTCATTAAAATCTGACAAGGGAAAAATTGCTATATTAATTAAATCCTAAGTTAACAAACACAAGAAAGGGTCAAGCTCAGTTGGTTATGTCGTTTGGCTCCTGGACAGGAGGTCCAGGGTTCGAATCTGGGCAGAGACAGATTATGCTATTTAATATTTTTGGATTTTTAACTTGCTCAGACCAATAGGGTCTGAGTGTTTATACAACAATATTAGTAAACCAAAATAAGCCAAAAAAAACTAAACCAAATAAGCGAGCAACAAATAAGCTGAAAATCAGGTAAGAAGAATAAGCAACACGCTAATAAGGCAGATAAGCTAAACGAAGATAAGCTATAATAGCAAACAACCAAAATAAGCTAACTGAAATCTTAAATAAGCAAAAACATAATAAGCTAAAAACTAAGATTCAGAATAAGCAAAACAAACACCAAAATAAGCAAACACTACTACAGATTAATAACTAACTCGATCAAACTTAAACGAATGATTAAACCAAACAGATTAAAGCAAACTGACACAGCAACAATCGAAACAAATTTAACTGATAATAAACTAAGCAAATTCAAGTGACTCCACACCAAAACAGTTTAAACAAAAGTAAGCAGATCCAATTATTCTACGAACCAAACAATAATCAGTACTAAACAAAACGAAATAAGCAAATACCAAAACTATTCGAACCAACAGAAACTTAAACAATCATAAACAGATTTATCAGAAACTTTAAACTAAATAAATCCAAGAACAATAAGTAGATAAAAATGAGCAGATAAGCAATACCGAAACTTATCAGATTAAAACTAAACTAAAACATAATAGACTTGACAATAAATTTAAAAGAAGAACAAACCTATGACGATTTCCGTAGAGCTGTAGGGTGGGCGCTGTACCCCCTATTAATCGAAACCGAGACCAACAAACACCACCGTTTTTACCCAATCTCAATCATCACCATCAAAAACATCAACAGTAACCAGAACAGTACCAACGAACTAATATTTTTTATTATTATTTTTTTTTTCTTTTTATCTTTCCAGTGGGGAAAGAATATTAACTTTTCATATTACTTTAATAATTATTTAATCAAAATAAAATCAAAGTAAATTGCGATAATTAAACGAGACAAAAATTTAATAAGACTAAAATTTCATTAATAATCAAACTTTGATTACAATACTTTAAAAAAAAGAAAATTACAATAACCCTAATTCTATTTTTTCAGAAATAAAAATTAAAATAAAGGAAAAGCACCCAAAATTACAGATATGAAGGGGTTTTTATAGGCAAACCCCTTAGAAACCCTCTTCTTAGCTTCAAAGGTAAGCATCGAATCACAGCCGTCCAATCCTTCTTTTCTTCTTCTCTCTCTTCAATTTCTTGATCTAATTGCTGAAAATAATTCCCTTGCACACGGATCACCAGGGTGTTGAGAAATTGTGTTTGTTGTGCTAGTTGATGGGTGATGTGGAGTGTATCTATTGGTGGATTGGTGTGTGGAACGTGGCATAGCCAATCAAATCAGGAAGGATTGGCCATGTCAGGATGAGAGGGGAGGACCACAATAGTGCTTGCTGCGAAAAACTTGGGGATTAATCCCTCATGGTATGAATTAACCATTGAGGGTAAAACCCCCAATTTTTGATGGTTAATTTATGTGAAGGTAAAAATTAGGGTTTGAGATTGGCTGCGAGTTTTGGGGAAGAAAGAGAAGTGGGTGAAAGTCTCAACTTTGTTTGTAACGTAAAAGTGGGGTGTGGGGTAAATATTTTTTATTTATTTGTGGGTTGAAGTAAATGGGGATACACGTGTGAGGTATAAATGGGATTTACGTTTGAGAGTTGTGTTGACTGAAAACTTTGACCTAGCCAAATCGTTCCACCATTATTTATTCAGCAATTGGGCTTTAGCCCAATACACTTTTAATACGTCCCATGTTATAATATTTTCACTTTGTATTTGATTTTGGGCGATAATGGGCTTTTCAAGAATAACTTAAGCATCTTAAAAACCCCAAATGGGCTTTTTAGCCCATTAACCCAAATGTGGGACCCACAAAGCTCCAATGTCTTCAAAAAGATTAAATCCGATAAAATCGAGCTTGATTTTGGCTTTCTTGATCTTTTCTTCAAAACCGTGTCGGTTTAGCCGGTTTTTGTGAACTTGGGCACACTTTTGGTCTTTTGATTTTGTCTTCGTCTCTTTCTTGGAATTTTCTTCAACATTTGACCGTGAAATCCCGTGTTTTCTCTTCTTTTGATCATTTGTACCTATTTAATACAAAAACACAAAACCACGCGTAATTCCGACATTTACGATATAAAACACATGATTAGGTCTTGTTTTTCCTTGATTTTAGTGGCAAAAGGATAAGTGTTTACACACTTATTAAATCCCCTACACTTGACCATTGCAAGGACCCCATGCAATGCATAGTTTTAAAGCATAAGTTACATTTTTCTCATAATTAATCCATCTCGGCCTTAATTACTATTACTACTACTACTACGCCGAAAAGATTAAAAATTTAAAAGGAAACAAAAGTTATAATAATTTATTAACATGGAATTTATTTGATGGAAGAAACTTGTAAAGAAATATAAGACTTTAATTAGGGCTTTGGTGTCATGAATATTAGTCACCCTCAAGTTTCACGTTCCCCATACCAAGCTTAAAAACGAGATCATTGTTTACCATAAGTCCTTAGGTCAAAACCACTTATATAAGACAATTGTGTAATACTCTTTCTCCAATTCCTACTTTGTATCTCTAGATTTTATTGATTGTCATTCACCCGTAGGCTCATTTGACTTATTTGATAATTATTATTCCAAAAATGAAGGCCAAACGGTGCAAACCCGACACTCAAAACCTAACCTCGTCCTCAAAAACGTTGTCACTAAAGTAAGCCCACATCAAGGATGATTTAACACGATTTGGGGAATAAATTCCCGGACCCAAAATTTGGCCAAATAGTGCTACTTATTAATTATTTCCTCCAAAGTCATGTAGACTTTATGTGGAGTTTAGCAAGTTCACATCATATACCCTTAGGCTCTTTAAGATGTAAAAATGCTCCCCGTATATTGTCCACACCGTAAGGCTCCTTGAACGACAAACGAGGGAATTGATTTTATTGATCAATTTTTATTCAACACTTACCATGCCATACACCCTAAGGCTCTAATGACAAGGTTCGTGCTACATGCCCCACACCCTAAGGCTCCTTGAGGTCATGTTTTAATCTTATTCTTTCTTTATTTATGATATATATAGTAGGCCAAATTCCACGGTCCCATGGTCTGAATACCTCCTACTTAGTGGTTATGAGCCACCTTAGTCGGAAGTCCACAACGCTGGCACCCTCAATGTGTTCATGCTTTAATTACAAGGAGAATAAAGATTTGGCTAAGAGTTAAGATATCGAATCTACACCGCAAGAATCCTCATTTATTAAGCAATTAAATATACAAGCGGGAAGAAAGAGCCACAAAAACCATATAAGCAAAAATTAACCTTTAAACTTATTATCAACTCTATCATTTCTCGTTCTCCACAATTCTAAAATCTCAAGGAATGAGACTCGTGGATGCTTAGCCTAAAAACCAATTAAGGTCCATATGGTTAAGGATACTAGCTAGAGTAAACTTGGATAAGTAAACTCGGGTTGAGTCCAAATATTCACGACGGGCCTAATATATCAAAAACATCTAAACTTGTTAAAACCATTTTATTCATTTATTTATTCTTGACTTTATTTTTGAAATGGAAATTATTACGATGCGATGATAAAAGGAAAGAAAATAAATGAAAATACTACTAGGCCAAAATAGATCAAAAATTTGAAAAGCGTAGAAATTTTTTTAAATTTCCTGGTTAAATAGGGTCAAATTCATGGAAAGGCCACTAAAATTCGATAGAAGTCCCCCTACACTTAATATAAACATTGTCCTCAATGTTTAAGCATGTGGGAGAATAAACTCCCCTACACTTAGGACATTGAGTACGTTGTTTAAAATCTAGCTAAGGAAGGGACAACTAAAGTGATTACATTTATTCGTTTTATTTATATACATGTATGAATCACAATATTTTTGATAGAACCGGGTACATGGGAACACGGGATCACGGGTCGCGTCAAAAGTACCAAAAGTGGATCATCAAGGCACATGTCCCTGCACAACATCACAACACACAAACAACCTACTTGGCTCCCCCTACACTTATTGGTGGAAATGGATGAAGGTGAAAAAGGGTGGAAAGGATGGTAAAGGTAAAAAATCTAACCTAGTTATACGATGCTTGATTTATTTATCACGAGTCTCTAGCTCGACTCGATTTCCCGAATTAATTCAAGGGAAATGTGGAGAGGGATAGAATCATCTCATGAGAGATGTCCTCTCCATAGTACAACTTAACCCGTTGGCCAGTCACCTTAAAGTTGGGCCCATTTGGTTGGGATAACTCAATGGTGCCATAAGGGAAAACTTGGGCCATGGTGAATGGACCGGACCAACGGCTCTTAAGTTTACCCGAAAAGATTTTCAACCGAGAGTTAAAGAGTAAAACTTGATCACCAACATGGAACTCTCGGTTTTTAATCTTGGAATCATGAATGAGCTTAGTCTTCTCCTTGTAGATTAATGAATTTTCATAAGCCTCATTCCTAAGTTCATTAAGTTCATTGAGTTGGATTTTCCTATGATCACCGGCTTTGTTTATGTCAAAATTAGCCCATTTCAAGGCCCAATAAGCCTTATGCTCCAACTCAATGGGGAGGTGGCACGCCTTTCCGTACACAAGGCAATAAGGGGTACAACCTATAGGTGTCTTATAAGCGGTACGGAAAGCCCACAAAGCATCGTCTAATTTATCGGCCCATGAAGCACGATGCTCTCCCACGGTTCGCTCTAAGATTCTCTTAAGACCACGGTTAGAAACCTCGGCTTGACCATTAGTTTGAGGATGATACGCGGTGGAAAGTCGGTGATTGACACCATACTTAGCCATGACTCGTGCAAATTGATCATTGCAAAAATGAGTCCCGCGATCACTAATAATAGCACGAGGCACACCGAATCGAGCAAACAATTGTTTCAAGAAGTTAACAACCACCCTCGCATCGTTAGTAGGTAAAGCATTTGCTTCAACCCATTTGGATACGTAGTCAACGGCTACGAGGATGTACTTGTTTCCTTTGGAGGTTGGAAATGGCCCCATAAAGTCGATGCCCCATACGTCAAAGATTTCACACTCTTGGATGAAATTTTGAGGCATCTCATCTTTATGTGTGATTTTGCCTTGCCTTTGGCAAGCATCACAATGCTTAACCATTTCATGTGCATCATGATAAATGGAGGGCCAATAGAATCCGGAGTCAAAAACTTTTTTAGCGGTGTAATTAGGACCAAAGTGACCACCGGTGGGTCCTTTGTGGCAAGCTTCAAGGATTTGTAAAGCCGCCGGCCCATCAACACATCTACGAATGATTAAATCCGCACATTGCTTAAAAAGATAAGGGTCGTCCCAATAGTACGTTTTAACGTCCTTGAAGATTTTTTTCTTTTGTTGGGACAATAACCCTTCGATAAGAACACTACCCGCTAAATAGTTTGCAATGTCCGCAAACCATGGGGTATCATCAAGATTGGAATTAATAGACATTAAGGTCTCAAGGGGAAAGGATTCATTAATCTCTTGATTTGGAGATTCCCCTTGATAAGGATCCTCAAGTCTACTAAGATGATCCGCAGCTAGGTTTTCCGCTCCCTTTTTATCACGAATTTCGATTTTAAATTCTTGTAGGAGCAAAACCCAACGAAGGAGTCTCGGTTTAGCATCTTTCTTGGTCAACAAGTATTTCAAGGCGGAATGGTCGGTGTAAACGATGGTGGTGGAAAGCACAAGATAGGGGCGAAATTTCACAAAAGCATACACTACGGCTAAAAGCTCTTTTTCGATAGTGGTATAATGCAATTGAGCCCCCATCATTGTTTTACTAGCATAATGAATGGGTTGGAAATGTTTGTTAACTCGTTGACCTAAAACCGCTCCTACCGCGAAATCACTAGCATCGCACATGAGCTCGAAAGGTAACTCCCAATTTGGAGAGACTAAGACCGGTGCCTTAGTTAATTTACCTTTAAGAAGTTTGAAAGGGTCGAGACATTCTTGAGAGAAGATGAAAGGAGCATCCTTTTCTAAGAGATGAGTCATTGGACGAGCTATTTTCGAGAAATCTTAGATGAAACGTCGATAAAATCCCGCATGGCCTAAAAAAATTCTAACTCCTTTGACGGTGGTAGGTGGAGGTAACTTAGCAATGACATCAACTTTAGCACGGTCGACTTCGATACCGGCTTTGGAAATTTTATGACCGAGGATGATGCCTTCTTTTACCATGAAATGGCATTTTTCCCAATTAAGAAAGAGACGAGTGTCTTCACACCGTTTAAGCATACGTTCTAAATTAGCAAGGCAAGAAGAGAAAGAATCACCATATACCGAGAAATCGTCCATAAAGACTTCCATAGTTTCTTCAACCATGTCATGAAATATCGCCATCATACACCTTTGGAAAGTCCCGGGAGCATTGCATAAGCCGAAAGGCATTCGTTTGTAAGCAAATGTTCCATAAGGACAAGTGAATGTGGTTTTCTCTTGGTCTTTTGGATCGATAGGGATTTGAAAATATCAGGAAAAACCATCTAAGAAACAATAGAAATCATTACCCGCTAAACGCTCGAGCATTTGATCCATGAAAGGAAGAGGAAAATGATCCTTACGAGCGGCATCATTGAGCTTACGATAATCGATGCAAACTCACCAACCCGTTACGAGTCGAGTAGGAATCAACTCGTTGTTTTCATTGGGAACAACGGTGATTCCGCCTTTTTTAGGCACACAATGGACGGGACTAACCCATGGCGAATCCGAGATAGGTTAAATCATTCCGGCATCAAGAAGTTTGATAACTTCTTTCTTAATGACTTCATGAATTTTGGATTGACCCTTCTTTGATTTTGGATTGCGGGTTTAAAGTCATCTTCCATGAGAATTTTATGAGTACAAAAATTAGGATCAATTCCGCGAATGTCAGAGATTTTCCAAGCAATTGCTTTCTTATGATTCTTAAGTACATCGATAAGTCGGGCTTTTTCATCTTCTTTTAAATCCTTAGCAATAATGACGGGTAACTTATTATCCTCCTCTAAGAAAACGTACTCTAAATGGGACGGTAAATCCTTAAGCTCTAAATCCGGTGGATTGTCACTGGAAGGCTTAGTCAAATTAGGATCATCGTTTGTAACTTCCTTAGGAGTAGGTGGAGAAATATGGTCCTCATTGAGAAGTCTCTCAATGGTACGAATGTCTTCTTCCTAATCGGTGGGAGAATCGTCATATTTTAAATCCACATCCCCTAAACTCGCTTCAAATTCTTATAAAAGAAAGTCACTTTCTCCAAATAGAGTCAATGAAGGAGCAATAGAAGCTACGGTCTCAACATGAGGTAAAGGAGAAATCCCGCTCGTACAAGCCTCGTGAAAATGTTCTTCGCATGCTTCGTCGAGCACATCGATGTAATTCACGGATTCGGGCTCATCGGGAAGTTTGGAAAGTTTATCCATGTTAAAGACGATTTTGTCATCCCCGACCCTCATGATAAGATCACCCGCGGCTACATCAATTAATGTACGCCCGGTTCTCAAGAAGGGTCGTCCCACAATTAAGGGAACACGGGGATCCATTTCATAGTCGACTACGACGAAATCGGCGGGAAAAGTGAATTTGTCGACTCCTACAAAAACATCCTCGGCTATCCCCACCGGATAAGCAACCGTACGGTTAGCTAATTCCAATGTCATACGAGTGGGTACTAGCTCGGGAAAAGATAATTGTTTCCACACGGACAATGGCATAAGACTGATACTCGCTGCGAGATCCGCCAAGGCCACACAATTCTCAACACCTGGAAAATTACAAGGAATAAGGAATCGACCGGGATCTCCTAACTTAACTGGTAATTTTCTCAAAAGAACCGCGGAACAATTCTCATTCAATTGGGTATTGGCAATATCGAGCAAATTTTCCTTATCACTTAAAAGGTCCTTAAACATCTTAGCGTACTTAGGCATGTGAGCGAGCGCCTCAGCAAAGGTGATATTAAAGTTCAATTGTTTGAACATTTTTAGGAAGTTCGAAACTTGAATATCATCCTTATTCTTCAATTTCTCTTTCCGTAACCTTGAGGGATAAGGTATATTGGGTTGAGATGAAGGCTTTGGAGTGGATTGCTCACTCACATCCTTTGGTGGAGGAGGAGGAATAGAAATGGAAGGTGAAGGAACCGGTTTGGGAACCGAAGGTGTGGTAGAAAATTTGGGTATCGGTGGAACATAAGGTGTAGACGAATGCATAACGGGTGGTGTGTCACAAGTGGAAGAAGAAGGAGGTTGTGTCGAAGAAGAAGGTATCTCGGGTCCTTGGCTAGGTGGGGGATAGGAAGGTTCTACGGTGGTCTTACCGCTCCTAGTAGTAATAGCATTAACATTAGCCCTAGGATTGGTCACGGTGTTCGAAGGGAGGGCACCTTGGGGACGAAGGTTTTGAAGCATAGTCAAAAATTTCTTATCGGTCGATTCTTGCATCTCTCTCATAATTCGTTCATGGTCGGTCAATTTTTGTAGAACCAAGTCCATTTGAGGGTTATGCATGTTCATTTGATTATACCCTTGATTGTTAAAACCTTGATTAGGAAAACTTTGATTTGGAAAACCTTGGTTTTGATATTGATTATAACCTTGATTAAATCCTTGATTTTGAAAACATTGGTTATTAAATCCTTGATTTTGGTTATTGAACCCTTGGTTTTGCCCTTGAAAATTCCCTTGATTTTGATTAAAACCCCATTGATTAGAATTTCCTTGAAAATTACCCCGTTGAGGACCTTGGTTCCTATTTTGGGCGGGTGGGGGTGGTCTTTGTGGTGCTACAAAACCCGGGGGAGCCAAATAGTTATTAGACTTGTAAGACAAATGGTTAACATCAACATTTGGTTTGAAATGAATCCGCTCATTTTCATTGTTATTATAAGCATACACTTCTTGTTGATTATTGTAAACCTTGTCACAATTAATGTATGAATGCGGTCCACCACAAGTCTCACACGTTTCACAATTTTCTTTCACGGCATTCACATGTGTAGTGAGGGCGTCGGTTTTTAGAGCAAGTGTTTCAACAAGTGAAGTGAGTTTATCAATTCTCTTGTCACTCTCACTAGAACTAGCACTTGCCATAGTGGCCCTAATACTCCTGGTTTGCACTTTAGCCTTGTTTTCAATTATGGCCCAAGCCTCGTTCATTGATTTCACAAGAATATTGCCCCCGTGGCACTATTAAGTGAGTCTTGGTCATTTAGAGTTAAACCATTGTAAAACATGTTAATTTGATGCACTTTAGTGAAACCGTGTTGTGGACATTTTCTCAAAAGTTCTTTAAATCGATCCCAAGACTCACTAAACGTTTCCCCATATTGTTGTTCAAAGGTGATGATCTCATTCTTTAAAGAAGTAGTCCGTGGTGGTGGGAAAAAGTAGTTTATGAACTTGGTCTCTAAGTCGATCCATGTGGTAATACTTTAGGGTGGTTCTTTATCAAGCCAAATCCGAGCTTGTCCCTCGAGGGAAAAAGGAAAGAGTTGCAAACGAATAGCCTCTTGTGGAACCCCATTGTATTTGACGGTGTTGGCTAATTGTATGAAACATTTGATATGAGCGTGTGGGTCATCATTAGTACGGCCTAAAAATGGTGTAGCGGAAACCATTTGAATAAAACCCGTTTTAAGTTCAAAATTATTAGCTCCAATATCCGGCACCACAATCGCGTCATCGTTTCCTTCAACGTGAGATTGTAGAATCTCAATCATTGGTCGATTATCCGTTGTCATCGTATTGTCAAAAGCTCGATTCTCAGGATCGGCTTTAATGATGGTCTTTTTGTTTTTCTTCTTCTTCTTCTTTTTGGAAGAATTGGAAGAGTTTGGTACACCAATCGGTATGTATGTATGCGCGCGAGTGCGCATATAATAAGTGTGAAAACACTTATCCTTTTACCACTTATTTCCAATAATAACAATACCAAAACGTGTATTTTATGTCGTAAAAGTCAGAATTATGCGTGGTTTGTGTTTTTATTGTGTTTTAGGACCAAAAGATGAAAAAGGAAAAAAAACATGGGCTTTCACGGGCTTTTATCGAAGAAAACGAGAAAAGACGAAGTCAAAAGATCAAGAGTGCTTAAAGAACGGATGTCCAAGACCTATTCTAAAGATTTATCGAAGAAAAAGTCTAAAGACGGAAGTTTAATGAAGTCGAAGAACTTAAGTCTAAATTAAAGAAGAAAATTATTAAGACAAGTTCGAATCCCGAGACGACGTCGAGAAAAGACAAAGAATTAAATCGAGTCGAGAAGAAAAGAAAGAAGGAAGCACCACACATGCACTTCCCACTTCCATATAAATACCCTCCTAATCACATTAGGAGGGTGGTTAACTAGTTGCATTTTTAATTTTTCCTTTCTAGTTTTTAGAGAGAGAAAGTTCTAAACTTTCTCTCACTAAGTCTTTCATCTTTTCTTTCCTTTAATCTTTCAAGTTTAAGCTTTTTGTATTTCAATTTCATCAATCAAGTTTGTTCTTTAATCTCCTTCTACATTTCTTGGTTTCATTTTGCTTTGATCCGAAAATCCTAATCCATACGGATTGTGTTTGTTTGATGTTTAAGTGGTTAAAAGGTTAATCTTTTTACTACTTGTTAAGCTTTTATTTGGGTTAAGCTTTATAATCTTTATGCTTATTGGCTTATTTCCTATATTTAGCTTATTTGCTTTGCTTTTCGGATTACTTAAAAGTTTTAGGCATCTTAAAGTCTCTTTCATAAAGTTATGAAATTTTATGTTTAAAAAGTTGTCAAAATTAAGCTTTTTGAGTGTTTAAGTTTCGGATAAAATAGCTTATTGATTGTGCTTATTGAGTTTTAAGCTTACCACCAATTTCGGATTAAGTATTGCTTCCATCGAAATCTTGGGGATTCTACACATTCCGACGGATTACTTGGTTTCTATCGCAATAACCCATCAAGGGTTCTACTTTGCGATAACTTAGTCATTCCCCCTTATTCCGATCTGGATTGCGATCGCTCATTGTGATCGCATATTCCGACGGGACTAAGGTCCTTGTTAAGACGAAACTCTGCCCAAATTAACTTTACAACATTCCGATCAGAACCACTTTGCGACAAAGGTATTTTGGTTATTCCGATCTGAAACATTGCGATCTAACTCATTCCGATAAGCATCATTCCAACAGAGTTGTATTTGACATTCCGATGGGTATTCAGCTTAATATTCCGATGGTTATGACTTGGTGCATTCCGATAGAAATGAGTTGCAATATTCCTATAGAACATGTTTTTAAGTTTTAAAGTTTTACTTATAGTTTTTCTAAATAGCTTTTAGTTTAATATTTAAACGCTTTAATTTCGCTCAACGACATTTTAATACTTGCTTGTAGTTTAATTAGATAACCAAACCAAACCATTCTCTTGTTCACCAAAAGACAACTGAGTCGCACTTTAGACTGGAAATCAGTTCGAAAAGATTTGGGACTACGAATTTTGATACTTGGAAATACCTTGTATTAAATGGAGCCGCTGCCGGCTCTTTTCGTTAAGATTAATGGTTTCTAGTGAGAGACGCATTGAATTTTGGGTTCCGTTCTTTGAAAGTTATTTTCCTTGCTTTAAATTTTTTTTCAAAAACCCTAAAAAAATATAAAATTCTTCAAAAATACAAAAACATTGAAAAATCATAAAAAGCAATTCTTTTCCTAAGGCTTTGCACCAAAAAGATTATATAGATATTCTCTCTGTATATTTTTCTTCTGCAGGTGTATGCGTACTAGATCTTCAAACTATTCTGAGCCTGAGACTCGTGAAGATTTAGATATGGCTGGTGTGCATAACAACAATAATAACCCACCTCTACCCAATTTGAATAACAATAAAAACAACAACAATGTCCCCCTACCTGATTTACGAACAATGGAGGAATTGTGTCAACCCACCATGAACGGACGCGGAGGCCCGATTGCGCCGATGCACATCACGGCTCAAGAGTTTTCGTTGAAGCATCACATGATCCAACAAGTGCAAACTAATCTATTTCGCGGAATTCCGGATGATGATGCCAACAAACACCTCGACAAATTAAATACCATCACCCAAAGCATGAAGTCACCCGGTGTTTCTATGGATGAACTTCGCCTTCAATTATCTCCCCACTCGCTTTCTCACCATGCCGAAAATGGTTTGATCGTCTCCCAAAGAATTCTATTCATACTTGGAATGACATGACTCAACGCTTTTTGTCGCGTACTTCCCACCATCCATGGTCACAAGCCTCCGTAACCAAATTAGTGGATTCATGCAAGACAATGATGAATCGCTCTTTGATGCTTGGGAACGATAAAATAATTTGATCGACCGTTGTCCGAACCATAACATGCTCCCCGTCACTCTCATTGATACTTTCTACAATGGTCTCACTTTTCGTGATCGTGACACGATCAACGCCGCCGCCGGTGGTACCTTTATGAAAAGGAGACTGGAGGAGTGTAGAGAGTTGATTGAAAACATGACTACTCACCACAAGAATTGGGATTCATCCGCATCCACAAGATCTAACCCGAGAGTCAATGTTTCTTCTACTACTTCCAATCCGGAGATAACTGAACATACCCGACAAATCGCGGAGATGAACAAGAATTACATAACCATGGCCACAAACCACTTTCAACAAGCTAAAGCTGTTTCTATTTCTTGTGACATATGTGGTGGTCCCCATTCTTACAATGATTGTCCTTCTACTCAAGGCAATTTTTCTGAAAACGTTAACGCAGCATACAGTACTTATCCCACGGGAGGCTATCAAGCTCGTCCTCAAGGAGACCGTAACTTGCTAAGTTATCGTTCAAACAACTATCTTGCTCCACCCGGTTTTAATCCTCTAAACCAAAACCAACAAAAAAGCTATAACCGAAATAACCAAACCCAACCTCGTGCTAACAATCAATATCAATCCCAAAGAAACCCATATCCACCTCAAGGAAATTCTCAAGCTTACCAAGCTCCACCTCTCAATCAACCGATGCAATTGAATCAAGACGTCGAGACGTTCATGAGGACTAACAAAGAGATGGTGACGAATCTTCAGAGTCAATTCATCAACTTGAAGGGAGAAATGGCGAAACAAGGGAGCGATATTCGAGCCGAGCTAAGGAATGACATGGTGAAACAGAGCAATGGTATTCGTGCCGACATGGGAGACTCTTTTAGCACCCAAGCGGATAATTTACGTGATATGTTAGGTTCGCTCTTCCAAGGGAATCAACCCTTTTCTTCGGGTACTCTTCCGAGTAACACCGTTGCGAATCCAAGAGGGGAGATGAAAGCAATCACCACTCGTAGTGGAAAAGGTTATACGGAACCCGAGCTTCCTACACCTCCACCCGTGATTGTGAACAAGGAAAAAGAGAAACTTTCCTCACTTCCTTTGCCTTCTATCCCCATTCCCCCACCACCCGCGGTTGTGAGTGATCCTACTCCCCTAAAGCCTTCCTCTTCATCCGATATACCTTATCCTTCAAGGTTGAGGAAAGAGAATTAAAAGAGCAAGGATGATATTCAAGTTTCAAACTTTCTCAAAATGTTTAAACAATTGAACTTTAACATCTCCTTTGCTGAGGCTCTCGCTCACATGCCTAAATACGCGAAGATGTTTAAAGATCTTCTTAGTGACAAGGAGAAGCTTCTTGACATTGCTCAGACCCAACTTAATGAGAATTGCTCCGCCGTTCTCTTAAGGAAATTGCCAACCAAACTTGGTGATCCGGGTCGCTTCTTGATTCCTTGCAACTTCCCGGGAGTAGAGAATTGCATGGCCCTAGCCGATCTAGGTGCCAGTATAAACTTAATGCCTTTAAGTGTTTGGAAGCAATTATCTCTCCCCGAGCTAGTCCCCACCAAAATGACTTTGGAATTAGCTAACCGTACGGTTGCTTATCCAGTGGGGATAGCCGAAGACGTCTTCGTTGGCGTTGACAAATTCACCTTCCCGGCGGATTTTGTTGTCGTTGACTACGAGATGGATCCCCGTGTTCCATTAATCGTTGGACGTCCCTTCTTGAGGACCGGGTCGCACTCTCATTGATGTAGCCACGAGCGAAATAATCATGAGAGTTGGTGACGATAAAATTGTCTTCAACATGGGTAAGATTTCTAAGCAACCTTATTCATATGAGAGTGTTAATGCTATTGATGTTCTCGACGAGGCTTGTGAAGAACACTTTCATGATGCTTGCAAAAGCACTCTCACTTCTCTACCCAATGTTGAGACCGTTGCCTCAATTGCTCCGTCATTGACTCCTTTTGGAGAAAGTGACTTGGATGATTTTGAAGCCAGTTTGGGTCCTCTCAATCTTAAGTATGATGATTCTTCCACCGATTGGGATGAAGACATTCGTACAATTGAGAAACTTCTCAATGAAGACCCGTTTTCTCCTCCTTCTCCTAAAAAGGTGACAAATGATGATCCATCGTTAGTTACACCATCTATTGAGGATCCTCCTACTCTTGAGCTTAAGGACCTACCGCCTCATCTCGAGTACGTTTTCCTTGAAGATAACAAGAAGTTACCGGTCATCATCGCAAAGGACCTGAAAGAATAATAAAAATCCCGACTTATCGCCGTGTTGAAGAATCATAAGAAAGCGATTGCGTGGAAGATCTCCGATATTCGTGGAATTGATCCTCACTTTTGCACACATAAAATTCTCATGGAGGACGACTTTAAACCCACTATTCAAAGCCAACGAAGGGTGAATCCTAAGATCCATGACGTTATCAAAAAAGAGGTTATCAAACTTCTTGATGCGGGCTTGATCTATCCTATCTCGGATTCACCGTGGGTTAGTCCAGTCCATTGTGTGCCTAAGAAAGGCGGAATCACCGTTGTTCCCAACGAAAACAACGAGTTGATTCCTACTCGTCTTATTACAGGGTGGAGAGTTTGTATAGACTATCGCAAACTCAATGATGCTACGAGAAAGGATCATTTTCCCCTTCCTTTCATGGACCAAATGCTTGAACGTCTAGCGGGTAACAATTATTACTGCTTCTTAGACGGTTTCTCCGTGTATTTTCAAATAACCATCGATCCCCATGACCAAGAGAAAACCACATTCACTTGTCCTTATGGAACATTTGCTTACAAAAGAATGCCTTTCGGCTTGTGCAATGCTCCTGGGACATTCCAAAGGTGTATGATGGCTATCTTCCATGACATGGTTGAAGTAACCATGGAAGTCTTCATGGATGATTTCTCGGTCTATGGTGATTCATTCTCTTCTTGCCTTGCCAATTTAGAACGTATGCTTAAGCGGTGTGAAGACACTCGCCCTGTTCTAAATAGGGAAAAATGCCATTTTATGGTAAAAGAAGGCATTGTGCTAGGACACAAAATTTCAAAAGCCGATCTTGAAGTGGACCGTGCTAAAGTGGATGTCATAGCCAAATTACCTCCACCTTCAACCGTGAAGGGTGTGAGAAGTTTTCTGGGTCACGCGGGCTTCTATCGTCGTTTCATTCAGGATTTCTCTAAAATCGCTCGCCCGATGACCCACCTCTTGGAAAAAGATACTCCTTTTATCTTTTCCAAAGAGTGTATTGAAGTCTTCAATCTTCTCAAGGATAAGCTAACTAAGGCACCGGTCTTGGTCACCCCTAATTGGGAGCTACCTTTTGAATTGATGTGCGATGCTAGCGACTTTGCTATTGGAGCGGTTTTGGGCAAAAGAGTGAACTAACACTTCCAACCAATCCATTATGCTAGTAAGAAAATGACGGGGGCTCAATTGCATTATACGACAACCGAAAAAGAGCTTTTAGCTGTTGTCTATGCTTTTGAAAAATTTCGCCCCTATCTTGTCCTTTCCACCACCATCGTGTACACCGACCATTCCGCGTTGAAGTACTTGTTAACTAAGCAAGATTCTAAGCCAAGACTTCTTCGTTGGGTTTTGCTCCTTCAAGAATTCAACATTGAAATTCGTGATAAAAAGGGAGCCGAAAACCTAGCAGCGGATCATCTAAGTAGACTTGAGGATCCATATCAAGGGGATCATCCGAACAAAGAGATCAATGACTCTTTTCCCCTTGAGACCTTAATGTCTATTAGTGCCAATCTTGATGACACCCCGTGGTTTGCGGACATTGCAAACTACTTAGCGGGTGGTATTCTCATCAAAGGGTTAACATCCTAAGAAACGAAGAAGTTCTTTAAAGATGTTAAGACTTACTTCTGGGATGACCCTTATCTATTCAAACAATGTGCTGATCTAATCATTCGTCGATGTGTTGATAGACCAACAGCTTTGCAAATCCTTGATGCTTGCCATAAAGGACCCACCGGTGGTCACTTTGGTCCCAAATACACCGCTAAGAAAGTGTTTGACTCTGGATTCTATTGGCCCACCATTTATCGTGACGCTCACGAAATGGTTAAGCATTGTGATGCTTGCCAAAGACAAGGCAAGATCACACATAAAGATGAGATGCCTCAAAATTTCATACAAGAATGTGAAATCTTTAACGTATGGGGCATCGACTTTATGGGGCCATTTCCATCATCCAAAGGGAACAAGTACATCCTCGTAGCCATTGACTACGTTTCTTAATGGGTTGAAGCTAAGGCTCTCCCAACGAACGATGCGAGGGTGGTTGTGAACTTTTTGAAGCAGCTTTTCGCTCGATTCGGTGTTCCTCGTGCTATAATCAGTGACCGCGGGACTCATTTTTGCAATGATCAATTTGCAAGAGTCATGGCTAGGTATGGTGTTAATCATCGTCTTTCCATCGCCTATCATCCCCAAACCAATGGGCAAGCCGAGATTTCCAACCGTGGATTGAAGCGAATTCTGGAACGTACTGTGGGAGAGCATCATGCCGCGTGGGCCGATAAGTTAGATGATGCTCTGTGGGCTTTCCGTACCGCATATAAGACGCCGATTGGTTGTACACCTTATCGTCTTGTGTACGGGAAATCATGCCACCTCCCCATCGAGCTGGAACATAAGGCGTACGGGCCTTGAAGTGGGCTAACTTCGACATCAACAAAGCCGGTGATCTTCGCAAGATTCAACTCAACGAGCTCAACGAACTGAGGAATGAAGCTTACGAGAACTCACTAATATACAAGGAGAAGACCAAGATCATCCATGACGCAAGAATCAAGAACCGAGAGTTCAACGTTGGTGATCAAGTTTTACTCTTTAACTCTCTGTTAAAGATCTTCTCTGGCAAATTGAAGAGCCGCTGGTCTGGTCCATTCACCGTCGCCAAAGTCTTTCAATATGGGACCATTGAGCTTTCTCAGCCAAATGGGCCCAATTTCAATTTGAATGGCCAGCGTTTGAAGCTGTACTTTGGTGAGGACATCTCTCATGAGATGATTCCATCCCTCACCACATTTCCCATAAACTAAATTTAGGTCGAGTCAGGCTCGTGACTCGGTTATAAAAAACAAGCGCTTCTCGGGAGGCAACCCGTGATCTATCTTTTACTGCTTTCATAATAAGTGTAGGGGGAGCCCCGTATGTGTTGTTGTCTTGTTTCTTATTTTGTGCAGGGATTCAAAGCTTCAAAGAGCACCTCGATGACTTTTAACGAACCGTGATCCCCTATACCCGTCTTCCTGGTTCTATCCTAAACTGTCGTGATTCAATTTTTCATATTCTATATGTTCACATTGAAATCACTATAGTTGTCCTTTCCTTAGCAAGATTTAAACAAAGTGCACAATGTCCTAAGTGTAGGGGAGTTTACTCCCACATGCTTAAACATTAAGGACAATGTTTATATCAAGTGTAGGGGGGACTTCTATCGAAGTAAGTGGTCTTTTCCATGAATTTGCCCTCATTTTAACCAGAAAATTTGATTTTTCGACATTCTTCAAAATTTTTAATCTATTTTGGCCTTGTTGTATAGTTGTATTTTTCTTTGTTATGATTATTTTATTTCCTTGCTAGAATAAATTTTAATAAAGTGGTTTTATTTTTCAAAGTCGTGAAGATTTTAACTCAACCCGAGTTTACTTATCTAAGTTTACTCTAGCTAGTATCCTTAACGTGTTTAAGTCAAGTTTTGCTAGGCTTTTACATAGGGACCTTTAAAACACGAAAGTCTTAACTCTCACGGGTTAAGAACAAGAACTTTTCGCAAGTTCCTATAATTGATCCTAGAGAGTTGTTTATCAAGGGAACTTTAAAATGCGATTTCTAAACTTGAAAAAGTCTAAGAATTTGCAAGATCCTATAGATGACTCGAAAACCCAAAACTTTGATTTAATAGGCTAAGCATCCACGAGTCTCATTCCTTGAGATTTTAAACTGTGGAGGACGAGAGATGATAGAGTCAATTATAAGTTTGGTATTCTTTCGTGAATTTATGTGAGTTAATTATGAGCCTATTCTCCCATCGCTTGTTAATAAATTTATCTGCAATAAATAAGGTTGTACGATTTGAAAAGTTACTTAGCTTCTAGCCCAAGATCGTTTAAAAGTTGCTCGGTATTAATTAGAGTTCATAGCCAAGGCATAACTTATTGAAGCGGGATGCGAAGATTGGCGAGTCCGAAAAGGCCCTAACAAGGCATGAGGGCTACATTTTGTTGCTAAAGATCCAAAAGTGATGTGAAGAATCATTTATCGAAAATCAATATGAAGGATCAAGACACACGACGAAAAGCAAATACTCCCCTAAAGATCATGGAGAAGTCTATCCGAAAAGACCCTAGCAAGGTATGAGGATAAATAGATCCAAGTCCTAAAAGGAGGCGGATCGTTGTATATCAAAGTCCAAAATAAAGATTGGAGAAAAATGAAGAAGTCGTGGTCCAAGTATGAAGAATCTCTCAAAAACTTCAAGTGAAGAAATTCCTATTATGAGGAGAAGACCATAATTTCAAGAACGTCTCTCAAAGATTTGAAGTATGAAGTCGCTGCCAAATATCGGTCCGAGAAAGGTCTCAAATCGCGAAGCTAGTTATGCCACGATATGAACTTTATGAGGTCCCAAGAAGCAGTTTTAAAAGATTTTGTCCTTTAGCTAACTATTGATTAAATCGTCCACTTTATTTTCGGCCTAAATAATTATCGAAATAAGTCAAACATTGAATCCTCGTGATCATTCAAGACAAAAATAAAATATAATAGATACACCTAGGAATAAGGGAGTCTAAGTGAATAATTGGCCCACATGAATTCGTGTTAGTTTACTAACTTATAATAACAATGATCTCGTTTTTAAGCTTGGTATGGGGAACGTGAAACTTGAGGATGATAAACGTTCATGGCAGCCAAAACCCAATGTAAGTCTTTAATTTCTTAACTTGTTTTTATCTTTTTATTTAGTGTTGAATAAAGGCCAAGGTAGGTTATTTATGATGGAAAATGTAAACCGTGCTTTAAAATTAATGCATTGCATGAGGACATTGCAATGGTCAAGTGTAGGGGATTTAATAAGTGTGAAAACACTTATCCTTTTACCACTTATTTCCAATAATGACAAGACCAAAACGTGTATTTTATGTCGTAAAAGTCGGAATTATGCGTGGTTTGTGTTTTTATTGTGTTTTAGGACCAAAAGATGAAAAAGGAAGAAAACATGGGGTTTCACGGGCTTTTATCAAAGAAAACGAGAAAAGATGAAGTCAAAAGATCAAGAGTGCTTAAAGAACGGATGTCCAAGACCTATTCTGAAGATTTATCGAAGAAAAAGTCTAAAGACGGAAGTTTAATGAAGTCGAAGAACTTAAGTCTAAATTAAAGAAGAAAATTATTAAGACAAGTTTGAATCCCGAGACGACGTCGAGAAAAGACAAAGAATTAAATCGAGTCGAGAAGAAAAGAAAGAAGGAAGCACCACACATGCACTTCCCACTTCCCTATAAATACCCTCCTAATCACATTAGGAGGGTGGTTAGCTAGTTGCATTTTTAATTTTTCCTTTCTAGTTTTTAGAGAGAGAAAGTTCTAAACTTTCTCTCACTAAGTCTTTCATCTTTTATTTCCTTTAATCTTTCAAGTTTAAGCTTTTTGTATTTCAATTTCATCAATCAAGTTAAAGTTTAATCTTTTGTTCTTTAATCTCCTTCTACATTTCTTGGTTTCATTTTGCTTTGATCCGAAAATCCTAATCCATACGGATTGTGTTTGTTTGATGTTTAAGTGGTTAAAAGGTTAATCGTTTTACTACTTGTTAAGCTTTTATTTGGGTTAAGCTTTAAGCTCTTTATGCTTATTGGCTTATTTCCTATATTTAGCTTATTTGCTTTGCTTTTCAGATTACTTAAAAGTTTTAGGCATCTTAAAGTCTCTTTCATAAAGTTCATGAAATTTTATGTTTAAAAAGTTGTCAAAATTTAGCTTTTTCAGTGTTTAAGTTTCGGATAAAATAACTTATTGATTGTGCTTATTGAGTTTTAAGCTTACCACCAATTTCGGATTAAGTATTGCTTCCATCGCAATCTTGGGGATTCTACACATTCTGACGGATTACTTGGTTTCTATCGCAATAATCCATAAAGGGTTCTACTTTGCGATAACTTGGTCATTCCCCCTTATTCCGATCTGGATTGCGATCGCTCATTGCGATCGCATATTCCGACGGGACTAAGGTCCTTGTTAAGACGAAATCTGCCCAAATTAACTTTACAACATTCCGATCAGAACCACTTTGCGACAAAGGTATTTTGGTTATTCCGATCTGAAACATTGCGATCTAACTCATTCCGATAAGCATCATTCCGACAGAGTTGTATTTGACATTCCGATGGGTATTCAACTTAATATTCCGATGGTTATGACTTGGTGCATTCCGATAGAAATGAGTTGCAATATTCCGATAGAACATGTTTTAAAGTTTTAAAGTTTTACTTATAGTTTTTCTAAATAGCTTTTAGTTTAATATTTAAACGCTTTAATTTCGCTCAACGACATTTTAATACTTGCTTGTAGTTTAATTAGATAACCAAACCAAACCAATCTCTTGTTCACCAAAAGACAATTGAGTCGCACTTTAGACTGGAAAGCAATTCGAAAAGATTTGGGACTACGAATTTTGATACTTGGAAATACCTTGTATTAGCATACAATTAAAACTTTGGAATGAGGTAGGTGACCTCGGTCGACTTTGAGAGGAAAAGGATTTTCCCTCTCGAGGAGCAATATGAAAAAGCTACAAAAAAATATATACTTAAGTACTAATTGAGTTGGCAAACCAATAATCGGTCGTCCCTCTCAATATACGCACAAGCAAGCGGGGAAACGAGGTGGTAGAAAGCACTTAAAAACCTTTTTCCTTAGACGGCCTTTTATAGCGCGTCGCCTTATACCCACCTTATACTTTGTATATATCGAGTTCAAACGTCTTACTAGTATTTATCTATTTTGCCTTTTTATTTCGTTATGGATGCGAATACAATAGCTAGGTGTTGAAATCCCAACTAAGGCTTATTTGAAAAGTAGGTAAATTATTTGTGCTACGTAATATACTATAGTAAAAGAAAAATCTTTTTGTATTTTTTAGAAAAATATACATTCACAAGAAAAATCGAAAGAAATCGAACTAAGAAATAACACTAATACGTAATATTTTTGGTGTAATACTATTAGGAAAAAGTATTACTTTTTGATTTTTTAATTTTTTTGGTGCAAATCTTAGGAAAGAAATTGCTTTTCTGATTTTTTAATTTTTTTTTGTATTTTAAGTTTTTTATTTTTTTTTATATTTTTGATTTTTGTGCAAGAAATTTAACGTTCAAAAAGAATGGATCCCAAAATCCAAACGTCTTCACGAAAAATCGTCAATCGTACGAGCGAAGCGGCAGCGGCGCCATTTTAATACTAGGGTATTTTTTGTTCAGTTAAGTTCGTTTTTCCTCGACTCGACTCGAATTGATATCCGGTTTAACGTAAAAATTAATTTTGTTTTTGGTAACTATATTTTTTTTGGTTTTTTAAACTAAAAGACTATTTAATATTAAGAACTATTAAAACAATTTAAATAAAACTAATTTTAAAATAAAACTTAAATCTAAATTGAAATCTAATTACTTTTAAACTAAAGATTTTTAAAAACTTAAAATTAAATCTATTTTAGAATAAAACTAAATTAATTGAAATAAACTAATTTAAAATCTATTGAAAACTAAATTAAAATTATAAAAGTAAATAAAATATTTTTTTTAACTTTTTATATTTTTCAAAACTGAATTAAAAAAATGAAATGAAACTTTTACTTAAATGAACTAGAAACGTGTATTTAATTTACTTATTAAACTCTTACAAGGGAAAAATTGCTATATTAATTAAATCCTAAGTTAACAAACACAAGAAAGGGTCAAGCTCAGTTGGTTATGTCGTTTGGCTCCTGGACAGGAGGTCTAGGGTTCGAATCTGGGCAGAGACAGATTATGCTATTTAATATTTTTGGATTTTTAACTTGCTCCGACCAATAGGGTCTGAGTGTTTATACAGCAATATTAGTAAACCAAAATAAGCCAAAAAAACTAAACCAAATAAGCGAGCAACAAATAAGCTGAAAATCAGGTAAGAAGAATAAGCAACACGCTAATAAGGCAGATAAGCTAAACGAAGATAAGCTATAATAGCAAACAACCAAAATAAGCTAACTGAAATCTTAAATAAGCTAAAACATAATAAGCTAAAAACTAAGATTCAAAATAATAAAAACAAACACCAAAATAAGCAAACACTACTACAGATTAATAACTAACTCGATCAAACTTAAACGAATGATTAAACCAAACAGATTAAAGCAAACTGACACAGCAACAATCGAAACAAATTTAACTGATAATAAACTAATCAGATTCAAGTGACTCCACACCAAAACAGTTTAAACAAAAGTAAGCAGATCCAATTATTCTACGAACCAAACAATAAGCAGTGCTAAACAAAACGAAATAAGCAAACACCAAAACTATTCAAACCAACAGAAACTTAAACAATCATAAACAGATTTATCAGAAACTTTAAACTAAATAAATCCAAGAACAATAAGTAGATAAAATGAGCAGATAAGCAATACCGAAACTTATCAGATTAAAACTAAACTAAAACATATTAGACTTGACAATAAATTTAAAAGAAGAACAAACCTATGACGATTTCCGTTGAGCAGTAGGGTGGGCGCTATACCCCCTATTAATCGAAACCGAGACCAACAAACACCACCGTTTTTAACCAATCTCCATCATCACTATCAAAAACATCAACAGTAACCAGAACAGTACCAACGAACTAATATTTATTATTATTTTTTTTTATCTTTCCAGTGGGGAAAGAATATTAACTTTTCATATTACTTTAATAATTATTTAATCAAAATAAAACCAAAGTAAATTGCGATAATTAAACGAGACAAAAATTTAATAAGACTGAAATTTCATTAATAATCAAACTTTGATTACAATACTTAAAAAAAAAAGAAAATTACAATAACCCTAATTCTATTTTTTCAGAAATAAAAATTAAAATAAAGGAAAAGCACCCAAAATTACAGATATGAAGCGGTTTTAATAGGCAAACCCCTTAGAAACCCTCTTCTTAGCTTCAAAGGTAAGCATCGAATCACATCCGTCCAATCCTTCTTTTCTTCTTCTCTCTCTTCAATTTCTAGATCTAATGGCTGAAAATAATTCCCTTGCACACGGATCGCCAGGGTTTTGAGAAATTATGTTTGTTGTTCTAGTTGATGGGTGATGTGGAGTGTATCTATTGGTGGATTGGTGTGTGGAACGTGGCATAGCCAATCAAATCACAAGGATTGGCCACATCAGGATGAGAGGGGAGGACCACAATAGTGCTTGCTGCGAAAAACTTGGGGATTTAATCCCTCATGGTATGAATTAACCATTGAGGGTAAAACCCCTAATTTTTGATGGTTAATTTATGTGAAGGTAAAAATTAGGGTTTGAGATTGGCTGCGAGTTTTGGGGAAGAAAGAGAAGTGGGTGAAAGTCTCAACTTTGTTTGTAACGTAAAAGTGGGGTGTGGGGTAAATATTTTTTATTTATTTGTGGGTTGAAGTAAATGGGGATACACGTGTGAGGTATAAATGAGATTTACGTTTGAGAGTTGTGTTGACTGAAAACTTTGAGCTAGCCAAATCATTCCACCATTGTTTATTCAACAATTGGGCTTTAGCCCAATACACTTTTAATCCGTCCCGTGTTATAATCTTTTCAATTTGTATTTGATTTTGGGCCATAATGGGCTTTTCAAGAATAACTTAAGCATCTTAAAAACCCCAAATGGGCTTTTTAGCCCATTAACCTAAATGTGTGACCCACAAAGCTCCAATGTCTTTAAAAAGATTAAATCCGATAAAATCGAGCTTGATTTTGGCTTTCTTGATCTTTTCTTCAAAACCGTGTCGGTTTAGCCGGTTTTTGTGAACTTAGGCACACTTTTGGTCTTTTGATTTTGTCTTCGTCTCTTTCTTGGACTTTTCTTCAACATTTGACCATGAAATCCCGTGTTTTCTCTTCTTTTGATCATTTGTACCTATTTAATACAAAAACACAAAACCACGCGTAATTCCGACATTTACGATATAAAACACATGATTAGGTTTTGTTTTTCCTTGATTTTAGTGGCAAAAGGTTAAGTGTTTACACACTTATTATTTAGACTCTTCGTGTTTTAGAAAGGGGGTGTTACTCTTGAGGTAAGAAACATTGAGGACAATGTTTGGTTTTAGCATGGGGGAGTCAATCGATATAATCACTTGCAATTGCTTTTGTCGTGTCTAAACGTAATTGTTTTTCTCGTTTTTCATAAAAATTTTAAATTTTTAGTGTTCTTTTATGTTTAATAATAAAGAAAATAAGTGCTTTTGACACAAATGTAGGCTTTCCGTTGGTGAAAATGAAATAGTTTTCGACTCGACTCGGTTTTTACCTTAGCTTTTTCCTTAACGTGTTTAAATCAAGTTTTGCTAGACTTTTAGATAGGGAACTTTAAAACGCGAAAGTCTTAACTCATACGGGTTTAAGAACGAGAACTTTTCGCAAGTTCCTATAATTGATCCTAGAAAATCATTTATCAAGGGAACTTTAAAATGCAAATTCTAAAACTTGAATAAGTCTAAGAAGATGCAAGATCCTATAGAGACTTAAAAACCCAAAACTTTGATTTAATTGCTAAGTATCCATTAATTTCATATTTTTGAGATTTTACAATATGGAGAACAAGAGATGATAAAGTTTAATCATAAGTTTTTAAGGTTAATTCTTCCTTGTGTAAGTATTTTTGTGTTTGGTTTAATCTCCTCGTATTTATTTTTCACGCTTGAATACTTAATTGCTTAATAAATGAAGTTTTTAGCGGTTTAGGCTTAATATCTTAACTCGTAACTCCTTCTTTTTCTTCCCTTGTAATTAAAGTGAGAACACATTAAGGGTGTCAGCGTCATGGACTTTTGATCATGGGATTACAGAAATTTGGCTTACTATATATATCATAATAATAAGAAGAATAAATAAAAACATCTTCTCTATGAGCCTTCGGATGGGAGACATGTAGCACTAACCTTGTTATTAGAGCCTTAGGGTGTATGGCATGGTGACGTGTTTAATAAAAATTGCTTCATCATCATGAGTCTTAAGGTGGGATGGTGAATGTCAATTCCCTTGTTTATGTCCAAGGAGCCTTAGGATGTGGATTATAAATAAGGAGCACTTTTACATCTTAAAGAGCCTCAAGGTGTATGATGTAATTGTTGCTAACTCCATTAATAAGGTCAAAATTGACTTTGAAGGATTTATTGTTGCTTTTAAGTACACCTATTAGCCAACTTTCGGATTCGGGGATTTATCCCTCAAATCGTGTTAACTTATCCTTGATGTGGGGTTTCTTTAGTGACAACGGTTTTTGAAGTCGAGGTTAGCTTTTGAGTGTTAAGTTTACACCGTTTTTGCCTTCATTTTTGGATTAATAAATACAAATAAGTCAAATGAGCCTGTGGGTGAATGACAATAATTTAAAATCTAGAGATACAATTAGGAATAAAAGGAGATTGAGTTTAACACAAATTACTTATATAAGTGGTCTTAACATTGGGGCTTATGATTGACAATGATCTTCTTTTTTAAACATGGCTTGGAAAAGTGAAAAGTCGAGGACGATGAATCTATTTGAGTTTTATGATCCTAAAAGTTATTTTTCAAATAATGAGATCAATACATTATGTCTTTGCAAAATAAAATGTCAAAAGTCAAATAAAAGTGTAGTTAGTAGCTTTATTTTATCATTGCGTAAGGACACGACAATTTCTTAGCAAGGGGGAGTTTGATATGAGTGTATTTACTCATATCATTTAAATCAATTAATGGACAATAAATGCATAAAACCAATGAAAATAGCCTTATATATATGTGTATTTGTTGTTTCATGTGTGTAGGTACCCAAGATCACGAAAACCGGCAAAATCGACACGAATTTGAAGAAAGATCTCGAAGCCAAAAGACAAGTTGTTTTTAGAGGATTTAACTTTATGAAAGTGATTTGGGCCTTGTGGGTCCCACTTATGATTAATGGGCCCAAAAGCCCATTTGAGGAGCATGTACTATTCACTTTTAGACAAGGCCCAATACAAAAGCCCAATTCCTTATCATATGTGACGGATGAGTTCTATTTAAATCACACTTGGGCCAAAAGCCCAAAAACCAAACTCATGACAATTTCTATGAAACGTAAGGAGTATCTAGTGAATTTTCAAAAGCCCATTAGGCTTAACTTAAATTGTTGGACGGTTATATTATATAAAGTGAATAACTTATTCACTTTGGTCAACCATTTACACCACACACATTTTTCTTCTTACATCCTATGTGAAAACAGAAAGACCAAACGCAGCCATAACCAGTCACCACCACAAACCCGAATATCCAAAATTGGGGCTTTTTCTATCAAGAGAAAGTAAGCCACACGAGCTTTAAATAAATACCAACAAATTCGGGAAGAAGATGATGGCTGTATAAATCTAACGTGGAACCCTCTCTCATCATAGCTAGCCTCTAATTGGCGGAAACACCTCACTTCATTCCTCCAATAGGGTCAAGCCACATTAGCAGAAAACTAGCACAACTAGCACACATCCATGCCACCTTAGCAATCCATGTGCAAGAGAATCATTATCATCCGTTTGATCAAAAGAAGAAAGAGGAGAGAAAAATCCAAGGGCTTAGAATGGAGATGCCTGCCTTAACAAACTCCTCAGCAAGGCATGGGGTTGCCTATAAAAAAAACCCCCAAATTATATAATTTTAATCATCCCCCATTTTTTTTACTTTACAGTTATGATGTCAAAATAGATGTAGGAGTAATTGTATTTTTATTTTCATAGTATTGTAATCAATTTTTAGTGATTAATAAAAGTTTATTTTGAGTTGAATTCGTCTCAATTTTATTTACTGTCAAAATTTTATTACAATTATTCTTTTTACAATCTGTTTGATATTATATAGAAATTATTTGATTAAGCTAAATTAATAGCTTTAATTAAATAATTAAAGTGAATTTGGGGAAAAACTTTTCCCTACTGGAAAAGTTCTAACTAAAGAGGCTGGTTCATTATATGCTGCCTGGTTCGGTTCACATAGCTACTGGTTCGAGATGGTGTAGGGTGTTCATGGTTAATGGTGGTTTTATTCGGTGTGTCGATTATGTTCAAAGATAGCTCAGCGCTATTTTCTTCTACAAAGGATCATCAATTCAAGGTAAATCTTATTTTAGTTTAATGATTCTTATTTAGAATAAAGTGTTAAGTGGTTTAATGTTTTTATGTATTGCTTAGTTGTTAAAAATATTGATTAGTTAATCTGATATAGTTAGTCTGCTATTGTGGATGCTTGGGTGTGAAACTGTTTATTAGATTTAATTAAGTGTTTGATTTAGCTGAGTCTACTCTTGTAAGTTTTAATAAATCTGTTTTAAATATTTGATAGATGTGGGTTTGGATAAATCTGATATTGTGAGATTTTTACAAGTGTTAGATGTTATAACTTTAGACTGTGTAATGTTTTGTTAGTTGGATTTTTGTAACTGTTTTATTAGAATTATATGCTGGGTATTTGGATATTCATGATTTTCCTTTTAGTTAGTACTCTTAATATCTGCTTGATTTTTCATTCAAATAATAGATCTGATATAGCTTGTTTGCAAATATCTGTTACCTAAATGCCAAAGCTGTGGGATGAATCAGTAGGAATCTGTTAGTTGATTAACTGCATTTTGCTTATTGTTTAAATATGTGAATGAGTTTTATTTAACTGATATATTTAGCTGTGAGTTATTTTTCCTGCATTTAATTTGAGAACTTGTCTGCTTGTTTTGAACCTGTTATCTGGTTTATTTGTTGATAGCCTTTGTATTAGGCTGTTTTTTTATGTTCTGCCACATATTCATTTACCAATCTTATTGTTTGGTACTGATAATTTAAGTTGTCACTACTAAATACATTATACCAAGAAGTCACTCCTGTGACTTTGACTTTCTATATTTGAAGTAAAAAAAACAATTCACCAAAATTGTTCACCACTGGACTCGAACCCATGACCTCACGGTATATATACAAGCGTGCTAACCAACTGGTCTAGCCACTTGTTTGTGTTTATTTACAGCTTTAGTATTTAATATAGCTTGTTAAATTTTGGCTGTCAGCCTTTAAATAAATTTTAATACAAAGTTTCATTATTTAAATTTAAATCAATTGTTAAAATAAACTTTATATAGTTGAAAAAAATAAAAAAATAAAAAAAACTAATAAAAATATATTTTATTACTGTTAAAAATTTAAATTGATTTTAATATTAGTTTTTAAATAAATTAGTTTTAAATGATTTTGTTTTAAATAAATTTTAGACTTAAATAGATTTTTGTTAATTAAAAGTAATTTACTTAAATAGATTATTTTAGTCTATAATTTTAAATAAGTTTTAAAATTGTTTTTATGTAAATAGATTAATTTTAAGTAGATTATAATTTTAAATAGTTTAAATAATTATCTTTAAGAAATTAATTGGGGAAACGATTCATGCACTTAGGATTTAAAAATTGGTAGAATTAATTTTAGATAAAAACCGAAATCAATTTCAAATCAATTGTCCAAATTAAAACAAACGTCTCAAGTTCATAAGATCCTTGTGTACAACGAACCGGGATCACTCACGTGTTTAATTGAATCCGTCTTTGGCTTATTTATGGATTATTACCTTTTCCTAAGGGTAATTTCCTAAATTTTCTCTATAACGTATCTAATTAAAATACACCGACATTCCTCATCACATCAATGATCATTTCCAAATCAAACCGTACTAAGAAACTTGCTGACGGAATTTCTGAGCTGAGAGCGATCTCCGGTCATATGTTTAGAGCAACCAGAGTCCAAATACCAGAGAACCATTTGGACCACCTGTTTTCAACAACAAAAGTAGACAATGCATTGGAAACTATTGGTTCCGGAATGTTAGCAGATACATATATAATATTATCAGAATTGCTAACATTCGTGTGACCCTTAGATTCCCTACGTTTTCTAATGTGAGTTTTACCACTAACAGGTTTTATTGTTCCAACTTTATGAGGTTTTGGAATATTAGCGGGCACTATAGTGGGAGTAGACCTATTTAAAGGGCACTTTGTTCCTACAGTAGTGTCGGTGTTTAATTCAAGGTTTTTAGCCAAGTATAAAAGTTATCGTCCGATCTTTTCGAATTGATTACTAGTTAAGAGTGCGACTCAATCGTTCTTGGTGGAAAAATAAATGGTTTGGTTATCTATTTTAAACTAAAAGTAAATATGAAAATGTCGTTGAGTAAAATGAAAGCTTTAAAAATTAAACTAAAAATTACTAGAAAAACACTTTGTAAAAACAGAGATTTCGGGAAGCGTGCAATTTTTAGAAATTAAAACGTAATAAATTTAAAACTTAAAACTTTATAAAACTTAAAAACTTAACCCATCGGAATGTACAAAGTGAATTCTGTCGAAATGTAGTGCAAACAAAACCATCAGAATGTCAAAGTAAATTCTATCAGAATAATAGTAAATCAACTCTATCGGAATGCAGTTCTGTCGGAATGTAAGCCTATCGGAATACAAGTATATCGGAATACAAGAAATCAATTCTGTCGGAATGTTCAAAGTATCGGAATAACAAACAACTACCCCCGTCGGAATGTTGATCGGAATAATAGTGAACCTGTCGGAATGTGGCTAACTAAAATTGGGCAGAGTTTCGTCTTACTAAAACCTTAAGACCCGTCGCAATGTGCGATCGCAATGAGCGATCGTAATCACGATCGGAATAAGGGGAAAAAACACTTGATCGCAAAGTAGAACCTTAAAGGTTATTGCGATCACAAATATGCTGTCTGAAACCGTCGCAATATGTAAAACCCTATGATTATGATGGAAATGCCACAATATTCGGATGGAGACAAATAAGCTAAATCGAATAAGTACTAATAAGCAAATACGAATAAGCTCTTTGATGAGACTGCTTTTATACATAGTCTCATCGTCCAAATAGGGCTTAAAATGCATTAAATATCATCAAAATACCCAAATATATGCTTGTGTTTGTTGCTTGTGTATTTTAGGTACGGATATTGAGAAAATGACAAAAGATCACAAGAATCAGTAAAAAACGAACACGGGAAACGAAGCCGCACGATGAACCAAGCCCTAATGAAGAATTTTCCAAGAAAACCCTTGAAGATTTGAAGAATTATGAAGAAGGGTCCTCCAATATGTAAGAATTGACACTTTATACCCTTGTATCTTCATAATTACAAGTTTGGTCCCTAAAGTTTGTCAAAATTACAAAAAGGACCCTTAACTTTGAAGAATTGGCAAATTTAGTCCCTCAACAAAACTAAATTGTCAATATTGGTCCTCCAAGAAGTCAACAAACAAGTCAAAGCCTTGAAGAATGAAGAAAATGCCAAAATCAGTCCTTCAAATATGAAGAAATTGCATTTTAAGTCCTTGTTTCAAGTTTATAAAATATTTGTGCCAAAAATGCCAAGATGCCAAAGTTGTTAATAAAGGGAAATGGAGTTAGTAGCTATTTATCACAACATGAAGGAAGTAAGGAAGTTAAGGGGGTGTTTCTGCCCAGACAACCTAAGTTGAACCCACCACTCTTGATCCTCCACGTCACCAACCTTAAACAACCCTCCAATCATACACTCCCTTCCTTCCACGTCAGAATCCACCCAAACCCTTTTATTTAAATCAGTTTTAAACTAATATTATTTGGTGGGAAACACAATTTTAAACATAATCACCCCCTTAAAACAAATTAAAACCCCACCTGCTAACTTCCCTAATCATACGAACCCTAAACCTAATTACTTCAAAACAAGGGGGAAAAGTTTGAGATTATCCAGATTGCTAATTTATCATACCCATAACCCAAACCCAACTCCCAAAAACATCACCCTCACCCTCACATGTCTCTCCAACCCTCCCCTGACCCACATCCAAGCTTGAAGACAAAAGGAGGACAGCTAATCAACGCCTATGGGCATTTTCGTGCTCCCAAAGAAAAAAATGGACGACCAAGATCATCTTTTCACTCCTGGCATCTCACATACATCCAAGAATCATCACATGGGTTCTTGACAAAAATTCAAAAATGGTGTTAGCCGTATTTAAAGTGATGGTCATATAATATACCGTTGCGAAGCTCGTGAAAAATACTATTCAACGGTGTCGAGAGTTCTTAGTTATTAATGTTTATGTAACGGGAATTAGTCCCGAACACACAAATGAGGAAGGCCTCCTAAACACTTACTACTTAGTATAAAAGGCCTCCTAAGCCTCATTTGTGTGTGTGTTTTCCATTCATTTATTTGGTAGAGAGAGAAACGTATGTGTTTCTCTCACTAGGAATTCACAACTTTGTTTTCTCTTTTCCTTCATCTAATCTAATCTTTCTTTTTTGGTTTAATCTTGTTCTTCATCTCTACTTCTTGTTATTATAAGTCGTGTGAATCAATCCTACAAGTGGTATCATTCGCCAAGGGATTCGTGGATTGCTATTGGGTGTTGTCCGTGTCTTTCTTCTGTTTCGTGATTCATTCTTCTCCTAAGTAGTTGTGGTAGTGATTTGAGTTCTTGGCTGTGGTTAAAAACTCAAAAATTTTGGGTGTTTGATCCATTTTTAGGCTTCGAATCACGAATTGTTTTGTTCTTGTTCTATCCGAGAAAAGTGGTAACTTTGTTCCCTTAAGTACGATCTGATTGTTGCGATCGCATAAACCCTGGGGGTTTCTACTTGCGATCCAAAGTCACGATCCCATCCTACGATCACTCGTTGCGATCTAGACTGCGATCTCTACTTACGATCTTTAATACGATCAAGGAGTACGATCGTTGAGTACGATTGCAGAGTACGATCAGTGGTCACGATAGCTGAGTACGATCAGGGAGTCCGATCTAGGATACGATAGGGAGTTCGATCGGGGGAGTACGATAGGAGTACGATCAGTGAGTACGATAGGAGTACGATCACTTGAGTACCATCGTTGGGTACGATCTGAGTACGATCACTTGAGTACGATCGTTGGGTACGATCTGAGTACGATCACTTGAGTACGATCGTTGGGTTCGATCTGAGTACGATCACTTGAGTTCGATCGTTGGGTACGATCTGAGTACGATCACTTAAGTAAAATCAAATTTTTTCCTTACTAGTTTTTGGCTATCTCGAACTCAATTTCAAAATTTGGCGATACTGAATTTTTTTCAGCTTACCGTTTTGTCGGACTGAGGAACTTATTGTCGGACTGAGAAAAAAATCGGAAGTTTCGGAATTTCAACAACATCATACGCTTTCTACGAATTGAGATCCTGTTTTTCACACGACTTCTTTGATGACGTCTCAACAAGATATTTATGCTGCGGGTACTGAGAATCGTCCACCCATGCTTACCAAGGAGAACTACACTACATGGGCTAGTCGTCTCCTTCGTTATGCAAAATGTAAACCTCTGGGAAAGTTGATTGTAAACTCGATTCAAAAGGGTCCGTATGTTAGAAGAACAATTATTGTGCCTGGGGACCCTACGAATGCTAACCCAGTAGCTGACTCTAGTCATGAGCAAACGGATGAAGAATTAACTGAAGCTGAATCCAAACAACTCGACGCTGATGATCAAGCAATTCAAGTCATTCTTATGGGACTTCCTGAAGATGTTTATGCTGCTGTCGATAGTTGTGAAACCGCACACGAGATGTGGCTTAGGATTCAGAAAATGATGAAGGGCAGTGAAATCGGTTTACAAGAAAAGGAAACTAAGTTGCTTCGTGAATGGGAGAAATTTACGTCTACTGAAGGGGAACAAATTGAACCTTATTATCATCGGTTTTCAACCCTCATGAACCATCTTAGAAGAAATAAACATGAACCTGCACAAATTGCTGCCAACATCAAATTTCTTGATAATCTTCCTTCTGAATGGTCACGATATGTCACTCTTGTCAATCAAACCAAGGATCTTCACGTCGTGGACTACACTCAAGTGTATGACTATTTGAAGATGAATCAAGATGAAGCTAACGAAGTTAGGGAAGAAAGACGTGCCAAGACACAAGATCCATTGGCTTTTATGGCAAACTCTCCATCATCTATGTCATATCCCATGGTACCCTACCATCAACCCTCATCAAGTAACTTCATGCCACAACAATAACAACAACAACTCACTACTTATGGATATCAACATCCTGCTGCTATGAATTACTTACAACAACCCATTGCCTGTTTTGATGACATTACCGATCCTACTCATGCTATTAATACTGGTCTTGCCCTTCTTGCAAAGGCATTCAAATTCACCATCAACCCCACCAACAACAATAAGAGAATCTCCTCGAACACTAGAAATAGGCAGATTGCTCAACCTTTCATGAATGCGAATCAAGATCGCCAATTGGTAGTTGCTGGAAACACGGGGACTCAGTTTCAACAATATGGTCAGAATGCTGGGCAGACCGTTGGCAATGCAGGAAATCAGTATGGTCAAAACCGTGGTCAAAATCCGGGTGTTCCGAATGCGGGTAATCAGAATGGGTTAATAGTTGTGCCAGCGGTTGGTAACCAGATGGGAAACATTGTGGCTGCAAGGGCTGAGAATACTGGTACGGTAAATGGAAACAACAATCGTCAGGTTCAGTGCTACAACTGCAGGGGATTTGGTCATTATGCTCGAGATTGCACAGCCAAAAAGAAGAGGGATGCTGCTTATCTTCAGACTCAGCTTCTCATAGCACAAAAAGAAGAGGCAGGGATCCCACTTCAAGCTGAGGAATTTGATCTTATGGCTTCTGCTGTAGAATATGACGAGGAAGAAGAGGTGAATGCCAACTACATCTTGATGGCAAACTTACAGCAAGCATCAACCTCAGGAATGCATGATGACAGAGCTCCCGTCTATGATGCAGACGGTCCCTCTGAGGTACACCCAAGTTTTAATGATAATGATATATATAATATGTCTAATCAGGAGGAAGAGTATACTGAGATGCTTGAGCCTTACAATGAGACACACGAGGATCAAACGAATAATAGTAATATTATTTTGAATGAGCCTAGTGTGGACCTTAGTGTGGATCAAGTTGCTCAGCCTACAACCCTTCCTGATGAGACACATGCGTATTATAAATCTCTATTTGATAAGCTTGCTAAGGATGTAGATCATGCTATAGTGGTTAATAATAAGTTTAGAGAAACTAATGCCAAATTGACCACTGAGCTTGCGGGATATAAGGAACGGGAGAAAAGTTTTGAGATTCATCATGCTAAAATCAAGGAACTTGAACAAGCTCATGCTACATCGGTTTATCAAGAAAAATGCACCACTAAGAAATTAAATGCCTTACACTTAAGTAGTGCTAAAAAGATAAGCGAATTGAATGATGAAATCACTTCTCTTAATAAACAGCTTTCAACTGAAAAATCTATTGTTTCTGATTTAAAAGAAGAAAGAAAAAAGCTAAAACATGATTTCAAAATTCGAGAAGATGGGCTTCTTGAGGATTTTTGCAAAGCGCAGGATAGGATTAGAGAATTAGACAACCTTTTAGTAAAACGTAGCCAAACTATGCAGACGATAAATATGCTCGCACCAAAAGTGAATGAGATAAATTACACTCGCTACAAAATGGCTTTAGGTTGTCCTCTTCCCCCTAATCCATGATACCTTAAGCAAGTTCAGGCCACTAATGAAACTTTATATAATGGTATTGTGCTATTGTTTGATGAGCATGATCCTCCTAGTGTGCATGATTCCGAGGAAACTACTGAACTTGCTGTAGAGACTCGTTTAAGAATGAAAAAGCATGATAAAGAAGTGATACCCGTTTATTATCCGAAAGTTAATCCTCCAACTGTTTTTGTTTGGTCTAAAACGAGTACTGAAATGCTTTTGCTAACGAGCTTAAAGATAACTTTGTCATCCTTAAACGTGTTGTTAATTCAAAAATAACTGGAGGAAATTTTACATCACCTGTTCAGATTGAGGTTCAAAAAATTCTTCAAAATGATATTAATCCGATTATTAATCAAGTTGATGCTCGGTTAGGAAATTTGGAAAACTCTTTTCTAAAAGAATTAGCCAACTTTGTTGAAGACTTTAAATCATTGACGAAGGAAGCTGATGAATCTCTTGACAAAATTAAAGTTTTGGAAAACGATCTTGAACGCCTCTCTAGAACTCGTGATTGTATTGATAGTAGCCCTGTTGAGTTAGGTACCTCTATGTCGCATAATGAAAACCTCCAAACTGAGCTTGATCTTATGAAAGAGAAAATGGAATCTTATGTCATTAAAAAGGATAAAGAATTCACCGATCTTTGGAATAAATTTGTCAAAAAATGTGATGAATGCAAGTATGACAAGATTTCGTATGAAAAAGCTCACAATGAAATGCAACAAACTATCGCACGGTTGCAGGCTCAGTTAGGAGGGGTTTCGGAAACGAATTTGGCCTCGTCAGGGTTAGAGAGTGGTAGTAGTGGTAATGCTTAGAAGCTTAAGGCTAAGATTGTAGATTTAGAATCTGTTGTTGTTTCATATAAGCGGGCTGTTGAACAAAGTAAGTCTGTCTATCAGAAACTTATTGATAAAATCTGTGAGAACTGTAAGTTAAAGGCCTTGTTAAAAGATAAGACTTCTGAACCTAGCTCGATTGTGGATACGATGATCCAGAAACCAACAACCTCGGGACCCACTCGTATTGCTGTGACACCTTTTCCCAAGGTTGCTGGAACGAAAACTGCTGTGATTGCCCCATGAATGTTTCGTGTTAGTTCTCCCTCTGTGCCTAGCAAACAACGTAAAGCAAGCGTTAGGACAAAACCGATCACTATAACTCAACCACAAGTTATTGATTTAAAAAATGCTAATTCTAATAGACGCGTGTCTTCTTCAACAGGAATAAACAACTAAACTAAGAGCAGAAGGCCACAGCCTACGAGCAATACAAGGAATGATAGGGTCCCTTTTGCCTCTAGAAGTAGTCGCCCCAAGATCAATAATGTGGAAGTAGAAGAACTGTAACACCCCACTTGGATAAGTGGACCGTTACGTGTATTTATGGCGTGTCATCAAAGCATAAGGCAAATGTAATGAAACATTAAAAGACCATAACGGAAATACCGGAATCAAACATCGGTAATCCAACCTAAGCTCAAAACATGAAAAATGAAATACTGAAAGAAAGGACTAAACAATGTCCAGATAAGCAGAATAATGTAAGAAATGCATAAAGTAAGAAGTCTGGATAGCTTCCCTCCAAATGCACATACTCTCAGAATCCTAAAAGCGTCCTGGTGTACCTGCCGTTAGAACATGAAAGGAACTACGGCTGAGCATAACGCTCAGTGAACGGATATAAAGCATGATAAGAATATACTGAATGAAGCAGACGATAGAATATAGAAACTGTAAGACTGATATGAAATATGTGGTAGAACTCTGCATAAAATCTGAGCGATCTGATTCATATATACTGATACTGAAATATAACTATTAATTCTGAAAACATGCATTTACTGTACTTTATTTGCCAGAGCTTATATAGGTCACGTGCTGTAACAACCGTGCATGAATAACTGGAGGGGTGACCTCGTCATGCTGTAGAGGGGTGACCTCTAAATAACTGTGCTGGGTGGAGGGATCAGCTCCAATGTGAAGGATGTAGAGCACACACCACATTCACCCTGATAACATGAAACACTTATAAGCCTAGGATGCATCCATACGCCCCACTAAAACATACATATAAAAATGGCCAACTGAACATGAGTGGGACGATGCAGGATATCACTCTCCTGCATGTGAGTCACGACACCGGTGCCTCTAGTGCCGTGGTTACGGTACCTCCGTAACTAGTACATAAACTGGTCGTGCTTGTATATAATGCTCAGGCAATTTATTTCGTTATTAACATGATTACTGATAAACTTAAACATATACTGGGGAAAAACATTTGGCTGAAGATGGGAAAATCCTAATCATGCATAGAAAGGAAGTCCTTACTGAAAGGACGGAAAATCCGTACCTTGTGCCCATTAATGAAATAAGAACGAAAGCTGAAGGATCGATCCCGACTTCACAGGTACTACATAAATAACGTACGCGAAAAATAAGTTGACTGATGTTAAATATTTTACTGATCTTAACTGTTTTAGTTGGATTTAAGTTATACTTGTATTACTATTTATATAATCTAATAAATTCTTATTGTTCGTAAATATTACAGATTTAATATACCATGTATTTCTGATTACTGGATAATGTATAATCTGACATTACTATAAATAGTAACTCGTCATAATTAGAAAGTTTCCTAATATAGAAAGTTTCCTGAAATAGAACGTATCCAAAATAGTTCCTTTAAATTAAATCCTTGATAAATCCTATGTTTTAAACAATTAACATGACAAAACGATATCGATATAATTTTATTAATAAGATAATAAAATCGACAATTAAATTTCTTTATTTACAAAATCCCTTTTTAAAATGATTTAAAGCGTTTAAATAATCCCGTTCAATAATTATTATAAGCGATTCCGAAAACTCGTGCTAAGTTTTAAAATAAGTCTAGCCAAACAGCCCTCTAATTGTTTTTACAAAACTGACTGCCAAACACACCCTTAACCTGTTCTAAAAAGGATTGCCAAACACCCCCATAACTCTCTAAAACCCACTGCCAGGCCAAAATCAAGCCGGCACCCTAATTAGGGTTGCGCTGGTGGAAAATCATAACCACCGAGACTCATATGAGTCTCGGTTTGTGTGCAAACCGTCCAAACGAACACCCCCTCCCCCTATGGGTCGCGTTTTCCATGATTAAAACTCCTTGAAATCGAATTAAAGAAAAGAAACAAAAGAATTAGGGTTTCTTACCTTGTGTTCGTGTTAGGGCTTAGGGTATCAAAAGAAAAACGAAAATCCTTGTTCTCCCAGGATCAATCCTCGATCCTTAGTCCTGTTTCTTGATGTGGTCGCGGCAGGGAGGAATGAACAACAATAAACTGGCGGCTGTATTTAGTTTCTAGGGTTTTGTTGGAGTGTTTTTGTGTCGGCTCAGAAAAGAAAAACAAAGGACCCCGTCTGTTTATTTCCTTCACATGGGCTTGGCCCAAATTTATTTTCACGAGTTGCGGCGCAAGACACATGAGTTGCGGCGCAATTGAAGGGGCTACAGTTCATGGTGCTGCGGATCACGAGTTGCGGCGCAAGACAATGAGTTGCGGCGCAATTGAAGGGGCTACAGATCATGGTGCTGCGGATCACGAGTTGCGGCGCAAGATGCAAGAGTTGCGGCGCAATGGATGCTGCTGGCAGTTACGAAATTGTGTCTTTATTTAATAACACTTGTAATAAATAGTACTTTGTAATAAATTTCTCGCGTTTGTTTAAAACTTTCCACGTGTACGTTTTAAGGAAAAATATCCCGCGTAAAATAATAATAAACCGCGTATTTATAAATTCTCGATTTAAAATACGGGTTTTACAATTCTTCCCCTCTAAAAGAAATAATTCGTCCCCGAATTAAAATGCGGCGTACTGGGTTTTACAAGAACACCCTAGGAATTTACCGCTTTTTAATCATAATCAGAAACCTAATTCATCTGAATGTAATGACTTTAAGCTTGCTATTCGGAATGAAAAATCTGAAGTTATTTGTGCTAAATGTAATAAATGTTTCTTTACTTTTAGTCATGATGCTTGCGGTTTGACTATGAATGGTTTGAATTATGGTGGTTACACTCGAATTGACAAGCTGTCAGTCAGTGAACAACAACGCACTCCTAAGGCTAAGGTGTATGTTCCAAAAAGTACGCATGTAGGGTCCACAGAAAGTCTTGCTAAGCCTAGTAGCCCTAGACTCACCTCTAAATGGTTGCCTACTGGTAGAAATTTTGACTGTAGTGGCAAAATTATCGACACTAGTAGATCTCATACTGACAGTGAAACGTCGGTATGTGATACGGCTTAATTATCTTCTAACCCTACAGGAACCTATTTCATCGGTTGCCAAAATATTTGTTTCTCTTCTCATTGGCAGGCTGTTGAAATTTGTCTCTGGTGCGTGGACTCGTGCTGTTCCAAACATATGACTGGGAATCAAAGCCTTCTCAAGAACTTTGTATGGCGTTTCATGGGAACTATTCGATTTGGAAATGATCATGTTGCGGCAATTCTAGGCTATGGTGATCTTCATTGGGGAAATATAATCATCACCAGAGTCTCTTTTGTTGATGGCTTGGGACATAACTTGTTCTCGGTTGGGCAATTTTGTGATTCAGACTTGGAGGTCGCTTTCAGAAGTTATACATGTTTTGTAAGAGATCTTGAAGGAATTGATCTGTTGAAAGGAAATCGTACCACCAACCTTTACACCATTGATCTTTTTCAAATGTCTGCTGCTTCTCCAATTTGTCTCATGGCCCGAGCCACTTCGACAAAGTCGTGGTTATGGCATCAAAGGTTATCTCATCTCAATTTCGATGCCATCACCCATCTCGCGAAAGATGATCTCGTTACCGGTCTTCCAAAGTTCAAATATACAAAAGACCATATTTGTCCTTCATGTGAGCAAGGTAAAAGTAAAAAGAAGCCTCACAAACCCAAACCTGTTCCCAACTCAACGAATAGGTTACATCTCCTACATATGGATTTGTGTGGCCCAATGAGAATCAAAAGTATTAATGGAAAGCGGTATGTCCTTGTCATTGTGGATGACTATTCTCGTTACACATGGGTTCATTTTCTTGCTTCAAAAGATGAAACCCCTGATGTAATTATTAACTTCTTGAAGAAAACATCAGTTCTACTGCAAGCCCCTGTCATTATTGTGAGAACGGATAACGGTACAGAATTCACCAATAAGAAATTGAAAGCTTATTTTGACGAAGTTGGGATTTCTCATCAAACTTCGGCTGTAAGAACTCTAGAGCAGAATGGAGTTGTGGAACGGAGAAATCGTACGTTAATTGAAGCTGCTCGAACGATGCTTCTCTCCTCTAGTGCACCGTTATTTCTTTGGGCCGACGCTATAGCAACTGCATGTTATACTCAAAACCGCTCCATTATTCACACCCGTTTCAACAAAACACCTTATGAGATCGTTAATGTAAGGAAACCGGATATTTCATTTTTACATGTCTTCGGTGCATTATGTTATCCGAAGAATGATTGTGAGGATATCGGTAAACTTGAACCTAAAGGTGATATTGGATTTTTCATTGGTTATTCTTTAACTGCTTGTGCTTACAGGATTTATAATCGAAGGACAAGAAAGGTAATGGAGACTATGAACGTTAACTTTGATGAACTCTCGGGTATGGCCTCTCAGCATAGAAGTTCACATCCAGAGCTTCAAGGACAGACTTCTGGACATGTAAGTTCAGGACTCGCGCTTCAATTTGCACCGCCAGCAATCTCATCGTTACAACCATCAGAACGTGACTCGGAAGTTTTATTTGGGCCAATCTATGATGAATATATGGAGGGTTCTTCGTCATTTGGTGTTCCTCAAAATGCCCCGGCTGCACCTGCTACGGTAGTTCACGAACCTCCGATTGCATCTACACCATTGGCATCTACTTCTGCACCATCTACGTCAACCTAAACCATATTGCCTTCAAATATTCCAACCACTTCTCCGACTGCTGACGCAACTCAACAACATTCTCAGCAAATTCCAAATCATGTTCATCTTCAGAATGAAATTGTTGCTGAAAATGCAAACAATGCGATGCTCAACGAACATGAGTTTGTCAACCCATTTGCGGCTTCCACAAGTACTACTCAGCCTTCCACATCATATGTGGATCCGTCGAGCTCGCATCAATTTTCTCATACACTTCCACATGAACACAAATGGACTAAGAATCACCCTTTGGTTCAAGTGATTGGCAATCTCTCACGACCGGTCTCAACTCGAAATCAGCTGCGTACCGATGGTGATATGTGTATCTATGCACTATCAGTCAGCACAATGGAACCAGCAAGTGTGAAAGAAGCAATGACCGATGCATCATGGATTGAGTCTATGCAAGAAGAACTCAACCAGTTCATCCGGCTTGATGTATGGGAGTTAGTACCTCGACCGGAAAATATCGATCCGCTTACCCTGAAATGGTTATTCAAAAACAAGATGGATGAGGAGCAAACGGTCATTAGGAACAAAACTCGGTTAGTTGTGAGAGGTTATAAACAAAAGGAGGGAATTGACTTCGCAGAATCCTTTGCCCCGGTTGCTCGGATGGAAGCTATTAGGATTTTCTTGGCATACGCTGCACACAAATCATTCACAGTGTATCAAATGGACGTGAAGACGGCTTTCTTGCATGGGCCGTTAAAAGAAGATGTGTATGTATGTCAACCTGAAGGTTTCATCAATACTGAACATCCAAGCCATGTCTACAAGTTGAAAAAGGCAATTTATGGTTTGAAACAAGCACCGAGGGCATGGTACGACGAATTATCATCATTTATTCTACAAAATCACTTCAGCAAAGGAACTATTGATCCAACGTTGTTTATCAAGCACTACGGAAACGACATCTTGGTGGCTCAGGTCTATGTAGATGATATTATATTTGGTTCTACTAACCCAAAATATTCCATATTATTTGCCGACCTTATGAAAAGTCGATTTGAAATGTCCATGATGGGGGAAATGACGTTTTTTTTCTTGGTCTCCAAGTTCACCAATCCCCCCGTGGTATTTTCATAAATCAGTCCAAGTATGTGCTTGAGATTCTAACGAAATTTGGTATGGATAACTTTGATCCTATTGGTACTCCAATGGACACTAAACACAAGCTTGATTTGGATAAGAAAGGGACATTTGTAGATGCTACAAAATACCGAAGTATGATCGGGTCCCTTATTTACTTAACCTCAAGCAGACCGGACATTGTGCATGCTACTTGTTTATGTGCTCGGTACCAGGCTCAGCCAACCGAGAAGCATCTAAAGGAGGTTAAAAGGATCTTTCGTTATCTCCGGGGAACCATTAACATGGGTCTCTGGTATACGAAGGATTCTGGTTTTAATCTCACTGGTTTTTCAGATGCCAACCATGCAGGGTGTCATGACACATTCAAGAGCACTTCCGGTGGGGTACAATTCTTAGGCGAGAAGCTAGTGAGCTGGTCATCAAGGAAACAAGAGTGTACGGCGTTGTTAACCGCGGAAGCATAATATGTGTCTCTATCCGTGTGTAGTGCTCAAGTCCTTTGGATGAGAACACAACTCACGGATTATGGCTTTTACTTTAACAAAGTCCCTATTTACTGTGATTCACAATCAGCCATAGCCATATCCTGCAACCCGGTCCAACACTCCAAGACCAAGCACATAGCTGTCCGATTCCATTTCATTAAGGAGCATGTGGAAAAAGGAACGATCGAACTGTTCTTTGTCAAGACGGACTACCAACTAGCCGACATCTTCACCAAAGCTCTTCCTCAAGACAGATTTGAATTCTTGGTTCGTCGACTTGGTATGCGTAGTTTCACTCCTGATGAACTTGAACGTCTTGCACATTCGCAGTAACCTTGTATATATCTATCAGAAAATCAAAATACAAAAATATAAAACCTATAAAAAAAAATAAAAAAAAATGAGAAAAACTTTCAAAAATAACAAAAATATTCTTCTCCGACATGTCTCTCAGCATCGATAATATGGACGTGCTTAGAAATGTTGTTCAATAACGACACGGGTACGTACATAAAGTTTGAATGAGAGTTCAAATGTTTTCAAAACATGTCTTTTCTATTTTTCTTCTCATAATGGCTTATAGTCACATGTCAGACTATAACCCGGTACCTACATAAAGGAAAGTCTTCGACTTATCCTCAACAACGAGAAATTCATTTTTTTTGGTCATGAGCTTATATCAAAACATTCAAAGTTTTAAGCTCATGAACACAATTTTTCTCGGACTTTTGAGCACAATTTTTCAACGTATTTCAAAACAATGTGCTCATATACTCCCCTATTTAAATAGAATCTCTTTTCGAGGGGGAGCATAATGATTTCATAAACATTTGTTCCAAAGTTTCATGACACATTATTCTCTCCATGTTTCATCACTAGTTTCACAAAAATTTCAATTTCATGCAATTTTTGAGGGGGAGAATAGTGATTAAAATGTGTTATCTTGAATAAGATCTTTGATATAAGTGCTTTCTCATCCTAATATGTGCAAAAATCTCTCCTTTTATGATGCACATATGTAGGGGGAGCGTTTTTGGTGATATAGAAAACTTTTAAGGTGTAAACATTGATTTCATCAACACCTTGACTGCATTTTCAATTGATTTTTCTGGTTACGATATCTATACCCTTCAACACAATTAATCACGACGATATTGGTGTCAAAAGGTGGTTAGGTATTCGTCCTATGATCCAACCAGAACCGGAGGGATCTTCCCAGGGACAATCCATTAGAAAATAGAAGTCCTTAGGAAAGATGGAGTAGTTGAGTGTACGGGAATAATGCCGACTAATGACTTAAGCTAGCACTGGAACAATCACAACAAGGTGCTAGTTATGACGTCTTGGTAAGCATTGAAGGGGTTGAAGAATGAAAAAGAAATGTAAGGATAAAGGGTTTAAAGAAAGAAGCCCTCCATACAACTTAGGCAGAAACCGGGTCAATACATCTACTATCAGAATCATGTTGATGATTTCTGGTATTAAAGATAAAGCATCATGGACCCAGTGATGCAATGCACAACCCCTCCCATCCTACTCAAGCTTCTCCCAAAAGAAGTTTGTTTTATTGTCATGGAGATCAACTCATTTCTATCGACTTTCTCACTCCGAGATAGTAGATATTGAATAGGTGGCAGTCTGCTCCAGCCTCCGATCACCAAATAAACGTGCACTTATAGAGTCTAGAGCCAACGAGATTCATCAAAAATCTCATTAGGACACTTATTCCATAGATCAATTGTTGTTCATCATTAGAACACAAGCGATGATTTACAGAGTCCTACGCTCTATCCTTGTGGTATTGCTAGAACATTCAGAGTGATACTCTTTAGTATTCACAGTGATGAATGGAAATCCTTCCAGTGTTAACATCAAACAGCACTGCGGTAGGTCATATGTAAGATTCACTTGAATTAAACATATGTTAACTGGAAAGCAACAGTGGTTTGATTCTTAATTGATTCAAACTCGTTCCAGGTCTCGACGCAATATCTTTATGATCTTGCCAGAACATTCAGAGTAATACTTTTCAGTATTTACAGTGACGAATGGAAATCCTTCCAGTGTCATCATCAAACAACACTGCGGTAGGTAACTTGTGCGATTCTATATGAATCAAACTTGTGTCAACTGGAAAGCAACGATGGTTTGTTTCTTAATTGATTCAGACTTGTTCCAGGAAAGTGAATTGACGACTTAATTAGCAGAATGGAACTGCATGATTCACTCCTTACTTTGAATTATCTTTCGATATATTCAAGTATTGAGAACGGCTACCACAACTGGAATTCCTGTCAAGGAAGTTTTGTGAACTTACCTGATCACAGGTACAGTATTTGTAATGTATAACGGGAAACCGGTGGAATGCAAACGGTGCGTTATCTCAAGAGTCGCAATTCAAGGCCACATATTCAGGATTATTGAAGAAAGCTCAAGAACATCTAAAGACAAAGACTTCCGCTACTCTGATGATCAAGGGAGATTGTTAACAAGCTTTCATGTCAACTCAAAACATGAGTATGTGGGTAAAGACACAAGAACACAAGCTGGAAAAGTTACAAGATCAAGTCAAGGCAAAGATCAAAGATCCAAGATCACAAGTCATGAAAGGAACTATGAAAGAACTCTCAAGACAACGAGCTTCAAAGTCAGCAACACCAACGAAGTGAAGTCACATATTACATGACCACCCCTTAGGGGGAGATTGTTAGCCGTATTTAAAGTGATGGTCATATAATATACCGTTGCGAAGCTCGTGAAAAATACTATTCAACGGTGTCGAGAGTTCTTAGTTATTAATGTTTATGTAACGGGAATTAGTCCCGAACACACAAATGAGGAAGGCCTCCTAAACACTTACTACTTAGTATAAAAGGCCTCCTAATCCTCATTTGTGTGTGTGTTTTCCATTCATTTATTTGGTAGAGAGAGAAACGTATGTGTTTCTCTCACTAGGAATTCACAACTTTGTTTTCTCTTTTCCTTCATCTAATCTAATCTTTCTTTTTTGGTTTAATCTTGTTCTTCATCTCTACTTCTTGTTATTATAAGTCGTGTGAATCAATCCTACAAATGGCATCTTTCTGGAATCTCCAAGGGCAAGAAAGGAAGTTCAAGTCATTAGGGTTTTAGCTTCTTATCAGTTCTAGAATCATTTGTAGCCTCTATATAAAGGCGTTTAGGACTTAGCATTTAGCAAGCTTTTTTTTCTTCTCCTTGGTCAAGACCTTGTAAAGCCAGTTTTATTTGATGAAATGAAATGGTATTGAGTTTGTGACGAGAAAGAAAGAGCCCATTTTACTTTTCCTTGCATTTTTACATTTTCCAAGTTAAATTTCATTCTAAGTTTCTGTTTAGACTTAAGCTTTTATATTTCAGAATTTGGTCCAAAAGCTTTAAGCTGGTATCATAAGCCTGATAATCTTGTTGATTATCAAGCTTAAGTGAGGGTTAAAGCTTTTGTTGATTTAGTGTTAGTAATATTTCAAAAAAATCAAAAAAATTAGTTTTTTTTATTTTCAAACAAGCCATAGTAGCTTAACTGATAAGCTAGCTTATAGCTTGTGTGATTTGTGAACAGCCTACCCTTTTGTTTTCCTCCTTTCTTAGCAGGTTCCAAAAGCTCAAACGGTTTTAGAAGATATATGTGGTGTGTGTGTCAACAGTGACCACCACCACCCATTCTCTACTTGTTTCTTGTTCAAAACCCATAAGCACAAGCCACCAGCTTGTAGGAGGTGACTTTTCAGTCACAGTTGGGCCTGGATGTAGGCCCAACAAGGTATCTCCTTGTTTCTTAATTTCATTTTCATATTTTCAGATTTTGTGTGATTTTGCATGATTTTGTGTAGAAGTTGTTCAAGTGTTCTTTATGTGGCTTGATATTGATTATTATAGGGTTTTATGCATGATTAAAGGTGTTTAAATCAATTGGGTTGTAGTTTGAAAGTATTTTGTTTGTTAAGTTGCATATTCAGAATTTAAAGGGGTGTTTGGATCAGTGTTTAAAATGGTTTAGATTGTTTAGATTTTGCTTGTAAACCTGTTAAACACACTCTTTGGGTAGTTATAGGTTGAATGCTAGCTTAGGTTTTCAGTTTTGGTAGGTTTTAAACCATATGCATGCTTAAAATTTGGAAAATATAGCATTAATCAGAAACTGCCATTTATGTCTGTTTTGGTTAAAATTTGTGTTTGATTTTTGGTAAGTTGTTAGTTTATAGGTCTGTTTGAGGTTGTGAATTGCTTGTATCACATTTGGTTGATCATTGTTCTAGATTTAGTCAATTGAATCTCACCATTGTGCCTAGAAAGTCAGCAAAATTCCCCCAGACTTGTGCAAACCATATCAGAACATTGTGTGCTTGGTTCTTGTGATTTTTGGTTATATACTTGTTGTTTTTTGTGCCTTAATTCACTCCCTACACTCCAACTGAGTGTAGGGGTGCCCATTTGTCCATCTAAAACTAACACAAATCCAAATCAAGTCCTCTTGATCTATTCTTCACAAGTGAAGAATACCTTTCTTCTTTGTGTTCTTCAAAAGCTTATCTAAGCACGTTTTTTGTTCCAGTTTGTTTAATTATTGCCTTTTGGTTATAAGATTTATGTTTTTAAGTAATTTAAGTTACTGTGTTTGTGTTTTTAAAGTTTTTAAAAAAAAGTTTTTTTTCAAAAAGGACTGGCCAGGACTCGAACCAGCGCCATCCTCCTCACAACACAACACACATACCGTTACGCCCTTGGGACTTTTACTGATAGAGTTCCATTTCATATTATACTTAAGTGGTATTTGTTTTCTAGCTTATTTACATAGCAGCTTATTATTAAGCTAATTCCAGCTTATTTCTTTAAGGTTTTGACTGTTTAGCATTTTTCTTAGGTTCTTGTTAGGGTTTTTGACTTTTCAGTTCAAAAAGTTTATTTTTCTCTTATTTAATTAATTTTCTAGGATTATTTTTAGTTTAAATTTTGAAAAGTAATTTAAAAATAGAAAAAGGTATTTTAAAAATCTGAAAAAATAGTTTTTAGGTTTTGAATTATATTTTTAAGGTTTACAGCTAATTAAGTTTTCAAAAAGTCTAATTTTTGATTTTATTGGATTTTAGGGTTTTTAACCAACTTTAAAATTTAATATAAAATTATTAAATAGGTTTCAAAAAATTTTGATTGCATTTTTGTCTTAGTTACATTATTCTAGATTTTTGGTAATTTTTTAGAATTTTTTTATGAACTTTGAATTTTTTTGATTATTTTAATATTATTTTATTATTAAAAATTGAAAGTTAGATTTTTTAAGTTTTTACATTTTTCCTAGATTGTAGTCACTTAATTTGGAGTTTTGTCACTTTCCAAATATTTTTAGGACTTTTCAATTATTTTCTAGAATTAATTTAAGTTTTAATTGATTTTAATAGTTTTTAAGTATTTAAAAATAGTTTTAATAGGTTTTAAAATTTAAAAAAAAATACTTTTTAGCTTAATTAGGATATTTTTGAGGTTTACAAACTTTAAGATCTTGTTTAGGGCTTTTTAATAATTAATTGTGATTTTTAGGGCTTTAATTAGCATTAAAAAGTCATTATCTAATTAATTAAAAGGTTTTAGCTAGTTTGGATTTTTTGTAAACTCTTAGAATCTTATTTCGGATTTTTAGTAATTTTTAGGAATTTTTAGGTTAAAATTTTAATTTTGGCACTATTTACGGTTTTGCGTGATCGCCTTTTCCGTCTTAGTTTAATTCGTCTTCGTAACCGTCTTTCTCTTCTAATCTCATTTCTTTCTTTCCTTTTCAATCATATAATCACAAACATAAATCAATTCAATACACAACGCACTTGCCACCTCGAGAACGAACTCACTTTTAGGGTCATTCACACACGGTTTTCCTAAATCGTCGTGCACGCTTGCCCTATTTATTGCTCTTTTCCTAAAGAGTAGTAAAAACTACAAACATCACTCTTGTTCAAACCTAAACCAAATCAAAACAAGAATAAATTTAAAAGCTTTTTAGACAGGAAATAAACAAACTTTATAAATCAAACTTTAAAAAGACTAAATTTTTAAGAAAACTTAAAAAGATGATAAGTTTTAATACAAAATAAGCCAATAAGCACAACAAGCTTAAAGCTTAAAACTTATGAAAATTTAGAGAGGAATAAAAAGATAAACTTTTTAATCACAAAAACATCAAAATCAAAAACGTTTAATTAATATTTCGGATCAAAGATAACTCAAAATCAAGAAAGGTAGAAGAAGATTAAAGATTTAAAGATTAAACTTGAACTTTTGATTAATGAATTCCAAATACAAAAATGAAATAAAGCTTAAATTTGAAAGAAAAGATGAAGTTTTAATGAGAGAAAGTTAAACACTTTCTCTCTCTAAAATGAAAACTACAAAAAAGAAATTAAACTAGCTAACACCCTCCTAATGTGTCATTAGGAGGGTATTTATAGGAGATGGGGAGGTGCATGTGCTTCCTTCTTTCTTTCTTTCTTCTCGACTCAGTTTAAATTCTTTGTCTTTCTCGACGTCGTCTCGGGATTTGTTGATGTAAATTGAACTTGTCTTGTAATTTTCTTCTTCTATTAGACTTGAGTTCTTCGACTTCATTAAATTTCCGTCTTTAGACATTTTCTTCGATAAATCTTCAGAATAGGCCTTGGACTTCCGTTCTTTTTGCACTCTTGATCTTTTGACTTCGTCTTTTCTCGTTTTTCTTTGATAAAAGCCCGTGAAAGCCCGTGTTTTCTTCGTTTTTCATCTTTTGGTCCTAAAACACAATAAAAACAAAAACCACGCATAATTCCGACTTTTACGACATAAAAATACACGTTTTGGTCTTGTTATTATTGGAAATAAGTGGTAAAAGGATAAGTGTTTTCACACTTATTAAATCCCCTACACTTGACCATTGCAATGCCCTCATGCAATGCATTAATTTCAAAGCATAGATTACATTTCTCATCATAAATAACCCACCTTGGCCTTTATTAAATACTGAACTTTAAGGAAACTAAAAAGATAAAAATATGTACAAAACAAGTAAAGAAATCAAAGACTTACATTGGGGTTTTGGCTGTCATGAATGTTCATCATCCTCAAGTTTCACGTTCCCCATACCAAGCTTAAAAACGAGATCATTGTTATTATAAGTTAGCAAACTAACACAAACTCATGTGGCCCAATTATTTACTTAGACTCCCTTATTCCTAGGTGTATCTCTTATATTTTAATTTTGTCTTGAATGATCACGAGGATGCATTGTTTGACTTATTTCGATAGTTATTTAGGCTAGAAATAAAGTGGGACGATTTAATCAATAGTTAGCTAAAGGACAAAATCTTTTAAAACTGCTTCTCGGGACCTCTTAAAGTTCATATCTTGGCATAACTCGCTTCACGATTTGAGACCTTTCTCGGACCGATATTAGGCAGCGACTTCATACTTCCAATCTTGAGAGACGTTCTTGAAATTATGGTCTTCTCTTCATAATAGGAATTTCTTCACTTGAAGTTTTTGAGAGATTCTTCATATTTGGACCACGACTTCTTCATTTTTCTCCAATCTTTATTTTGGACTTTGATATACAACGATCCGCCTCCTTTTAGGACTTGGATCTATTTATCCTCATACCTTGTTAGGGCCTTTTTGGATAGACTTCTCCATGATCTTTTGGGGAGTATTTTCTTTTCGTCGTGTGTCTCGATCCTTCATATTGATTTTCGATAAATGATTCTTCACATCACTTTTGGATCTTTAGCAACAAAATGTAGCCCTCATGCCTTGTTAGGGCCTTTTCGGACTCGTCAATCTTCGCATCCCGCTTCAATAAGTTATGCCTTGGCTATGAACTCTAATTAATACCGAGCAACTTTTAAACGATCTTGTGCTAGAAGCTAAGTAACTTTTCAAATCGTACAACCTTATTTATTGCAAATATATTTATTAGCAAGCGATGGGAGAAAAAGCTTATAATCAACTCACATAAATTCATGAAAGAATACCAAACTTATAATTGACTCTATCATCTCTCGTTCTCCACAATTTAAAATCTCAAGGAATGGGACTCGTGGATGCTTAGCCTATTAAATCAAAGTTTTGGGTTTTCGAGTCATCTATAGGATCTTGCAAACTCTAAGACTTTTTCAAGTTTAGAATTCGCACTTTAAAGTTCCCTTGATAAACGACTCTCTAGGATCAATTATAGGAACTTGCGAAAAGTTCTTGTTCTTAACCCGTGAGAGTTAAGACTTTCGCATTTTAAAGTTCCCTATATAAAAGCCTAGCAAAACTTGACTTAAACACGTTAAGGATACTAGCTAGAGTAAACTTAGATAAATAAATTCGGGTTGAGTCAAAAGATTCACAACGTTGAAAAATTTAAAACCACTTTATTAAAATTTTTATTCTAGCAAAGAAAATAAATAACGATAACAAAGGAAAATACTACTAAACTACTAGGTCAAAATAGATTAAAAATTTTGAAAAATGTAGAAAAATCCAATTTTCTGGTTAAAATGAGGAAAATTTCATGGAAAAGACCACTTACTTCGATAGAAGTCCCCCTACACTTGATATAAACATTGTCCTCAATGTTTAAGCATGTGGGAGTAAACTCCCATACACTTAGGACATTGTGCACTTTGTTTAAATCTTGCTAAGGAAAGGACAACTATAGGGATTCCTATTTTAATATTGAAGAATATAAAATAGTGAATCAAAAGAGTTTAGGATAGAACCGGGAAGATGGGTACACGGGATCACGGTTCGTCAAAAGTCATCGAGAATGGATCTTTGAAGCTTTAATCCCTGCACATTAGAAGAAACAAGACAACAAACACATACGGGGCTCCCCCTACACTTATTATGAAAACGGTAAAGGATAGATCAACGGGTTGCCTCCCGAGAAGCGCTTGTTTTTGTTAACCGAGTCACGAGCCTGACTCGACCCAGAACTAGTTCAAGGGAAACGTGGTGAGGGATGGAATCATCTCATGAGAGATGTCCTCACCAAAGTACAACTTCACGCACTGGCCATTCACCTTAAAATTGGGCCCATTTGGCTGAGAAAGCTCAATGGTGCCATATGGGAAGATTTTGGCGACGGTGAATGGACCAGACCAACGGCTCTTCCGCTTGCCCGAGAAGATCTTCAACCGAGAGTTAAAGAGTAAAACGTGATCACCAATGTGAAACTCTCGGTTCTTAATCCTTGCATCATGGATGATCTTGGTTTTCTCCTTGTAGATCAATGAGTTCTCATAAGCTTGATTCCTCAGTTCATTTAGCTCGTTGAGTTGAATCTTCCGAAGATCGCCGACTTTGTTGATGTCGAAATTGGCCCACTTCAAGGCCCAGTATGCCTTATGTTCCAGCTCGATAGGGAGGTGGAATGCTTTCCCGTACACAAGACAATAAGGTGTACAACTAATCGGGGTCTTATATGCGGTACGGAAAGCCCACCAAGCATCATCTAACTTATCGGCCACGAGGCACGATGCTCTCCCACAGTTCGCTCTAATATTCTCTTTATTCCACGGTTAGATATCTCGGCTTGACCATTTGTTTGAGGATGATAAGCGGTGGAAAGACGGTGATTGACACCGTACTTAGCCATGACTCGAGCAAACTGATCATTGCAAAAATGAGTCCCGCGGTCACTGATTATAGCACGAGGAACACCAAATCGAGCAAAAAGCTGCTTCAAAAAGTTCACAACCACCCTCGTATCGTTCGTAGGGAGAGCCTTAGCTTCAACCCATTTGGAAACGTAGTCAACGGCTACGAGGATGTACTTGTTCCCTTTAGATGATGGAAACGGCCTCATAAAGTCGATGCCCCATACATCAAAGATTTCACATTCTTGTATGAAATTTTGAGGCATCTCATCTTTATGTGTGATCTTGCCTTGGCGTTGGCAGGCATCACAATTTTTAACCATCTCGTGAGCGTCACGATAGATGGTGGTCCAATATAATCTCGAGTCAAACACTTTCTTCGTGGTGTAGTTGGGACCAAAGTGACCACCGGTGGGTCCCTTATGGCAAGCTTCGAGAATGTCTAAAGTTGCGGGTCCATCAACACACCGACGAATAATCAGATCGGCACATTAAGAGATAAGGGTCATCCCAAAAGTAAGTCTTAACATCTTTAAAGAACTTCTTCTTTTGTTGGGATGTTAACCCTTCGATGAGAATACTACGCACTAAGTAGTTTGCAATGTCCGCAAACCACGGGGTGTCATCAAGATTGGAATTGATAGACATTAAGGCCTCAAGGGGAAAAGAGTCATTGATCTCTTGATTAGGATGATCCCCTTGATAAGGATCCTCAAGTCTACTTAGATGATCCGCGGCTAGGTTTTCGGCTCCTTTTTTGTCACGAATTTTGATTTTAAATTCTTGAAGGAGCAAAACCGAACGAATAAGTCTTGGCTTGGAATCTTGTTTAGTCAACAAGTACTTCAACGCGGAATGATCGATGTACACGATTGTGGTAGAAAGAACAAGATAGGGGTGGAACTTCTCAAAAGCATACACTATAGCTAAAAGCTGTTTTTCGGTAGTGGTATAATGCAATTGAGCCCCCTTCATTGTCTTGCTAGCATAGTGGATTGGTTGGAAGTGTTTGTTCACTCTTTGGCCCAAAACCACTCCAATAGCAAAGTCGCTAGCATCACACATCAATTCAACAGGTAGCTCCCAATTGGGGGTAACCAAGACCGGTGCCTTAGTTAGCTTGTCCTTGAGAAGATTGAAGGATTCAAGACACTCTTTAGAAAAGATAAAAGGAGTATCTTTTTCCAAGAGGTGGGTCATCGGGCGAGCGATTTTAGAAAAATCTTGAATGAATCGACGATAGAAGCCCGCATGACCAAGGAAACTTCTCACACCCTTCACGGTTGAAGGTGGAGGTAATTTGGCCATGACATCCACTTTAGCACAGTCCACTTCAAGACCGGCTTTTGAGATCTTATGTCCAAGCACAATGCCTTCTTTTACCATGAAATGGCATTTTTCCCAATTAAGAACGAGACGAGTGTCTTCAAACCGTTGGAGCATACGTTCTAAATTGGCAAGGAAATGAGAGAAAGAATCACCATAGACCGAGAAATCATCCATGAAGACTTCCATAGTTTCTTCAACCATGTCATGGAAGATAGCCATCATACACCTTTGGAAAGTCCCAGGAGCATTGCATAAGCCGAAAGGCATTCGTTTGTAAGCAAATGTTCCATAAGGACAAGTGAATGTGGTTTTCTCTTGGTCTTTAGGATCGATGGGAATTTGAAAATACCCGGAGAAACCGTCTAAGAAGCAGTAATAGTCGTTACCCGCTAGACGTTCAAGCATTTGGTCCATAAAAGGAAGGGGAAATGATCCTTTCTCGTAGCATCATTGAGTTTGCGATAGTCTATACAAACTCTCCACCCTGTAACGAGACGAGTAGGAATCAACTCGTTGTTTTCATTGGGCACAACGGTGATTCCGCCTTTCTTAGGCACACAATGGACCGGACTAACCCATGGTGAATTGGAGATAGGGTAGATCATTCCCGCATCAAGAAGTTTGATAACCTCTTTTTTGATAACGTCATGGATCTTGGGATTCACCCTTCTTAGGTTTTGAATAGTGGGTTTAAAGTCGTCCTCCATGAGAATTTTATGTGTGCAAAAGTGAGGATCAATTCCACGAATATCAGAGATTTTCCAAGCAATCGCTTTCTTATGATTCTTCAGCACGACGATAAGTCGAGATTTCTCTTCTTCTTTCAAGTCCTTAGCGATGATGACGGGTAACTTCTTATTGTCTTCAAGGAAAACGTACTCAAGATGAGACGGTAGGTCCTTAAGCTCTAAATCCGGAGGATTTTCGATGGAAGGCGTGGTCAAATTCGGTTCATCGATAGAGATATTCTTAGGAGATGGTGGAGAAATATGGTCCTCATTGAGAAGTTTCTCAATGGTACGAACGTCTTCATCCCAATTGGAGGAAGAATCGTCATACTGTAAATCCACATCCCCCAAAGTTGCTTCAAATTCTTTCAAAAGAAAATCACTTTCTCCAAATGGAGTTAGTGATGGAGCAATAGAGGCAACGGTCTCAACAATGGGTAGAGAAGAAGAACCACTTTTACAAGCGTCTTTGAAATGTTCTTCACAAGCCTCAGCAAGAACATCAATGAAATTAACGCTCTCGTTTTCAAAAGGATGCTTAGAAAGTTTACCCATGTTGAAGATGATTTTATCATCACCAACTCTCATGATTAATTCGCCCGCGGCTACATCAATGAGAGTGCGACCGGTCCTCAAGAATGGACGTCCAACGATTAATGGAACACATGTGTCCATCTCGTAGTCAATGACAACAAAATCCGCCGAAAAGGTGAATTTGTCGACACTGACGAAGACATCTTCTGCTATCCCCACCGGATAAGCAACCGTACGGTTAGCTAATTCCAATGTCATTCGTGTGGGGACTAGCTCGGGTAGAGACAATTGTTTCCAAACGCTAAGAGGCATTAAGTTGATACTAGCACCTAGATCGGCTAGGGCCATACAATTCTCTACCCCAGGGAAGTTGCAAGGAATGAGAAAACGACCCGGATCACTAAGTTTGGTGGGTAATTTCCTTAAGAGCACTGCGGAGCAATTCTCGTTAAGTTGGGTCTGAGCGATGTCAAAAAGTTTCTCCTTATCACTGAGAAGATCTTTAAACATTTTAGCATATTTCAGCATGTGAGCGAGAGCCTCAGCAAAGGAGATATTGAAATTCAGTTGTTTAGACATTTTGAGAAAGTTAGAAACCTGAATATCATCCTTGTTCTTCAATTTCTCTTTACTCAACCTTGAGGGATAAGGTATATTGGGTTGAGATGAAGGCTTCGGAATGGAATTCTCACTCACATCCTTGGGTGGTGGAGGGGAAGAAGTAGAAGGTGGAGGAATTAGAGGAATAGAAGTTGGAGGAATTGGAGAAGGGGACACGTTTTCCTTTGTCACAATCACCGGTGTAGGTGTAGGAAGCTCGGGTTACTTTAAACCTTTTCTACTGCGAGTGGTGATTGCTTTCATCTCCCCTCTTGGATTAGCAAGGGTGTTACTCGGAAGAGAACCCGAACCAGAGGCTTGATTACTTTGGAAAAAACTAGCCATCATATCCCTTAACTCATTCGTTTTACTGCTCAAAGAGTTTCACATATCGGCTCGAAGATCATTCCCTTGTTTCACCATATCTTCTTTCAAGCTGGCCATTTGCCGCTGAAGGATCTGCACTATTGCGTCATTAGTCCTCATGTAAGTTTCAACGTCTTGATGAAATGCGGTGGGTTGGGTGGGAGGAAGAGCATGGTAGGCAAGTGGTTGATAAGCGGGTTGTTGGTAAACTTGGTTGTTTCCTTGCGGTGGATATGGGTTTCTTTGGGTTTGATATTGATTTGGAGCTCGTGGTGGGTTTTGATTGTTGCGATTGAGGTTGTTTGGGTTTTGAGGTGGAAAACCGGGTGGTGAAAGGAAGTTGTTTGAACGATAACTGAGCAAATTGTGGTCACCTTGAGGACGTGCTTGATAGCCTCTTGTAGAAAAGTTACCGTTGGCGGCATACACATTTTCCGGATTGTCATGAGTCGAAGGACAATCGGTGTATGAATGAGAACCCCCACATATTTCACATGATTGACTCAAAGCATTAGCATGGGAATTGATTTGTTTGGCATTGTTGGTGGTTTGTACAACAAGCGATTCCACAAGCGAAGTAAGCTTATCAATTCTCTTGTCGGCGTCACTAGTACTAGCACTAGCCACATTAGTTCGAACACTCTTGGTTTGCACTCTAGACTTATTCTTAATTATATCCCATGCGGCATTAGAAGACTTAACCAAAATGTTACCCCCCGAGGCACTATTTAGTGAATCTTGGTGATTCATGCTTAACCCATTGTAAAAAGTATTTATTTGATGTACTTTTGTGAAACCATGTTGTGGACACTTTCTTAAAAGTTCCTTAAAACGGTCCCAATATTCACTAAATGTCTCACCGTACTTTTCTTCAAAGGTAATGATTTCATTCCGCAAAGCGGTAGTACGTGAGGGTGGGAAAAAGTAGTTAGTGAACTTGGTCTCTAAATCCGTCCACGTAAGAATACTTTGTGGCGGTTCCTTATCAATCCAATTCCGGGCTTGTCCCTCTAAGGAGAAAGGAAAAAGTTGCAAGCGAATCACTTCTTGTGAAACCCCATTATACTTAACCGTATTGGTGAGTTGAAGAAACCTTTTTATATGGTCACGAGGATCATCAAGCGAACACCCCAAGAAAGGTTGAGCAGAGACCATTTGAATAAAGCCGGATTTGTGCTCAAAATTGTTAGCTCCAATCTCGGGTATGACAATAGCATCGGTGTTGCCCTCTACGTGCGATTACAAAAGCTAGATCATTGGTTGATTGTCCATGGTGACAATAGGTGGAGTAATGACTTCGGCTTGAGATACTTTCTTCTTACTAGCACGAGTACGCATACACACCTACAAAAGGAAAAGAAAAATAGACAAGAAATATTTTTGGTTTTTTATGTTTTTCTATTTTCTTTTTGGATTTTTGAAAATTTTATATTTTTTAGGATTTTTTTTTTGAAAATTTAAGCAAGAAAATAACGTTCAAAAGTGAACGGATTCCAAAATCCAACGCGTCTCTCACTTAAAACCGTTAATCTTAACAAAAAGAGCCGACAGCAGCGCCATTTAATACAAGGTTTTTAGCCAAGTATAAAATTTATCGTCCGATCTTTTCGAATTGATTACTAGTTAAGAGTGCGACTCAATCGTTCTTGGTGGAAAAATAAATGGTTTGGTTGTCTATTTTAAACTAAAAGAAAATATGAAAATGTCGTTGAGTAAAATGAAATCTTTAAAAATTAAACTAAAAATTACTAGAAAAACACTTGGTAAAAACAGAGATTTCGGGAAGCGTGCAATTTTTAGAAATTAAAACGTAATGAATTTAAAACTTAAAACTTTATAAAACTTAAAAACTTAACCCATCGGAATGTACAAAGTGAATTCTGTCAGAATGTAGTGCAAACAAAACCATCGGAATGTCAAAGTAAATTCTATCGGAATAATAGTAAATCAACTCTATCGGAATGCAGTTCTGTCGGAATGTAAGCCTATCGGAATACAAGTCTATCGGAATACAAGAAATCAATTCTGTCGGAATGTTCAAAGTATCGGAATAACAAACAACTACCCCCGTCGGAATGTTGATCGGAATAATAGTGAACCTGTCGGAATGTGGCTAACTAAAATTGGGCAGAGTTTCGCCTTACTAAAACCTTAAGACCCGTCGCAATGAGCGATCACAATCACGACCAGAATAAGGGGAAAAAAACACTTGATCGCAAAGTAGAACCTTAAAGGTTATTGCGATCACAAATATGCTGTCTGAAACCGTCGCAATATGTAAAACCCTATTATTGCGGATGGAGACAAATAAGCTAAATCCAATAAGTACTAATAAGCAAATACGAATAAGCTCTTGTTCAAACCTTAACCAAATCAAAACAAGAATAAATTTAAAAGCTTTTTAGACACGAAATAAACAAACTTTATAAATCAAACTTTAAAAAGACTAAATTTTTAAGAAAACTTAAAAAGATGATAAGTTTTAATACAAAATAAGCCAATAAGCACAACAAGCTTAAAGCTTAAACCGTATGAAAACTTAGAGAGGAATAAAAAGATAAACTTTTTAATCACAAAAACATCAAAATCAAACACGTTTCATTAATATTTCGGATCAAAGATAACTCAAAATCAAGAAAGGTAGAAGAAGATTAAAGATTAAAAGCTTAAACTTGAACTTTTGATTAATGAATTCCAAATAAAAAAATGAAATAAAGCTTAAATTTGAAAGAAAAGATGAAGTTTTAGTGAGAGAAAGTTAAACACTTTTTCTCTCTCTAAAATGAAAACTACAAAAAAGAAATTAAACTAGCTAACACCCTCCTAATGTGTCATTAGGAGGGTATTTATAGGAGATGGGGAGGTGCATGTGCTTCCTTCTTTCTTTCTTTCTTCTCGACTCGATTTAAATTCTTTGTCTTTCTCGACGTCGTCTCGGGATTGGTCGATGTAAATTGAACTTGTCTTGTAATTTTCTTCTTCTATTAGACTTGAGTTCTTTTTGCACTCTTTATCTTTTGACTTCGTCTTTTCTCGTTTTTCTTCGATAAAAGCCCGTGAAAGCGCGTGTTTTCTTCCTTTTTCATCTTTTGGTCCTAAAACACAATAAAAACACAAACCACGCATAATTCCGACTTTTACGACATAAAAATACACGTTTTGGTCTTGTTATTATTGGAAATAAGTGGTAAAAGGATAAGTGTTTTCACACTTATTAGTGTTCCTAGTTAAAGGAAACGCTTGTGTTTTGGTAGCCTTGGTACTCCTAGTTAAAGGGCACGCTTTCTTCGCTTTAGTGGGAGTGATCCTAGTTAAAGGGCACGCATTTCCTACAATAGTGAAAGTTCTACCAGTGGGGCGCCACATCCAACCAACTTGGGTTAACACTTTCCCAGTCGTTTTCCATTCTAAACCATTTTTACGGGCATACATATCATTCACATGGTCAATAAGGCAAGAATCATGACGACTAGAAAACATACATTCATTGTAATTCCAACATTTCAAATTAGAATTCACAGTAGGCTTAGAACTCTGCACAACCTCAAAGCCTTTAGGTTTAGCTACATGATTCTTTTTATTCAAAACAGAAATAACATTCTTAGGGCGGGCTTCTACTTTATTCTTCACTTGACTACTAGATGGGGGCAAGATCCTATCATTCTTCAAGTTTCTTTTAAGCTTAGATCTTTGAGCCTTAGTAGTGGTGCTTACTCCTGTAGAAGGCAACACGAGAATATTAGAAGCTGGTTTTGATTTTGACTTATTTTTATTGAACAATGTTTGAGATGGTTTAGTCCTAGGGACCTTGTTAAGTGGTGTGACGGCAATGAGGTTCTTTTTTATTGTACTTGAGGACGATGTTGAGACAATGGCTGCGTTATCCACAACATTCTTACCTTTTAGGGTACGAAGTGTTTCCTTTAACTCAGTCAAAGCCAAATTTTTATCACAAATTTGTTCCCTCAAATCAGATATTTCCACCGACTTTTGATTCGATCGTTCAATCAATGATTGATTCTGTGTAGTGGTATTAGCACATGCGGGCTTTACTGAATCGAAGAGTTGTGTATTTTTCTGTTTTAAGTTATCAACTTTGGACAAGATCTTGGAAACTCGATTATCTAGATCAAGTTTAAAATTCTCAGCGGCCTCAAGTATGTTCACACAGTTAATCTCCTTAGATTTCTCTATGTCTATCGGTAATGATTTAGCAACCTTGTCACTCGGCTGACGCAGTTTTGATTGTAAATTCAATAGAAAATTCTTTTGAAAATTTGAATCATCTATATTAACACCTTCGAATGACGTTTCAAAAAGCTCTTGAAGAAATTGTTGTGTACATTCAAGTGAAATACAATGTTTTTAAATCTCATCAAAACGTTTTGAAAGCGAAGAATAAGAATCTTGAAGCTTTAAAAATTCAGCGTCAGATTTGTGACAAGTACTATCTACCACATTATCCACAGATTCAACATTATGCATAATAGAATCATTATCAACACATTTATTTACACAGACGGACACAATATCATGCGACATCACTTGCTTCAGAAGCTGATCATTTTGGCGTGAAATTCGTTGTATATCAAGTAAATTGTTTTCATAAGCATCATCCATTTCATTGAAAACACGTCTAACTTCTTCTATTTCTAAAAGCAAATCTTGATCAATATTGCTAAGACAAGCTTTAACATTGTTTACAAATGGAACAATTTCGTCTCGAAACGCAGCTCTAGTGTGCTCAAAATTCCATTCACCTTCCGTTATGGCCGTAGCCGTCATACGTTCCGTCATGACCTTGTCAAAATCGTCAAAGTGTTGGTGCACCGCATTTAAGCTATCTGACACCTTACTTACCGGTGGAATTAACTTAGTTAAATCCTTTTTGACAAGTGTAGGAGACGTACTAGGAAGGTTTTTCGTTGATAAACTTTGGGGCACAAAAGCTGATAATTGAGCTAATTCCTTTTATAAACGAATACGGGTCTTTTTAGAAAATTGATCTTTATTATGCTTATCATAATAAGTCTTATGGAATTTGGAAAGCATTTTAGATCGAGTTTCTTCCGCAAGTGACATTGTCTCCTCAGTACTACGAACATAAGGTGCTTCTTTCGATTTGCCAATTAGTGTCACATCATAAAGACAAGGAATATATTCTTGAGCTTGTTTTGCATAACCAGGATTAGGTGGTAAATCTTGAAGACGCTTAAGTTCGAGTTCTTTAAACGATTTAGTTAAACGATAAACCTTTTCTGTGGAAGCGTATTGTTTTAAAAGCTGTTGTTCCTTGAATTTAAGAAGTTTGGTAGCATTAATTTCCGATTCGAACTTTTTAGACTCGAGAGTTTCAAAATCTATTTTAAGTTTCTGAAAATAATTTACAACCGACTCTTTTTCTTTCAATTCATTGGAAAGATTAGCTTTTTACGATGCTATTTCTTTTAAGTGTTCAATCTTTTCAAAACAAAATTGGTCAAATTCAGAATAAGTTATTTTTTCTGCTTGAGGGACCATTTCAAAAGTTTTGACCTTTTCCTTATACAGCGCAAGCTCAGCGGTTAGATTGGCATTCATATCTACGGTTTTTTAAACAGCCACATTCATGTTATCAATAATATGTTTAGGCACCATTACCAAATCACGTTGATTATAAGATTCCATACCCGTCGTAGCATTTGGTTGAGGTTCGCTCAAATGTGTTGGATTTGATACCACATCATTTGAGTTACTAGTTCCCGAATGCTATTCGAGGTTGTCATTGTCATGCTCAACATGATGTGGATTATCATGAACATTATTAGATGTGGTTGGTACCTCACTGACGACATCAGAACCGTAGTGAGAGAGATTAGCAACGAGTTCAGATTGGGCTGAGTGAATGCCATCACAATCCGAATCATATGCATCAAGATCATCTGCTTGATATGCTGCATTAGAAGTAGAGACGACTGCAATGCCTTCATTATCTGCTGCCCCTAGGTCTGCAAGAAGTGCTAATTCCTCTGAATCCAAGATCTTTCCCTTAGATTGAGCATCGACCAAATACATCTTCTTACGAAACCACGTTGCATCCCTTCTCCTTGAAGGGTGAGTGCATTCCCTAGCCATATGAACTTGTCCTCGACAATTATAGCAAGTCACAACCTTTTGAGGACCAATAGTGCTTCCATTTACACTAGCTTGAGAATTCACAGCTTGATTGTTCACGGTCCTTGTTGTGGGTCCATATGAATTTTGCCTTCCCTGAATAGTGGCTTGTTGTCGAGGATTTGAAGAAGTGCGGAGCTGATTGTTTGTTGGTGGAAAACCTCTAGTAGCAACAAGTTTTGACAAGTAGGCAGTGAGATGGTTTAATACATCAGTAGGCGTATCATTTGAAGTAAAGACCGGTGGTTGGATTGGTGGAAGTTCATTAGAGTAGAAGGCTTGTGCTTGTGGTGCTTCAATTGGAACACATCCTTGCTGAGGAGTATAGCCCATTGGAGAAGTGATAGCTTGTGATGGCGATGCCTGATGTGTTGGTTGCTGTGGAAGAACACTTTGTTGATATACTTGTCGTGGCATCGTCAGTGGTTGATAAGATGGTTGCTGTGGTTGCTGATATATGTGTTGTGGTGGCTGCTGCAAGTATGATGGTGGTTGATAAGTATAAGCCATGTTTTGTTGAGAAGCATACATGGCAAGTGGATCATGAACTTGAGGTGAAGACAACCGAGCCTCGATCACATGGCATTCATGTTGTTGAAGAAAATCTTGAAGTTGATCCACATTGGTGTTATGCAAGTCCTTAGCCAATTTGACAGCCGTCACGTACTTTCGCCATTCGGATGGAAGGGTGTTCAAATACTTGGTGTTCAATTGAAACGTAGGAATTGCCATGCCATAGATATTGAGTTCATTCAACAAAATAGTGAATCTCAAATAGTAATCATTGAGAGTCTCCCTGGAGACATAGGCAGACTTATCAAATGTATCATAAAGCTTACACTCTCGTTCTTGTTTAGTTAACGAGGTGCCTTGCATTAGAACACGAATTCTATCCCATAACTCTTTGGCAACTTTATGTTTATTTACAAGTTTGTAGACATCTGGAGGAAGGGTTTGTAGAATGATGTTTGTAGCATACTTATCACATTTGTCTTGAATCTTCATATCTCCGGTCAATTCACCCGTTGTGCGAGGACGAGTAACTGCACCTTCCGTCACTGTACCATAATCTAATGCTCCATTGAGCACCGATGCCCAAATGAGATGTCCATTCTCTTTGTTCAACATGTAATGTTCCATTCGGGAAGTCCAATCCTCGTACATAGTCTTCTCCAACATTGGTGGACGATTATCCGTACCCGAGAGGATGGACTTATCCGTAAGAGAGATGTACTCCATTTCGATTAGTTAAGATTTACAAACGTTGATCGAACAATGAGAGAAAGTAAATGTGTTTGTTGTTGCGTGTAGAAGCCAATAAATAATGTTGAAATCCCCTATATTATGTTCTCGATGAACCAAAAAGTTCCAAGACAAAATTACACACGATTCCACAAACTGAAAGTTTGTTAAAGATTTCAAAAACACATTTTTGAAAAATATTGGAAATCTTGTCACTCTATCGGAATGCAATCGTAATGTTCAGATCACAATATTTAGATCGCAATATTCAGATCGCAATGTTCAGATCGCAACATACATATCGCAATACTTGATCGCAACTTTAGATCGCAATACTTGATCGCAACTTTAGATCGCAATATAGATCGCAGCTTTAGATCGCAATACTTGATCGCAACTTTAGATCGCAACACAGATCGCAACTTTAGATCGCAATACTTGATCGCAACTTTAGATCGCAATACTTGATCGCAACTCTAGATCGCAATACTTGATCACAACTTTAGATCGCAATACAGATCGCAACTTTAGATCTCAATACAAATCGCAATGAGCTATCTGAATATTCGATCGCAATGTAGAAACCATAGGGTTTTTGCGATCGCAATATTCGGATCAGAATATAAACCCTTCAAACTTGCGATGGAGAAAAATTACCACTGTTCTCGGATAGTACACAAAAATTCGATAATTTTTAGCCAACCAATGAATCAAACACCCAAAAATTTTGTGTTTTTAACCAAAGTAACAATACCAAATCACTACCTCAAGTATGTAGATGATGTATATCGAGATTAAACCATAAAAACACAAAAAAAAAAATTGGTCCGAATGTATTTGGATCAAAATAGGCGTATGAATCAAGAACACAAACACAAATACATAAACCAAGCAATCATCCCATGGCTCTTGATAGCATTTGTAGGATATTGTAAATCTATGTATAATTTAGAGAGAGAAAGAGATAGAAATATGGTAGATTTGACACATACTTCTAGAGAGAGAAAGTGTAGAAAACACACTTTTCACTATGTGTATTATGAATGAACCAACAACCTCTCCAACTAAGGAGAGGGTTTATATACCCAAGCCCATGAGATGGGCTTGGGCTTACAATGGGCCGCCGGCCTACACAAGTTGTAGGCTTGGCTTGGCCTTGTTTGTTTAATAATAAGTTAACTAAACTACGAGCTACTACTTAGACTACTATTGGAGTGAGCGATCCTTTCTAATACGTAAAACGTATTTCCAACAGCTCAATTACGGCTAAGCATGACCGTTTTTACGGGTTATACACCAACTCAACTTCTCACATGAAGTAACTCAACCTTTAGGTCAAATTGAAATTCTAGTGCAATAGATTCTCTAGTAGTCATTCTCAAGTTAGACAAAATGTAATTCCTACATTTTCCTAATGAAGTGTAGCAAAGATAAAATTTATATGACGACACAATGCACAACCTAATGAGGGTTAAGAATGCACCATTGAAAATCTTGTCAAAAGAGTCTAGTTAAGGTTATTTACCTTAATAGATATTGAGGCCAATAATATTGAATTGTATAAACTAAGTTTACACAATTTGTTAGAACACTCTTGATTGGTCTTTCGGAAATGGCACATTTACCAATTGCATTGCAATGTAAATTACTTGAGTATTTCATATTAAACATCCAAGTTGTCAAACCGACTCCATTGTGTATTATAAGCAATTATTAAACAAATTTATCTAATAATTTTGAACAAATAGATTCAATATAGCATCATCAACATAAGTGTGAGTTATGATTCGATGTATATTCTTAAGAATACGCATTCATGTCTACACTAAAAAAATGTCAATTAGATTCGATAATGACATAAATCATAATTTGAATAATGAATTGATATATATTTGAAATCTTTCTTGATTCCGACTAACACTCCTTTAAGAGAAAATAGCTAAGATTTTCAATGGGTGTTTCATGTTTTATAGTGATACATTAATCTACTTGAGCTAATAACACAATGATCAAGTAAGACGACCGTCATCAATAGATTTGACAAGCTCACAGAGCTTTCAAACCTAAGAGTGTTAAAAAAACATAACAAGGTACACAAGATGTTTATGTAACATTTGTAAACCTAGAGATGTTGATCCTATATGCAATGCACAAAGAATACACAAGCAAGTAACACTACTACCAATAGTAACGATTACTTAACAATGTCCAAAATACATAAGAAAACAACAAAATCATTCGTCTTTGTTTTGAGTGTTAGATACAACAAAGTATACATAGCTTGATTTTATTTGAAAATAGTTTTTCACTCCTTTCAAAATTTAATTAGGTTTAATACTTTGTAAATATATCCATTTTCAAAGATATACCAACAAGAGATGTCCAATTTAATAGAAAAGAGTAAAACATAAGTTTCACGACAAACCGAGACTCAATACTTTGGACAAAGTATATAACTTAGAAAAAATCCAAATTTTAAATTTGAATAAAGGTTTGGAAGTAGTCTCAAAGTAAAGAGGACTCAATTACGTTTGAAATGGCGGGTGGCACGACTTCTACGGACTTACGATTGATTTTATATGATTTTTCAAAGTTTGCAAAAATCTGTGTCGGACTGACCGCGGTTCGTTATTGATAACGAACCTCGGGGAACAATTAGAGAACCGCAGACAGTGGACAAAAAATGAGTTTTTGACCAAAATCATTTGGTAACATTTTAGAAGGACTTAAGACTTTAAAAAATCATTTTAGACACATAGAACTTGTATTTTATAGTTAATTATGACACAAAAGATTTTTATACTTACAAACATGAAAAGATTTAATATCAAGCTATTATACAAAGTTTATTTAACACCAAAACTTGTACGAATGAAAAAACAAAACACATTTCATAAGTAATCATTCTTCATGAATAATTTCATACAAAGATCGTCTCTATTTTAAAAAACCGCTTCCATTTTTAAAAACCATTTGTTTTGAAAACGAGAGTAGAGATCCATCCAAGCTTTAAAGCACAATATATTTCAAAGATCTTGAATAACCATGCTCTGATACCAATTGTAGAAACTAGAAGGGGGGTTGAATAGTTTCTAGATAAGTTTTCAGAACATTTCTCATAACCCACTGTCCGCGGCTCAATAAATAGCCCACGGTTCGTTATTAATAAAGAACCACAGGTTCTTTAAGAAACCGGCAATAGTGGTTTCATAACATTGTTATATTTGAAACCTTAACAATCCTTTGTATCAAATTCTCGATCAAGCTTGACAAGATATGAGATGTGTTTGTCAAAAGATATAGACTACAAGTAAGTAACACACAAACACATCAAATCAAGAATACATCAAGCAATAGTCTAAACACTAAGAACACACGTACTAAGTCTTAGCTTTTCCGCAACTACGATGTTTAGACTAAAGGATTCACACTTGACCATAATCTAAACATGAATCACACACGTACTAAGCCTTATCTTTTCTGCAACTAAGATGTTTAGATTATGTGATGCACACAAATACACACAACACGAGTATGCAACTATAAAAGTAAAGACTTAGAAGTAAAGACATAAATATAAAGGAAAGTACCGACACGATGATTAATAGTGTTTCGGTCACGAAGCTCCTCTTTACCCTACTCCACTCCTCGAGTACATAACTCGAGAGTTACTTCACTAATCAACAAGCTCCTTTCAAGGCGGAGAAAACCATACACGTTGCTTACACCATTTTTGACACTAAGCTAGATGTTGAGTTCTAATCTTAGGTAGGACCAATTTACACACGTCGCCTACTTCCCATTTTCTGACACACGGCTAGATGTCGAGTTCTAATATTAGGTAGAACCAATCTACACCAATATTCACACTAGTTATGTTTTATGGCCCAACATAACAAACCTTGTGTTTTGTGGCCAAAACACTCTAACACTATATCCAAGTATTAACAAACTTGGTTCTACACACCTAACACCTAATCATCACTTGGATCTTCTACCCTACAAAAACATCCAAGTGAACCCAACACTTGGATCTTCTACACATACATCAAGTCCAAGTATACACATCACTTGGATCTTCATTTTTACATTGTAGGAAAACTATGACTTGATCTAGAAGGAGAGATCTTCATCATGTTATGAACCTAACACTTCATGGTAATGAAAGTGTTATTCTCTTTGCACTTGAGATGATAAGAGGATTGAAGGAGAGAATCACATCTTAAACAAGATTAATCAAAACTAGTTAATCAAGGAGTTTAAAGATGTTTTTAAAGAAACTGTGCAAAAAGGGTTGAAAGAAAAGCTGGAAATGATCCACTATTTATAGGGCAAGAGTGCAACTATAAAAGCCGTTTAAAAAATCCTAGGATCATTTAATGTACGAGATTATGGTTAAATTTAAAAGTTATAACTAATTAATATATGCCATGTATCATGAATATATAATACGAATAGTATGTGTATTAATTAATTATTATAAGTATTATGTATGTAAACATGAATAATAATCCACGATAAGAATGTACGTATAATATTAAGAAAACATTCAAGAAACGGAACACGATAATTAAACACGAACACACACGATAATATTTTAACAAGAAAAACAAACATGAAAACTAAAAGGGGTGTTATTGGATTTCGGCCAGAAGAAGAGAAGGGGGCAAGATTGGCCAAGCCTGGTCCATGAGATTTTTGCTAAACAATAAATAAAACACAGGGGATTTCATAATCACTTTTTATAGAAAATAATCAAAACCCTACCCCCTTGCTCTCTCTTGCCGCGACTCATACCAAGCACAAGGACGAATTCGGTTTTGATTTTTGGTTGAGTATTTACACGGTATAGTGTTCGTGTCTAAACCCATTGTAGAAACGAGAAGGGGGGGAGGGGTTGAATAGTTTCTTAAATTTACTTGTTAAAGATAGGTTTTTAAAAATCATTTTCAAAAATTAGACTTAAGTAATTATGTGAAACCTTCTTATACACAATATGAACAAGGTATAGTGCAACTAAACTAATAATCACAAGTATAAAGAATAATGAATATAAAGAGATAATGGAAGGAAAGATCAAACCAAACACCAAGGATTTATAGTGGTTGATGAGAATGTAATTATACATAGTCTCATCGTCCAAATCGGGCTTAAAACGCTTAAAATATCATAAAAATACCCCAAAATATGCTTATATTTGTTCATTGTGTATTTTAGGTACGTATATCGTGAATTCACCAAAAGATTACAAGAATCAAGCAAAAGTGAACACGGGAAACGAAGCCGCACAATGAACCGGACCCGAATCATGATTTTCCAAAGAAGTCCTTGATGTTTTGAAGAATTACAAGTTTGGTCCATCAACTTTAGATGATTGACACTTTATACCCCTCAACAATCATAAAATATTTTAGGGTCCCTAAAGTTTGAAGACATGTCATGTTTGACCCTTAAAGAAATGCCAAAGTTACATAACAAGCCCTTTGTTTCAAGTATAAAGTTTGAAGGTTCATTTGGTCATTACCTTAAAGTTACTTACTAAAGGGTATTGATTACATGTGTTGAGAAAACTTCTAATGCACAAATCTTGAACAATGGGGGGGCTGTTTTTGCCTTGTATGAAACCCAAACCCACTATAACCCGGTTTTGTAACCCAAGTCAACTAGTAAGATTTTTAAAGACGAGGGAAACATCTTTTGCATCCTAAACTTGATCTAATCTCAAACATAATCACCATCATCCTCCCTAACCCTACGACACCTTCCAGTTTCAATTAATCAAACCCTCCCACCAAAACTAAATTAACCTTAGGGGAAAAGTCACTCACCAAATACTTGTCACTTTTCCCAACCCAGAAAGTGACGGCACATCCCCATGTCCCCTCACAACTCAACACCTTTCACGTGGGATTGACCAAATCAATGGATTATATCATTCTGAGTATTATCCACGCATAATTGATGGCCAAGATCATTTTTCTAGCTGTACAATCACATGTATACCAGCAGAAGCCTCTAGAATGAGGAATTAAGAGTGGCATATTCTGAGGATCTTAAGAGGGCAGATTTGGAACTTCAACCTTTTAGGGTTTGCTTGTTGTATTTCTTCTAGAACCTTGTAGCCAGCTTATATAAGGCGCTAGGATGTCAGTTTTTAGTTTTTTTCCAATTTTTCTGCTCAAAATTTGTAATGTTCATACAAATTGTTGAATGAAATTATTGAGTTCCATTTTATTTAACCTGTCTTTAAATTTATGCACGTTTACATTTTCAGTCACATTTATTTTAATTGCAAAAGTTGTGAAAGTTGGAAGTTTGTGTTTCCTTGATTCAACATTCGTGTTTGAGTTCTAAAGTTATTGTTTGAGGGTTGGTTTTCAGAAAGCCACTGTTTGAGTTTACAAGTTTTGAAAGAAAAGAAAAAAATCAGAGTTTATAGTGTTTGTTGTTACTGTTGGAGAAGAAAAAATATATACAAAAACGGGTTGCTGTTTCATTACTGTTTATTCAGCTCTTGGATTGAGCTACTTGACATCTAGCTTATTCAGGAAGGTTGTTGTTCAGTGTTCTTGTTGATTCGAGGCGTGGGAAGCTTTTAGTTTGTAGTTGTTGGGCGGTTTAGAGGAAATTTCAGAAGTTCTATTGTGGTTTATGAGTGAATAAGCTGTTGGAAAAAGTTCGGGTGGTTTCTTGTTGTAAGCGGTTCATAAGTTATGTGGTTTATAAGAGAAGAGTTGGTTTGAAGAGTAAGCGTCAGATGTTTTCAAGGTTGTAGTTCATGTGTACAAAAAGCTGGACCCTTTTGTGAGCCTCCTTTACCTTTTTCCAACTAATTCTATCATAATCTGGTAGGTGCTTATTTGTTAGTTTATGTGCTTATTTCTTTAATTTCCTGTTTTATTTTGTTGCTTTTAATAATTGTTGATGCTTATTGTTCTTCTATCTTGTTCAAATAAGTTTTTCATTAGCTTAACTTTTCATAGATTGTAATTTTAAACTAGAGTTTGGGAGAACCTGAATTTATGTCATGAGCATAGATTTAGCCTTTAAGTTTGATTGCTCTTTGTTATTGAGGTTGTTTAAGCAATAATCAGTCTATACGTTCAATTAAACTCAAGAATCACAAAAATAAGTGGGTATTTTTTTTATCTCTAATATCTAGTGTTTGGTGTTGCTTTAATTTCTGAGAATGCTTAGGGTTAAGGTTTAAGTTGATTTGCTGTTAGTTGTCGAGGTTAGAGTAGTTCTAACCTGCCTTTTGTTTCAAAAAAAAAAGAAAAAAAAAGAAAGTGTTATTGTGTTTTATGCTGTAAGAAACCAGTAGTTATAAATCTTGATCCATGCTTGTTGTTTGTTATGGTTTATGCTTGATTTCTGTGTTATATATATATCGGATTGGCTATTAGGTTAGTTTTTCCCTTAGGACAAATTTGGAGCTCTCACTTTGCAAAGTTTCATCAATTTCTGAGCTGTACATCAGCAGTTCTTGCTGATTGTGTAGGTGGTTTTGATCCATATAATTTTGGATTCAGGTTGCATTAGGATAGGTTTAAGTCCGCATTTAATAAAATTTAAGTTTAGCAGCTTATAGGTCAATTTTTGTTGGTCTAAAGTTCGTTGGTTGGTCATACACGTAAGCAAAACACAAATTACTGTTACTGTTCACTTCAGCAGGCCAGGAGGATTCACTTTTGAGTTTTAAGCTCTCATATTTGGTACACAGGCTGTTGTAGGGTAGGTTTAGCTTCTAGGTACCTGGTATCCAAGGTTTTTGAGCATTTGATGGGATAATACGAGTTTGAAAACCCACTGTTCTGCCTTAAAACCAGCAGACCCATTTTTGTGCCCCTTACGTTATTGTTATTTTGCTGAATTTGTCTCGATTTGTGCATTAATCTGTGGCTTAGTTGTTGTTTTCTTGAGTGTTTGGTGTGTTTATGTGACTCCCCACAACCCTACTGGTTGTGGGGGTGCCGTTTGTGCCCAAAAACATCGAAAAACAAGCAAAAACGAGCTCAAAACGAGCCGAAAAAACCATACAGTAGGTTTTTCTTTGTTGTCCGAGAACTTTTCAATTTTTTATATTTTTTTAGTGTTGTCCGATATCGGACAACGTTGATATTGGACAAGCCTGTTGTCTGGTAGGATCTTGGACAACACAGAAGTACTCCACCTTGGAGTACTTTGGGGTACTTTCGTTTTTAGCCAATTTTTTAGTTTTTTTTTTACTTTTTCATTTTTCCCTTGTTAATTTAGTTAAAAAAGATTTTTAGAAAAATAAAATTTATTTTTAGCATTATTTTATTATTTTTATTATTATTTTAGTTTAAAAGTGTTTTTAGCCTTTTAAAAATAGAAAAATAGTTTTAAAAATTTAGGAAAAATACTTTTTAGTCTTTAAATAATATAAGTGAGTTATTTGTTCAATAATATTTTGGGCTTTTTCTTAATTATATTTAATTTTAGGGCTTTAATTAGCATTTAAAATTGATTATTTAATTAATAAAAGGTTTTAAAAATTATTTATTGGATTTTTATTCTTATTTATATTATTTTAGACTTAGTTTAAACTTTTAATTAATTTTTAGGTTTTATTTTTTAATTTCGTCACGTTTTACGTATTTACGTTCACGTTTTACGTTAATTCGTCGTAGTTTAATCTTAGTCGTAGCTCGTCTTTAATTTTTCTCTTCTAAACAAAAAAATGTCACTAATCCAAACTTTGATTTTATATAATTGGCACACTTAATCCACACACCTCCTTCGAGAACGAACCCGCATTTATTCGGTTTTACGTTTTTCCTAATGCGTAAGACTTAATACTTGCCGCACTTATACGTTGTTTTCCTAAACGCGTATTTCTACACCTATCATTTGGCGCCGCTGCCGGGGAGGTGTTTTTAGTGTGCCATTATTTGTATCGTGTTTGTGTGAGTAGTGCGTTTTTGCTTTTCATTTTTGGAAAGCGTACATAAACGTACATACTCATTTTTGTTATTTTTCTTTAATATATTATAATATCCAAATAAATCGTGTTTAATTTTCCTAAATTAAACACAAAACAATCTTTTACTATATTGTAGATATATTGGTTTTCGTTTTTTTTGTGAATATATTATTATTATATTGTATCTACGTAAGAGCAATAAATATACAAGTACTCCAAAAGCGTGAAAACGCAACCTTGATTCGGGATTTCATCACTCGATCATTGTATTCGAATCTAAAGCACAAGTTTAAAGGCAAAATAGATAAATACTTTCGTGAGGCTTAATTTCAATTAACACAAACTATAAGGTGGGTATAAGGCGGTTGTATTTCACGACCTAAGAGAAAAAGGCTCTTAAGTGCTTAGCGCCGCCTCGTTTCCCCCGCTTGCTTGTGCGTGTTTTGAGAAAGAAGGCTAATCGAGGGTTTTCTGCCCAAGTATTATCTACGTATATTATATTTGCTTGTTTTCAAGATTAAACCCTCTTGAACGTTTTGGTGTTCCACCAACGTTCTAAAGTCATCGAAAGCGTTCACTCCACGTGATCGTTTTCATTATTTAAGGCTCCTTTAATCGAGAAAGTCGATTCGAGGGGAGATTTGTAGATTTGTGTCTACGTAATACAAGAAAAATCCAAAAAAATTAAAAAAACAATCAAAAACCAAAAAAATTGAAAAATCGAAAAAACCGCAAAAAGAATCTTCTTTGCTACCACCCATTTTACGCTTAGTGCATGCGCACTCGATCGAAGGATTATTCTAATTCTAGCGACGCTTCGAATCGACGCAATCGTAATCGAAGGAATCGACGACGTAGACGAGAATTAGTGATGTAGTGTTTTTGCTACCCTTTAAGAAAAGGAAGGCAAAATAGTGGTAAGTGTTAAGTGTCGGTTTAGGAAAACCGAGCACTAATGACCCAATGAAGTTCAAGTTCGTTTCCCAAGGAGGCAAGTGCATTGTGTAATGAACTGATTAATGATTTGTGATTTTATTGTTAAGAGAAAAAGAAAATAGAAGTGGGGTAAGAAGAGAATGACGGTTACGAAGACGGATAGAGAATGACGGTCTAAAAAATATTAAATGAACAGTAACAAAAAATCTAATTAAGCAGAAAAATCAAAAATTAAATTAGAAAAATATAGAAACTAAAATAAAACCCTAATTCCTAAATTAATGCACTAAAGACAAAAAATGCTGAAACTAAAAGTGACATGTGCTTGACTTTGTCTGGTAGCAAAGCAGTGGAAACAGATGTGCAAGCAGCGGGAACTTTGTTCCCACTGTTAGTGTATATTTTTGATCAACTGAGAGATAAGATTAGGAAAGCTTAATGAGAGCTTATTACTGGGAAATAAGGCACCCATACACTCAGTGGAGTGTAGGGAGTCAGATTAAACACAAAAACACACAAGTTTTTAACAAATATAGCACACAAATTAGCAAGTAAAGTGACTGATCAAGCTGGTATGTTTCTGATGAATAGTAACCTGATGCGATTGGCACAATAATGAATTTTTCTTGATCAAATCTTGCACACAATCCAACAAAATGGCATAAAACTGATACACAATCCTAAATGAACCTATTTTCTAACAGCTTAGCAAGATTGGTGGTCCAATTTCATCAAAACAAACAGTTAAATGGATTGACTGTTTTTATGCTATTTTTCCAACTTTTTTATCATGCAACTCACTTGAATCCTACTCAAACTAACAACCTAAGAGTAATAACTCCTAAAACCATCAAGAGAAACATGTCTAGATAGGTTTCAATCTAAGAACTTGTTACAAATCCTGCCTAAAACACAAATCCAAACACACCCTTAACTTCTGAAAATGGACTTTAACAAGCAAAACCAAATCAAACTCAAACCAAACTGCTTCTAATCACTACCAACATGCATATTACACCTCATGTAGCATAATCAAACCAATAAACAAACACTTAACCAACTTTTAGACATATTTCATGCACTTTTCACCTAATCACAAATATCACAAATTGTGAAAACTGAAAAAAGGTAACAAGAGATTTACCTTGTGGGACCTACAATCCAGGTCCCACAATGGCTGAAAAGCTACCTCCAACAAGCCCGGGCTTGTGCAGATCCTTTGTAAGATGCTTATGTAGAGATTACTTGACAAAAAAATGGATAAAAATGGATGCTTTTTCCTTCTTGGTTCCTACACAATCACAACAAACCAGGACCAAACTTCAAGCTTCTATAAGCCAGTGCTCATAAGCTAGTGTCAAAATAGCTTATGAGCAAGCTTATACAAACAGTTAGATTAGAACAAAAAAATAAACAGAAATCTTTTGAAAAACTGATTTTCTAGAAACCTTTGAAACAAGCTTTCAACAAACTGAATTTGGAACTCAGATTTCCCTCAAGATAAGCACCAACTTTTAAAACTCATAAAAAGGAATTATATTTTAAAACAAAAATACCAACTTTTATTACTTCTAAAAAGGAATTACAAAAGCTTGGGAAAATCTGGAACAAGGGCTGTCCACAAGTTGGAAGCTCCTTATATAGCACTGGATAGAAGATTCTAGTTACAAAAACCCTAGTAAATGAAAGTCCTAAACTACCCTTGGACTGAATTTGAATTTTTGGTCAAATTTGTTCTTCACGTGATGATTGTGATGTGCAAGCTGTGATGAAATGATCTTAGCCGTTCAAGAAACCCTTGGGAACAAGAAATTAACCACATTCGTTGATCCACTGCCAAAGTTTTGTATTTTTCTTCAAAGGTGGTGCAGGGGAGGTACGGGTGGGCCATAGGAGTCACGGGTTGGTTGATTTGGGATGTGGGTTTTGTTGAGATGAAGGTAAATCATCATTCTGGACATTTTGGGTTAAAAACCCTTTGATTATGGGTAATTGGGATTTAGGGTTCGTTGGATTAGGGGTGGGTAAATAGTGTGTTTGATTCGTTTGGTGGTTTAAAAGTGTGTTTCCCACACTTAATTTTTCACTAAACTGATTTTTAAAAATTTAGTTAATAAATAACTAAGTGGGAAAGTGACGTGGAGTGGGGTGTGAAGTGGTGGGATGTGATTGGAGGATAGGGGTGAGGTGGCATGATGATTGGTGGTGGTGTGTTTGTTTGTCTGGGCAAAAACAGCCCTTATACTCCTTTGTCTTGTTCACTTGCATTTAAACAGCCAAAAACTCTACTCCTTTGTAAATAAGTTTGCCAAAGTTGTCAATTTTGGCACAACATATTCTCAAACTTTAAACAAGGACTTCTTTTGTAATTTCTTCATTCTCCAAGGACTAAACTTGTACATACTTGATATTTTAAGGACCCACAAGTAACATTGAGGATTTACAGGGGTATAAAATGACAAGTCTTCTAAAGTTGAGGGACCATTCTTGCCAATCTTCAATTCTTCAAGGTAATTTTGGAAATTCTTGATTCGGGTCCGGTTCATTGTGCGGCTTCGTTTCCCGTGTTCGTTTTTGATTGATTCTTGTGATCTTTTTGTCTTTTCCTCAATATCCGTACCTAAAATACACAAGCAACAAACACGAGCATATATTTGGCAGTTTTAATGATATATTATGCATTTTAAGCCCATTTTGGACGATGAGACTTTGTATAAAAGCAGTCTCATCAATTAGAAACCGACGTTCCTAATATCGTTGTTGAAGAAACCTTAGACGAGATAGCCGACAATCGTTCGATGATGGAATTGCTCCAAGCGCCCACCGAGGGTTATGGAGACGCGATCGTAATTCCCGCTATCAAAGCGGAGAATTTTGAGATTAAGAGCGGAATGCTTTCGTTAATCCAAGCTACGAAGTTTCGAGGTCGTGAAGCCGATAATCCTCACGACCATATTCTGAATTTTGATCGTCTTTTGGCCACGAGCAAGTTTAAGAACGTCGACACCGATGTCGTCAAGCTTATGCTTTTTCCGTACTCGCTCGATGGTGCCGCCAAGGATTGGTACGAGAAAGAGCCACCTAATTCGATAACTACGTGGAAGGATCTCGTTTCCAAGTTCATTAATTATTTTTTCCCACCGTCTAAGACAACGTTTTTCAAAAATGAAATTACGAAATTTGAGCAAAAACCGAATGAATCTTTTAGAGACGCGTGGGATCGTTTTAAGGAATTGCTTAGGCAATGTCCTCACCATGGTTTTTCCGAGTTGCACCAAATCGATACGTTTTACAACGTCTTAATTTTCAAGAACAAGATTCGTTGAATTCCGCCGCCGGTGGCAACTTTTTGTGTAAAACTCCGAAAGATGCATTGATAATTATCGACAACCGATCCAAGGTTTACCAACTCCGCAACGCACCGAGTGTTGCCAATGTCGCCAATGTTAGTAGTTCTAATCGCGACATTGAGAGGGTTGATGCGAAAGTCGACAAGTTGACGAATGTGTTTACGTCTTTTCTCGTTGAGATGCAAAAGAAAGACGCTCCCGCTACGGTGAAAGCGGTTGAGGTTTCGTGTACGTTTTGTGGTGGACCTCATAATTATTACGAGTGTGCGGCTACGGATGGCCAAACGTCGAATGTGAGTGCGTTAAATGGAAACAACAATTTTCAAAATCAAAATAACGCGGGTCCATCACAACAAGGCAATTATAACCAAGGCAAAAATTTTAATAAAAACCGAAACAATTTTCAAGGAAACAATCAACAAGGAAATTTTTCGAATCAAAATCAAGGTTATAATCAAGGTCGTAATTTGAATTGGCAAAATTGAGATAATAATCAAAACTCGAATTTTTCAAACAACAACAATCAAGGAAACAATTTTTCAAGTGGTAATCAAGGATATTTTCAAAGAAGTAATCAAAACCAAGGGAACTTTAATTCTAATCAAAATAGTTCGTCAAACGATTTTCAAAATTACATGAAAACGAATGAGGCTAATATGAGACGATTAGAGGGAGAAATTGGTACTTTGAAAAACGACTTTTCTAATACATTGAAATTGCAAAACAAGAAGATTGAGCAAGGACAAATTGACATTAAAAAGATGTTTTCGGCCATTATGAACAAGTCCTCGGGTGCGTCATCGAGTTCGTTACCTAGTGACACCGTTGCAAACCCGAAGGAACAATGTAAAGCCGCCTCGTCTCGTGAGAAAGGTCGTGTGATTACCCCTAACCTTGAAGGATTTCGAGTTGTTCCTTCTTCTCAACCCTCGACTTCTAAGACGTCTTATTGTTCTAAAGTCGATGGGGTAAACGTGGCGACCAAGGAAAAGAGTGCACACCCTCGTGTACCTCGAATTCCATCCACGGTTCAAAAAGAGAGTTTTATCGACCTTACCAAAGTAACCCTTGAAGAAACTTGTGCTTCAATCCTTCTTAAAAAACCTAAAAGGCGTATGCCGAGAAAGGAAGAGGATCCGGGCCAATTTCTATTACCTTGTGATTTTTCTGAGATTGAGGGATGTTTAGCCCTTGCCGATTTAGGTGCTAGCATCAATCTCATGCCTCATTCTCTTTGGAAATTGATGAGATTGCCTTCACTTACCCCTACGAACATGACAATCGAGCTTGCAAATTGTACTCCACTTATACCAATTGGAATAGCCGAGGATGTCTATGTCAAAGTTGGAAAGTTTGTTTTTCCCGCGGATTTCGTTATATCCGATTACGAGCGTGACCCTAAATGTCCAATTATTTTAGATCGACCATTCTTATCGACGGCTCGAACCGTAATCGACGTTCACAAAGGGAGACTTACTATGAGATATGGGGATGACAAAATGGACTTTTTCGCTAGAAAATCCCAAGTGTTTAATGATAATAAAAAAACCGAGGTTTCAAAACCTAATGATTCAAATCCTAATGATTTCAAAATGTTCACTTTAGCGGAAAGAATGAGGCTTAATGCATGTTTTGAAAGAATTAAGAAAAACGGTTTTAAAGATGATGATTTTAATGATAAAGAGTACGTGTACCTAATTCAAAAGGGTATGTGTAAATTTATGGATGAAAACTCACTTTGGGATGTATTTAGCGAAACAAGTGAAACACCAATTCCGAAGGGCGGCGTTAGTGCCATCACGAGAATGACCAAAATGGGCTCGTCTTCACCACCTTCGAAGGACCACGTCTTTGAGGCTTCAACTTCTAACTCCATCGAAGTGCCTCCTTTTCCTAGCCCAACGCCCGTTGAGGCTAAAGGGTTTATCGACATTGATCCTCTCGTCTTAGAAAAGTCACCTAAGCATAGTCATTCGACTTGTAAGACCATGGTTGTGAGTGCTCACATCGACTCTTTCTTTGACGATGACGATGGAGATTTTGCCAAACTTGATCACGTACTTCGAAATCCACATGCAATTTTTGATTCTCCTAAAAAGAAACATGTGAAGTATGATGATTATGAGTTTGATCCCAAGATTAAGGAAATCATTGAACGAGAGCTAGCTCTTATGCCTTCACTTCCACCTACGAGTGAGGTCGATCTTTCCAAAATCGAGGATGAACTTAATGAGTTTGAACGTCTTATTTTCGATGACGAACCAACTCATGTGACCAAAAATCCAATTCTCGAGGAGTTACCTAATCAACACTCTTCAAATGAGAATTACGTTTAACACATTCGTGAGGATTTAACTTATCAACAATCCCCACAAAAGAATGATGGTTTCGTGCTTAATCGTGATCTTTTCGAGAGAGTTTCTAGAGGGGAATGACAACCCTTGGTTTGACAAGCCTATCTTTGATGAAGAAATCGATGAGATCGACGTTCATGAGGATGACGAGTATGTAGACCCCGAAGGGGCGGTGTTCTTTATTGATCGACGTTTTGAGAACTTATATAATCCGCCACCCCCTAACCGCGACTTAAATGTGAGGATTTTTAGCGCGACTAATTTTGAATTTGACACGCCAAATATTTTCGACATTATCAAATCGGGTTTTCATAAAGAGTTTAAAAATGATGAAAAAGGAAAAGATTTTAAAAATGTTTTAAAAGATTTTTCTACATGTTTAACTCCGTCATCACATCGTTTTATGAGTGCTACCATCTCGTCTACTCCTTTTGACGACGGGTGGTGTGGATCTAGTGTGGGGGAAGCCCCTTATGTTCCTTCACATTTCTCCACCGAGGACGAGATTTACGATCCCGAAATTGCTTGTAAAGGGAAATCTCGGTCTTCCACCGATGCAATAAATGGAAAATCTTTTCGTTTGCTTGGCGTTAGTCTACCTCGAGTAGCTCATTATGTTGACTTACCAATTGCCCCACCTTTCTACTTCTTTTCTCTTTTCTTCTACCCTTTTGGGGTTTATGCAATGGTTGAAGTGGCGTTGTTTCGTCTTTCATCCGAGAACGAGGACGCCATCTTCGATCCCGGTATTTTGCATCATGAAAGGACTTAGTCATTATTACCGGTTGATTTTGGGCATTGTTTATCATGTAAGCCCCACCAAAAATGACCATACCATGATTATCCCTAAATGATCACATTTATGGGGATTCAAGTCGGGCTTTTGACTCGGTTATAAAAAACAAGGTGCCTCGCGGGGGATTCTCATGCTTATCCTTGTACATATTATCGCTTTCTTAGTTTAATGTAACGAGGGGACTTGTGCTCTTCCAACCTTTGTTTCGTGGTTGTTTGTGATTGTGATTTATTAGGTTCATCGTCATCATTAAAGCCTCTCGTGTTCGTTTTACGGATCACTCGAGCTTCGATCGTTGCCTTGGGAGATTCCGATATCCAATGATATCCTTTTATGTTCTAACGTTTATCTTATTAGCATAATTCATAAACGGCTTTTAGGTTATTCGTTTTACCCTTTCCATGCTCGAGATTAAGCATTCGACTTCGTCTCTTGTATGGGGGTGTTTACACCCTTAGACTCGAAACATTGAGGACAATGTTTAGTTTTAGTATGGGGGGGGGTGAGTAGATACTTCACCTTGCTTACGTCAACACGCAATCCAATATTCATCTTTTTGTTATCATTTTGTTGCAAAATAAGGCTAAAAATGGCCAAATTTTTAAAAAATTTCTTGTTTTTCATAAGTGTTTAAAACACGAATGTAGGTTTTCCGATAGGTGAGAACAAGAGTAATTTTTGACTCGACCATGCGTGTTGAGCACTTAGATTTGATTCCTTAACTTTTTAGGCTAAGTCTCTTAAATGAGGACGAGAAATGATAAAGTTATTTATAAGTCTCGTAATCGTCACGATCTCATGTGTAGTAATTATTAGCTTATTCTCCCCACACTTTTGATATTAAATTGTTAATAAATATTTATTTAGCGGTTTAGTCACTATTGTTGGTTTCTAATTTGTTTTAATAGCTGCCATGTAATTAAATTAGGAAAACATTAAGGTATCACCAGCGTCACGGTTTTGAAGTATTGGCACCCGAATAATCGAAAGCTTCACCTAATAATAAGATTTCAAGTGCTCACCTAAATTAAGCAAAAATTTGAAGCTCACAAGGCCGAAAAATCTATGCCCAAATTGAAAGTGAATCAAGCCTTAATCTTTGAAGCTTTAAAGATCCAAAATTCGCTTTAGCGTGAGGATATACGTCTTTGGCTAATAAAACCACCGATGAGGCGGATAATAAAAGGCAAGGCAAGACCGAAGTCATAATAAAAGCTCCATGGCGGAGTTGAATAAAAGATGGAGGTAAACCTATGATAATAAGGCCCTTCCGTTAGGGGGCGTATAAAAGTCTTGGTAATAAGTCTCATGTTCAAAACCGTTATAAAACCGTGTTTATCGATCCCTCTTGTTGACTTAATTTTTTGACATCGTTGTCTATTAGGATGAATTATTAATTTAATGATTTTGGTTACACCGTTAAGTTTCTATTTTTAGACCTAATCTCTATTCACGCATAAGTCAATGATGTATACTCGTGATCATTAAGACAAAAATAAAATATAAGAGATACCAAGTAGAAATAAGGGAGTCTAGGTTCGTAATTAACACTCATGAGATATGATCGTGTTGCTAACTTATAATAACAATGATCTTGTTACACGCTTAGCATGGAATTGGGTGAAAATTGAGGACGAAGAAATTATTTCTAACGAAGCATTCACGTGTTCTTGTTCTATGATCCTAAAAGTTACTTAATCGTGATGAAACGAATACATTATGTCTAAAACGCGTGTAGTAGTTTATTTAAATTTCCGTTTCAATAAATGTCATCATAAAATGAATTTTGGAAGTGCTACGATACTTAATTCTAGCATTGCGTGGGGACACGGCAATTGTTTAGTATGGGGGAGTGATGAGACTGTAATTATACATAGTCTCATCGTCCAAATCGGGCTTAAAACGATTAAAATATCATAAAAATACCCCAAAATATGCTTGTGTTTGTTCATTGTGTACTTTAGGTACGGATATCGTGAATTCACCAAAATATTACAAGAATCAAGCAAAAATGAACACGGGAAACGAAGCCGCACAATGAACCGGACCCGAATCATGATATTCCAAAGAAGTCCTTGAAGTTTTGAAGAATTACAAGTTTGGTCCATCAACTTTAGAAGATTGACACTTTATACCCCTCAACTATCATAAAATATTTTGGGATCCCTAAAGTTTGAAGACATGTCATGTTTGACCCTTAAAGAAATGCCAAAGTTACATAACAAGCCCTTTGTTTCAAGTATAAAGTTTGAAGGTTCATTTGGTCATTACCTTAAATTACTTACTAAAGGGAATTGATTACATGTGTTGAGAAAACTTCTAATGCACAAATCATGAAAAATGGGGGACTGTTTTTGCCTTGTATGAAACCCAAACCCACTATAACCCGGTTTTGTAACCCAAGTCAACTAGTCAGATTTTTAAAGACGAGGGAAACATCTTTTGCATCCTAAACTTGATCTAATCACAAACATAATCACCATCATCCTCCCTAACCCTACCACACCTTCCAGTTTCAATTAATCAAACCCTCCCACCAAAGCTAAATTAACCTTAGGGGAAAAGTCACTCACCAAATACTTGTCACTTTTCCCAACCCAGAAAGTGACGACACATCCCCATGTCCCCTCATAATTCAACACCTTTCACGTGGGATTGACCAAATCAATGGATTATATCATTCTGAGTATTCTCCACGCATAATTGATGGCCAAGATCATTTTTCTAGCTGTACAATCACATGTATACCAGCAGAAGCCTCTAGAATGAGGAATCAAGAGTGGCATCTCAGAGGGCAGATTTGGAACTTCAACCTTTTAGGGTTAGCTTGTTGTATTTCTTCTAGAACCTTGTAGCCAGCTTATATAAGGCGCTAGGATGTTAGTTTTTAGTTTTGTTCCAATTTTTCTACTCAAAATTTGTAATGTTCATACAAATTGTTGAATGAAATTATTGAGTTCCATTTTATTTAACTTGTCTTTAAATTTATGCACGTTTTCATTTTCAGTCACATTTATTTTAATTGCAAAAGTTTGGAAAAGTTGGAAGTTTGTGTTTCCTTGATTCAAAATTCGTGTTTGAGTTCTAAAGTTATTGTTTGAGGGTTGGTTTTTAGAAAGCCACTGTTAGAGTTTACAAGTTTTGAAAGAAAAGAAAAAAAAAATCAGAGTTTATAGTGTTTGTTGTTACTGTTGGAGAAGAAAAAATATATACAAAAACGGGTTGCTGTTTCATTACTGTTCATTCAGCTCTTGGATTGAGCTACTTGACATCTAGCTTATTCAGGAAGGTTATTGTTTAGTGTTCTTGTTGATTCGAGGCGTGGGAAGCTTTTAGTTTGTAGTTGTTGGGCGGTTTAGAAGAAATTTCAGAAGTTCTATTGTGGTTTATGAGTGAATAAGCTATTGGAAAACGTTCGGGTGGTTTCTTGTTGTAAGCGGTTCATAAGTTATGTGGTTTATAAGAGATGAGTTGGTTTGAAGAGTAAGCGTCAGATGTTTTCAAGGTTTTAGTTCATGTGTACAAAAAGCTGGACCCTTTTGTGAGCCTCCTTTACCTTTTTCCAACTAATTCTATCATAATATGGTAGGTGCTTATTTGTTAGTTTATGTGCTTATTTTTTTATTTGTTGTTTTATTTTGTTGCTTTTAATGATTGTTGATGCTTATTGTTCTTCTATCTTGTTCAAATAAGTTTTTCATTAGCTTAACTTTTCATAGATTGTAATTTTAAACTAGAGTTTGGGAGAACCTGAATTTATGTCATGAGCACAGATTTAGCCTTTAAGTTTGATTGCTCTTTGTTATTGAGGTTGTTTAAGCAATAATCAGTCTATACGTTCAATTAAACTCAAGAATCACAAAAATAAGTGGGTATTTTTTTATCTCTAATATCTAGTGTTTGGTGTTGCTTTAATTTCTGAGAATGCTTAGGGTTAAGGTTTAAGTTGATTTGCTGTTAGTTGTCGAGGTTAGAGTAGTTCTAATCTGCCTTTTGTTTCAAAAAAAAAGAAAAAAAAGAAAGTGTTATTGTGCTTTCTGCTGTAAGAAACCAGTAGTTATAAATCTTGATCCATGCTTGTTGTTTGTTATGGTTTATGCTTGATTTCTGTGTTATATAGATATCGGATTGGCTATTAGGTTAGTTTTTCCCTTAGGACAAATTTGGAGCTCTCACTTTGCAAAGTTTCATCAATTTCTGAGTTGTACATCAGCAGTTCTTGCTGATTGTGTAGGTGGTTTTGATCCATATAATTTTGGATTCAGGTTGCATTAGGATAGGTTTAAGTCCGCATTTAATAAAATTTAAGTTTAGCAGCTTATAGGTCAATTTTTGTTGGTCCAAAGTTCAATGTTTGGTCATACACGTTAGCAAAACACAAATTACTGTTACTGTTCACTTCAGCAGGCCAGGAGGATTCACTTTTGAGTTTTAAGCTCTCATATTTGGTACACAGGCTGTTGTAGGGTATGTTTAGCTTCTAGGTACCTGGTATCCAAGGTTTTTGAGCATTTGAGGGGATAATACGAGTTTGCAAACCCACTGTTCTGCCTTAAAGCCAGCAGACCCATTTTTGTGCCCCTTACGTTATTGTTATTTTGCTGAATTTGTCTCGATTTGTGCATTAATCTGTGGCTTAGTTGTTGTTTTATTGAGTGTTTGGTGTGTTTATGTGACTCCCCATAACCCTACTCGTTGTGGGGGTGCCATTTGTGCCCAAAAACATCGAAAAACAAGCAAAAACGAGCCTAAAACGAGCCGAAAAAACCATACAGCAGGTTTTTCAATGTTGTCCGAGAACTCTACAATTTTTATATTTTTTTAGTTTTGTCCGATATCGGACAACATTGATATTGGACAAGCCTGTTGTCTGGTAGGATCTTGGACAACACAGAAGTACTCCACCTTGGAGTACTTTTGTTTTTAGCCAATTTTTTTAGTTTTTTTAAACTTTTTCATTTTCCCTTGTTAATTTAGTTAAAAAAGATTTTTAGAAAAATAAATTTTTTTTAGCATTATTTTGTTATTTTTATTATTATTTTAGTTTAAAAGTGTTTTTAGCCTTTTAAAAATAGAAAAATAGTTTTAAAAATTTAGGAAAAATACTTTTTAGTCTTTAAAAAATATAAGTGAGTTATTTGTTCAATAAAATAATATTTTGGGCTTTTCTTAATTCTATTTAATTTTAGGACTTTAATTAGCATTAAAAATTGATTATTTAATTAATAAAAGGTTTTAAAAATTATTTATTGGATTTTTATTCTTATTTATATTATTTTAGACTTAGTTTAAACTTCTAATTATTTTTTAGGTTTTATTTTTTAATTTCGTCACGTTTTACGTATTTACGTTCGCGTTTTACGTTAATTCGTCGTAGTTTAATCTTAGTCGTAGCTCGTCTTTAATTTTTCTCTTCTAAACCAAAAACGTCACTAATCCAAACTTTGATTTTATATAATTGGCAAACTTAATCCACACACCTCCTTCGAGAACGAACCCGCATTTATTCGGTTTTATGTTTTTCCTAAACCGTAACGCTTAATACTTGCCACTTATATTCCTTTTTCCTAAAAGGGTATAAAAACTACAATATCAGTGGTTCGGCAACGAAGCTCACTCCTCGTTCCTACTCCACTCATCGAGTACTCCTTACTCGAGAGTTCACTAATCAACAAGCTCCTTAAGGTGGAGAAACCGTACACAACGTCGCTTAACCAATTTCCGACTCTAAGCTAAAAGTCGAGCCCTAATCTTAGCGAGGACCAATCTACGTCAATATACTTTAAGGACCAAGTATTAACCTTAATACATACACAACTTCCAAATAAACACTACTACTTAGATCTTCACAACAATGAAACAACAATGAATAAATAAGTTTGGATCTTCAATGGATCTTTGAGGTAGACACAACACATCAAGGATGATAGTGTTCTTCTCTTTGCACTTTGAGAGGAAAAGACGAGAGGAGAAAGATTCACTTCTAAACAAGTAGTATTCAAACAAATGATCAAGGATTTGAGTGATTTAGGAAGTATGAAAGAATATGGAAATGTATGTGCAAAAGAGGTGAATTGAAAGTCTGAGAATGGTCCACTATTTATAAGACAAACATCCAACGGCTATATCTGACCGCGATTCCTTATTGGAGCCCGATGTTCCTTATCGATAAGGAACCGCTATAGGTGCTAAAAAAACCGTCAGCATAGACTCCGCTCCCTTTTGTCTTTTAGTGGATTGGTTCGAATCTGGGGATTAAAATATCCCGAAAGGATATTCTAAACCAAGATAGAATATGCCATTTTCAAATTTCAAATTTTCAAATAATTAATTTAATAAAACATTTTCTTAAAAAGAAAGTTTAATAAAAAACTTGTCACACTTAATAAAAAGTGAGTTTTAAGAAAAAAGATTAAATCCTTGATCACTTAATTAGGATGAGTACTTTTTTGTTCATACCTAAAGTGATAATGGTTAAAATGAAAAATACTTGAACTCAAGAATTCGTTTTTCGTTGTTTTCGTAAATGCTTGTTTTTACATATTGTCGTAATCAAAACAAAGCGAGACCGAAAAATGCAAGTAACGTTTTTAGGCCTCATTTCTTTAACAATCTCCCCCTTTTTGATTCCGACAATACATAAAATCAATCACCTAATAAAACAAGATTTTCGAAGACGAGTTTATATCGTTTCTCCCCCTTTGTCGAAGAAAAAAGGTTGCAAAAGTCTTTGAAGAAGAAAAGAACCGGACTTTGCAAATGCTCCCCTTGGTGCTTACTCCCCATTGCTTGGGGCACCAAGGAATCGATATATGGTGACAAGCTACATAGAAGGGTTAGTAGTAGAGAAGATACACCCAACAAGATATAGCAAAGGTCACACAAAAAATAAGATAAGAAACAAAAGATCCAAGATAAGTCATGTTAAAAGGAAACATGATAAAAGATACAAGGAAATAAATCATACAAAGATGTATGAGACACAAACACAAGCCAAAAGGAAAGAATAAATCTAATCATAGTTAAACTATAACTCTAACATTTGCTTGAACTAGATGTCTTGAAGATAAGCAACCAATGCTTAGATAAAAGACAAGGTAGTGGCGGAAGGAGGTGGTGATGGCTTGGTAGAGATCTCATAGTCATAGTGAAGAGGAGGTTTGACTAAGAGACTCTTGATGTAATTCAATTCTTTATAGATATGATCCATAGCAAGATGTTGATATTGACAACAATGACAATATGTTCCATGATGGCTGACATTATCATGTGAAGGAGGAAGAACACTAAAGGCTAGTGGTGGAAGATAAGAAGTTCCACAATCAACAATCTTAGAAGAAGAAGAGATGTGATTTTGAGTGTTCTTGGGTGAATTGGGATTGAAAGCAATTTAAGAAAATGGAGGAGAATCAAAGCTTTCATTTGGGGAATAAGACATTTTGATTTGAGAAAGGATGAAAAATGCTTAAGGTTTAATAGAGAAAGCCCAAGATATTTTAGGGGTGGTCAAAGGGTTGAAACAAAGATTCCAAAAAGTGTTGGAGCAAATTTGGAGTTTCAGGAATACCCGAAAAAGAAGTTGTTGGGCACGATTCTTTATCTCCAAAGGCGGTTCCTTATCACTAGGGAACCGCGATCTTAATAGAGAACTGCCCACAGCGGGTTGAATTTGGCGATGAGGGAGGATTTTCCAATTCAGCAAATCCTATTTTTATAATCTAACTAATCATGGAGATTTGCTTAGAATCAAAGATAGACAAAGAAAACACACAAGAGCTTACCAAACAAGGTTTTGACCAAAATACATGGATTTTAAAGAAAATCGATGTAGGAGGTGTGTAGAACTAGACACAAAGTCATGACACAATGATCCTCCATAGATCTCTTTTGTTCTTGCTATATTTGAGAGACCAATACATATGAATTATGTAAGCTCATTATGAATAGCAAGAAGCTATGAAAAACGTTTTTAGATTGAATTAACAATGCACAAACATTTCTCGATCTTTTTCGAAAGAACTTAGAGAGTTTTGAAAAAGAGGAGAGAATATTTTCAAAAAGAGTTTGCGATACCCAAAAGCTCAAAGAAAGAAAAGACTCAAAAGAGAAAAAAACTCGATTAATTAAAATGCAAAATTAAGGAATATGTTCCATTAAACCTAGACCTAGACGCAAGTAATTAAAAGGTTCCCTCTTAAGTGGCTTAGTGAAGATGTCGGCTAAGTTTTCTACCGAGGGTACCTTATCAATCGAAATATTCCCCTTTTGAACATTATCCCTAAGATAATGGTGGCGGATATCTATGTGCTTAGTTCGTGAATGTTGCATGGGATTCTTGCTAAGGTCTATTGCATCCTTGTTGTCGCACATGATGGGAACATCATCAAGAGAAATCCCGTAATTAACAAGCGCTTGCTTCATCCATAGAGCTTGTTGACAAGCTTTAGCGGCACTCACATACTCGGCTTCCGTGATAGATATAGCAAGAGCGGTTTGTTTCTTGGATAACCAAGAAGTTAAAAAACAACCCATGAAGATACAAAATTCACTAGTGCTTTTCCGGTCCACATAGTCTCCCGCATGATCCGAGTCCACGTAGACAATGGTTTCTACGCCGGTCCCTTTAGGATACCATAATCCTAAATGTATAGTGCCCTTATTGTATCAGAAGATACGCTTAACCGCTTCAAGGTGAGAGGTTTTGGGAGCCTCTTGGAAGCGAGCACAAATGCAAACACTAAACATGATATCTGGTTGACTTGCCGTTAGGTACAACAAACTACCAATCATACCTCTATAATTGGTGTTGTTTACCGACTCACAATCATCATTTATGGTAAGTTTATTATCTGAGGCCATAGGGGTCTTCATTTGTCTAGAATCATCTAATCCAAATTTCTTTTGCATTTTTTTAACATACTTGGATTGATTAAAGAAAATACTATTGGGTCCACAAGATATGGATCTTGCAGCCTATTAAGGATGGTGAACGACTTCTGTAATCACAAGTCTATTCACAGAGAGATTCTAGATAGAACACAAAGTATAAGTGCGGAATACAAATACTATGAACAAGAAGAAACAAAATAACTAAATAACTTGATCCTTACTAAGGATTTCTACTATTAATATGAAATGAATAATGTTTTATGAAGGTGTGTCTAACCCTTCTGCCAATGGTTCCTTTTATACTACAAGGAAACCCTAATACTACATTAAACCAAAACGTGTAACTTCTGATATGCATATCCTTTCCTAACATATCTCATGCATATCCTAACAAACTGACAGTTTGTCGTAATCCTTGGATTATCTAACTATGGAGATGATTACTAGAGAGAGAGATAGATGAAGATGTAGAGAGAGAAAGTAGATAGAGGTTGGAGAGAAAGATAGAAAATATTAGATTAGAAGTGTGAAAATGTGAGAACCAACCCCTCCTAACATGCTAGGAGGGGGTATATAGCCCACACTACATGTGGGCTTTGTGGGTTATATTGTTACATATTGGATCACGAGCCCATACTACGTATATATCGTTGGAGTGACCGATCCTTCCTAAATACGTAAAAACGTATTTCCAACAATCTCCCCCTAAGGGAGGTCACTCCAAGTTACAATGTCCTAAATTGTCCATAGCTCGTGATCTATGCTAACAATGATGTGACCGAGACTTTCGTTGGGAAAATGCATTTCCAACAATCTCCCCCTAAGGGAGGTCACACCATTTTACAAAATCTTAAACCTAGCATACTATGCTTGAGTCTTCGATCTTGTTCTTGTGAATATGCTGATGAGATCTTTGACTTTAGTCTTGAGCATGTTTCCTTGCCTTGACCTTGTGCATTCATCACTTGTGATATTTGCCTCTTCGTGACTTCATGTTCCACATACTTACACCTTTATAAATTCTTGAAAGCTTCAGAGTTTGATACAACGAAAGACTTGACTTTTAGGCTTTCTTGAATTTGTTGAAGTATTAAGTGCAGAAAGCATAAGCATGTGTTGACGACTTCTTCTGGATTGTACATCATAATGCCACCTTCTTGTTACGCTGCATAAGACAGTTAGCAACAAAACATATACACGGATGAAATGGCCTTGAACATTTCATTCTAAATCGGTAGCATTTTACCTCCGGTCGGTGAAGACCGTTGGACGATATAAAATATCGTACTTGTGGCAGGTAGTTTCAATTAAGAACCTCCTTGACAAGATTTCGTGGGTAAACCCGTTCTCTTTATTCGACCGCCCAAAGCTGACTGCGAAAATAAAGAGTGAATCATTTGGATAATATTATCCGCATGATTTGAAGCCGTCAAATCATGTTCCTGGAACAAGTGAAATTTAATTAAGAACTGCACCATCGTTCCTTTCCAGTTGTCACGAGCTTGATTCATATAGAATCTTGCAAGTTACCTACCAAGTGCTGTTTGATGTTAACACTAGAAGGATTTCCACTCATCACTGTGAACACTATAGAGTGTCACTCTGAGCGTTCTGGCAAGATCACTAAGATATTACGTAGAGGCCTAGAACGTGTTTAAGTTCAGTTAAGAATTAAACCACTGTTGCATTCCAGTTATCACAAGTTTGAATCATAAAGAATCGCACAAGTCACCTACCATGAGCTTTTTGATATTCACTCAAGAAGGTTTTCATCTTCATTGTAAATACTTTCGTATTACTCGGATGTTCAGGCAAGATCATGAAGATTTTGCGTAGGACTCTTAAGATCTATCTTACTTTTCACAGTGTCTGAAGAAGCAAGGAATTATGAAAGTGTGTACTATAGAGATATTTGATGATCTCAAATGGCACTAGACTCGATCGTGCAATTTGTATTTTTAGTGATCGGAGGCTGGAGAGGAGTGCCACCATTTCATTACCAATTTACTCGGAGTGGATAAATTGATAGTTAATGCGTTGTCTCCGTGTGAATAAAACAAATACCTTTTAAGAGATATCTGAGTTAGCTGGGATGGGTTGTGCATTGCATCACGGGGTCCATGATGTCTATCTTCAATATCGAGAATCATTAAAAAATGATCTCAATAGCATATGTATTGACCCGGTTTCTGCCTAAGGTTGTAAGGATGGCTTTTTTCTTTACACCCTTTATCTTTACAATTCTTTTTCATTCTTCAACCCCTTCAATGCTTACCAATACGTCAATAATTAGCACCTTGTTGTGATTGTTCCAGTGCTAACTTAAGTACTTGGTCGGCATTCAGCTATGTTCACAAACTTTCTCCATCTTTCTTAAGGACTACTATTTCTAGCTATGGAATGTCCTTGGGAAGATTCCTCCGGTTTAGAAGAATCATTGGACTTAATAATACAGAGATTTTGCTAGTTGAAAGAGTTCGTTTTCTCGGTATCTTCTCGAATTGATTTCCGGTCAATTGTGTGAGATTAGTTGTTCTTGGTGAAACAAATATTTTTGGTTTTGATAAAATAAACGTACAAGACTTAAAAACAAAGGACGAGTAATTAAAACTAAAACAAGTTAAAACGAAAATGGTGCAATATTTAAAACTTTAAAAGTAAGTGTCGAGAATTTAAATGACGTAAAATTAAAGCTTAACAAAAAGTAAATTGACAACTAAATAAAAATGCAAGACGTAATTAAAATAGACTAAAAAATAAAACGAGGAAAATTAATACTTTAACTAAATCAAAATATTAAAACAAAACAAAATACCCAATCGGAATACACCCGATCGGAATCCAATCGGAATCCGATCGGAATGTATCCCATCGGAAAGACTGCATGGTCGGAATGTTAAATAGGGACTCCGATCGGAATGTTTGAAAACATCACTGATCGGAATATCAAACCCCTCGTCGGAATATAGCAAAAAAACTCATAATCGGAATATAGCAAAAATGGAGCAAGATCGGAATGTGATGAAACACTCATGATCGGAATACACCTAAACTGAGCTGATCGGAATGTTGCAAAATCAACACAGTCGGAATCAATGAAACCCTTTTCCGATTACTACCATCAGAATAAGGTGGTGCTGGTCGGAATAATGCAATCGGAAAGGGGTTTAATACCCTTTCCGATTTATAAGGTATCCGAAATAAGCAAAAGCAATAAGCTATGGTAATAAGCTCAAACTTAAAACTAGAACGAATCTAAATCGAAATGGACTTAATAAGCACAAACAACAACTTATCAAAACTTTAAATAAGCAAACTTTTTAAATCAAACTTTTAAAAAGACAAATACTTTTAAGAGAACTTTAAACCAAATAAGCATTAAGATGAAAAAAAAAGATCAAAGATGAACATGAATCAAAGATAAGCGAAGTAAGAAAGGTAGAAGAAGATGATTAAAAATAAGAGCTTGATTAAAAGAAAAGATTTCCAAATTAAAAGACTTACTTGAATTGAAGAAATTAAAAGTGCATAACATGAAATTAAAATGCAAGAAAGTAATTAACAAGAAATGAAAATGGTGGAAGAGTGGTTTGTCAAGCCACCAACAACTCTAAACAAATGAGGTTGGTCACTATATATAGGGAGATTAGGGAGGAGCTTAGGAAGCTTCCTCCCTCTTTCTTCTTTCTCTTAATTGCACACTTAGGTCCTTGATCTTCTTAATCTTTTGTTAATCTTCTTAATACTTGGACTTTGTCTTGGGATTCTTCAAACTCGTCTTGTATTTTCTTCATAAATAAGACTCGAGTTCTTCAGCTTTTAGTAAACTTCCATCTTTTGACTTTTTCTTCGATAAATCTTCAGAATTGGTCTTGGACTTCCGTTCTTTTTCCACTCTTGATCTTTCGACTTCATCTTTCGTCTTTTTCTTTGATAAAAGCCCGTGAATGCCGTGTTTTCTCCACTTTTTACCTTTTCGTCCTAAATCACAACAAAAACACAAACCACGCATAATTCCGACATAAATGACATAAAATACACGTTTTGGCTCGGTTATTATTGTAATTAAGTGGTAAAAAGATGGGTGTTTTCACACCTATCAAATCCCCTACACTTGACCATTGCAATGTCCTCATGCAATGCATTAGTTACAAAGCACGATTACATTTTTCATCATAATCAATCCACGTTGGCCTTTATTAAAGAGATAGAAAACTATAAACATTCAAAGTAAAGAAATAAAAAACATACCTAAGGGTTTTGGAAATGTCATGAATGATCATCATCCTCAAGTTTTCATTTTCTCCAAACCAAGCTTAAAAACGAGATCATTGTTATTATAAGTTAGCAAACTACCACGAACTCATGTGGGCCAATTATTCACTTAGACTCCCTTATTCCTAGGTGTATCTCTTATATTTTATTGTTGTCTTGAATGATCACGAGGATGCATTGTTTGACTTATTTTGATAGTTATTTAGGCTGAAAATAAAGTGAACGATTTAATCAATTGTTAGCTAAAGGACAAAATCTTTTAAAACTACTTCTCGGGACCTCAAAAAGTTCATATCTTGGCATAACTCGCTTCGCGATTTGAGACCTTTCTCGGACCGATATTTGGCAGCGACTTCATACTTCAAATCTTGAGAGACGTTCATGAAATAATGGTCTTCTCTTCATAATAGGAATTTCTTCACTTGAAATTTTGAGAGATTCTTCATATATGGACCACGACTTCTTCATTTTTCTCTAATCTTTATTTTGGACTTCGATATACAACGATCCGCCTCCTTTTAGGACTTGGATCTATTTATCCTCATACCTTGTTAGGGCCTTTTTGGATAGACTTCTCCATGATCTTTTGGGAGTACTTGCTTTTCGTCGTGTGTCTCGATCCTTCATATTGATTTTCGATAACTTTACATCACTTTTGGATCTTTAGCAACAAAATATAGTCCTCATGCCTTGTTAGGGCCTTTTCGGACTCGCCAATCTTCGCATCCCACTTCAATAAGTTATGCCTTGGCTATGAACTCTAATTCATACCGAGCAACTTTTAAACGATCTTGGGCTAGAAGCTAAGTAACTTTTCAAATCGTACAACCTTATTTATTGCAGATAAATTTATTAGCAAGCGATGGGAGAATAGGCTTATAATCAACTCACATAAATTCACGAAAGAATACCAAACTTATAATTGACTTTATCATCTCTCGTTCTCCACAGTTTAAAATCTCAAGGAATGAGACTCGTGGATGCTTAGCCTATTAAATCAAAGTTTTGGGTTTTCGAGTCGCCTATAGGATCTTGCAAACTCTTAGACTTTTTCAAGTTTAGAATCCGCATTTTAATGTTCCCTTGATAAACGACTCTCTAGGATCAATTATAGGAACTTGCGAAAAGTTCTTGTTCTTAACCCGTGAGAGTTAAGACTTTCGCGTTTTATAGCTCCCTATATAAAAGCCTAGCAAAACTTGACTTAAACATGTTAAGGATACTAGCTAGAGTAACTTAGATAAGTAAACTCGAGTTGAGTCAAAAGATTCACAACGTTTGAAAATTAAAACCACTTTATTAAAATTTTATTCTAATAAGGAAATAAAATAACTAAACAGAGGTAAAAACAACTATACATGTAACACCCCATTTTGATATATGGAATGTTACGCGTAATTATGGCGTGTCATCAAAGCATGCAAGGTAATATGTAGTAAAACATACATGACCATAGGGTAAACCGGAATCAAACATCGGTCCCCAACATAAGCCCAAAAACATAATAAAGCAACATAAATTAATGAAGGACTAAACAAGCATAAGTATATGAAGGCAAAAAGGAAGAGAAGTCTCTGTCAGCTTCCATCCTATGCACGTCCTCCAAATGCTTGAGTCTTTCCTAGGGTACCTGCCGTTTTGGGATATGGAAAGGAAAGTAACGGCTGAGCAAAACGCTCAGTGCACGGATATAGACATAGTATGAATGACAAAACATGATAAAGACTTAATAGCAGCGGAAATGTATAAGTCCTGGAAAACCTGGTATAGCTTAGTAAAACTAGTTTTATAGTTTGAAAAGCCTTATGTTTATCTTATGAAAACTGTTTTAACATATATATACCATAGCCCATATAGTATCATGAAAAGGGTCACGTGCATGAATACTTAGAGGGGTGACCTCATCATGCTGATTAGAGGGGATGCCTCTAATTAATATACTGGTCTGGGTAGGAGGGATCAACTCCTTGTGAAGGATGCAAGGCACACACCACATTCACCATGAAATACTGAATAAAACATGTAACTAGGATGCACCCATACGCCCCACATGATATAATAATATGGCCAAAACTGAAAGGGACGCCACGAGCGATCACTCTGCCGTGGGGAAGTCATAACATTGGTGCCTCCAATGTTATGGTTATGGTACCTCCATAACTAGGTGAAACTGGTCATGCTTGTATATGGCTATACATTATGCTAATTAAACATAAGCAGTTCAAAACAATAAAACAAATACTGGGGAAAACAGTTGGCTGCATACGGGGAAATCCTAATAAGGAAAGAATGTCCATACTGAAAGGACGGGAATCCGTACCTCAAGTCCAGTGAATGAACGGAAGAGAGACTCCTACTTCTGAATCACTAATGCTACATGAATACGCACGTGTATAAGTATCGAATTACTGAATACGTATTGGGTTTTATGTCTTATCTTAGCTTATTTTATATGTTTTAAGTCATGTTTTACTGTTTTAAGCCTTAATCTGTGTTCATCTTATATTCTGATTAATCTGATTATGTATCACTGGTATTTCATGTGTTATATACTCATGGTGCAATATTAAGTAACTTTCCAAAAATAGCAGGTTTCCAAAAATAGAAAGTTTCCAAAAATAGAAAGTTTCCAAAAATAGAAAGTTACCAAAAATAGAAGTTTCCAAAAATAGAAAGTTTCCAAAAATAGAAAGTTTCCTAAAATAGAATTTACTGCTTAAAATAGATTAGTTTCTAAAAATAGAAAGTTTCCAAAAATAGACTGGCTGCCTTAATTAAATAAGTTTCCATATGTAGAAGGTTTCCATAATTAGCTTAGCTGCCTGAAATAAATAAGTTTCCATGTATAGAATGTTTCCTAATTAGATTAGTTGCCTTATTTAATTAAGTTTCTATAAATAGAAGTTTCCATAATTAGAATTAAGCTGGTTGCATAAGCTAAAATATAAGTCTAAGTATTTATAAGCTTATTTCTTAAGTCATATGATATAGTGTATAGTTTAATTATTATTTCATGCATTTTAATTAAACTATAGGTTAAGCATTTTAATTAAAGTATAACATGTTTTAATTAAAATGGAATAAATTACTTAGGTTAAAATGTATATTAATATGTATTAATAATGTAACCTAAGTCATGTCTAAATTAATTAATTATAAGCATGTTTTAAATAATTAATTAATTATAACTTATAACATAAAAATACTTAGGTTAAATTAATATCATGCTAAATTAATAATAATAAAAAAAAACCTAAGTCATGGTTTAATTAATATCTCATGTTATTAATTAATTTATATCCTAAGTTCATGATTCATAAAATTAACATGTAGCATAAATCGTGTTTTAACCAACGAACCATGAATCGGGTATGAATTCGACACCGTACCCCGAACCAACTCGGGGTACTCGTGTCCCCTTGCTGCCGTGGATCCCACACGCACCAACCAAGACCAAAAGGGTCTTGGTGGTGGTCGGCTAAAAACAAACCGAACCCCCCTCGGGGTCGGTTGTACCATGCGGCCAAAAAACAAAACACCCCTATAACGTCTTTTGATTTTAATTAATACCAAAACATGTTAGATCTATGTTTAATTATTATGTTTTAACAAAAATAATTACAACATGTTCATGAGAATAATCAAAGATTAAAGAAATGAAAAAGAAAGGTTTAGAAAAGATATACCAATACGTAGCTTGGAAGAGGATGAACAAACACGGTTTATAGCAATGGTTTTCAAGATCAAAATCAACCAACACCCTCCTATGGAGGTGTTAAAGGTGGCGGCACAAAGAGGAACCAAGGAGGAGGAGAGAAAACTTTTTAGGTTAAATGAATATCTTTATTGAAATGTGGAAATGAAATGAATATTTACCATAACCCCCCCTTTCATGTAAAAAGTCAATGGTCTTAGCCCATTTGGTTATGTGTGCCGTGGGTATGGGGCCCCACATGGGGTACCCGTACCTTTTCTCGTGTCCCGATGTTTTGTGTTCGTTCGTGGTTAAACGTGTTCGTGTTTAAAGTGTTCCTGTTTATTTTATCATGTAGTTTATCGTATTATTTACACTCGTAATTAAGTACTTACGTAATTATTTTAGTTCGTGTTTTAAAATGGTGATCATGATTTACTTATGTTCACGTGAAATATCTATTAACTGTTTATCATGAGTTTGTACGTAATCGATACTCATCATGTCATACACATATGCACTTGCTTGATTATTAGCACATGAATGTGATCAATACTAAATAGGGTAAGTTTTAATCTAGGACATACGATCTTAAGGACACTATTCATGGTAAAAGCATGCGGGTTTTACAATTCTTCCCCCCTAAAAAGAATAATTCGTCCCCGAATTATAGATAACGTAACTGGAAGCGGAACACACCCGAATCAGACTAAGAGGGTATGTGAGATAATGAACGTGCAGGTGATCTGGCAAAAGAACGTGGAACGTGATATGTCTTGAAAAGACATGGAACGTGACATGACTGAAAGGACATATCTGGTTGATAAGAGAAAAACGGATAAAAGTTCGGATGAACTTGTCCATTTCCAAGTGGCCTCCCTCTTGGAACGGTTCCTTCAGAAGATCTTGACACAAATGATAAATCTTGGTCCTCCTGACCTTGACTTGGAATACGAATAAATTCTTGGTTATCAACGGAATGTAGATCCCCTAAATTCGATCGAGGAAAATAAGAGTTAACGTGTTAGGGTAACTGAAACGTTATGATGCAAGACAATCTGACTTAACTGATAATTAGAAACGATGCGCGAGACATAAAGAAACATAGTACGTGAAAAATTTTGAACGTGATACGTGAAAAATATTGAACGTGCTACGTGGAGATATGGCGAGTGTAGTATGAGTAAACATATCGTGATCCATGATACGTGTAACATATCTTGATCATGATATGAGGAACGTGGAATGAACATGACATGTGAAACATATCGTGATCATAGAATACAATGGCGGTAACGTCAAACACTACAAGGTGAGACGTGGAATATGACGTGAAACGTCTATCTGATGATGGAGAGTTATACTAAACTTGGTTCTGGTCTCTCAAGTTCTTGCAAACTACCCAGAATGAGAAAAGAAATGAACGTAAAATCGTAAGCCAAAATACGATCATGAACGTGAATAGTGTCATGAACGCGAGCACGAAAGCAAGGCGTGGAATTAGAACAAAGACGTGAAGTAACTGAGGAACATAATTATGAATATTTGTCTGACTCGATAACTGATGAATTTCCAAGTGATCGGAGGAGCCTTGGCTCGAACATGTCCGATCAATCTGTTAGTTATGAAATCCTTGCGGATGTGAGGATTTTGCAGACTTGATCAAACTGTTTGTAATAAACCAGATAGCATCATGCTTCTTTTGAGTTTGCGTTAAACTGGTAACCAAAATCCTTGGAGATCTTGTCCCATTTTAGTTCATAATTTCAATGATGAAACATCCCGGTTTGTTGGTGTCGTATCTTAACCTGTTGGTATGTCAGGTATTTAGATATGAACATAACTGTATTTTGCTTCGTAGAACTTGATACCTAGGAGTTTGCGAAACTCTGAGTCTCTGAATCTAGACTTCTCCTAGCGTAGAATTTTCTAGAACACCTAATGTAGTGTAGGGTTCTCTCCTTTACGCATAAGCTGAGTCATGGTAAGATTAACCATAGAAACCCATGTGATTCAGTGTGTCACTATAATCAAACAGAATTGATATTGGAAAAAAAATTCCAGGGTAGAATTTCTCTTGTCATAGAATTTGCAACATAGTGCAGATATGGTCTTCCTGTTCTTCTCTAGGCTTAGAGGAAATCAGGTTATCCTCAATGAAAACGCTGATGAATTTGTTTAGGAGTTCATGGAAACTCAATTTATTAAGTCCATAATGCTGTTGGAGCATTGATGAGACTAATTCAAAATCATAAATCTAGCATGACCGAGTCGTGTACGAATAGCAGTCATGGACATGTCCTGCTTTTTCACTCGTCACTGCTGGCAACATGAGTTCGATCTTGGAAAATTGATTAACACTATACGGTTGATTGGACATGTCGTCAATACGTGGAGGAGAATAACGGTCATGAATGGTGATTTGTTTAAAATCGACGGTAGTCGACACATAATCTTATGTTACCGTCCTTCTCCTTGAAGGTTCTTCTGGAGTGTTTGGAACAATTTTGGAATAATCCGTTGGTTATGCGTAAAAGGACTCTAGTAGTCGTGTCTTACTGACAGCTAGAAAATTTTAGCGACCATGGCTAACAACGAACCTGCTTGTAAGCGTAGAAAATTTGTACAGATTTTCCCTGATGGAAAATCAAGCTGAATGTATTCAGGAGCCTGGACATTACTGTACATAATTATGAATCGTAGCATGGTGTGCTGTTCCTAGTCCATAATTAGGATGAAATTCATCTCGTGTCTGTCCGAGGAAATGCGTTAGCAGCTTGGATCTCATCATTAAGCTGAAGGAAAATCTTCGTATACATGGAGAATATGAAAGACGTCCTTCATGGTCATGAATCGTATGAAATATGGTGAAAGAAGTGAAAGTGTCATCGACAACGTGACAGTTCTCACGATACGCCGGTAATGGTACTGAAATTCTTGTGGCCTGATTAATACATGGCACAACAAAATGTATATACCCTGTGAGGGTACCCTGAATTTCTTAGAAATGTTCCATCATTGGACGTGAGTCATGTGTCTTGACTCGTGTCTTAGAAGTATAAGCATGACATATGTCTTGACTGGTGTCTTGACATGTGTCTTCAAAAGTATACGTGAGACATGTGTCTTGACTGATGTCTTGATACGTGTCTCGAGATGTGAAGCAAATAGAACTACAATACTAGGTTATGTATGCCAAAATTGGCGAATTGATTTGTACGCTAGCCCTTGTAATACTCGATCACGTCCGTGACCGTGTTCTATGGTGATTACCAGGATGGTTGCAGTCAAAGTAATGGTTACTATTGCCTTGTCTATTAGTTCCATGACTGTCATTTTCATGACTGTAATTCATGTAACTATTCAGTTGAGTGACCGGCTGGTACCGGTTCTCACTCATGTGACTGAAAAGACACGGAAAGGCTTATGACATATGATAAGGTAAGAACATGGATTGTGATGGAAATCCTCCGGTGGTGAAGCATCATCTCGTCCGACCGCTTCGATCTAACGCCTTTGTCTTCGTCTTGTAGGATCTCCAGGGTGTGAACAGCATCCGCATCTCGTAGCGTCTCCGAACGTCAGCAACATCAACCTTTAGTAACATTTACAAGTTATGAGCGGCATCAACCTCTTGTAGAACATCAGCAAGTGGAATACGCCTAGGATGATTTAGAATCGTCTAGTGAATACTCGTGGAGTATTTTCAGAGAAATAGACATGGAATATGGTACATGTAATACACATGGAATACGGTACTTGGAGTACACCTGGAATGCATATGAAATGATCAATATGAGTTGATCATCTGACATGATTTGCATGGAATAATTGATTAACGGTTTGAAGACCAAACTGGGCTGATCCTCATGATAGGCTAGCAATATCAGTATAGACATCATTCTAGTTATAACGGAAACGTTAAAGTGTGGTTACAAAAAATTCAACGATGATTTGCCTGACAGCATGATCAATGAAAACCAGCCATGACTATCATGAAAGCATGCTTCAATGAAATCTAACAATGTCTTGTAGAACAACGTAAATGACAAAAGAGGCGTAAAACATAATCAACATGAAGACGAAATTATCATGAAGAAACATGAAACCATCTATCACGAAGAAGTGTATAACATAATCAGCATGAAACTGAAGTTAAACATGACAGTATGAAAACATACTTGGCATAAAAACATAATAACTTATGAGGGGACATGAAAAAAATTTATGGCAATTTAAATCATGAGAAAAATTTTATGCATGAAAAACAGTGCATGAATGCGTAATGTAGTTTATAAAACCTTTATATGTGCGAGGGAACGCCTATGTGTCGGTTCCAAAACAAAAGACATGGCGAGGGGACGTCTATGGGTCGGTCCCAAAGTTAAAAGTTTCGATAAAAGCACATGCGACTAAATAGGGCCAGTCCTGTACCAACCATTACTTAGTCATAATCCCTGCAACAATGATACATGAAACATAAATAAATGAAACTCATCTGTCAAAACTTATTAGAAAAATTTTTATGTGACTAATTATGAGCTACTGGGGTTCAGTCCACCTAGCCACAGTTCAAGAGGAACATTATGCATGAAACAATGACACATAACTGAATATGAATGACGGTTGTCCATCCATATTAGTAAAACAATATCGATGAAAACATCAAGGTTAAAACCTCAAGGTGCTGAAAACATCATGGTTAAAACAACAATGCACTGAAAACATCAATACGTAGAATAACAAGCGTTGACTTAGGAAGCTCCTGGTGACTACCCACTAGTCACAGGTCAAGTTTTAGAGCCTACAGGTCGAAGCCTTGGGTTCTGATACCATAATTGTAACACCCCATTTTGATATATGGAATGTTACGCGTAATTATGGCGTGTCATCAAAGCATGCAAGGTAATATGTAGTAAAACATACATGACCATAGGGTAAACCGGAATCAAACATCGGTCCCCAACATAAGCCCAAAACATAATAAAGCAACATAAATGAATGAAGGACTAAACAAGCATAAGTATATGAAGGCAAAAAGGAAGAGAAGTCTCTGTCAGCTTCCATCCTATGCACGTCCTCCAAATGCTTGAGTCTTTCCTAGGGTACCTGCCGTTTTGGGACATGGAAAGGAAAGTAACGGCTGAGCAAAACGCTCAGTGCACGGATATAGACATAGTATGAATGACAAAACATGATAAAGACTTAATAGCAGCGGAAATGTATAAGTCCTGGAAAACCTGGTATAGCTTAGTAAAACTGGTTTTATAGTTTGAAAAGCCTTATGTTTATCTTATGAAAACTGTTTTAACATATATATACCATAGCCCATATAGTATCATGAAAAGGGTCACGTGCATGAATACTTAGAGGGGTGACCTCATCATGTTGATTAGAGGGGATGCCTCTAATTAATATACTGGTCTGGGTAGGAGGGATCAACTCCTTGTGAAGGATGCAAGGCACACACCACATTCACCATGAAATACTGAATAAAACATGTAACTATGATGCACCCATACGCCCCACATGATATAATAATATGGCCAAAACTGAAACGGACGCCACGAGCAATCACTCCGCCGTGGGGAAGTCATAACATTGGTGCCTCCAATGTTATGGTTATGGTACCTCCATAACTAGGTGAAACTGGTCATGCTTGTATATGGCTATAGATTATGCTAATTAAACATAAGCAGTTCAAAACAATAAAACAAATACTGTGGAAAATAGTTGGCTGCATACGGGGAAATCCTAATAAGGAAAGAATGTCCATAATGAAAGGACGGGAATCCGTACCTCAAGTCCAGTGAATGAACGGAAGAGAGACTCCTACTTCTAAATCACTAAGGCTACATGAATACGCACGTGTATAAGTATCGAATTACTGAATACGTACTGGGTTTTATGTCTTATCTTAGCTTATTTTATATGTTTTAAGTCATGTTTTACTGTTTTAAGCCTTAATCTGTGTTCATCTTATATTCTGATTAATCTGATTAAGTATCACTGGTATTTCATGTGTTATATACTCATGGGGCAATATTAAGTAACTTTCCAAAAATAGCAGGTTTCCAAAAATAGAAAGTTTCCAAAAATAGAAAGTTTCCAAAAATAGAAAGTTACCAAAATTAGGAGTTTCCAAAAATAGAAAGTTTCCAAAAATAGAAAGTTTCCTAAAATAGAATTTACTGCTTAAAATAGATTAGTTTCTAAAAATAGAAAGTTTCCAAAAATAGACTGGCTGCCTTAATTAAATAAGTTTCCATATGTAGAAGGTTTCCATAATTAGCTTAGCTGCCTGAAATAAATAAGTTTCCATGTATAGAATGTTTCCATAATTAGATTAGTTGCCTTATTTAATTAAGTTTCTATAAATAGAAGTTTCCATAATTAGAATTAAGCTGGTTGCATAAGCTAAAATATAAGTCTAAGTGTTTATAAGCTTATTTCTTAAGTCATATGATATAGTGTATAGTTTAATTATTATTTCATGCATTTTAATTAAACTATAGGTTAAGCATTTTAATTAAAGTATAACATGTTTTAATTAAAATGGAATAAATTACTTAGGTTAAAATGTATATTAATATGTATTAATAATATAACCTAAGTCATGTCTAAATTAATTAATTATAAGCATGTTTTAAATAATTAATTAATTATAACTTATAACATAAAAATACTTAGGTTAAATTAATATCATGCTAAATTAATAATACAAAAAAAATAACCTAAGTCATGGTTTAATTAATATCTCATGTTATTAATTAATTTATATCCTAAGTTCATGATTCATAAAATTAACATGTAGCATAAATCGTGTTTTAACAAACGAACCATGAATCGGGTATGGATTCGACACCGTACCCCGAACCAACTCGGGGTACTCGTGTCCCCTTGCTGCCGTGGGTCCCACACGCACCAACCAAGACCAAAAGGGTCTTGGTGGTGGTCGGCTAAAAACAAACCGAACCCCCCTCGGGGTCGGTTGTACCATGCGGCCAAAAAACAAAACACCCCTATAACGTCTTTTGATTTTAATTAATACCAAAACATGTTAGATCTATGTTTAATTATTATGTTTTAACAAAAATAATTACAACATGTTCATGAGAATAATCAAAGATTAAAGAAATGAAAAAGAAAGGTTTAGAAAAGATATACCAATACGTAGCTTGGAAGAGGATGAACAAACACGGTTTATAGCAATGGTTTTCAAGATCAAAATCAACCAACACCCTCCTATGGAGGTGTTAAAGGTGGCGACACAAAGAGGAACCAAGGAGGAGGAGAGAAAACTTTTTAGGTTAAATGAATATCTTTCTTGAAATGTGGAAATGAAATGAATATTTACCATAACCCCCCCTTTCATGTAAAAAGTCAATGGGCTTAGCCCATTTGGTTATGTGTGCCGTGGGTATGGGGCCCCACATGGGGTACCCGTACCTTTTCTCGTGTCCCGATGTTTCGTGTTCGTTCGTGGTTAAACGTGTTCGTGTTTAAAGTGTTCCTGTTTATTTTATCATGTAGTTTATCGTATTATTTACACTCGTAATTAAGTACTTACGTAATTATTTTAGTTCGTGTTTTAAAATGATGATCATGATTTACTTATGTTCACGTGAAATATCTATTAACTGTTTATCATGAGTTTGTACGTAATCGATACTCATCATGTCATACACGTATGCACTTGCTTGATTATTAGCACATGAATGTGATCAATACTAAATAGGGTAAGTTTTAATCTAGGACGTACGATCTTAAGGACACTATTCATGGTAAAAGCATGCGGGTTTTACAATAAAACTAGGCCAACATAGATTAAAAATTTTGAAAAATGTCAAAAAATCAAATTTTCCGGTTAAAATGAGGACAAATACAAGGAAAAGGCCACTTAACTTCGATAGAAGTCCCCCCTACACTTAATATAAGCATTGTCCTCAATGTTTAAGCATGTGGGAGTAAACTCCCCTACACTTAGGACATTGTGCACATTGTTTAAATCTCGTTAAGGAAAAGACAACTAAAGAGATTCCTATTTTAATATTTAGAAATATAAAATAGTGAATCGAAAAGAGTTTAGGATAGAACCGGGAAGAAGGGAACACGGAATCACGGTTCGTCAAAAGTCATCAAGAGTGTGTCTTTGAAGCTCTAATCCCTGCACATGATAAGAAAGAAAGCAAGAAACACCACGGGGGCTCCCCCTACACTTATGGTGAAAATAGATAGATAATTGGGTTGCCTCCCAAAAAGCGCTTGTTTATATTAACCGAGTCACGAGCCTGACTCGTCCCCGAATTAAATGGTCCATGGGGAAGCCTCGAATGTGATACCGGGATCAAAGACTTTGTCCTCGTTCTGGTTGACATCAACAAAGGAGATGCGGGGGAATAAGTCTTGAAAGGGAGAAAGGTCCTTTCAACATACGAAAAGTATGTGAAATCAAAGTCCACGGGAGGTGGGTTGGGTAAAGTGAGCACATTGTCCTCCCCCAAAGACAATGGATGCTGAGCAAACGGCAAAGCCGTAATGGTATCAATCATAGCATAATCAATGTCACCTCCCGGGTCAAAGCACTCATCCTCCGTAATAGTGGCCAAAGGGGAGGATGAAAAGTGCTCGGGAGGGGGACTTGGGTCAATACTTTCCTGCAGCAAATTATCAAAAATAATGTCCCCCTCCGTGTCAGAATCATCAATACCTGGAGGGATGGAGTGGATATCGATTTCTTCCAGCAATGGGTCGTTATCTTCAATGGAAGGAATAGATGGAGGTAAAGACTTGGAAAGAGAAGGAGAAGTCAACTCTTCGATTTGAGCAATAAGAAGATGAACTTTTCGTAATCTATCGCGAAGAAGCACGTCTTCCACCTTATCCACATGATCATGTTCATTGGTGAACTTCTCGTAAATCGGAGAGAATAAATCGTCATCGTCTGCATCTCCCGGTGGAGATTGAGAAATTTCAAAAGTGAAAGTCTCATAGAAGAGAGAAGAATCGTCATCACTAGGAGCGACCTCTTCCGTGAGAGCAATGTCGTCCTTAGGCTCCATAGCAGGTAAGTCACAAACCTCATCATCCAATATTTTGTCGAGACCAACATCACTAAGCTCATTCAACGTATCACAATCCTTAGACTCGTTTGGGATATTGAGAGAAGGGATGACAATTGCACTAGGACATTGAGAAGTAAGATCATTCCAAGAAATAGTAGGCTCATCGTCATCATCATCATCATAATAGTATTGACGCACAGGAGGAGGGGTATAATCACTAAGATTAGATACTTGCTCTTGTTGCTGTCTTTTCTCTTTTTCCCATGCTTCTTTAAACTGAACGAAGGCCTCTTGAAGTTTCAAAATAGTGGCGTGCCTTTCTTCATTCAGAGTAGTGAGTTGTTGATCAATAGGAAGTCCCTGAGAGTATTGATGATTGAAGGTGTGATGTGGGGGCTCATAGTGTTGAAAACCTGAATTATAGCATGGTTCTGGCTCATAGTAGTTCATCGGTTGAGAAGAATTAGAAACCGGGTTTGGTTCGTAATAATCCATTGGTGAAGAAAAATGAGGACACAGATTTTGCTCATAATAATTCATTGGTCGACAATAAGAAGAATCATGAGGACCCCCACAATTTTGGCAAGAAGGGTAAGGAGAAAAGTCGGGTGCGTCTTGTGGATAGCTATTTTCATTGTCATAATTGTACCCCGGTTCTTGTCCGTGAACAGACGGGTATTGAACCGGGCACGAAACATGCCAATGAGAATCGCTTCCACAATAGATGCACGGGGAAAGAGTAGGTGGGTTAAAAAAGGATGAATTAAGTGAGTGGCACAAAGGACAAAATCCTGGTATTAATTGTGTATATTTGATATCGTTTCCGCACTGCTCACATGTACACCATTGACAAGAGTCGTTCCCGTACAATCGTCTCCCACACCCGATGTAATGGACATAAAAATCCATAAAGAAAATAGATAAGCAAGAAGAATATTTTTGGTGCAAAAACTTTGAAAAAGAAATGCTTTTTAAGATTTTTTAAATGTTTTTGGGATTTTTGAAAATTTTTGACACGAAAAATAACGTTCACGAGTGAAAGGATCCCAAAAGCCAACGCGTCTCTCACAAAAAACCTTTGATCCTCACGAAAAGAGCCGGCAGCGGCGCCATTTTAATACAGAGATTTTGCTAGTTGAAAGAGTTCGTTTTCTCGGTATCTTCTCGAATTGATTTCCGGTCAATTGTGTGAGATTAGTTGTTCTTGGTGAAACAAATATTTTTGGTTTTGATAAAATAAACGTGCAAGACTTAAAAACAAAGGACGAGTAATTAAAACTAAAACAAGTTAAAACGAAAATGGTGCAATATTTAAAACTTTAAAAGTAAGTGTCGAGAATTTAAATGACGTAAATTAAAGCTTAACGAAAAGTAAATTGACAACTAAATAAAAATGCAAGACGTAATTAAAATAGACTAAAAAATAAAACGAGGAAAATTAATACTTTAACTAAAACAAAATATTAAAACAAAACAAAATACCCAATCGGAATACACCCGATCGGAATCTAATCGGAATCCGATCGGAATGTATCCCATCGGAAAGACTGCATGGTAGGAATGTTAATAGGGACTCCGATCGGAATGTTTGAAAACATCACTGATCGGAATATCAAACCCCTCGTCGGAATATAGCAAAAAAACTCATAATCGGAATATAGCAAAAATGGAGCAAGATCGGAATGTGATGAAACACTCATGATCGGAATACACCTAAACTGAGCTGATCGGAATGTTGCGAAATCAACACAGTCGGAATCAATGAAACCCTTTTCCGATCACTACCATCCGAATAAGGTGGTGCTGGTCGGAATAATGCAATCGGAAAGGGGTTCAATACCCTTTCCGATTTATAAGGTATCCGAAATAAGCAAAAGCAATAAGCTATGGTAATAAGCTCAAACTTAAAACTAGAACGAATCTAAATCGAAATGGACTTAATAAGCACAAACAACAACTTATCAAAACTTTAAATAAGCAAACTTTTTAAATCAAACTTTTAAAAAGACAAATACTTTTAATAGAACTTTAAACCAAATAAGCATTAAGATGAAAAAAAAGATCAAAGATGAACATGAGTCAAAGATAAGCGAAGTAAGTAAGGTAGAAGAAGATGATTAAAAATAAGAGCTTGATTAAAAGAAAAGATTTCCAAATTAAAAGACTTACTTGAATTGAAGAAATTAAAAGTGCATAACATGAAATTAAATGCAAGAAAGTAATTAACAAGAAATGAAAATGGTGGAAGAGTGGTTTGTCAAGCCACCAACAACTCTAAACAAATGAGGTTGGTCACTATATATAGGGAGATTAGGGAGGAGCTTAGGAAGCTTCCTCCCTCTTTCTTCTTTCTCTTAATTGCACACTTAGGTCCTTGATCTTCTTAATCTTTTGTTAATCTTCTTAATACTTGGACTTTGTCTTGGGATTTCTTCAAACTCGTCTTGTATTTTCTTCATAAATAAGACTCGAGTTCTTCAGCTTTTAGTAAACTTCTGTCTTTTGACTTTTTCTTCGATAAATCTTCAGAATTGGTCTTGGACTTCCGTTCTTTTTCCACTCTTGATCTTTCGACTTCATCTTTCGTCTTTTTCTTCGATAAAAGCCCGTGAATGCCGTGTTTTCTCCACTTTTCACCTTTTCGTCCTAAATCACAACAAAAACACAAACCACGCATAATTCCGACATAAATGACATAAAATACACATTTTGGCTCGGTTATTATTATAATTAAGTGGTAAAAAGATGGGTGTTTTCACACCTATCACTTAACCTATCCTACCATCCTTATGTCACCACAATCTTCATCGTCGTGAAATACATGGGTTGTGGGTAAGTATAAATCACCATGAAATCAATTTTGAAATCCAAATCCATTTTGCTCCCCCTAAACATATGGCACGATATTCGAAAACATTTCACACATGTCGGGATGAGCCAGTACATTAAGTCAAACCATTAAATTGATTGATCTCATTATTAAATCACGAGAAAGTAGAGAGAGGTTGGAGAGAAAAATAGAAAATATTAGATTAGAAGTGTGAAAATATGAGAACCAACCCCTCCTAACATGCTAGGAGGGGGTATATATAGCCCACCCTATATGTGGGCTTTGTGGGTTATATTGTTACATATTGGATCACGAGCCCATACTACGTATATATCGTTAGAGTGACCGATCCTTCCTAAATACGTAAAAACGTATTTCCAACAATCTCCCCCTAAGGGAGGTCACTCCAAGTTACAATGTCCTAAATAGTCCATAGCTCGTGATCTATGCTAACAATGATGTGATCGAGACTTTCGTTGGGAAAACGCATTTCCAATACAAACTACTTAGAATAATAATGTTTGACTTTCTACTAGACCAGGAGGAACTACATACCTCCTAGCATATCTATTACAAATTTCTATTACAGAGGTCCTAACAATCCTCCCTAAACTTGAATTTGACTTGTTGAGTTCAAATTTCTTGGTAAATCTTGCAAAAACAGCTTGAGGATTGAAACAACACAAACATCAGCAATATAACCATCAACATGAACAACACAAAGACTGTTGCAACGAGTAACACCTAGAAGCTTCTTGAAAGCTTGAAACAGATCTACACCTTGTTGAATCTTGACAGCAACATGAGCAGATTTGATGAGCCTTTACCAAGTAGCTTCTCGCTCTTGGGCTAGCTAGTCTTTGTGGTGGAATAAGCATCACACTGGGAGACCAGAACCCAGCCTAACTCTTAGAACGTAAATCAATGGTGAGTGGGGGTACCCTAATGATTTTAGGCAAATCATCACAGCTGTCAACGAATTTGATATGAGTCTTTACCAGAAGCCATACCCTTTCGGACTAGCCTACTCTTAACAATTAAGCATCGGTGAGCTGAAAACCCTATAGCTTTGAGCAAGCTATTACAGCTATCAACGGATTTGATATAGATCTTTACTAGAAGCCGTACCCTTCCAGACTAGCCACTTTTTAGTCTAGGACCAAGGCAAGTGAAAACCATCCAGTTTTAGGTAACTTGACAACCATCAACAGATTTGATAATCACACCAGAGCCGTACCCTCATGGTGAATCAACTCTTTCTTGTCTGCAAGACATGGTGAGTTGAGAACCATTTGTTGTGTGGACTAGGTCCAACACCAGCAGTACCTCTCAAAACAGCCTAAGTGTGAAAATGCCAAGTTGAAAACAATGTCATGATGGAAAAGTATAAGCAGATATTATATTATGTACAAGTTTTGAAGTTTCATCACATGTTTAAAGTATAAGCAGATATCATATAAAAGTATATGTATATATATATATATATATATATATATATATATATATATATATATATATATATTTTAACTAACGAAAGTAAAATGTGCGTCACCAATCACTGTACATATTGTTGAAAAGAATGTAAGTATAACACAAGGATAGAAGAAACAAACCAATCACATACCAGAAGCTGCAACCTTGTCTGCATGCAGTCGGGCTTGAATACCTTCAACTAAGGTAGTGGCCATGGTAGACTCATTACCTGAAGGAGCATTAGACACCAGCAAATGACATTCCATCATAGCTTCCATGGTAGCAATGGTCAATGGATACTTCATATCAGTAAGCATAAATACAACGACACCAGACTCAAGCTCTAACACATGAACACCACAACCAACATACAACTTCCACCTCCTTATCACCCATCGAGGTTGATCCTTCCATACACCAGCATGGGGAGAATCAGGAGGGGAATCCAACATTAGCTTTAAATCACCCCAAATAGTCAACCCAAGCCAGTTAGGAAAATCACTCGGAGACTAAAGAATCTCAACATCCACCAAACCATACAACAACATAAGATCACGACGCTCCACCCATGATAAAATATTCTGCAATCCAGAGACATATCGGGTGTAGCCATCACTAGTCGTAATCTTGTGAGTAAAGGTGCCACGAGAAATGGGGGATGGCCGAACTTTCCAAGCTACAATCACACCCTTGCCAAGGTGCAACTCAGTCTCACTATCAGAAGCAACATCAATGAGATTAGAAGGATCTCTCTTCTCAAATGAGACAGACTTACCACGACGAGCCTTCTTCTTTCTAATAGAACGACGAGGTGAGGGGACACCAGAAGAAGATTCATCCTTGACCTTGACAACAGCAGTAGGAACAAAGTCCTTAATAACCATAGGATCAGAATTAGCTGCACCAGCTGCTGAGGTAGGAAGTGGTTCAGTCACCGGTGTTGGTGTGGGCTGCACAACATGAGTAACATGAGTGGGATTAGTACCAGGAGTGGTAGTAGCTTCATTGGTGGTGGTAGTATCATCATGAGAGTTAGGGGGCTCAACATTGGAAGTGGTGGTGGTAGGAACAACAGTAGAAGGAGCACTAGAAGATGGAACCCCAGAAGCAACCTTGTGAACATCCGACGAAGAGGTGGGAGCAGCAGCAGGCTTAGAAGTGAGGACAACACGAGGAGGTGGGCGATATATGGCATATTCAGGGACAGGTGTATTTTGACGCTTGATCATCTTTGTGTAAAGATCTTTAAGCTCATCAAAGGACAGCCTCCTCACCCTTTCCCATGTCCATCCAGTCTGATAGTAAGCAGCCGATTGATTCTTAACATATTGCTGCATCAACCTTTTCTCCTCAGTACGCGACAAAGGTATGGTACGACGTTGTTCACGAAGTTGGGCAGCAAGAGATAACTGTTGTTTACGCATCAAAGCCATTGCCCGTTGAACACAATTTCCTTGATTCACATCTGCACCTAACAAATCAGTGAACTGAGAGTAGTCTGAAGTAAGGATGGTAAGCACCTTCATCCAGTCATTGTCATCCCAATGCATGATATTGTGCCTCAATTGCTCACGTCGTTGCTGTTGCAGAGTTTCATCCTTAGCCCTGGCTTGTTGGTCAAGATCCTCTTACAATCGCTGAGCAACCTCTTCCCCCAATCTCTCTTCCTCTAATTGTCTGCGAGTTCGCTTACTGGGAGGAGAGGGTGCATCAGTCATAGGGGCTTTACCCTTAGGATCATGAGAAGGACCAGCAGAGTCATCCATTGGCTTGGGATCAGCAGCAGCATTAGGAATGCATGAAGGACTAGGAGGAGCAGGCAAGTCATCACTCGACTTATCAGCAAAGGTAGCCCTGGCCAAGATAGTCAGCCCATCCTCCTCAACATCTTCATCAGAATCAGAAAGCACAACTTTCCTCCTTTGGCGCTTCAGCTGTGACTCCAATGCTTTAACCCTGTTCGCCAATGGAAGCACAAAGTCCCGTGTGAGCTTGCGGTGCTGATTGAGGTCATATTCCAAAGAAACAATCTTCGCATAATACATGTGCATAAGAGCTATCAAAAGAAGTTAGAGTAACAGGTTCCTCAGCTTCCCCACCAAGAGGACTTGGCTTAGGGGATGCATTATTGGGACCAGAAGCAACAAATAGGTCATCCATACGAGCATGAGAGCTAGAAGGCTTCTCAGCCTTGTGCGGAGCTGGGCTAGGAGGGGGAGTATCAGCAAATAGGGACTCATGTCGGCGAGAAGAGGGGGCAGCCTTTGAGGTAGATGTCATTTCTACCACCACCTCTCTAGCTGTCTCCTCAACCTCCACATGAGGCACACTAGTAGTAGGGTTCTCCTCCTCCATAGGATCATTGTCTAATGGAAGTTCCTCCTCGGCTTCATCAGCCGGAGGAATCACATTGGTATCCCCTTGGGCAAGGTCCAACATAGCATCAGTAAGAGGTCTCAAAGGACCTTTATATCCAAGTGCCATATTTGCATACACCTTTGAAGTAAGCTTTGGGGGCATATATTCCTCCCTATTCCTAGGTAGGCACATAAGAACCTGCTGCAAAAACCTAGGGTACATCAAGAACTTCTTCCTAGAGCCAGTATCACTAAGGTTACAAATCATGCCATCAAACAAGTAACGAGAAAAGTTAAAAGTACGACCCTGAGCAAGAAAAATCAAACCAGTAGCAAGGGAGATGGGAAATGCATCCCAACTCCCAGACTTTGGACTCAAACAATGAATCAGAAAGTGAACCAGTAGCTTCTATTGAGGGGAAAATCTATTCTTCTGGAATTTAAACTTCCCCTCATGACTATAGCCTATAGCATCCATACCATCCAATACTTCTGAATTGGGAATAGAGACAATGCCATCCTCATCTTGGAGATGAAGGGCAGACCGAATGGATGCCTCAGTCACCACATAGGAGCGACCATCTATAGTAGCATGGAGCTCTAATGGGCGACCCAAAACAGCAACGAGGTTGGCAGTTGCCCAAAACTGACGTATAACAATATCATAAACAGTGGGGCAAACAGTAAGAGCATACCTGAGATTGGAAGCTTCAATGTATTCCAGGATGTATGTGAACTCTTCTCTTTTAGTACCTTCGCCAAGATAGGCCACCTTGTTATGATCGGGTTTGTACTGGAGTGTTGCCATTGTTGATGATGGATGCAGTGGAAGATGATTGATTGAAGAGGATGAAGGGTATGAGCGTATGTGTGTATGTTTGATTGTGATAATTGAGTCAAATGAGTAATTTGACCATAAATAATGGTCACAAAACTATTCATTGACCCCTAATTATGGGGGTTGCCCTTTCAAAATTAAGTCATTAATGCTTGAGTAACCACTTGCCCCTTAAACCATTATTTACAAATCCCACTTACCAAAGATACACCAAAAAGATGTACACCAGAAGTAACTTGCGTTGACTGAAAGTCAAAACGCATAAAGGTCAACATTAGGAGCACCAAGTGGTCAACGAAAGTCAACGAAGTGAACAGTGAACCAAAATTGATACTAGAAGCCAACCACAAGTGAAGTATAAGGGTTTGTACCCACTAGGAGCAGAAGACTGCCACTAGGAGTAACCAAAATCTACCACTAGAAGTTGCACATACCGCAAATACCCATGAAAGTTGTTGTTAGAAGTTACCATATGTAAGACTGTACAAGGAAATATGTACAAGAAGCCTCCCCTTAGGCTTAGCCTCCCCTAAATCCTAGGCCTCAAGGAATGACCATACCAATGTAAACCACCAAGTGGTTGAATCTCGGACCATCAAAGGCTTTTTTCAATAAATCAGCAACATTATCATCCGTATTAACTTTAAGAACCTGTATCAGCTACTTCTCATTGGCATCCCTTATAAAATGGTGCCTAATCTAAATATGCTTGGTTCGTTGATGAAAGACAGGATTCTTCACAATGCAGATAGTGCTTTGATTGTCGATGAAAATCTTGGTGTTCATGAAGTTGAGCCCATAATCCAACATCTGATTTTGTATCCACAAGACTTGTCCACAACAACTAGCAGCAGCTACGTATTCAGCTTCTTTTGAAGAGGTAGCTACTATTGTCTGTTTCTTACATTGCCATGAGATAAGTCTTCGACCCAAAAACTGACAACCACCAGTAGTAGACTTCCTATCATTATTAGCACATGCATAGTCACTATCACTATAGGCTTCAAGAACAAAAGGTGATTCCCTAGGATAACACAAGCCTAGCTTGGGTTGCGCCTTGATATACTTGAAGATTTTCTTGACTGCATTCAAGTTAGATACGGTTGGAGCCACCTGATGTCTAGAACAAGCACTTATTGCAAACATAATGTCCGGACGTGATGCAGTCAAATACATGAGTGAGACAATCATTGACCTATACATGTGAACATTTACCAGGGGAGCTGGCTCATTCTTGAGTTTGACTTTAGTTACTTCATAAGGTGTTGCTGCTGGTCTAAAAGGCTCCACATCAAACTTCTGAATGATCTCATGAACATACTTGTCTTGACTAATGAAGATACCATCCGACTGCTGCTTGACTTGAAGACCAAGGAAAAATGTGAGTTCTCCCATGGCACTCATCTGAAATTCTCCTTTCATTAGTTGTTCAAACTCATCACACCATTCCTTCCTAGTGAAACCAAAGATAATATCATCCACATACACTTGAACCAGGATGATGTCCTTGGCATTCATTTTAAGGAAAAGTGTTTTGTCAATAGTGCATCTTCTGTAGCCGTGCTTCAACAAGAAAGTGGATAAACGCTCATACCAAGCTCTAGGAGCCTGATGAAGACCATATAGAGCTTTAACCACCTTGTAGACTTTCTTTGGATGAAGTGGATCCACAAAGCCCTTAGGTTGAGTGACATAAACTTCTTCATCAATCTTGCCATAAAGAAACGTACTCTTGACATCCATCTAAAAACCGTAAAGCCAACATAAGAAACAAAAGCCAAAAACAGACGAATGGCCTTAACCCTAGCAACAGGAGCAAAGACTTCAGTATAGTCAATTCCTTTAAGTTGTGTGTGACCCTGTGCAACCAGCCTAGCCTTATTTCTCGCCATAATACCCCTTGCATCTTTCTTGTTCTTGAGAATCCATTTGGTACCAATTTCTGTCTTTCCATCCGACAAGTCAACTAGGATCCAAACATTCTGAAACAAGAACTGCTGCATCTCCTCCTGCATAGCCTCCACCCAACTTTGATGCTCAAGAGCATGTGAGACTGACCTAGGTTCCACCTGTGAAAGAAAACAAGCAAACAAACAGTGAAGAAAGTCTGTGTGATTATTACGCTTTTGGTCTTCATTGTAGCTCACAAGAGCATGATGATCAGACGTTGCTTTCTTATGCATGCGGCGAGTCTTGACAGTATAACCAGGATATCCAATGATTTGAGTAGTAGGATGGTCTTTATTGATCTGCTGAACAGGAATAGGAGCTACATCTACATCTGGTGCCAAATTATTAATATTCCCAACAAAGTCATCATCATATGAAACAGAGTCGAAAATACCATCTATTGGTTGCTTATGAATATCATCCAGCTTTGTAGAAGTCTTCTTTTGATAGTTTCCCAAGTCAGAAGGACCAGAGAACCTAGTTGTGGAAGCAGGATCACTAACCGGACTACCAATAGGTGTTAGACTTGCAGTAGGAGTAACATTAGGATCACTAGGAGTAACTGGTACAACAGGAGTACTCAAGGGAAACTCAAAGCCTCCTTGAGCGGCTGCAGTAGTGGCATCTTGTTGTTGCTTGAGTAATGTGTCAAGAGCTCCTTGTGAGTCCACAATGTCTGATGGAGAGGCATCAATAGGAGTAGCATTGGTGTTAGGAGAGACTGTGGTGGAATAGGATGGAACAACAAAAATGTCATCATCCTCATCTGAGTCCGAAAAGCTAGAATGAGCACCTGCACTAGAAGTTGCAAACACTTATGGACCTACATCTTGGTTAGTTTTGAAATGAATATATCCCAATGAGTCACTAAGATAATCATGATCAAAATACCATTCAGGACCTTTGCCTTGGATGTTTGTCTTCTCCTCAAAGTACATGAGATTTATGGTTTCAATGACACGCTTGGCATGGAGATTATAGACACGATAAGCTCAAGATTGAGCTGAATATCCAATAATGTAGCCTTCATCTGCCTTGCCATCAAATTTCCCCAAATAGTCACTAGTATTCAGAATGGTGACAGGACAGCCAAATGGCTTCAAATGAGCAATGCTGGGGACTTTGGCTATGAGTAGCTCATAGGAAGTCTTCTTATGCGGATTGGTAATTGAAACCCTATTCAACACATAACTTGCAGTGTTGACAGCTTCTGTCCAAAACATAGTTGGAAGCTTGGCATCTGCAAGCATGGTTCTTGCAGCTTCTATAAGAGTCCTGTTCTTCCTTTCTGCAACACCATTCTGTTGAGGAGTCCTGGCAGCACTATAATCTCGTTTGATACCTTTGGAATTGCAAAGTGATATGAGGTCTGCATTTTTGAATTCTGTTCCATTGTCACACCGGATACCTTTCACCTTCTTGGACAGCCGATTCTCAATGAGTGTAATGAAGTCCTTGAGAATTGAGTAGGTCTCACTTTTGGCAGCCAGAAAGAAAACCCACGTGAACCTGCTATACCCATCAGTTACCACAAGACAGTATTGTTTATGGTCAATGCTCCAAATGGAGGTAGGACCAAATAAATCCATGTGTAGTAGCTGTAATGGTTCAGTTATGAGGCTGAGAGCAGTAATGGCCTTGAAGGATGCTTTATGTTGTTTGCCTTTGCTGCATGCAAGGCAAGTGATGTCATTTCTGAAAGTTTTGGGAGGTAAACCAGAGACCAAGTTCATATTCGCCAGTTTGTGAATGGTCTTGAATTTTACATGTCCCATCCTTCTATGCCATTTTGTGGCTTCATCTTCTGATGCTTTGGCAACCAAACAAGCTAGTTGACCAGTAGGATTAACTTCATTCAGCTTGATACTATAGAGATTGTGTCTTCTAGGGATTTTGAGTAGAACTTGAGAGTCATCCAGTAGCTTAAAGTCTTTGGATAACACTAGTGCTTCAGTATCCGTAAAGAGGACAAACTGCTTCTTGTCACAAATCTGAGATACAGAGATCAAGTTGAATTGTTGAAGTGCTTCCACATAGTAGACCTGCTCAAAATTAAGGTTAGGAGTCTGAATTGTTCTTTTGCCAGAGATCCTTCCTTCACCACCTCCGAAGTAGACCTTTCCGCCTTGAAATGGTAAAAAGTTAGATAAAAGTCCTTTATTTCCTGTCATGCTCATAGAGCATCCACTATCAACTATTCCAAGAGAAGGATCTTGGTATGGAGTAATCTATAACAACAGAAAAGTTATATGCAAAAGTTAGTGTCTTAAGGGGACCCAGACCTTTTCAGGCTTGAGTCTGCCTTATGGATCTTTAGTAGATAACCAAGAAGATTGATGAGATACACTGTTGTTCTTAGGTTGCCTGTTCATCATATGGGTGTTATTTTGTAACCAAGAACAACCTGCTAAGGTCTTAACAGCAGTACCCAAATTTCCCAACCCAAAATACATTTGGTCTGAATTAAAAGCATAATTCTGATTAAAGTTCTGAAAATAGTTGCTGGTTGGTCTATTGTAGGTATAACCATTGCTTCTCCAAAGATTAGAAGCTGAAGGAGAGGTCCTTCTAGAAGAAGAATAGGATTGGGCACATGGGTTTAGTCTTCTAGAAGAAAAAGGAGCAACTCCTGGTGGACCAGGAGCAGCATAAGCTTGATAAACTGAAGGAGTTTGATCATAAAAATCACAATCCTTAACCAAATGAAATTTACTACCACAAACAAAGCATGTTTTAAAAGACCTTTTATTTAAATGACATTGTTTCACACTGAGAAATTTATTACAAACAGTTCTAGGAAATCAACATTCCTAGGACTCAATAAACTAGAACTAGAAACGGTGGAAGTAGAAGCAACTCTCTCATCACTCATCCTAGCACTAGTAGCAGCAGGGTCATTTGTCTTGGAACTTGAAGGTCTTGACTCTTCACTTGAACCACAGGATACATAGTCACTGGCCTTGTCACTAAAAGTACAAGAGACAAAGTCACTAGTATTAGTAGAGCTTTTTGGAGACTCATGCATCTGTAATCCATCCAAGTCAGTATGCCTAGATATGGGCATAAAAGTTTCTGTAAGAGGTGGAGGAACAACATGCATTGCTGCAGCTGGTTTAAACCTATTGTAACTAGGTTTTCCCTCCTCCTCCTTGTTAGGATCAAAGACACTTGAAAAAGATAAATCAAATACATCTTTTGAATCAATATATTTATCAAAGCCTAAACCTCTCTTAGTCCTACCAGACATGCTACTATCAATTAACTTAGAAAGATTTTTGGGTGCTTTTTGCCATTTTTCAAATCGTAAAAGTGTAGCATCCGATTTTTCTTGCATGTCTTGCTTAGCCTTAATGCTGTCATTGTTTAGTTTTTCAGTATATGTAAGCATATTAGTGGTGTTTTCTAAGTCAATGATTAGAATTCTAATTTTATCCTCATATTCACGTTGAGTATCTTAAAGCCACCTCTTTTGTTGTTCCAATGTTTTTAAAGAGCTCTTATATGCTTGAACTTCTAGAAAATATTTTTAATTTTGCTCATTTAGTTCATTGTATTGAGTCAATAGTTCTGAGTATTTATCATGACAACCAAGAGGGCAATTTTGTACCTGAGGCGAGATTCCCATAAGAGCAAATTCTTCGGCTTCCTCAGCATCAGATAGATTCCCAGCAATCATAGCAAATACATCAGTAGAAGCTTCAGCTGATTCCAAGGTAGCATTCTGATGATCATTCCAGTTAACCATAGAGTCAACAGACACCAAAGCTTTCTTTTCATCCTTGAGCTCTTGAACCTTGAAGACTGAATACCTGTTCTTCTCCTGGTCATTTTTGTTAGGGCATTCCCTAGCAAAATGTCCTTGCTGCTGGCAGTTATAGCATCTGACCTTGCTTCTATCAAACCTGGCTGGCTCTCTCGGGTTGTAGTTGAATTTTCGACCGGCTTTCTTTTCAAACTTATGAACCTGGAGAGTGAGCATAGCCATCTGCCATTTTAGATCCATTTCATCCAAGTCAAGTTTATCAACCTGTTTAAAATCATCAAAAGCAAGATGCTGTTGTGGATCAACATCAGCAACAAAAGAGTGAAAAACAGCTTCTACCATGCTACTAGTCTTGGCTTTTGGTTCAGGAGTAGAAGTATGTTGGGCTAGATCCCATGGAACTCAAAAAAACAGAGTTAGCAAGAGTAGGAAAGGAATCACTTGAGTATCCTCTCACATGAGTCTCAAAGGTTTTGAGTTTATAAAACAAGTCATCAAAATTAAGATAGTCAAGGCCTCCTTTTGCTTTTAGAGAGATGACTATCTGATTCCATGAGTGAGGTAAGGCTCTAAGAAACCTAGCATTGATGTCTCCATTGTCATGTTTGGACCTGAGTTGATTCAACTGGCTAAGAATCTTTTGGAACCTGTCATACCCTTGATGAATACCTTCAGTTTTAGAGATCTTGAATTCTGTGAATTCATCTCTTAGCATTGATCTGTGCATCTTCTTTGATTCCTCATTCCCTCCAAACCTTGCCTTTACTCCATTCTAAATCTCCCTAACATCATCCAAGTGATAAAAGTCACCCATGTGATCATCAGGAAGGGACTGAAGCAAAATAGTTTTTGCTTTGATTTCCTTCTGAACAACAATGATTTCTTCATGAGTTTTAGGATCGAGAATGATGATATTACCATTCTTGTCTCTACCAGTAGTTTTCTTGTTGTTGCCATTTTGGACAATCTTCCAAAGGTCTAGATCAGTATTGGTGATCCAGCATTTCATCTTCATGGCCCAGCTATCATACTCATCCTTTTTCAAGAGTGGGAATGTTCCATTTGTATTGGAAACAATAGAAACGATTTGCTGAGGTTGCTGTGTTTTAGAGGTGATTCCTTCTCATGTTTCAGTAGAACTAGAGGCAGACATGATTAAACAAAGATGTTAGTAAAAAGAAAAATTGATTCTTCTTGAGCAGAGACTCTCCCAGGCCCTGATACCACTTGTTAGGTCCACTAGATATGGATCTTGCAGCCTGTTAAGGATGGTGAATGACTTCTGTAATCACAAGTCCATTCACAGAGAGACTCTAGATAGAACACAAAGTATAAGTGCGGAATACAAATACTATGAACAAGAAGAAACAGAATAACTAAATAACTTGATCCTTACTAAGGATTTATACTATTAATATGAAATGAATAATGTTTTATGAAGGTGTGTCTAACCCTTCTGCCAATGGTTCCTTTTATACTACAAGGAAACCCTAATACTACATTAAACCAAAACGTGTAACTTCTGATATGCATATCCTTTCCTAACATATCTCATGCATATCCTAACAAACTAAGAATAATAATGTTTGACTTTCTACTAGAGCAGGAGCACGTGTTGCTCCTACTACTACTACGATCAGGAGGAACTACATACCTCCTAGCATATCTATTACAAATGTCTATTATAGAGGTCCTAACAAATACCATCGTCCATTTGTTTAATTTAGAGTCCTAAAAAGAAGTTAAGTTCTCCCATCATACTCATTTCAAACTCGTCATGCATGATTTTGGCAAAGTCATCACACAATGATTGACAAGTTAAACCAAATATAATGTCATTGATAGGTGTGAAAACACCCATCCTTTTACCACTTATTTCTTGCTAAAACAAGACCAAAATGCGTATTTAATGTCATTTATTTGTAATTATGCGTGGTTTGTGTGTTTGTTGTGTTTTTCAGAGCCAACCGGATAAATATTAAAGAAAACATGGGATTGCGTGGGTTTTATCAAAGAAAAAGACTCAAGACGAAGTCTATTGTCCAAGAGATGCAAAAGATTTGAAGTCAATGGGCCTATTTGAAGATTTATCGAAGAAAAGGACCAAAGATGGAAGATTTACATATGTCGAAGAACTCAAGTCTATTAAACGAAGAAATTAAAAGACGAGTTGAATTTATTCGTCGACAAATCCCGAATCGAAATCGAAAACGTTAACTTTTCTGAAAAGACGAGAAGACAAGTAGAAAGGGGGAAAGCCCACTTACCAACCAACTTGAAGACCTATAAATGGGATCCTTCCTTCACACATTACAACTAGTTTTTCATTTCCAGTTTTTTCTTTCTTTCCTGTTTCGTAGGAAGAACACCAACTCCCTTAAGGAGTTTGGTGATTTTTACTTTTCTTGAATCCTTAGATCTTGTAAGTTTTAATACCTTAATCTTTCAATATCATCCGTCATTTAATCTTGTTCATCTTTCTCCTTTGATTTAAAGTTTTCAAAGTTTTTATTTTGGCAGCGGCGCCGTTAAGTGGGTTTTATGTTTTTGTTGATTTGATTTGATGTTTATGATTAGTAGATGATTAGTGGTTAAATTGGTTTAAGTTTTGGTTAAAAACGTGGTTGATTTTGGTAAAAAAATCGTTTGTTCTTGTTTCCCTGCTCTTCGCACTTCTTCATCAGCCCAGATTCCGAATGAAGGAAATTTATTCTGGATGAAGGGTTTGTTAAAAGGTTCCGAATGAAGGTTTGTTTAGAAAGTTCCGAATGAACAGTTTCCTATTTTTTATTCTGAGTCAAGCAGTTTGTTAAAATATTCCGAATCAGAGTTTTTCAATTTATTCCGAATCAGTTCTTCCGAGTCAATTTTATTCTGGATCAGCAAATGTTCCGAATCAAGCAAATGTTCCGACTCTAGGTTTTTTCAAAAAAGTTCCGAATCAGTTTTTAGTTATTCCGAATGAAGCTTTTTGTTTAAGTTATTCCGAGTCAATTTTATTATTCCGAGTGAGCAAGTATTCCGAATAAAGCAAATCTTCCGAATGAGCATATGTTCCGCATGAACCATTATATTCTGCATGAATCCAATTATTCCGAATGAACAGTTTTGTGTTAGTTATTCTGAATGAAGAGTTTTATTCCGGATGAAGGAAATCTTCCGAATGAAGGTGGCTGTTTAGTTTATTCTGGATCAAGCATAGTATTCCAAATCAGTGTTTTTTTTAGTAAGTGGTATTTTACTGTTTCAGTTTTAATTGTTTAATTTTAATTCAAGCTTTATTTAATTAACTGTTTTTTGTTTAAATTTTTATCACTTTACGCATTTACCTTTTTAGTAGAATACAAAACCAAACCCCTTTTTAGTAACCAAGAACAACTATTCCACTTTGAACCGTGATCGATTCGAGAAGATATCGAGAACTTTAATTGAACCCAAGCAAAATATCTTGTATTAGTGATAGGTGTGGAAACACCCATCCTTTTACCACTTATTTCTTTCTAAAACAAGACCAAAATGCGTGTTTAATATCATTTGTTTGGAATTATGCGTGGTATTTGTGTTTATTGTGTTTTCAGAGCCAACCGGATGAATATTGAAGAAAACATGGGATTGCACGGGTTTTATCAAGGAAAAATACTAAAGACGAAGTCTATTGTCCAAGAGATGCAAAAAGATTTGAAGTCAATGGGCCTATTTGAAGATTTATCGAAGAAAATGACCAAAGATGGAAGATTTACATATGTCGAAGAAACTCAAGTCTATTAAACGAAGAAATTAAAAGACGAGTTGAATTTAATCGTCGACAAATCCCGAATCAGAATCGAAAACGTCAACTTTTCTGAAAAGACGAGAAGACAAGAAGAAAGGGAGAAAGCCCACTCACCAACCAACCACTTAGCCTATATAAGGGGATCACCCTCACAAAATTTGGCACCTAGTTTTAGTTTTCAGTTACTCTTTTCCTATTTCGTAGGAAGAACCATCTCCCTTAAGGAGTGGTTTTCATCTTCTTTGATTTCTTCTTGAATTGTGTAAGCTTAATCCTTTCATTTTGTTTATTGAATCTTAATCATCAATACAAGTTTTCATTTAATCTTTTCATTCCTCTTGTTCATCATCATATTTTTATTCAAAGTTCTTAAGTTCTTATTTAGTTGAGTTTTGATCTTAAAAAGTTGTTGATTTTGTGTTTTTATGATTGGGATTGGTTGCTTATGGTTATTAAGTGATTATTGGTTAATTTGGTAAAACCTTTTTGTTTATTTGGCTTGTTTTGATTTAAATTCGTATTCCCCTGTTAAGTTTCTGCCAACTGTTCTTCATCCCCAGATTATTCCGCATAAGGTGGTCATTTTGTCCCTTACTCAGAAAGTTTATTTATTCCGAATAGCCTCTTATCCTTTTCCCTTATTCGGAATATTTACATATTCCGCATAGGATTTTATTCCGAATAGTGTTTTATTCCGCATAGCCTTGATCATCCCGAATAGTTGCTCACTCTTTCCCTTACTCAGAATATTTGTTTATTCCGGGTAGCCAATATTCCGCATAGGCTCAGTTATTCCGGGTAGAGTCATTTATTCCGCATAGTGTTAACATTCCGGGTAGAACCCATTATTCCGAGTAGCCAACATTCCGAATAGCAGCTTTTATTCCGCATGGTCCATTATTCTGTGTAGCAGTTATTCCGGATAGTACTTTTATTCCGAATAGAGGAAGTTTCCAGTAAGTGTATTTTCCAGCTTTATCGTTTAATTGTTTACCTTTTTCAAGTTTAACTTCATTAACTGTTTTTGGTTTTAATCTGTGACAATCCGTCAATTTATGGTCAATATTTTATTCTCAATATTTATTTGAAAATATTATTTTATGAACTCACTTATTTTGGGAAGAAATTTGGATTTACGTCTTGAAGTAGCATCGACTACGTCTAAACCGGAGGATTCAACGTTACGTGCTTACGTTTACATACACCGTCTTGGGTGGCAGTCCGACATTTCAGAAAATAAATTTGTCCATGAATATTATTTTGGAGTTTTAAGTTTGTGTTGGTTCATAAACTCACAAATTTACGAGAAGAGATTAGGACTTACGATTTTAATTTAACGTCCTTTACGACAAAACAGAAACCCTAGGATTACGTATTTACGTTTTCGAACTCCGTTTTTGATGAGACAATTTTTATTGGATTCGTTTTGTGACGTTGATTCATAATTTATAAAAACATTTTTTGTAAAACGACCTGAGGGCACGCAAATTGAGGAAACTAGAATCGAGGAGTACCCGTAAATAAATGGGGATGAGACAAGTGGGACACTTGCCCCACCCCCATCAAAACCGGCCCCACATTAAGCTACATACACCATGAGGTGTCACAACCTCATAAACAAGTAAACACTTGTCTATTTTGCTTACAATGTAAGCTTACACTCATCACAAAACCACTAGCAAAACCATTTTCTCTCATTCTCACCATGCAAACAACTACACATTTCTCTCTACTCTCCCATATGTGCCGTCCACTTTAACACAAAAACACCACCCTTTGATCTTGATTCAACCACAAAGCCTATGTTATTTACATATATGTTGAATCCCTCTTGAAACCCTATTGATTGGTGGTGCTTATAACATCCAAGGAGGAGTATTCATGGTGTCTTGGGGCTGATTTTCCACAAGGAGTTTATGAAGATTGGTGGTCATGAAGATGGTCTTGGTACATCACAAGTTTCTCCATCAAAATCCATGTTTTGATCACAACCTACATCATCATGGTGGTATAAAGATTGTCCTCCTCATCTTCTTGTTATTTTGATTATGTAAACATGTATTTTATTTCCTATTGTATATGTATATGATGATTATATGATGATAAAAATGTTATGTGGGGATTTGTTGTTGATAAACATACTTAAAAAGATGGATAAACTACATATAAAATGGGTAAATCTTGTTTAAATGGTAGGATGTATAAAAACAGTAACTAACCACATGTTAGACTGATACAATGATGAAGTAGAGTCCATTTACAGTAAGCTATGGGTCTTGTACACATGTGAGAGTTGGCCATACAATGGAATCATTGTAATGAGTGAGATATGATCAAAACAAGTTTAAGGTACAAATCTGAGTTCACTGTTTTGGGCGATTTTTAGAAAATACTTAGAAGACGATTAAACAGTATCTATAGTGGAGTTAAATGGATCACATATCATGTAGTTTATGTGATAAAAATTTGAGCTTCTATCTCCATATAGAACTCTAGATATGGCAGTTTTGGTGAAAGTGAAGATAAAAATCAGATTTTGGAAATTAAATTATAATACTATTATATAAGCACTCAAAATTTAATAGTATAAAATATAAATTAAAACCCAATAACTTTTATAATACATTTATATAAATATGTAAAATGGTAAATAAGTGGACATTTTATAAAAATGGTAACTTATTAAGTTTTATAAGTTATAAAACTATAAACATGATTTTTACGACTTTTTCGGCTATTACCGTAAAATTAACGTTTTTGTTAAATAAAACTTAGATGGTTGGACCCGTCTAATGTAAAATTTATAAAACTCATACACTGATATATAAATATATATATATAACAAGTAAAAACCGATAAAACCCGAACTATAGGACAAACGGACATTAACGAGCTAGGTAAACATATTGGACTAATAATTGGACTAAATGAGTTAAACTCTTATAAAAAGAAATTATTGGGCTTAACCCATTTGGGCCCAACTTGTAAACTTTAAATACTGATAATATAAGTATAACATGGATTAATACAAGTTAAAGAACTTATAATAAGTTTATTGGACTTAAAACACGTAAATAGGTAAAACTAATAAACTGGTATAAAAGTTATCGACATGTAACGCTAAAATGAGTAAACGAGAATATGTAAACCCACTTGATCATCATATATATATATATATAATCATCATATGTATACATAATTGTTATTTTTATAAAGTCATTGGACATGAGTCTAAGACGAGTATTATTTGTCTAGGTTTCCGTGATTGAAGCACGTACCGTACATCCGAATTGCCGATAACCCGCCTTCCCACATCAACGTGAGTTCATAGCCTCACACTCTTTTAAATGTTTTTATAAATGTTTTATAAACCCGCGAGGGAGATAACATGTTAGTTTTTATAATATAGGACACCATTTGTCCCGATTGTTTGTTTATTGATTTTGGACCCGAATGATTGAATGACCCGATTGTATGACCCGATAAATGATTAAAGGACCCGATAGATGAAATTAAATGGATTATTAAAGTTAGGTTATGTCACTAAAAGTCCCATTAGCATGAATTGTGAACTACCGGGATTTGGTAGACGCTTATGCATATAATAGTACTATTTGGGGACGATCACCCCAGTTCGCGCCTTGACGGTTGATCCCCGTCGTGCCACATTGATTGGTAAGCGAATTTATGTATGAGAAGATTTTCATAGCGTGACCTTTGTGACGACACGCTACTTTAGATGGGCAAAATTGGTATCGGGTTAGCTACCCGTTGTTGGTTTAGTAAGGTAACAATGTCATGCGGCTTATAATAATCTGACTAACGAAATACTACTAGACGCTCAGAATTACGATGTATTGCCTGACTAGCAATACAGGGTCATACTATTGATATTATGCTTGTGTTTTGGTTTTCATAACCATATTCATATAACGGTTTTTATTTTCATACAACGTTATAAGACGTATTGTATGATGTTTTCCAACATTGGCTCGTATAATGATTTTTAAGGCAAACGCCTATATTATGATTTTGATGAAGATTTGTATAAAATGACTTTGGCTATTCTATGGCATGTTAAAATGATTTGTACAAAATGATTTTCAGTAATAATTTTATACTGATATTATATTGATGGATTTTATTAAACTCTATGAATTCACTCGGCGTTATCGCTGACCTTTTCTTTTAACATGTTTTATCTCAGGTACTTGAAGGTAATTCTCGGGAAGACAACAAGAATTCATGGCCCGCACCTAAATACTTATTTCCATTCAAATGCTTTGTAAAACCTGTATTAAATACAATGACTTGGGACCTATGTAACTTTGATATTTATGAATGGAAATGATTTATTGTTAAACGACGCGATTTTTATGCGTTGTCTATGATGTGAGTAATGTGCTATCCTGTAACACCAACTAGTCTTCCGCTGTATTGAATTGTATTAATTTGGGGGTGTTACAGTTTGGTACCAGAGCTCTCGTTATAGAGAACGAAAGATTTTTAAAACCAAGGTTTTGAATAAAACATTTCAAAATCTTTTAACTAAAAACATTTTTCTAAAAATGTCTAAAAATCTTTTGACTATAACGGTGCCGAAGAATTCCCGAGTTACCGACAAGGCCAGACTGAGAAGTGTTATTTTAATATATATATAACTTGGATTATATATATATATATATATATATATATATATATATATATATATATATATATATATATATATATATATATATATATATATATATATATATATATATATATATATGATGTAATTTTATTACATGATTGTTTGATGATTATTTTGATATTTATACGAGGTATTTATACGACGTAGATTGTCACAATGTACCCTAAATCCCCTAGTAAATTAATCGAAGCTATTCTCGTAGGAATTCTAGCTATCCTAGATCTAAACCAAGTTATGGATATTTATGATCCCAAAAAATGGTTGATATTCGTAGAAATGTAGATATTAGTTGATTGTGATACTGAAAAAGAATTGGAGAGATTAAATCTGATATCGATGTCATGACGATCTTTCCTTATAGAGTGGATTTTGACAAAACGTTATCACCTGAAAGATGTCATCTAATTCGTTGTCATCCAATTCTTAAATTGAAATCGAAAGGGTGAATGTTGCACTTGAGGCTGTCATTGGAACCATTACCCAAAAGCCTCATGCCACTAATACCTTTTCGAGAAGTCCAGTTGAATGATCAAGTCATTTCATACTAGTGACTCATTTGATAATTGTTGTTGTAAGAGCTATAGGATTGGAATTTAAGTGTTGATCACATCGAGATTTTATTGCCCTTTTTAAGGTTATAAATAAGATTGAAATTATTGGAATACGAGGTAGGATATCGAATTAAGTATAAAATCGGTTGGAACTTGAATAAAGTAAAATTTAACCCGTATGGAATATGAGATTGTTAATATAAGATATTAAGTTCTGTGATTGAATTATAAGGTTTTAATTGATTGTTGATTCGTGTCAAGTGTTGTTCCTAGGCCATTGTCCACTGACGAGGATGCCCAGTGTCCAAGAAATAAATTGAAGAAATCTTCTTCTGAATTGAGACCGATGGATCTTTTGGGACATGTGGAACACCTAATGACTCTTGTAGATTAGTATTCATTGTGGTATCTTTCAAAATAATCCCTAACTTAACTGTGACATCAGTTGGTAGGATGAGTTCTGATAATTGTATGACATAGTGACACATAATGTGTTACGGTACAATTTTGACTTGTTTGTGATTAATGGAAAGGACTACCTTTGATTGCTAAATCCTACATGTACCGATGTTATCTATCTTTTCTTGCTTCATCCTAATGTTCGCATTAGTGATGCAACCATTGAACAAGTACTCATCTCGATTTGAGTCACGTTGTGGATTATTCTTTTTGAGCGCCATCGAGGTCATGAACCTCATGATTATTTGGCTAAGCTTATTTCCTATCATATCGTAGTTAATTCTTGGTGAACAAGCTTTCATCACTCTTTTGCAGATCACTCATTGTTTTTATAAGATAAAACAATATCCTTTGAGAAAATTTAATTTTCATCACTATATGGATTATTTAAAGTGAGACTTATAAATAATCATTATTGAAATAAAGTTGATTATGAAATACCTTGGAAAACTTAATTATTTTCATAACAAGGAAAATCTTTGTAAATGTTTTTATTATAAACATGATGATAAAATTTTGACGAACTGAGTATTGCATCGTTAATCTTGAAAATGTATATAGTTGCGTGCCTACATACAATTTGGAATGGACCATGCAAGACTGATTAGTAGTCACCATAAAACTAATGAATAAACACTACATTTTCTTTGAAGATTGTGAGAGATTAAATTTTATGAGATCTACAAAAAGTGAAAAATAGGGACATAGTGTTAGGGACACCTACATATGTGCCTGTAGCATCTATTCTTCTGAGTCGAATTTACTCATCTGTGGAAATTGTCTTATTTGACAATTGACGATTCTTTCTTGTCCAATTCTCCCGTAGTGAGATTCTTAGGAAAAGCATATGATTACCGAGTGTTGATACCCTACTGGATGTATTGACGTTCTTATCATTTCTTATGATTTGATTTCATTTGCATGAACTGGGTAACGATCCGAGGAGCTTTCGAATGCGTACTCAAACTATGAAAACTTGGGATATATTCATATTCGTTAAATGTTTTCGTCTGTATATGATTTGAAATCCTCTCGCGTAGATTATACGTTGACCTTACTCTTTTAATGGTAGTTGTGTCTCCATATATCCTTGAATTTGTGAAGGATTATGAATTATTATTAGTCTTTTGAGAAGTTCACATCTTATCAACGGCAATGCAACTGGAAAGTTGATAGTCCCCGTAGAATGGATTGATTGATTATGACATGACGACATTGTCTTAATTGATGGGAACTCGAGTAGAATTCCCCTAAATGATAAGATGCTGATTATCAAAAGTGATCTAAATAATTCTTGATGGACGACCATATCCTGCATTTAGACTTGAAATTATACCGTGAATGGTTGTGAATTAGTCATAAATACTATAATCTAGAGAGAACCTAAAATGAATTTATTAAAGCATGTTTATGTTATCTGAACTTTAGGAGGTATTTGTTGGTGAATTACCTAAACTTTCGCCATTAAGGCAAGTTGAAATTGATATTGATTATATTCCCAGTGCTGCACCTGTGGCTTGTGCACTGTACGTCAGCACCATCTAAATTAAAGGAATTATCGTACAACTGAGAGAGTTGTCGGAGAAAGATTTTATTATACCAAGCCTGTCATCCTGAAGAGCTATGGTGTTATCATTCCTTATATTTATAGATTACTGTGAACTGAGTAAATTGACAATCGAAAACGATATCCATAACTCGAAATGGAAGATTTGTTCGATCATTTACAAGGTTTTTGATCCTCAGCATAGTTATCATCAACTTCGCATCTGCGAAAAAGATTATCTATTCCAAACATTACATCCAGAACTTGTGATGAACATTATGAGTTTCCCGTGATGTCGTTTGGATTAACTAATACACATGTAGTATTCATAAATTTGGTGAATCACGTGTGTAGGCTGTGATTTGATAAATTCATGCTTGTGATCATTAAGGACCATTTGTTTGTATATAAGAATAAGAAGGAGTTAATAATTATTTATAGGTTGCCCTGAATTGGCCGAACAATGAAAACATGTACCTTGAATAATTAACATGAGATTAAAGACTTAACCTTAACATTATTTGACCGTGTGATTAATAAGATAATGGAATATATTGACTCTTCAAAAATTAAGAGCCCTTTTAAGACTTTGGATTTTTACCAAAAAGAAAGTGCAAACGTGTTTTGACAAATGTTTTAACAAAGGATTTTAAGGGATTATTCCCTTATACACAAACCATTTAACTAAACTTCTGTTTAGGGGTAAATGTTTGTGTATACTTCTAGACAACTTAAGAAGAATTGAGGAAACTATATAATTTATGACTTGAAATTTGAAACGAAATTTTTTGCTTTTCAACTAAGAAAATTTTGACCAAAGTATAAACAAAGGTTTTTCGAACATTTACGAATCTTATTAAATATTTTCGATAAATCAACAAAAATCTTGTTAATTAAATTTAAAATTTATTTTGAACATTTTATATGATTGGTCGAACTAAGAAATTTAAAATTTATACGCTTACGTTTCATAAAAATTTAATAATTATTGTTAATTTACATGTAATAATTATCGACGCTTTAAAGGCTGGATTGAGAAAAACTGATAAAAATGATAGATAAGACGAAACTGAAACTTAGAAAATATGAAGAAAGGTGAACGTAATTACTGACGCATAATATAGAAAGAATATCTGAGTGAATTATGGACATGATAATCACATCATCATGAGAAGTGAATATAGATACTGACGTATTATATAAAAAGGATAAAGAACCAATTAGGATATATTTCTTAATAATGAACGTGCAAAATAAATTGCCAAACAATTTAAAAATAGCCGATGATTGTAAAAAGGATAATATAGATAATAAAAAGCGGTTCGCGGCTAATGTGAACCATTAAAATTGAGAAGCCGATAGCGTTAAATGTTTTAAAGGCCACTTGTGGTTGCCTAAATATGGAGATTGCGAGATGTAGTTAAATTGGAAATCTTGTAAGTATAAGTATTATATGTATGTCATTTATGACTAAAAGTATCTTTGTCTGAAGAAGTTGTACTGATGGCAATTATGAAGGCATAGATCGCCTCATACATTAGTAAACGTCTAGCTATTTCAAAGGTCATCATCTGAATTTGATTCGATTTGGGTCATCGTCGACAGACTGACCAAATCTGCTAATATCATTCCCGTTAATGATAAATGCAAAAGAGTTATGTAAATATAGTGTGCCTGTATCGAACATCTATATTAAGATCCTCGCTTCGAATCGAATTTCTAGATATTTGCTCAGAAGTCGTTGGGAACGAACCTTGATGAGAGTACTGTTTACCACGCCAAATCGAAGGGACGAGGTAAAGTAACGATACAAAATACTATAAGCGCTGTTCAATGTTTAAATGATTGACCTTTGGTAATAGACCGCATAATCGCTTTCCTTTGGAAGGATTACCACTGATAATTATCGTATTAGGATCGAGATCGAATCTTGTTAGGATCTATATTAGAGCATCTGTAGGCAGGAGTTGAGATAAAGACACCCGACATACACCCATTGTGAGTTGGACATGTCTTTTAGGTTTAAGATTTCCTATGATGGCGAACCTAACCTTACAAAATACCCGACCCGCGAGATCTGAAATGATTGTTGAAATTAGGATTTGATTATTGACTGCCGATAGCGGGCAGGAGGTTGTGTGAATGTGAAATATAGATCTTGAAGTGCCAAATGGGTAGCGAAGTTATCCCACAATTTTTAAACTTGGAAAAAATGAATTCATGATCTGACAAATCATGGGATATAAGTCCCCGTTGTATGGAACCACTGAGATGATGTAAAAGATTGGATTGAAAGGCATATAAGCTGGATCTACCCTAGGACTTCAAGAACTGCGTGAATTATGTTTCGTAAATCGAACTTGATGGAATATCTATCAAGTGAAAATCTGATTGTTCTTAGTAAAGCTTAGATCGGCGAAAAGTTGCATTCATCAGAAACCCGTGAACATCATGGATAGAGAAAGTAAGTCAACCTTTAGCCTGATCTTATTCCCGTAGTTATGTTTGATGAAACTCGCGTATTATAATGGATTACACTTGTGAGAAAAGACCGAATGTGGAGGAAATACCCACATGGCTTTAACTCTATAAGAAGTGAGTAGTAAGGTAAGATGATCTTTGAGGACAAAGATCCTGTTTAGGGGTAAATGCTGTGACAATCCGTCAATTTATGGTCAATATTTTATTCTCAATATTATTGGAAAATATTATTTTATGAACTCACTTATTTTTGGGAAGAAATTTGGATTTACGTCTTGAAGTAGCATCGACTACGTCTAAACCGGAGGATTCAACGTTACGTGCTTACGTTTACATACACCGTCTTTGGTGGCAGTCCGACATTTCAGAAAATAAATTTGTCCATGAATATTATTTTGGAGTTTTAAATTTGTGTTGGTTCATAAACTCACAAATTTACGAGAAGAGATTAGGACTTACGATTTTATTTTAACGTCCTTTACGACTAAACCAGAAACCCTAGGATTACGTATTTACGTTTTCGAACTCCGTTTTTGATGAGACAATTTTTATTGGATTCGTTTTGTGACGTTGATTCATAATTTATAAAAACGTTTTTCGTAAAACGACCCGAGGGCACGCAAATCGAGGAAACTAGAATCAAGGAGTACCCGTAAATAAATTGAGATGAGACAAGTGGGACACTTGCCCCACCCCCATCAAAACCGGCCACATTAAGCTACATACACCATGAGGTGTCACAACCTCATAAACAAGTAAACACTTCTCCATTTTGCTTACAATGTAAGCTTACACTCATCACAAAACCACTAGCAAAACCATTTTCTCTCATTCTCACCATGCAAACAACTACACATTTCTCTCTACTCTCCCATATGTGCCGTCCACTTTAACACAAAAACACCACCCTTTGATCTTGATTCAACCACAAAGCCTATGTTATTTACATATATGTTGAAGCCCTCTTGAAACCCTATTGGTTGGTGGTGCTTATAACATCCAAGGAGGAGTATTCATGGTGTCTTGGGGCTGATTTTCCACAAGGAGTTTATGAAGATTGGTGGTCATGAAGATGGTCTTGGTGCATCACAAGTTTCTCCATCAAAATCCATGTTTTGATCACAACCTACATCATCATGGTGATATAAAGATTGTCCTCCTCATCTTCTTGTTATTTTGATTATGTAAACATGTATTTTATTTCCTATTGAATATGTATATGATGATTATATGATGATAAAAATGTTATGTGGGGATTTGTTGTTGATAAACATACTTAAAAAGATGGATAAACTACATATAAAATGGGTAAATCTTGTTTAAATGGTAGGCTGTATAAAAACAGTAACTAACCACATGTTAGACTGATAAAATGATGAAGTAGAATCCATTTACAGTAAGCTATGGGTCTTGTACACATGTGAGAGTTGGCCATGCAATGGAATCATTGTAATGAGTGAGATATGATCAAAACAAGTTTAAGGTACAAATCTGAGTTCACTGTTTTGGACGATTTTTAGAAAATACTTAGAAGATGATTCAACAGTAGCTATAGAAGAGTGAAATGGAGCACATATCATTTAGTTTATGTGATAAAAATATGAGCTTCTATCTCCATATAGAACTCTAGATATGGCACTTTTGGTGAAAGTGAAGATAAAAATCAGATTTTGGAAATTAAAGTATAATACTATTATATAAGCACTCAAAATTTAATAGTATAAAATATAAATTAAAACCCACTAACTTATATAATACATTTATATAAATATGTACAATGGTAAATAAGTGGACATTTTATAAAAATGGTAACTTGTTAAGTTTTATAAGTTATAAAACTATAAACATGATTTTTACGACTTTTTCGGCTATTACCGTAAAATTAACGTTTTTGTTAAATAAAACTTAGATGGTTGGACCCGTCTAATGTAAACTTTATAAAACTCATATACTGATATATAAACATATATAACAAGTAAAAACCGATAAAACCCGAACTATAGGACAAACGGACATTAACGAGCTAAGTAAACATATTGGACTAATAATTGGACTAAATGAGTTAAACTCTTATAAAAAGAACTTATTCGGCTTAACCCATTTGGGCCCAACTTGTAAACTTTAAATACTGATAATATAAGTATAACATGGATTAATACAAGTTAAAGAACTTATAATAAGTTTATTGGACTTAAAACACGTAAATAGGTAAAACTAATAAACTGGTATAAAAGTTATCGACATGTAACGCTAAAATGAGTAAACGAGAATATGTAAACCCACTTGATCATCATATATATATAATCATCATATGTATACATAATTGTTATTTTTATAAAGTCATTGGACATGAGTCTAAGACGAGTATTATTTGTCTAGGTTTCCGTGCTTGAAGCACGTACCGTACATCTGAATTGCCGATAACCCGCCTTCCCACATCAACGTGAGTTCATAGCCTCACACTCTTTTAAATGTTTTTATAAATGTTTTATAAACCCGCGAGGGAGATAACATGTTAGTTTTTATAAAATAGGACACCATTTGTCCCGATTGTTTGTTTATTGATTTTGGACCCGGATGATTGAATGACCCGATTGTATGACCCGATAAATGATTAAAGGACCCGATAGATGAAATTAAATGGATTATTAAAGTTAGGTTATGTCACTAAAAGTCCAATTATCATGAATTGTGAACTACCGGGATTTGGTAGACGCTTATGCATATAATAGTACTATTTGGGGACGATCACCCCAGTTCGCGCCTTGACGGTTGATCCCCGTCGTGCCACATTGATTGGTAAGCGAATTTATGTATGAGAAGATTTCCATAGCGTGACCTTTGTGACGACACGCTACTTTAGATTGGCAAAATTGGTATCCGGTTAGCTACCCGTTGTTGGTTTAGTAAGGTAACAATGTCATGCGGCTTATAATAATCCGACTAACGAAATACTACTAGACGCTCAGAATTACGAGGTATTGCCTGACTAGCAATACAGGGTCATACTATTGATATTATGCTTGTGTTTTGGTTTTCAAAACCATATTCATATAACGGTTTTTATTTTCATACAACGTTATAAGACGTATTGTATGATGTTTTGCAACATTGGCTCGTATAATGATTTTTAAGGCAAACGCCTATATTATGATTTTGATGAAGATTTGTATAAAATGACTTTGGCTATTCTATGGCCTGTTAAAATGATTTGTACAAAATGATTTTCAGTAATAATTTTATACTGATATTATATTGATGGATTTTATTAAACTTTATGAATTCACTCGGCGTTATCGCTGACCTTTTCTTTTAACATGTTTTATCTTAGGTACTTGAAGGTAATTCTCGGGAAGACAACAAGAATTCATGGCCCGCACCTAAATACTTATTTCCATTCAAATTCTTTGTAAAACCTGTATTAAATACAATGACTTGGGACCTATGTAACTTTGATATTTATGAATGCAAATGCTTTATTATTAAACGACGCGATATTTATGCGTTGTCTATGATGTGAGTAATGTGCTATCCCGTAACACCAACTAGTCTTCCGCTGTATTGAGTTGTATAAATTTGGGGGTGTTACATAATCTTTATTTACTTTATTTACCTTTTTAGTAGAATAGAAAACCAAATCCCTTTTTTGTCACCAAGAACAAATCATTCCACTTTTAGCTGTGATCAATTCGAGAAGATTCCGAGAAACGAACTTTCAACATACTAAATCTCTTGTATCAAATGGCGCCGCTGCCGACTCTTCTCGTTAAGATCAACAGTTTTTTGTGAGAACTTGGATTTTGGGATCCGTTCCCCGTGAACGTTACTTTTTCATAAAATTTTTCAAAAATCCTAAAAAATATAAAATTTTCAAAAATACAAAAAAAATTAAAAAACATAAAAACCAAAAATATTTCTCTTTGTTTTTGCCTTGTTAGTTCTTTTGCAGGTGCATGCGTACACGATCAACGTCATCAAGAGCCCGAGCCTCTCGAAGACTTAGACATGGCCGGTGTACAAAACAACAACAATAACCCACCTCAAAACAATAATTACAATAACAACCCACCTTTCAACAACATTAATAACAACAACAATGAGCCTCTACCGGATAATCGCCCGATGATTGAACTTCTGCTAGCACATGTAGATGGTAACAATGATCCAATTGTCATACCCGCGATTGCAACTAACAACTTTGAGCTCAAATCCGGCTTCATCCAGATGGTCTCTGCTCAACCATTCTTGGGACGTACCATTGATGATCCACATGAACACATCAAAAGATTCCTGCAACTCACGAATATGGTCAAATTCAATGGTGTTCCACAAGAGGTAATCCGTTTACAACTTTTTCCTTTCTCCCTAGAGGGACAAGCCCGGCATTGGCTGGCTAAGGAACCGCCACAGAGTATTCTTACGTGGACGGATTTGGAGACCAAGTTTATCAACTACTTTTTCCCACCCTCTCGTACTACCGCTTTGCGGAATGAAATTATCAATTTTGAACAAAAGTACGATGAGTCTTTTAGTGAATCTTGGGATCGTTTCAAAGATCTTTTAAGAAAATGCCCACAACATGGTTTTACCAAAGTGCACCAAATTAATACTTTTTATAATGGTTTAAGCATGAATGATCAAGATTCACTAAATAGTGCCTCGGGGGGTAATATTTTGGTTAAGACTTCCAATGCTGCTTGGGATATCATTGAGAATATGTCTCGTGTGCAAACCAAGAGTGTGCGGACCAATGCCGCTAGTGCTAGTACTAGTGACAGCGACAAGCGACTTGACAAAATTACTACGCTTCTTGAATCGCTTGTTACCCACACCTCTAACAACACCAACAACATCAATGCTAAAAACGCTCAAGTCAATGCTGTAAGCCAACCATGTGAAATATGCGGGGGTCCTCACTCTTACACCACTTGTACTGCCACCCAAGACTACCATTCTGAGAATGTGAATGCAGCATACGGTACCTATCCTCCGGCCGCTTATCAAGCTCGTCCTCAAGGTGACCGCAACTTGCTTAGCTATCGCTCGAACAATTATCTTTCCCCACCCGGTTTTCCTCCTAACAACCCAAACCAACAACAAAACCTCAATCGCCCTCCTCACCAACAACAACAACCTCGTACACCTTACATACCACCTCACAAACAACCATATCCACCTCAAAGAAACAACCAAGTTTACCAACAACCTGCTTATCAACCACCCACATACAATGCTCCTCCCAACCAACCCACCACATTACACCAAGACATTGGAACCTACATGAGGACTAATGATGTGATCATGGACAATCTCCAACGGGAAGTGCTCAACTTGAAAGCAGACCTGGTGAAACAAGGGAACGATCTGAGAGCTGATATGAGAAACACTTTAGATAGTCAAACGAATGACTTAAAGAACATGATGGCTAGTTTCTTCCAAGGTAATCAACCCTCTTCTTCGGGTACTCTTCCGAGTAACACCATTGCGAATCCAAGAGGGGAGATGAAAGCAATCACCACTCGTAGTGGCAAAGGTACCAAGGAACCCGAGCTTCCTATACCTCCACCGGTGATTGTGACTAAGGAGAACGAGTCACCTGCTCCTATTCCTCATCCTTCTACTTCCCCAATTTCTCCGCCTCTTACTTCTACCCCTCCTCCACCCAAGGATGTGAGTGATCCTTCGATCCCAAATCCTTCCTCTTCTTCCGATATACCTTATCCATCTAGGTTGATGAAAGAGAAGCTCAAAAGCAAGGATGATATTCAAGTTTCGAAATTTCTAAAAATGTTTAAACAATTGAATTTTAACATCTCCTTCGCTGAGGCTCTCGCTCACATGCCTAAGTACGCGAAAATGTTCAAAGATCTTCTTAGCGACAAGGAGAAGCTTCTTGATATTTCTAACACCCAACTTAATGAGAATTTCTCTGCAGTGCTCTTAAGGAAATTGCCAACCAAGCATGGTGATCCGGGTCGTTTCTTAATCCCTTGTAACTTCCTGGGAGTAGAGAATTGCATGGCCCTAGCCGATCTAGGTGCCAGTATTAATCTAATGCCTCTAAGCGTTTGGAAGAAATTATCTCTCCCTGAGCTAGTCCCCACCAAAATGACTTTGGAAATAGCCAACCGTACGGTTGCTTATCCAGTGGGGATAGCCGAAGACGTCTTTGTAAGAGTCGACAAATTCACTTTTCCTGCCGATTTCGTCGTCGTCGATTACGAGATGGACCCTAGTGTGCCATTAATTGTTGGTCGTCCATTCTTGAGGACCGGTCGCACTCTCATCGATGTTGAAGCTGGTGAGCTTATCATGAGAGTGGGTGACGATAAAATTGTCTTCAACATGGGAAAGTTGTCTAAACAGCCTTATTCTAACGAGAGTGTTAATTGTATTGACGTTCTTGATGAGGCTTGTGAAGAACACTTCAAAGATGCTTGCAAAAGTATTCCTACCTCTCTTCCCAATGTTGAGACCGTTTCCTCTATCGATTCATCACTATCTCTATTTGGAGAAAGTGATTTCCTTTGGAAAGATTTGGAAGCCACCATGGGAGATGTGAACTTAGCTAATGACGATTCTACCACCAATTGGGATGAAGATCTTCGCCTCATTAAAAACATTCTTAAAGAAGAAAATCTTTCTCCACCATCTCCCACGGTTATTGCTATCGATGCTTCGACTTTGAAAACGCCTCCCATCGAAAATCCTCCGGATTTAGAACTTAAGGAGTTGCCGCCCCATCTCGAGTACGTGTTCCTTGAAGAAGATAAGAAGTCGCCCGTCATCATTGCGAAGGACTTGAAAGAAGAAGAGAAATCTCGCCTCATTGCCGTGCTTAAAGATCATAAGAAGGCAATTGCTTGGAAAATTTCCGATATCCGCGGAATTGATCCGAACTTTTGTACTCACAAGATTTTCATGGAAGATGACTTTAAACCCGCAATCCAGATCCAAAGAAGGGTTAATCCTCGAATTCATGACGTCATCAAACAAGAGGTTATCAAACTTCTAGATGCCGGCTTGATTTACCCTATTTCGGATTCGCCGTGGGTAAGTCCCGTCCATTGTGTGCCCAAGAAGGGCGGAATAACCGTTGTTTCCAATGAACACAACGAGTTTATTCCCACTCGTTTCGTTACTGGGTGGAGAGTTTTTATTGATTATCGCAAACTCAATGATGCCACGAGAAAAGATCACTTTCCTCTTCCCTTCATGGATCAAATGCTCGAGCGTCTAGCTGGTAATGATTATTACTGCTTTTTAGACTGTTTCTCCGGGTAGTTTCAAATTCCCATCGATCCCAACGACCAAGAAAAGACCACATTCACTTGTCCCTACGGAACATTTGCTTACAAACGCATGCCTTTTGGTTTATGTAATGCTCCTGGGACGTTCCAAAGGTGTATGATGGCTATCTTCCATGACATGGTGGAAGGCACTATGGAAGTATTCATGGATGATTTCTCGGTTTATGGCGATTCTTTCTTTGCTTGCCTTGCCAATTTAGAACGTATGCTTAAGCGGTGTGAAAACACTCGCCTTGTTCTAAATTGGGAAAAATGCCATTTCATGGTAAAAGAAGGCATCGTGCTAGGATACAAGATCTCCAAAGCCGGTCTTGAAGTAGACCGTGCTAAAGTCGATGTTATCGCTAAGTTGCCTCCACCTTCAACCGTGAAGGGTGTGAGAAGTTTCCTTGGTCATGCGGGCTTCTACCGTCGATTCATCAAAGATTTTTCTCAAATCGCTCGCCCGATGACCCACCTCTTGGAAAAAGACACTCCTTTTATCTTTTCCTAAGAGTGTCTTGAAGCCTTCAACTTGCTTAAGGATAAGCTAACTAAGGCACCCGTCTTGGTTACCCCTAATTGGGAGCTTCCCTTCGAGTTGATGTGCGATGCTAGCGACTTTGCTATTGGTACGGTTTTGGGCCAAAGAGTGAATAAACACTTCCAACCAATCCACTTTGCTAGCAAGACAATGACGGGGGCTCAACCGCATTATACGACAACCGAAAAAGAGCTTTTAGCTGTTGTCTATGCTTTTGAAAAGTTCCGCCCCTATCTTGTCCTTTCCACCACAATCGTTTACACCGATCATTCCGCGCTGAAGTACTTGTTGACTAAGCAAGATTCCAAACCAAGACTTCTTCGCTGGGTTTTGCTACTCCAAGAATTTAAAATCGAAATTCGCGATAAAAAAGGAGCTGAAAACCTAGCCGCGAATCATCTCAGTAGACTTGAGGATCCTTACCAAGGGGAACATCCGAACAAAAAGATCAATGACTCTTTTCCCCTGGAGACCTTAATGTCTATCAACTCGACTCCTGATGAAACCCCGTGGTTTGTGGACATTGCAAACTACTTGGCGGGTGGAATTCTCGTTGACGGGTTAACATCCCAACAAAAGAAAAAGTTCTTCAAAGACATTAAGACTTACTTTTGGGATGACCCGTATCTTTTCAAACAATGTGCTGATTTGATTATTCGCCGATGTGTTGATGGACCGGCAGCTTTAGAAATCCTTGACGCTTGCCACAAAGGACCCACCGGTGGTCACTTTGGTCCCAACTACACCGCCAAAAAAGTGTTTGACTCGGGATTTTATTGGCCCACCATTTACCGTGATGCTCACGAGATGGTTAAACGATGTGATGCTTGCCAAAAACAAGGCAAGATCACACATAAAGACGAGATGCCTCAAAATTTCATACAAGAATGTGAAATCTTTGATGTTTGGGGTATCGACTTTATGGGGCCATTCCCTTCCTCTAAAGGAAACAAATACATCCTTGTAGCCGTTGACGACGTTTCAAAGTGGGTTGAAGCCAAAGCTTTACCTACTAATGACGCAAGGGTGGTTTGTAACCTTTTGAAGTCGCTATTCGCTATATTCGGTGTGCCTCGTGCCATTATTAGTGATCGCGGGACTCATTTTTGCAATGACCAATTTGCTAGAGTCATGGCTAAGTACGGTCTAAATCATCGTCTTTCCACCGCCTACCACCCAGAAACTAATGGCCAGGCTGAAATCTCTAACCGAGGATTAAAGCGAATTCTGGAAAGAACCGTGGGAGAGCATCGTGCCTCATGGGCTGATAAACTTGATGATGCTTTGTGGGCTTTTCGTACCGCATACAAGACTCCGATTGGTTGTACACCATATCGTCTCGTGTACGGGAAAGCGTGCCACCTCCCCATTGAGTTGGAGCACAAGGCTTACTGGGCCTTGAAGTGGGCTAATTTCGATATCAGCAAAGCCGGTGACCTACGCAAGATCCAACTCAATGAGCTCAATGAACTCCGGAATGAGGCTTATGAAAATTCTTTGATATATAAGGAGAAGACTAAGCTCATTCACGACTCTAAGATTAAAAACTGAGAGTTCTAAGTTGGAGACAAAGTTTTACTTTTTAACTCTCGTTTGAAAATCTTTTCGGGCAAGCTGAAATCTCGTTGGTCCGGCCCATTCACGATTGCCCAAATTTTTCCATATGGTACTCTCGAGCTCGCTCAACCTAATGGACCTAATTTTAAGGTGAATGGCCAACGAGTGAAGTTGTACTTTGGTGAGGACATCTCTCATGAGATGATTCCATCCCTCACCATGTTTCCCATGAACTAATTTTGGGTCGAGTCAGGCTCGTGACTCAGTTATCAAAAACAAGCGCTCCTCAGGAGGCAACCCGAGTATCTATCCTTTTCTGTTTTTACCTGCTAAGTGTAGGGGGACCTATATAGGTGTTTGTATTTGTATAGTGATGTGATTACAGGGATGAATGCACTCTTGGAACCTTTGAAGAACCGTGCTCCCGTGTTATCCGAAATCCGGTTCTATCTCTCAACTATCGTGATTCAATTTTCTTCATACTCACATTTGAAATTGATCACGTTAGTCGTCTCTTCCTTAACTTGAGTTAACCAACGTGCACAATGTCCTAAGTGTAGGGGAGACTTTTCCCACATGCTTAAACATTGAGGACAATGTTTATCTTAAGTGTAGGGGGGACTTCTATCGAAGTTTTAAGTGGACTTTTCCATGAAAATGCCTTCATTTAACCAGAAAATCATCTTTTTCAACATTTTTCAAATTTTTAATTAACTTTGGCCATTTAGTCGTAATTTTTAAATTTTTATCGTTGCTTTCATATGTATATATCCCGCAATAAAGTCAAAAATATTAATAAAGTGGTGTAGCCAGTCTTGAAATCTTTGACATATTAGGCCCGTTGCGATTATTTTGACTCAACCCGAATAGACTTGTCCAAGTTTGTTCTAGCTAGTATCCTTAACCATCTAGACCTTAATTGGTTTATTAGGCTAAGTATCCACGAGTCTCATTACTTGAGATTTTAAATTGTGGAGAACGAGAAATGATAGAGTCAATTATAAGTCGGCATTCTTGCGCAAGCTCACTTGGTGTAATTATTTGCCTATTCTCCAATCACTTGCTAATAATTTGTCTGCAATAAGTAAGGTCGTACGAATTGAAAGGTTACTTAGCTTCTAGCCCAAGATCGTTAAAAGTTTCTCGGTAATGATAAGAGTTCATAGCCAAGGCATAACTTATGAAGCGGTGCGCGCAGATTGGCGAGTCCGAAAAGGCCCTAACAAGGCATGAGGATTCCATTTAATTGCTGAAGATCCAAAGTGATGTGAAAAGCATTATTCCCAAAATCAATATGAAGGATCAAGATTCACGACGAAAAGCAATCAACTCCCATAAAGATCATGGAGAAGTCTATCCGAAAAGACCCTAACAAGGTATGAGGATAAATAGATCCAAGTCCGAAAAGGAGGCGGATCGTTGTATCTCAAAATCCCAATTAGAGATTGAAGAAATAATCATGAAGTCGTGGTCAACAAAGTTGGAGTACCCCTCAAAAGTCTCCAAGTGAAGAAACTCTATTAACGATGAGAAGACCATTATCTCAAGAACGTCTCTCAAGATATGAAGTATGAAGTACATGCCAAATATCGGCCCGACAAAGGTCTCAAATCATGAACCAAGTTATGCCAAGATATGAACTTTTTGATATCCCGAGAAGCAGTTTTAAGAGATTTTGTCCTTTAGCTAACTATTGATCAAATCGTCCTACTTTGCTTTCAGCCTAAATAAACTATCGAAATAAGTCAAAAAATGCATCTTCATGATCATTCTAAGACAAAAATAAAATGTAAGAGATACCTCTAGGAATAAGGGAGTTTAAGCATTTAATTAAGCCATGTGTGTAAGTGTTTGATTTGCTAACTTATAATAACAATGATCTCCTTTTTAAGCTTAGTTTGGGGAACGTGAAACTTGAGGATGATAAATCTTCACAGCTCCAAAGCCCTAATGTAAGTCCTTGATTTCTTTGCAAGTTATTTCCATATAGCTATTTTCAAGTGAAAATGGTTTTCTATCCTTTTGTTCGCTTTAAAGTTTTAATTTCTCTTAGTACTTTAATTTTTGTTTAGTAGTATTTTAATAAGGCCAAGGTTGATTGATTATGAGAAAAATGTAAAATTTCTTTATCACTAAGCATTGCATGAGGGCATGGCAATGGTTAAGTGTAGGGGATTTGATAGGTGTGGAAACACCCATCCTTTTACCACTTATTTCTTTCTAAAACAAGACCAAAACGCGTGTTTAATATCATTTGTTTGGAATTATGCGTGGTTTTTGTGTTTATTGTGTTTTCAGAGCCAACCGGATGAATATTGAAGAAAACATGGGATTGCACGGGTTTTATCAAGGAAAAAGACTAAAGACGAAGTCTATTGTCCAAGAGATGCAAAAAGGTTTGAAGTCAATGGGCCTATTTGAAGATTTATCGAAGAAAAGGACCAAAGATGGAAGATTTACATATGTCGAAGAAACTCAAGTCTATTAAACGAAGAAATTAAAAGACGAGTTGAATTTAATCGTCGACAAATCCCGAATCAAAATCGAAAACGTCAACTTTTCTGAAAAGACGAGAAGACAAGAAGAAAGGGAGAAAGCCCACTCACCAACCAACCACTTATCCTATATAAGGGGATCACCCTCACAAAATTTGGCACCTAGTTTTAGTTTTCAGTTACTCTTTTCCTATTTCGTAAGAAGAACCATCTCCCTTAAGGAGTGGTTTTCATCTTCTTTGATTTCTTCTTGAATTGTGTAAGCTTAATCCTTTCATTTTGTTTATTGAATCTTAATCATCAATACAAGTTTTCATTTAATCTTTTCATTCCTCTTGTTCATCATCATCTTTTTATTCAAAGTTCTTAAGTTCTTATTTAGTTGAGTTTTGATCTTAAAAAGTTGTTGATTTTGTGTTTTTATGATTGGGATTGGTTGCTTATGGTTATTAAGTGATTATTGGTTAATTTGGTAAAACCTTTTTGTTTATTTGGCTTGTTTTGATTTAAATTCGTATTCCTCTGTTAAGTTTCTGCCAACTGTTCTTCATCCCCAGATTATTCCGCATAAGGTGGTCATTTTGTCCCTTACTCGGAATGTTTATTTATTCCGAATAGCCTCTTATCCTTTTCCCTTTTTCGGAATATTTACATATTCCGCATAGGATTTTATTCCGAGTAGTGTTTTATTCCGCATAGCCTTGATCATTCTGAATAGTTGCTCACTCTTTCCCATACTCAGAATATTTATTTACTCGGGTAGCCAATATTCCGCATAGGCTCAGTTATTCCGGGTAGAGTCATTTATTCCGCATAGTGTTAACATTCCGGGTAGAACCCATTATTCCGAGTAGCCAACATTCCGAATAGCAGCTTTTATTCTGCATGGTCCATTATTCGGTGTAGCAGTTATTCCGGATAGTACTTTTATTCCGAATAGAGGAAGTTTTCAGTAAGTGTATTTTCCAGCTTTATCGTTTAATTGTTTACCTTTTTCAAGTTTAACTTCATTAACTGTTTTTGGTTTTAATCTTTATTTACTTTATTTACCTTTTTAGTAGAATAGAAAACCAAATCCCTTTTTTGTCACCAAGAACAAATCATTCCACTTTTAGCTGTGATCAATTCGAGAAGATTCCGAGAAACGAACTTTCAACATACTAAATCTCTTGTATCAATTAGTCATCAACATATATTTGTATGATAATGAGGTGAGAACCTTTCTTCTTTGTAAAGAGTGTATTCTCTACCATCCCCATGGTATACTCATGTTTTACAAGAAACGCTCTAAGTCTATCATACCAAGATTTAGGTGCTTGTTTGAGACCATAAAGAGCTTTCTTAAGCTTGTAAACATGATCCGGTTTCTCAAAATCAATGAAGCCGGGAGGTTGAGCCACATATACCTCCTCATTGATCAAACCGTTAAGAAATGCACTCTTTACATCCATTTGTTGAAGCTTAAAGTCTAAGGCACAAGCGTAAGCTAAAAGGATTCTAATGGGTTCTAATCTTGCATGATAGTTGAGTTTTTACAACCTTGTTTAGGAAAACAAAGGTAATTAGGGTAAGTACACAAGTGATTTAGGAAAACCACAAGTTATGAGCCAAAGTGGGGATCGTTCTGAAGGAGGCTTGGTGTGTGTGTTAAGAGATGATTAACTTTGTGATTATATTGATTATGAAAAAAGAAAATAGAAATGAGATTAGAAGAGAATGGCGGTTACGATGACGAATTAAACTAAGACGAAATGTCGTACACGTAAAACCGTAAAAAGTAGCAAAATTAAAAATTTACCCTAAAAATTCCTACAAAATTTCAATAAATCCTAAATAATGTAATTAGAGTTTAGAAAAAATCAAAAATCACTCAAACCTTTTATTTAATTAAATAATAATTTTTTAATGCTTATTAATGCCCAAAAAATCAATTTAATAAACAAAAAGCCCAAAATGAGATTTTTTTCAATTGTAAACCTCTAAAATGACTTAACTAAATTTAAAACTATTTTTGAAATTTTTAAAACTTATAAAAACTATTTAAAAACAATTAAAAACTATTTAAACTTAAAATAATTATAATAATTAAACTAATGAAAATAAAAATATTCTAAAAATTGTAAAATTCCTAACTTAATGTATTTAACCTAAGAAAAATATAAAAGCTTGAAAAAGCTAAATTTTAATTTTTAATAATAAAATAATAATAAAATAATATTAAAAATCCAAAATTTATAAAAAATTCTAAAAAAATGCAAACTAGCTTATTTTAACCTAATAAACACATAAATGAAGTTGAAATTACAAAAATACCCCTAATGGGCCTAGAATGGGCCAAAAGTCCAAACAGTTAGCTTAATGGGCTTATTAAGGCCCAATATGAAAAATGTTGTCCAAATAAGCCCAAAAGCTCCTATCTGACTCAAAATTTGATTTTAAACACAAAACTCTGAATGCCCAAAAGCTGAAAATGAGTATAAGCTAGATTATTTCAAAGCAGCTTATTCTTAATGGGCTTTTTGGCCCATTAAGCTATAAGATGATGCCATAAGCTCAGATTAGACACACAAGCTTCTTTTAAGTTACTTAAGAGTTCTGTAAAAATAAAATTGGAAAGAGCACAAGGAATAAGCTTGAAAAAGCAATAAGCTATCTTCAAAAAACGACAAAATAGTCGTTTTCGAGTTCTAGGCCACCCCAAGAGCTGATTCAACTTTCAAAAGCTTTTAAATGACTTAACTAAGCTTCATCAACAAAAAGTTTTTCAATAAGCACACTCAATAAGCTGGAATAAGCAGATAAGCACTTAATTTAAAGTCAATTTTATGAGTTTTCTAGCAAAAAGTCAAAGCCAAGGTCTGATAAGCTCCAGTTTAAACAAATGGGTCAAATGAGGAAGATTGATCACAAAAAGTAAGTTGTTGCAAGTCTGGATAAGCTAATATGGCTTATTAATAAGCTGAATGCAAAATTACACTAGCAGGGGCTAGTTTTGGTGTCTGAGTAGTGGAAAATTTTTCCACTGCTTGACTTAATTGACTTTTTGTCGTATATGACTTTTTTGTGGATTCAATTTATAAACAAGGCACCCTTGTGATCAGTGAATCACAAGGAGTCAGAAACAACAAAGGAATCACAATCACAATCAGCCAAAGAGTGCAGTTAATTCAAAACATCACTAGATCTAGCCCAGACATGAACAATAAGCAGTAACGAACTTATAAGCTGTTTAAGCAAATTTTATCCAACCAAATTGCACCAAAAGCATAAACAAGCTATAATAAACTTTAATGAACAAGTTTAAACAGGTTTCATGCAATGGTTCAAGGTCTAGATCAAGATTCAAGAACAATAAGGTTACTGATGAACACTAACAAGTAGATTTTTACTTTTGCTGATGTACTTGACCAACAAGCCAAATTCAAACACTTAGATCTCTTTGATAGGGTATGAAAACTTTGATTGAACAACTTTTATCCAAAACATGCATATACTCTAAGAATCACCAAAATTTTAGTCAAAAACAGTCAAAATCAATAAGTTATAGCACAATCTTTGATTCAAGGTTTTAAACCCAATAACTTGTAGGTTTTAATTCTCAACCAAGTAAATAACAGATAACAAGCATAAACAACAACTTTCAACAACACAATAGCAACCTATGATCTTAAACAGATAACCCCAAACACCCCTTATCTTTTTCAAATCAGATTTAAACAAGTATAAGTGTATTCCAAGACTACCCAAGCCCAATCAAACACATAAACAGATGTAATATGCAGTATTGAACAAGATTAGACCATAAATTCCACAAGAACACAAGTAACACACAAAATCACCAAAAATCAAGATTTTAAGCTGATTTTGAGTAGAAAGGTGCAAATCTCATGGATGTACATCCACACCCACGAATTTTGAGCTTATGTGCTAGCAAGAACAAGCACAAGCTTCCACAAACAACCCTGCTAAGATTCAACAAGGTTAGAAGCAAAAATTCATTAACAGAAAGTGACCTTTTGGAAAATAAACTTGATTAATGCAACTCTTGTACCCCACACTTGATTATCCCCAAGTTATAAGTTTCACCACACCTTGATATCACAATATCAGTGTGCTATGATCAGCTTATAGCCCAAAAATTCCATGGTGTACCAAGAATTTAGCAAAATATCAAATTTTGATCCTTTTGCAATTTCTTGCACAAGGTTTAAAACACGTTTTAGGATTCAAGATTAGTTAACATTAAACATAAACAAGCAGTAAAAATGATTGGTACTTGACTTTTCTTCAAAGATTCAAACACAATTCATTCAATATGAAACTGGATTTACAGAACATGAAGTAGGAAAAAATCAAGAGCAAAGAAAAAATGTAGTATCCTAAGGCCTTTAAATAGGCTTACAAGTGAACTAGGAAAGCTAAAAAACATGAAACCCTAACTATTGAAGTTCCAGATATGCCCTTGAGGGTTTGAATACTTCGAAGATCATGTGACTTGTTCTTGGCGTTTTGTTGTAGCTGGCAAGGTGTAATTGCATCCAAGGGCTTGTAACAAGCTTAAAAAGTAAGCTTCAATGTGGATGGTTGGATTGTTGTCCAAGTTTTGGCAGTTTGCACAAGAGTGTAGCAGGGGAATCTCATGTGGGGTTGATGGGTGATGTGGCAAGTTATTTGTGAGTTGGGTTATGATTAAAGGGTCATTAATCACTAATCTGGAGCAGTTGGTGGCTTAATTATAAGTAATTAACAAAACCCCAAATCGTGTTCTTGAGGGAATAATGCTACGTTTAATCTGGTTTTATGTTTAAAAAACATGTTAAGCGCCAAATTATTAAACTAATCAGGTTAGTTTAATTAGTTGTGAGTGGGATGGTGATGTGGCCAAAAGGTGAGTTCTGATTGGTTGTAAGGGGTGAGTGCGACACGTGTAAGGGTTGGTTGGTCTATGTTTCTTTCCTTGTCTCCCAGATTTAACCCTCCATCTTTTTAACTCTTTTCACTTGCAAATAAATAAGCCAAATCCGGATTTCCTTTGTTAGCAAAGTTTCCAACTTCACACTTTTGCCCCAAATAGTTTTGTAAAGTATTTTTAGGGGTTTCTTTCCAATTCTTGATTCTTGAAGGTCTGTTTTGGCATTTTCTTCATTGATAATGGTCTTGACTTGTTTGTTTGACTTATTGGAGGATTGAATTTGCCAAGTCATGATTTACGAGAGACCATTTTTGCCATTTCTTCAAAGTCAAGGGTCCTTTTGGTAATTTGACATTTTTAAAGGACCAAACTTGTAATTTCTTGTAACTTGAAGGTCTTTGTGATATGTTTGACTTTGAGGAGGATTAATATTGACAATTTAGTTTGGTTAAGGGACTAAAATTGCCAATTCTTCAAAGTGGAGGGCCCTTTTTGTAATATTGACAAACTTTAGGGACCAATCTTGTAATTATGAAGATACAAGGGTTTAAAGTGTCAATTCTTCAATATTGGAGGACCCTTCATGCATAATCTTCAAATCTTCAAGGGTTTGTCTTGGAAAATCTTCATTAGGGCTTGGTTCATTGTGCAACTTCGTTTCCCGTGTTCGTTTTTGTATGATTCTTGTGATCTTTTGTCATTTTCTCAATATCCGTACCTAAAATACACAAGTAACAAACACAAGCATATATTTGGCCATTTTCATGATATTTAATGCATTTAAAGCCCTTTTTGGACGATGAGACTATGTATAAAAGCAGTCTCGTCACTCCCCCATACTAAACCATTGCCGTGCCCTCACGCAATGCTAGAATAAAGTATCGTAGCACCTCCAAAATTCATTTTTATTCACTTTTATTGAATGATAAACTAGCTACACTACTACTATTACTACTACTTGCGTTTTAGACATAATGTATGATTTTCATCGCAAAATGGGACGTTTAGGTTCATAGAACAAGAATACGTGAATGCTTCGTTAGAAATAATTTCGTCGTCCTCGATTTTCACCCCAATTCCATGCCAAGCGTGCAACGAGATCATTGTCATTATAAGTTAGTAATGCTAACACTACTCATATGCCCTAATCACGTACTTATCCTCCCATTTTCCTAAGTTGTATCTCTTATAATTTATTTTGTCTTGAATGTTTCACGAGGATACATTGTTTGACTTATGCGATGATAGAGATTTAGGTCTAAAAATAGAGTCCTAACGGTGTAACCAAGACCATCGAATTAATAACCCCTCCTAATAGACAACGATGTCAAAAAGTTAAGTCAACAAGAAGGATCGATAAACACGGTTTATAACGGTTTTGAACATGAGACTTACTACCATGACTTTTAAACGCCCCCTAACGGAAGGGCCTTATTATCATAGGTTTACCTCCATCTTTTATTCAACTTCGCCATGAAGCTTTTGTTATGACTTTGGTCTTCCCTTGCCTTTTATTATCCGCCTCATCGGTGGTTTTATTGGCCAAAGACGTATATCCTCACGCTAAGGTGAATTTTGGATCTTTAAAGCTTCAAAGATTAAGGCTTGATTCACTTTCAATTTTGCATAGATTTTTCGGCCTTGTGAACTTCAAATTGTTTGCTAGATTTAGGTGAGCACTTGAAATCTTATTATTGGGTGAAGCTTTCGATTATTCGGGTTGCCAATACTTCAAAACCGTGACGCTGGCGATACCTTAATGTCTTCCCAATTTAATTACATGGAAGCTACTAGAAAAGACTAGAAACCAACAATCAAGACTAAACCGCTAAGTCAATATTTATTAATCGAAAAATATTTACAAGCGAAGGGAGAATAAGCAAACAACGAGAACACATGAGTTTTTGAAAGAATACGAGTACTCTACGTTTAGCATAGTAACTTATAATTAACTCTATCATTTCTCGTCCTCATTTAAGAGACTTAGCCTAATGTGAAGTTAAGGAATCGAAGCTAAGTGCTCAACACACACGGTCGAGTCAAAAATTACTCTTATTCTCGCCATCGGAAAACCTACATTCGTGTCTTCAAACACTTATAAAACATGAGAAAATTTTTAAAATTTGGCCATTTTTAGCCTTATTTTGCAACAAAACGATAAACAAAAAGATAAACTTTAGAAAGCATGAAGGTTTGGCAAGGAAAGTATCTATCTACCCCCCATACTAAAGTTAAACATTGTCCTCAATGTTTCGAGCCTAGGGGTGCAAACACCCGCATACTAGAGACGTAGTCGAATGCTTAATCTAGCATGGAAAGGGTGTAACCGTTAAATTTAAAGCCGTTTATGAAGTGTGCTATAAACCTAAGGTTAGAACATATAAGGATATATCATGTGGATATCGAGAAATTCTTCAAAGCAAACGATCGAATGCTCCCATAAAACGAACACGAGAGGATCCAATCGTGAAGATAATGATCATCTAAAAACCACATATCATAAACAACCACGGAACAAAGGTTGGAAGGGCACAAATCCCCACATGTTACTACATTAGAAAGCGATAATATGTGCATAGGATAAGCATGGGACTCCCCCACGAGGCACCTCGTTTTTGATTACCGAGTCATGAGCTCGACTCGACCCCCTCAATACTAAATATCAATGGGGAAGGTGATTTGGTCGAGGTAGTTCAAGGATGGAACTTCCCCGCCAAAGTAGTGCTTCAACCTATGTCCATTCACCTTGAAATTGGGGCCATCATTTTGAGCTAGCTCGATGGTCCCATATGGAAAAACTTGAGTCACGGTGAATGGACCGGACCAACGGGATTTCAACTTACCGGAAAAGATTTTCAAACGAGAGTTAAAAAGCAAAACTTGATCCCCAATGTTAAAAACCCGGTTTTTAATTTTTGAATCATGAAACTTTTTAGTCTTTTCTTTATAAATCAATGAATTTTCATAAGCTATATTTTTTAATTCATCCAATTCATTTAATTGCATTTTCCGGTGTTTTCCCGCGGTCTCCATATCATCATTACAATGCTTTAGGGCCCAATAAGCTTTGTGTTCGAGTTCAATTGGCAAGTGACAATTCTTCCCATACACTATCTTATAAGGAGTGCACCCGATGGGCGTCTTATGAGCGGTCCTAAAGGCCCATAAAGCATCGTCCAACTTATCCGAACAAGATTGTCGGTTTTCCCCAATAGATCTCTCCAAGATCCTCTTCAAAGCTCGGTTTGAAACCTCGACTTGCCCACTCATTTGTGGGTGATAAGCCGTAGAAAGACGATGTGTAACCCCAAATTTCCTTAGGACCCTTTCGAATTGGTCGTTACAAAAATGGGTTTCACGATCGCTTATGATCACACGAGGGGTTCCAAACCGAGAAAACAAGCTTTTCAAAAACTTGACTACCACACGAGCATCATTGGTGGGCAAAGCCTTAGCTTCCACCCACTTAGATAGGTAGTCAACGGCGACAAGGATGTACTTATTACCACGAGATGATGGGAACGACCCTATAAAGTCAATGCCCCAAACGTCAAAGATCTCACACACTTGGATGATATTTTGTGGCATTTCATCTTTTTGTGAGGCTTTTCCTTGTCGTTGGCATGAGTCACACGACTTCACAAGCTCATGTCATCTCGGTAAATAGTAGACCAAAAGAAACCGGCATCAAAGACCTTCTTAGCCGTGAGATTATCACCGTGGTGACCACCCGTGTGTCCCTCATGACAAGCTCTAAGGATGTTAGAAGTTTCGGTACCAAAGACACAACGTCGAATAATTTGATCCGCACAAGTTCGAAACAAGTAAGGGTCGTTCCAAAAGTAGAACTTGACGTCACGAAAGAATTTTCGTTTTTCTTGAGTCTTTATACCCTTGATGACGAATTTGCCCGCATGGTAATTTGCGATGTCCGTAAATCATGGGGTGGAAGAATCAAGCTTAGAATTCACTACACCAAGTGTCTCGAGAAGAAATGTTTCAGTGATTTCCTTGGGCTCATAAACACTTTGGTGAGGATCTTCCAAACAAGAAAGATGATCGGCCGCTAGATTCTCGGCTCCTTTTTTGTCAACGATTTTGTGATCAAATTCTTGAAGGAGGAGAATCCAACGAAGTAATCTCCGCTTTGCATCTTGTTTAGCCATAAGATACTTGATAGCCGAATGATCCGTACACACTATGCATTTAGTCAAGACGAGATAAGGTCGGAATTTCTCAAATGCATACACCACGGCAAGGAACTCCTTTTCCGTTGTAGTGTATTTTAGTTGAGCCTCGGTCATCGTCTTGCTAGCATAGTGAATAGGCAAGAAGTGTTTTTGTGACAATCCGTCAATTCATGGTTGATTTATTCTCAATATTTATTTGAAAATATTATTTTAATGTTATATTATGAACTCACTTATTTTTGGGAAGAAATTTGGATTTACGTCTTGAAGTAGCATCGACTACGTCTAAACCGAAGGATTCAACGTTACGTGCTTACGTTTACATACACCGTCTTTGGTGACAGTCCGACATTTCAGAAAATAAATTTGTCCATGAATGTTATTTTGGAGTTTTAAATTTGAGTTAGTTCATAAACTCACAAATTTACGAGAAGAGATTAGGACTTACGATTTTACTTTAACGTCCTTTACGACTAAACCGGAAACCCTAGGATTTCGTATTTACGTTTTCGAACTCCGTTTTGGATGAGACAATTTTTACCAGATTCGTTTTGTGCCTTTGATTCATAATTTATAAAAACGTTTTTCGTAAAACGACCCGAGGGCACGCAAATCGAGGAAACTAGAATCGAGGAGTACCCATAAATAAATGGGGATGAGACAAGTGGGACACTTATCCCACCCCCAAAACCGGCCAACATTAAGCTACAACACATCTATGATGTGTCAAAACCTGAACAATTTAGCTAACACATGTCTTAGCTTAATGTTTAAGCTACAACTTCACAAAACCACAAACTAAAAACCACTTCTCATTTACACAACATGCAAACCACTCCTTTCTCTCCCTTGGATCCTCATTTGTGCCGTCCCATTTATCATCACCACCACCATTCATCCAAAAATTTCTACCACAAATCATGTGTATTAATTGCATATGATGGAAACCCATTGAAGATATATTGATTGGAGGTGATTATAACATCCATGGAGGAGTTTTCATGGTGTCTTGAGGCTGATTTTCCACAAGGAGTATATGAAGATTGGTGGTCTTGAAGATGGTCTTGGTGCATCACAAGTTTCTCCATCAAAATCCATGTTTTGATCACAACCTACATCATCATGGTGGTATAAAGATTGTTCTCCTCATCTTCTTGTTATTTTGATTATGTAAACATGTATTTTATTTCCTATTGTATATGTATATGATGATTATATGATGATAAATATATTGTGTGGGGATTTGGTGTTGATAATCATAGATAAAAAGATGAAAAACTATAAGTAAAAATTGGTAAATCTTGTTTAAATAATAGGCTGTATAAAAATAGTAAAGAACCACATGTTAGACTGATAAAATGATGAAGTAGAATGGATTTACAGTAAGCTATGGGTCTTGTACACATGTGAGAGTTGGCCATGCAATGGAATCATTGTAATGAGTGAGATATGATCAAAACAAGTTTAAGGTACAAATCTGAGTTAACTGTTTTGGACGATTTTTAGAAAATACTTAGAAGATGATTCAACAGTAGCTATAGAAGAGTTAAAGGGATCACATATCATGTAGTTTATGTGATAAAAAATTGAGCTTCTATCTCCATATAGAACTCAAGATATGGCAGTTTTGGTGAAGATGAAAATAAAAATCAGATTTTGGAAATTAAAGTATAATACTATTATATAAGCACTCAAAATTATATTGTATAAAATGTAAAGTTAAAACCCACTAACTCTTGAATTTTATTTATATAAATATGTACAATGATAAATAAGTGGACATTTTATAAAAATGGTAACTTGTTATGTTTTATAAGTTATAAAACTATAAACATGACTTTTACGACTTTTTCGGCTAATACCGTAAAATTAATGTTTTTGTTAAATAAAACTTAGATGGTTGGACCCGTATAATGTGAACATTATAAAACTTATATACTGATATAGAAACATGTATAACAAGTAAAACCGATAAAACCCGAACTATAGGACATACAGACATTAACGAGCTAAGTAAACATATTGGACTAATAATTGGACTAAATAAGTTAAACCCTTATAAAAAGAACTTATTGGACTTAACCCATTTGGGCCCAACTTGAAAGTTTAAATACTGATAATATAAGTATGAAATGGATTAATACAAGTTAATAAACTTATAATAGACTTATTGGACCTAAAACACGTAAATAGGTAAAACTAGAAAACTAGTATAAAAGTTATCGACACATAACACAAAAATTAGTAAATGAGAATATGTAAACCCACTTGATCATCATATATATATATAATCATCATATGTATACATAATTGTTATTTTTATAAATTCATTGGACATGAGTCTAAGACGAATATTATTTGTCTAGGTTTCTGTGATTGAAGCACGTACCGTACGTCCGAATTGCCGATAACCCGCCTTCCCACATCAACGTGAGTTCATAGCCTCGCACTCTTTTAAATGTTTTATAAACCCGCGAGGGAGATAACATGTTAGTTTTTATTAAATAGGACACCATTTGTCCCGATTGTTTGTTTATTGATTTTGGACCCGAATGATTGTATGACCCGATTGTATGACCCGATAAATGATTAAAGGACGCGATAGATGAAATTAAATGGATTATTAAAGTTAGGTTATGTCACTAAAAGTCCCATTAGCATGAATTGTGAACTACCGGGATTTGGTAGACGCTTATGCATTTAATAGTACTATTTGGGGACGATCACCCCAGTTCGCGCCTTGACGGTTGATCCCCGTCGTGCCACATTGATTGGTAAGCGAATTTATGTATGAGAAGATTTCCATAGCGTGACCTTTGTGACGACACACTACTTTAGATGGGCAAATTGAGTTTCGGGTTAGCTACCCGTTGTTGGTTTAGTAAGGTAACAATGTCATGCGACTTATAATAATCCAAAACTAACGAAATACTACTAGATGCTCCGTATTACGATGAATTGCCTGGCTAGCAATACAGGGTCATACTATTGATATATTGTTTGTGTTTTGGTTTGCATAACCATATTCACATAACGGTTTTTATTTTTATACAACGTCATAAGACGTATTGTATGATGTTTTTACGACATTGGCTCGTATAATGATTGTTAAGGCAAATGCCTATATTATGATTTTGATAAAGATTTGTATAAAATGACTTGGGCTATTTCATGGCCTATTAAAATGATTTGTACAAAATGATTTTCAGTAATAATTTTATACTGATATTATATTGATGGATTTTATTAAACTCTATGAATTCACTCGGCGTTATCGCTGACCTTTTCTTTTAACATGTTTTATCTCAGGTACTTGAAGCTAATTTTCGGGAAGACGACAAGAATTCATGGCCCGCACCTAAACAATATTTTTTCAATTCAAATACTTTGTAAAACTTTGTATGAAATAATATGACTTGGGACCTATGTAACTTTGATAATTATGAATGGAAATGCTTTATTATTAAACAACGCGATTTTTATGCGTTGTCTATGATGTGAGTAATGTGCTATCCCGTAACACCAACGAGTCTTCCGCTGTATTGAGTTGTATAAATTTTGGGGTGTTACAGTTTGGTACCAGAGCTCTCGTTATAGAGAACGAATGATTTTTAAAACCAAGGTTTTGAATAAAACATTTCAAAATCTTTTAGCTATAAACATTTTTCTAAAGATGTCTAAAAATCTTTTGACTATAACGGTGCCGAAGAATTCCTGAGTTACCGACAAGGCCAGACTGAGAAGTGTTATTTTAATATATATATATATATATATAACTTGGATTATATATATATATATATATGATGTAATTTTATTACATGATTGTTTGATTATTATTTTGGTAATTATACGAGGTATTTATACGACGTAGATTGTCACAAGGAACCCTAAATCCCCTAGTAAATTAATCGAAGCTATTCTCGTAGGAATTCTAGCTATCCTAGATCTAAACCAAGTTGTGGATATTTATGATCCCAACAAAATGGTTGATATTCGTAGAAATGTAGATATTAGTTGATTGTGATATTGAAGAAGAATTGGCGAGATTAAATCTGATATCGATGTCATGACGATCTTTCCATATAGAGTGAAGGATAATATAGATTATAAAAAGGATAATATAGATGTGTTCCTTTGTGAAGGATTATGAGTTATTATTAGTCTTTTGAGAAGTTCACATCTTATCAACGGCAATGAAACTGAAAAGTTGATAGTGCCAGTAAAATGGATTGATTGATTATGACATGACGACATTGTCTTAATTGATGGGAACTCGAGTAGAATTCCCTAAAAGATAAGATGATGATTATCAAAAGTGATCTAAATAATTCTTGATGGATGACCATATCCCGCATTTTGACTTGAAATTATACCGTAAATGGTTGTGAATTAGTCATAGATATTATAATCTAGAAGGAACCTAATATGTATTTATTAAAAGATGTTTATCTTATCTGAAACTTTAGGAGGTATTTGTTGGTGAATTACCTAGACTTTCGCCATTAAGGCAAGTTGAAATTGGTATTGATTATATTTCCGGTGCTGCACGTGTGGCTTGTGCACTGTACGTCAGCACCATCTGAATTAAAGGAATTACCGTACAACTGAGAGAGTTGTCGGAGAAAGATTTTATTCTACCGAGCTCGTCATCATAAAGAGCTATGGTGTTATCATTCCTTATATTTATAGATTACTGTGAACTGAGTAAATTGACAATCGAAAACGATATCCATGACTCGAAATGGAAGATTTGTTCGATCATTTACAAGGTTCTAGTGTATATTCAGGAATTTGATCCACGGCATGGTTATCATCAATTTCGCATCCGCGAAAAAGATTATCTATTCCAATCACTACATCCGGTACTTGTAATGAACATTATGAGTTTCACGTGATGTCGTTTGGATTGACTAATACACATGTAGCATCCATAAATTTGGTGAATCTCGTGTGTAGACTATAATTTGATAAATTCATGCTCGTGATCATTCAGGACTATTTGTTTGTTTATAATAATAAAAAGGAGTTAGTAATTATTCATAGATTGCCCTAAATTGGCCGAACAATAAAAACATGTATCTTGAATAATTGATATGTGATTAAAGACTTAAACCTTTACATGATTTAACAGTGTGATTAATAGATAATGGAATATATTAACTCTTCAAAAATTAGAAGTCATTTAAGACTTTGAAGAAAAATGGAAATATGTTTTGACAGATATTTTTTTCAAAGAACTTTTGAGGGATTATTCCCTTATACCCAAAACATTTAACTAAACTCCTGTTTAGGGGTAAATGTTTTTGCATACTTTTAGACAACCTAAGAAGAATTAAGGAAACTATATAACTTATTACTTGAAATTCGAAACGACAATTTTTGCTTTTCAAATAAGAAAATTTTTGACCAAAGTGTAACCAAAGATTTTTCGAACATTTACGAATCTTAATAATCATTTTCGATAAAACAACAAAAATCTTGTTAATTAAATTCAAATTCATTTTTGAACATTTTCATATAATTGGTCGAACTAAGAAATTTAAAATCTTTACGTTTACGTTTCATAAAAATTGAATATTTATTATTAAATTAGTTGTAATAATTATCGACGTTTTAGACGTCGGATTGAGTAAAACGGATAAAAATGATAGTTGAGAAGAAACTAAAACATAGAAGATATGAAGAAAGAATTTTGAATAAATACGGTTATGATATTTATTTCATCAGGAAAAATGAATATAAATACTAACACATTATGTAGAAAATATAAAGAACCAATTAAGATGTGTTCCTTAATAATGAAGGTGCAAAATAAATTGCCAAACAATTTAAAATATAGCCGATGCTTATAAAAGGACAATTTAAAATAGATAATATAAGTATGAAATGGATTAATACAAGTTAATAAACTTATAATAGGCTTATTGGACCTAAAACACGTAAATAGGTAAAACTAGAAAACTAGTATATAAAAGTTATCGACACATAACACAAAAATGAGTAAACGAGAATATGTAAACCCACTTGATCATCATATATATATAATCATCATATGTATACATAATTGTTATTTTTATAAAGTCATTGGACATGAGTCTAAGACGAATATTATTTGTCTAGGTTTCCGTGATTGAAGCACGTACCGTACGTCCGAATTGCCGATAACCCGCCTTCCCACATCAACGTGAGTTCATAGCCTCACACTCTTTTAAATGTTTTATAAATGTTTTATAAACCCGCGAGGGAGATAACATGTTAGTTTTTATTAAATAGGACACCATTTGTCCCGATTGTTTGTTTATTGATTTTGGACCCGAATGATTGTATGACCCGATTGTATGACCCGATAAATGATTAAAGGACCCGATAGATGAAATTAAATGGATTATTAAAGTTAGGTTATGTCACTAAAAGTCCCATTAGCATGAATTGTGAACTACCGGGATTTGGTAGACGCTTATGCATTTAATAGTACTATTTGGGGACGATCACCCCAGTTCGCGCCTTGACGGTTGATCCCCGTCGTGCCACATTGATTGGTAAGCGAATTTATGTATGAGAAGATTTCCATAGCGTGACCTTTGTGACGACACGCTACTTTAGATGGGCAAATTGAGTATCGGGTTAGCTACCCGTTGTTGGTTTAGTAAGGTAACAATGTCATGCGACTTATAATAATCCAAAACTAACGAAATACTACTAGATGCTCCGTATTACGATGTATTGCCTGGCTAGCAATACAGGGTCATACTATTGATATATTGTTTATGTTTTGATTTGCATAACCATATTCATATAACGGTTTTTATTTTTATACAACGTCATAAGACGTATTGTATGATGTTTTTACGACATTGGCTCGTATAATGATTGTTAAGGCAAATGCCTATATTATGATTTTGATAAAGATTTGTATAAAATGACTTGGGCTATTTCATGGCCTATTAAAATGATTTGTACAAAATGATTTTCAGTAATAATTTTATACTGATATTATATTGATGGATTTTATTAAACTCTATGAATTCACTCGGCGTTATCGCTGACCTTTTCTTTTAACATGTTTTATCTCAGGTACTTGAAGGTAATTCTCGGGAAGACGACAAGAATTCATGGCCCGCACCTAAACAATATTTTTTCAATTCAAATACTTTGTAAAACTTTGTATGAAATAATATGACTTGGGACCTATGTAACTTTGATAATTATGAATGGAAATGCTTTATTATTAAACAACGCGATTTTTATGCGTTGTCTATGATGTGAGTAATGTGCTATCCCGTAACACCAACGAGTCTTCCGCTGTATTGAGTTGTATAAATTTGGGGGTGTTACAGTTTGGTACCAGAGCTCTCGTTATAGAGAACGAAAGATTTTTAAAACCAAGGTTTTGAATAAAACATTTCAAAATCTTTTAGCTATAAACATTTTTCTAAAGATGTCTAAAAATCTTTTGACTATAACGGTGCCGAAGAATTCCCGAGTTACCGACAAGGCCAGACTGAGAAGTGTTATTTTAATATATATATATATATAACTTGGATTATATATATATATATGATGTAATTTTATTACATGATTGTTTAATGATTATTTTGATATTTATACGAGGTATTTATACGACGTAGATTGTCACAAGGAATCCTAAATCCCCTAGTAAATTAATCGAAGCTATTCTCGTAGGAATTCTAGCTATCCTAGATCTAAACCAAGTTGTGGATATTTATGATCCCAACAAAATGGTTGATATTCGTAGAAATGTAGATATTAGTTGATTGTGATATTGAAGAAGAATTGGCGAGATTAAATCTGATATCGATGTCATGACGATCTTTCCATATAGAGTGGAGTTTGACAAAACGTTACCACCTAGAAAGATGTCATTTGATTCGTTGTCATCCAATTCTTAAATTGAAATCGAAAGGGTGAATGTTGCACTTGAGGCTGTCATTGGAACCATTACCCAAAAGCCTCATGCCACTAGTACCTTTCTGAGAAGTCTATTTGAATGATCAAGTCATTTCATGCTAGTGACTCATTTGATAATTATTGTTGTAAGAGCTATAGGATTGGAAATTAAGTGTTGATCATATTGAGCTTATATTGCTCTATTAAGGTTTATAAATAAGGTTGAAGTATTTGAAAATAAGGTAGGATATCGAATTAGGTATAAAACTTGTTAAAACTTGAATAAAGTAAAATTTAACTCGTATGGAATATGAGATTGTTAAGAGGAAGTTGTTAAGTTCTGTGATTGAATCATAAGGTTTTGATTGATTGTTAGTTTGTGTTAAGTGTTGTTTCCTAGGCCATTGTCCACTAACGAGGATGCCCAGTGTCTAATAAATAAATTGAAGAAATCTCCTTCTGAATTGGGACCAATGGATCTTCCGGGACATATGGAACACCTAATGACTCTTGTAGGTTAGTATTCATTGTGGTATCTTTTAAAAATCCCTAACTTAACTGTGACACCAGTTGGTAGGATGAGTTCTTGGAATTGTATGACATAGTGACACATAATGTGTTACGGTACAATTTAGACTTGTTTGTGATTAATGAAAAGACTACCTTTGATTGCTAAATTCTACATGTATCGATGTTATCTATCCTTTATTGCTGCATCCTAATGTTCGCATTAGATATGCAACCATTGAACAAGTACTCATCTTGATTTGAGTTACGTTGTGAATCATTCTTCGTGAGTGCCATCGAGGTCATGAACCTCATGATTATTTGGCTAAAGCTCATTTCCTATCATATCGTAGTTAGTTCTTGGTGAACAACTTTTCATCACTCTTTTGCAGATCACTTATTATTTTTATAAAGTTAAAACGGTATCCTTTGAGAAAATTTAATTTTCATCACAATAACGATTTTTCAAAGTGAGATTTATAAGTGACTGATATCAAAATGAAGTTATTTAAGAGACGATTTGGAAACTTAATTATTTCCATAACAAAGAAATCCTTTGTAAATTTATTCTTGATTCTTATTTAAGAATTAAGCATGAAAATGTTTTTATTATAAACGTGATGATAAAATTTTGACGAACTGAGTATTGCATCGTTAATCTTGAAATTGTATATAGTTGCGCGCCTACATACAATTTGGAATGGACCATGCAAGGCTGATTAGTAGTCACCATAAAACTGATTAATAAACACTACATTTACTTTGAAGATTGTGAAAGATTAAATTTTATGAGATCTGCAAGAAGTGAAAAATAAGGACATAATGTTAGGGACACCTACATATGTGCCTGTAACACCTATTCTTCTGAGTCGAATTTACTCATCTGTGGACATTGTCTTATTTGACAATTGACAATTCTTTCTTGTCCAATTATCCCGTAGTGAGATTCTTAGGAAAAGTATCTGATTACTGAGTGTTGATACCCGACTGGATGTATTGACATTCTTATCATTTCTTATGATTTGATTTCATTTGAATGACCTGGGTAACGATCCGAGGAGCTTTCGAATGCGTACTCAAATTATGAAAACATGAGATATATTCATATTCGTTAAATGTTTTCATCCGTATCTGATTTGAAATTCTCTCGCATAGATTATGCGTTGACCTTACTCTTTTAATAGTAGTTGTGTATCCATATATCCTTAAATTTGTGAAGGATTATGAGTTATTATTAGTCTTTTGAGAAGTTCACATCTTATCAACGGCAATGAAACTGAAAAGTTGATAGTGCCAGTAAAATGGATTGATTGATTATGACATGACGACATTGTCTTAGTTGATGGGAACTCGAGTAGAATTCCCTAAAAGATAAGATGATGATTATCAAAAGTGATCTAAATAATTCTTGATGGATGACCATATCCCGCATTTTGACTTGAAATTATACCGTAAATGGTTGTGAATTAGTCATAGATATTATAATCTAGAAGGAACCTAATATGTATTTATTAAAAGATGTTTATCTTATCTGAAACTTTAGGAGGTATTTGTTGGTGAATTACCTAGACATTCGCCATTAAGGCAAGTTGAAATTGGTATTGATTATATTTCCGGTGCTGCACATGTGGCTTGTGCACTGTACGTCAGCACCATCTGAATTAAAGGAATTACCGTACAACTGAGAGAGTTGTCGGAGAAAGATTTTATTCTACCGAGCTCGTCATCATGAAGAGCTATGGTGTTATCATTCCTTATATTTATAGATTACTGTGAACTGAGTAAATTGACAATCGAAAACGATATCCATGACTCCAAATGGAAGATTTGTTCGATCGTTTACAAGGTTCTAGCGTATATTCAGGAATTTGATCCACGGCATGGTTATCATCAATTTCGCATCCGCGAAAAAGATTATCTATTCCAATCACTACATCCGGTACTTGTAATGAACATTATGAGTTTCACGTGATGTTGTTTGGATTGACTAATACACATGTAGCATCCATAAATTTGGTGAATCTCGTGTGTAGACTGTAATTTGATAAATTCATGCTCGTGATCATTCAGGACTATTTGGTTGTTTATAAGAATAAAAAGGAGTTAGTAATTATTCATAGATTGCCCTAAATTGGCCGAACAATAAAAACATGTATCTTGAATAATTGATATGTGATTAAAGACTTAAACCTTTACATGATTTAACAGTGTGATTAATAGATAATGGAATATATTAACTCTTCAAAAATTAGAAGTCATTTAAGACTTTGAAGAAAAATGGAAATATGTTTTGACAGATATTTTTTTCAAAGAACTTTTGAGGGATTATTCCCTTATACCCAAAACATTTAACTAAACTCCTGTTTAGGGGTAAATGTTTTTGCATACTTTTAGACAACCTAAGAAGAATTAAGGAAACTATATAACTTATTACTTGAAATTCGAAACGACAATTTTTGCTTTTCAAATAAGAAAAATTTTGACCAAAGTGTAACCAAAGATTTTTCGAACATTTACGAATCTTAATAATCATTTTCGATAAAACAACAAAAATCTTGTTAATTAAATTCAAATTCATTTTTGAACATTTTCATATAATTGGTCGAACTAAGAAATTTAAAATCTTTACGTTTACGTTTCATAAAAATTGAATATTTATTATTAAATTAGTTGTAATAATTATCGACGCTTTAGACGTCGGATTGAGTAAAACGGATAAAAATGATAGTTGAGAAGAAACTAAAACATAGAAGATATGAAAAAAGAATTTTGAATAAATACGGTTATGATATTTATTTCATCAGGAAAAATGAATATAAATACTGACACATTATGTAGAAAATATAAAGAACCAATTAAGATGTGTTCCTTAATAATGAAGGTGCAAAATAAATTGCCAAACAATTTAAAATATAGTCGATGCTTATAAAAAGGATAATATAGATAATAAAAAGTGGTTCGCGGCTAATGTGAACCATTAAAATTGAGAAGCCGATAGCGTTAAATATTTTAAAGACCACTTGTGATTGTCTAAATATGGAGGTTTGTGAAATTTAGTTATGTTGGGAACTTGTATGTATAAGTATTCTATTTATGTCATTTATGATTTAAAGTATCTTTGTCTGAAGAAGTTGTACTGATGGCAATTATGAAGGCAGACATCGCCTCATACATTTGTAAACGTCTAGCTATTGCAAAGGTCATCATCTGAATTTGATTCGATTTGGGTCATCATCGACAGACTGACCAAATCTGCTAATATCATTCTTGTTAATGATAACTGCAAAGGAGTTATGTAAACATAGTGTGCCTGTATCGAACATCTTTATCAAGATCCTCGCTTCGCATCGAATTTCTAGAGATTTGCTCAGAAATCATTGAGAACGAACCTTGATGAGAGTACTATGTACCACCCCAATCGAAGGGACGAGGTAAAGTAACGATACAAAATACTATAAGCGCTGTTATATGTTGAATGATTGACCTTTGGTAATAGACCGTATAATCGCTTTCCTTAGGAAAGATTATCATTGATAAATATCGTATTAGGACTGAAATCGAATCTTGTTAGGGTCTATATTAGAGCATCTGTAAGCAGGAGTTGAGATAAAGACACCTGATTATGTAAACATCATCATGGTGGTATAAAGATTGTTCTCCTCATCTTCTTGTTATTTTGATTATGTAAACATGTATTTTATTTCCTATTGTATATGTATATGATGATTATATGATGATAAAAATATTGTGTGGGGATTTGGTGTTGATAATCATGGATAAAAAGATGAAAAACTATAAGTAAAAATGGGTAAATCTTGTTTAAATAATAGGCTGTATAAAAACAGTAAAGAACCACATGTTAGACTGATAAAATGATGAAGTAGAATGGATTTACAGTAAGCTATGGGTCTTGTACACATGTGAGAGTTGGCCATGCAATGGAATCATTGTAATGAGTGAGATATGATCAAAACAAGTTTAAGGTACAAATCTGAGTTAACTGTTTTGGACGATTTTTAGAAAATACTTAGAAGATGATTCAACAGTATCTATAGTAGAGTTAAATAGATAAAATATCATGTAGTTTATGTGATAAAAATTTGAGCTTCTATCTCCATATAGAACTCAAGATATGGCAGTTTTGGTGAAGATGAAAATAAAAATCAGATTTTGGAAATTAAAGTATAATACTATTATATAAGCACTCAAAATTATATTGTATAAAATGTAAAGTTAAAACCCACTAACTCTTGAATTTTATTTATATAAATATGTACAATGATAAATAAGTGGACATTTTATAAAAATGGTAACTTGTTATGTTTTATAAGTTATAAAACTATAAACATGACTTTTACGACTTTTTCGGCTAATACCGTAAAATTAACGTTTTTGTTAAATAAAACTTAGATGGTTGGACCCGTCTAATATGAACTTTATAAAACTTATATACTGATATATAAACATGTATAACAAGTAAAACCGATAAAACCCGAACTATAGGACATACGGACATTAATGAGCTAAGTAAACATATTGGACTAATAATTGGACTAAATAAGTTAAACCCTTATAAAAAGAACTTATTGGACTTAACCCATTTGGGCCCAACTTGAAAGTTTAAATACAGATAATATAAGTATGAAATGGATTAATACAAGTTAATAAACTTATAATAGGCTTATTGGACCCAAAACACGTAAATAGGTAAAACTAGAAAACTAGTATAAAAGTTATCGACACATAACACAAAAATGAGTAAACGAGAATATGTAAACCCACTTGATCATCATATATATATAATCATCATATGTATACATAATTGTTATTTTTATAAAGTCATTGGACATGAGTCTAAGACGAATATTATTTGTCTAGGTTTCCGTGATTGAAGCACGTACCGTACGTCCGAATTGCCGATAACCCGCCTTCCCACATCAACGTGAGTTCATAGCCTCGCACTCTTTTAAATGTTTTATAAATGTTTTATAAACCCGCGAGGGAGATAACATGTTAGTTTTTATTAAATAGGACACCATTTGTCCCGATTGTTTGTTTATTGATGTTGGACCCAAATGATTGTATGACCCGATTGTATGACCCGATAAATGATTAAAGGACCCGATAGATGAAATTAAATGGATTATTAAAGTTAGGTTATGTCACTAAAAGTCCCATTAGCATGAATTGTGAACCACCGGGATTTGGTAGACGCTTATGCATTTAATAGTACTATTTGGGGACGATCACCCTAGTTCGCGCCTTGACGGTTGATCCCCGTCGTGCCACATTGATTGGTAAGCGAATTTATGTATGAGAAGATTTCCATAGTGTGACCTTTGTGACGACACACTACTTTAGATGGGCAAATTGAGTATCGGGTTAGCTACCCGTTGTTGGTTTAGTAAGGTAATAATGTCATGCGGCTTATAATAATCCAAAACTAACGAAATACTACTAGATGCTCCGTATTACGATGTATTGTCTGGCTAGCAATACAGGGTCATACTATTGATATATTGTTTTGTGTTTTGGTTTGCATAACCATATTCATATAACGGTTTTTATTTTTATACAACGTCATAAGACGTATTGTATGATGTTTTTACGACATTGGCTCGTATAATGATTGTTAAGGCAAATGCCTATATTATGATTATGATAAAGATTTGTATAAAATGACTTGGGCTATTTCATGGCCTATTAAAATGATTTGTACAAAATGATTTTCAGTAATAATTTTATACTGATATTATATTGATGGATTTTATTAAACTCTATGAATTCACTCGGCGTTATCGCTGACCTTTTCTTTTAACATGTTTTATCTCAGGTACTTGAAGGTAATTCTCGGGAAGACGACAAGAATTCATGGCCCGCACCTAAACAATATTTTTTCCATTCAAATACTTTGTAAAACTTTGTATGAAATAATATGACTTATGACCTATGTACTTTGATAATTATGAATGGAAATGCTTTATTATTAAACAACGCGATTTTTATGCGTTGTCTATGATGTGAGTAATGTGCTATCCCGTAACACCAACGAGTCTTCCGCTATATTGAGTTGTATAAATTTGGGGGTGTTACAGTTTTTCATGACGTTGCCCCAATACGGCCCCAATAGCGTAGTCACTAGCATCACACATGAGCTCAAAGGGGAGGTTCCAATTGGGAGCAACAAGAATAGGAGCTTCGGTAAGTTTCCTCTTAAGGATTTCAAAGGCTCGTACACAATCTTCGTCAAAGGCAAAACGTGCATCTTTTTGAAGGAGATGTGTAATAGGTCGAGAGATCTTTGAAAAATCCTTGATGAATCGACGATAAAAGCCCCCGTGGCCTAGGAAACTCCTAACTCCCTTAACGGTTTTGGGATGAGGTAATTTGGCGATGACGTCTACCTTAGCTTGATCTACCTCAATCCCCGCTTTCGAAACCTTGTGCTCTAAGACGATTCCACTTTTAACCATAAAATAACATTTTTCCCAATTAAGCACAAAGTTGGTTTCCTCACAATGTTTCAACATTCTCTCAAGATTCGACAAACACGAAGTGAACGAACTACCAAACACGGAAAATTCATCCATGAAGACTTCCATCGTCTTCTCGATCATAGATGAAATTTTGTCCTCAAACATGGATTGTCTTTTCTCGGCCTTAATCATTTCTTGCTTAATTTCATGTTACCCTTGTTCCATTTTTGTTGATTTTGTTGTAACCTAGTTACATTTCCTTCCATTTTGTTCGTATGGATTTTAAGCTCATTTGCTAACTCATTTTTCAACTCCTTCTTCAAGTCGTTCTTAAATTCGGATCTTAGGATAATGATAATATTGTCAAACCTAGCATCGTTTCCATTAGCATATTCAACAAATTCATTTGGAAGATCTTTCAAAGTTTGCAAACCCTTGTTGTTGTTTTGAAAATCATTATTTTGATTTTTGTTTGAAACTTGATTATTAGCCCCTTGATTCCCATAGTTTCCTTTGTAATTGTTTTTAAAACCAACTTGATTGTTTCGATAGTTGTTGTTAGCATTTTGATTAGGAGCAAAACCCAGTGGAGTCAATTGAATAGAGCGGGTAACTTGGACCGTTTTGGTTGTAAGTTCCCGTGGCCGCGTAGGCACTCGAAATGTTACCACAGTTGGTAATGCACTCGGAGAAATCATGACCTCCACCACAATACATACATGAAACCTCAACCGCTTTAGCCGTAGCGGGAGCACTTTGCTCTCCAACTTTGAATTCAATTAAAAGTCCTTTAAGCTTATCAAAGATTTTGTTTTCCAAGTTCGCCTAAATTTGGCAAGCATCGATGGTATTAGATAAAGAAGGTGAAGCCGAAGACGAAGCCCTTACGAACACTCGAGTGTGTTACGAGGACTATACACCTTAGATCTATTCTCAATTATAACCAAAGCTTCCTTGATGTAGTTGTTTTTACACACCTTTAGGAAAAGGAGGTAAAATAGTGGTAAGCGTTAACGAGTGATTTAGGAAAACCACAAGTTATGACCCAAATGGGGATCGTTCTCTCGAGGAGGCTAGTGTGTTGTGTAATGAATGATTGATTAATGTTTTTGATTATTAACAAGAAGAAAGGAGAAGGGAAAATGACGAAGACGAAAAAAATAGAAAAATAGGCAAAAAACACTACTAGAAAGTTAAGACGTAGAAACGTAAAAAACGACAAAAATTAAAATTTTAACCTAAAAATTCCTAAAAAATTACTAAAAATCCACAATAATATTCTAAGAGTTTACAAAAAATCCAAACTTGCCAAAACCTTTTAATTAATTTAATAATGACTTTTTTAATGCTAATTAAAGCCCTAAAAATCACTTTTAAATATTAAAAAGCCCTAAACAAGATTTAATAGTTTGTAAACCTCAAAAATGACCTAATTAAGCTAAAAACTATTTTTAAAAATTTTAAAACCAAATTAAACTATTTTTTAAACTCCTAAAAACTATTAAAATCTATTAAATCTTAAATTAAATCTAGAAAATAAATGAAAAGCCTAAAAATTAATTGGAAAGTGAAAAAGTTCCTAATTTAATGTCTAGAATCTAGGAAAAATGAAAAAAAGTTAAAAATAAAACTTTGAATTTTTCTTAATAAAATTATAATAAAATATTCCAAAAATAAAAAGTTCTCAAATAAATTCTAAAAAATTCTCAAAAATCCTAAATATTCTAACTAAGAAGAAAATGTAAATTAAAGCTCCTAAAACCTTTTAATTAATTTTATATTAATTTTTAAAGTTTAATAAAAAACCTAAAATCAAATAAAATTAAAAATTAAAGTTTTTGAAAACTTTATGATATGTACACCTCAAAAATATAAATTAAAACCTAAAAACTATTTTTTTGGATTTTTATATTACTGTTTACTATTTTTAATAGACTTTCTAAAAATAAAACTAAAAATAATCCTAATAATTAATTAAATAAAGAGAAAAATAATGTTTTTAAAAAGAAAAATCCTAAACCTTAATATTATCCTAGGAAAAATGAGCTATGCCCAATAAGCTTAATAAATAAGCTGAAAATAAGCCAAAAGGCTACGGCTTTATTAAATAAGCTAAGATGGTTAAGAGGTTAAATAGCTAATGAAATGAACCCTTAACGTAAAAACTCATCTAGATCGCTGGTTAACACGTTTACTCCCCCAGCGAGGGGTCGCGTGTTCGAGTCCAGGCAGGGTGAAGTTTTGCAAAATTTTTCTTTTTTTTTTCTTTTTTAAAACTCAAACAGTACCCTTGTCTAAACACAAAAACACAATCACAATCTAATTATGACCAAGATTAAAGCAAATGTTAAGCAAAACGTGCCCAGTTACTTTGTGCTTACTGATGAACAAGTGAAGTTTTTCACTTGAGCAGTTAAGAACCAAGAGGAGCTTGGCTGTGCTTGTTTTGTGGTGAATTTTGTGGAACAAAGGCACCCCTATACTCTTTGGAGTATAGGGAGTCAAGAGCAAGCAAATAACAAACAAGTCACTTCACAATATCAAGCCAAAAATTCACAAAACAGGCACACAAAGTTGCTGATGTGTTATACTAGGTCTGGTGGGTTATGAGCTAAATTACTTGCACACAAATGAGTTTCAATGCCTACAAATTTGCACAAACACTCACCAAACATCTTAAATTCAATCAATAATCCTTAAACACCCTAGGTTCTAACAGATTAAAAGATTCAAGCATCAAAATCTCACAAAACAAGCAGAAAATGAGGTTCTACTGATTTATGCTATTAGACTAAGATTTAAACATACAAATGAGTTTAAAATTCTTTCAAAGTGAAAGCTACCACTAGCATACAACCTATTAACACCTATGTGAGAGATTAAACCAGTTTACAAGCAATAATCAAAACATTTAACCACTTTTTCACACTGATCCAAACACCCCTTTAAAAAATTGATAATGAGATTTTTCAAACCAAATCACTTCTAACAAAATCCAAACTGATATAAAGCACTTGTTTCATGCAAATAACACCAAGTAAACTCAAAACAAACAATCATAAACAGTCATGCATGCAGATTTCACATAACACATGCAATTCACACAATTTCTAAACTTTCTGAAAATTGAACAAAGGAAGAAAGAATCACCTTGTTGGTCTTACATCCAAGACCAACAGTGGTAGCAATACCACCTCCTATAGACCCGGGTCTATGCAGAACTTAATCAACACAATCAACCTATCAAACCTGCAAATAAGAACAAACACAAGAAAAACAAACTTTCTGATTTTCTTAAAAACTTCCTTAAAAATCTTGCAACCACTTTGAAACCTTAAACAAGTTTTAAAAACAAGTTGACATTCAGAACTTAAGCACTTTTGGTCCACTTTCACTTCTCAAAAGTTCTTAAATCTTCTGAAAAATCTCAACTCTTTTTGAAACTTTTTGAAAAACTTGAACACACAAAATCTTTCACAATTTTAAATGGAACTCAGCCTTAGCATTTAACACAACACACAAACTTTTTAAACTTAATAAAAGGAATTACTCTTGTTTAAACACAAATACCAAACTTCATTAATTTAAAAAAAGGAATTACAATATGCAAATGCTAAAACTGGAACAAAGGTAAGGGTTCACATGCGACACCCTTATATACTAAGCTATAGAATAATCTAGATGGTAAAACCCTAGTTTCTGAAATCTCTAAAGTGCCCTTGGAATTTGACTGAAATCTTGGTCAAAAATCGCATCTTGTGAGTCTTGTTGGTGTCATGTGAAGATGCCAGCTTGATGGAATGATCTGGGTCGTCTATTAAGCCTTGGGGACCAAGTAGAAACATCCAACCGTTTAAATTGTCGGGTTTAGGGTTTGGGAATGAAAGTGACGCAGCAGGGGAGGTCCCTACTGCTCACATGGTTATGTTGGGGAAAGGGGTTTTGAGTGGGATAGGATGAGGGTAAAGTGAATTACCCATCTGGAGTATTTGGGGTAAAACCCCTTTGTTTTGGGTTTGATTTAATCTGGGTGAGTTAGGGTTCTAGGGGTGATTAAGAAAAGGTTTAATCCATTTTTGGTAATGATTTGTTTAAAAAGTGTGTTTGGGTGGGAAAAATGGTTGACCGTTTGACCCTGGCTAATTAATAAACTAAAACCGGGTTGTGGGTTTGGGTGTATAATGGGTAGGGTATGGGTATTTGGGTGGATTGTGACGTGGCAAGTGCTGGTTGGGTGAATGGGTTTGGTAGTTTGGCAGATTTGGTCCCCAATCTTTCCATTTTCTTTCTCTTTGTAAATAATGCCCATCAACGTTTGTTTTACTTATAACAACTTTTGCCAAGTTGTCATTTTTGGCACAAAACCTTTAAAAACTTTTTCCAAGGGTTTCTTTTGTATATTCTTCAAATTTCAGGGACTGGTCTTGTAATATCTTTAACAATAAGGACTATTCTTGTACATTTGACATTTGGAGGGTCAATTGTGACAAGTTCTTCAAAGATGAGGGGCCATTCTTGCCAATTCTTCAAACTTCAAGGGTCATTTTGCAAAATTCCAAACTTGGGCCCGGTTCATTGTGCGACTTCGTTTCCCGTGTTCGTTTTTGAATGATTCTTGTGATCTTTTACCAATTCCTCAATATCCGTACCTAAAAATACACAGGTAACAAACACGAGCATATATTTGGTATATTTGATGATATTTAATGCAATTAAAGGCCGTTTTGGACGATGAGACCATGTATAAAAGCAGTCTCATCACTCCCCCATACTAAACCATTGCCGTGCCCTCACGCAATGCTAGAATAAAGTATCAAAGCATCTCCAAAATTCATTTTATTCTCTTTATTGAACGATAAACTAACTACACTACTACTATTGCTACTACTTGTGTTATAGACATAATGTATGATTTTCATCGCAAAATGGGACGTTTAGGTTCATAGAATAAGAACACGTGAATGCTTCGTTAGAAATAATTTCGTCGTCCTCGATTTTCACCTTAATTCCATGCCAAGCGTGCAACGAGATCATTGTCATTATAAGTTAGTAATGCTAACACTACTCATATGCCCTAATCACGTACTTATTCTCCCATTATTCCTAAGTTGTATTTCTTATATTTTATTATGTCTTAATGATCACGAGGATACATTATTGACTTATGCGATAATAGAGATTTAGGTCTAAAAATAGAGTCCTAACGGTGTAACCAAGACCATCAAATCAATAACCCCTCCTAATAGACAACGATGTCAAAAAATTAAGTTGACAAGAAGAATCGATAAACACGGTTTTATAACGGTTTTGAACATGAGACTTATTACCAAGACTTTTATACGCCCCCTAACGGAAGGGCCTTATTATATTTGGTTTACCTCCATCTTTTATTCAACTTCGCCATGAAGCTTTTATTATGACTTCGGTCTTGCCTTGCCTTTTATTATCCGCCTCATCGGTGGTTTTATTAGCCAAAGACGTATATCCTCATGCTAAAGCGAATTTTGGATCTTTAAAGCTTCGAAGATTAAGGCTTGATTCACTTTCAATTTTTTCATAGATTATAGGCCTTGTGGGGCTTCAAATTGTTTGCTAGATTTAGGTGAGCACTTGAAATCTTATTATTGGGTGAAGCTTTCGATTATTCGGGTGCCAATACTTCAAAACTGTGACGCTGGCGATACCTTAATGTCTTCCCAATTTAATTACACGGAAGCTACTAGAAAAGACTAGAAACCCAACAATCTTAACTAAACCGCTAAGTCAATATTTATTAAGCAAAAAATATTTACATGCGAAGGGAGAATAAGCAAACAACGAAAACACATGAGTTTTTGAAAGAATACGAGTACTCTACGTTTAGCATAGTAACTTATAATTAACTCTATCATTTCTTGTCCTCATTTAAGAGACTTAGCCTAATGTGTAGTTAAGGAATCAAAGCTAAGTGCTCAACACGCACGGTCGAGTCAAAAATTACTCTTATTCTCGCCATCGGAAAACCTACATTCGTGTCTTCAAACACTTATAAAATATGAGAAAAATTTTAAAATTTGGCCATTTTTAGCCTTATTTTGCAACAAAAATGATAACAAAACGATAAACTTTGGAAAGCGTGAAGGTTTGGCAAGGCAAGTATCTATTCACCTCTCCATACTAAAGTTAAACATTGTCCTCAATGTTTCGAGTCTAGGGGTGCAAACACCCCCATACTAGAGACGTAGTCAAATGCCTAATCTATCATGGAAAGGGTGTAACCATTAAATTAATAGCCGTTTATGAAGTGTGCTAATAACCTAAGGTTAGAACATAAAAGGATATATCATGTGGATATTGGGAAAGGCCTCCAAAGCAAACGATCGAGTGCTCCCATAAAACGAACACGAGAGGCTCCAATCGTGAAGATGATCATGACATAAAAACCACAATGCACAAACAACCACGAAACAAAGGTTGGAAGGGCACAAATCCCCTCACATTAAACTAATTAGAAAGCAATAATATGTACATGGATAAGCATGGGTCTCCCCCACGAGGCACCTTGTTTTTGATAACCGAGTCAAAAGCTCGACTCGAATCCCCATAAATGTGATCATTTAGGGATAATCATGGTATGGTCAATTTTTGGTGGGGCTTACATGATAAACAAGGCCCAAAAGCACGTGGAGTACTTTAAAAACCCGATAAACGTATACCGGGGTCAAAGATAGCGTCTTCGTTTTCGGATGAAAGACGAAACAACGCTTCTTCAACACAAACCCCAATGGGGTAGAAGAAAATAGGAGAGAAGAAATAGAAGGGTGGGACAATGGGTAAGTCTCTAAAAACATGAGCTACTCGAGGTAGACTCGCACCAATCAAATGAAAAGATTTTCCATTTATTGCATCGGTGGAAGACCGAGATTTCCCTATATAAGCAATTCCAGGATCAAATATCTCGTCCTCGATGGAGAAAAGGGAGGGAACATAAGGGGCTTCCCCCACACTAAGTCCACACAAAGCATCGTCAAAAGGAGAAGACGAGTTTGTAGTACTCAATAAACGCGGTGATGACGGAGTTAGAATTGTAGAAAAATCTTTTAAATTAAATTCAAAATCTTTTCCTTTTTCATCTTTAACACTCTCCTTGTGAAAACCCGATTTAATTATGTCAAAAATATTTGGTGTTTCTAAAGCAATGTTAGTCACACTAAAAATTCTCACATTTTGAAATCTTTTTGGTTTAGGTGGTGGCAAGTTTTCAAATCTTTTGTTAACAAAGAAAACCACCCCATCGGGATCAACGTATTCATCATCCGAAGAATCACTCGAGATTGGAATTATAGGCTTAACACTCTTAACCTCCATCGGCGGAGGGGACGGAACTTCATTTTTATCAACTCCTAAAACTCTATTTGAAATTCTTTTGCAAATGCTTTTGATGGGATTGACATTGTACAAAGATGTGATAGAATACACATGAGAAAGAGTGGAGTTTTGGGTTGCATTAATGACGAGTTCTTCCTCATTGAAACGAAGAGTGATTTTTCTTGCATGCACATCGATAAGTGCTCTCGAGGTATCCAAAAAAGATCGACCTAAAATTAACGGAACTTTAGGATCGATAGGAATATCAACAACAATAAAGTCTACAGGGTAGTAGAACTTTCTAACTTTCACAAAGACGTCCTCGGCAACTCCACAAGCTAGAATCGTAGAATGATCGGCCATTTCGATTGACATTCTTGAAGGAGTGAGATTTGGAAGATTGAGCGATTTAAAAATCTCAAGGGGCATCAAATTAATACTAGCACCAAGATCGGCCAAGGCGTAGCATTCTTCCATGTCTTGGATAGCACATGGGATTAAAAACTTTCCAGGATCACCGACTTTTTGAGGTATGCGGCTTAGAAAAACCGAAGAACAACTAGACGATTTTTGCAATTTCTCTTTGTTATTCAACATACTTTTGAAGTTTGCGGCAAATCGAGGCATCATGACTAAGGCGTCGGCAAAACTTATATTGAAATGCAAGTCACGAAACATTTTCATAAAGAGTTCAAATTGATAATTATTTCGTTCTTGTGCCTTTTCCTTGTCTCGTCTTGATGGGTAGGGTAAAGGTGGTGTGGGTTGGGGCAAATTAGGCATAGGCAACGGCCTTGGAACCTCGGGTTCCATAATGGGTATTGGTTCAACCGTAGGTGTGGTTTGAGCGGTACTTCGTGGGCTTGCAATTTGCTCCTTTTCTACCACAACCTCGGGTTCTTTCTCTTTTTCCTTCTCCATAGAAGTACTTGGATGAGAAATGGGTTCTTTGAAAGTTTTACCACTACGAGTAGTAATAACCTTCAATTCTCCTTTCGGGTTCATGATGGTATCACTAGGAAGACCACCCGAAGAAGAGGGCTTACACATGATAGCTTCAAACATTTTAGCCATACGGTCTTCAAACTTAGATTGCCTAGCATCTTCTTTTAACAACTCTTGCTTAATCTCATGTTGTCCTTGCTCCATTTTTTGTTGATTTTGTTGGAGACGTGTGACATTTCCTTCCATTTTATTAGCATGAGTTTTAAGTTCATTAGCAAGTTTGTTTTTAAGCTCGTTTTTCAACTCGGATCTTAAGCTAACCATCTCACGTTGCATATTATCAAACTTAGCATCATTAGCCTTTGCATAATTCAAAAATTCTCCTTGAAGATTTTTGGTGTGATCATTTTGAAAACCTTGGGCATTGTTTTGAAAATCACAGTTTTGGTTTTGGTTAGAAATTTGCCCATTTCCACTTTGGTAATTACCTTTGTTATAATTTCTTTGATTTCCTTGGTAATTTCCACCTTGGTTGTTGTTGCGATAATTATTAGCATTTTGATTTGGTGGAGCTTGATTTGAACGAGAACCTTGACCGATTTGGTTATAAGTTCCCGTGGCTACAAAAGCATTCGAAGTGTTACCATCCGCGGTAATGCACTCGGAAAGATCATGAGCTCCCCCACACGACAAAAAACTTTTAGAAACCGCTTTAACCGAAGCGGAATTGGAAGCTCCTTGAGCCTTCCAATGGGACATAAGGTTAGCAAATCTATCGAAAAATCGGTTTTCTTCATTTGCTTCATCATGTAATGCATTGATACTTTGAGACGATGATGAGCCCCTTTTGGCAACACTCGGTGTGTGACGAGGGCTATAAACCTTAGACCTATTCTCGATTATGACCAAAGCTTCTTCAACCGTTTTACACAAAAAATTACCACCCGCGGCGGCATTTAAATAATCTCTTTCATGATCGTTAAGTCCATTGTAAAACGTGTCGATTTGGTGCAAATCGGAAAAACCGTGATGAGGACATTCATGTAACATCTCCTTAAACCTATTCCAAGCCGTAGAAAAACTTTCATTTGATTCTTGTGAAAATTTAGAAATCTCATTTTTCAAATGCGTAGTCTTAGAGGGCGGAAAAAATTGGTTCACAAATTTTGAAACGAGATCCTTCCACGTCAATATAGAATTGGGTGGCTCTTTCTCTAACCAAATTTTAGCGGGCCCCACTAAGGAATACGGAAACAGCATCATCTTAATCGAGTCATTCGAGACATCCTTAAATTTGTACGTGGCGGTAAGACGATTAAATTGGCGGATATGGTTGTGGGGATTGTCCTTCTCATCACCACGGAATTTGTTGTTTTGGATCATCGACAACAAACCCGTTTTCACCTCAAAATTCTCCGCAAGGATTGCGGGAATCACAATAGCTTCTCCATAACCCTCGGTGGGTGCTTGAAGTAACTCCATCATAGTTCGATTCGCCATGGTTGGTTCTTCTCGTACAATGGGTTCGTCAATAGGAGACTCCTCACTAGAATGAGTTGGAGTGGGAGTTTTGTTCTTTCGTCTACATGCACGTTTTGCTTGATTATGAGTGAGCATAAACGTCACGTACAACGTGGAGACGAGCAAAGAAGATTCTTTTTTGTATTTTGTGTTTTTCAATTTTTTTTGTGGTTTTTGATTGTATTAACCTTTTTGGAAATTGGTGAATGTATTAAGTAGACAAAAAGTCCACAAATCTCCTCCTTAATCAAATCTCTTGATTAAAAAGGCCTCAAAGAATGAAAACGATCACGTGGAGTGAACGTCTTCGATGACTTTAGAACGATGGTGGAACACCAAATCGTTCAAGAGGGTTTAATCAAATAGAAACCAAGAAAATATATATGATATGTAATAATACTTTGGGCGGCAAAACCCTCGATTCACTCTCAAAATCAAATACGCACAAGCAAGCGGAGGAAACGAGGCGGCGCGAAGCACTTAAGAGCCTTTTTCCTTTAGGTCGTGAAATACAACCGCCTTATACCCACCTAATAGTTTGTATTATCAAGATTAAGCTTCACGAAAGTATTTATCTATTTTTGCCTTTTTCTTTGGTTTGAGATTCGAATACAATGATCGAGTGATGAAATCCCGAATCAAGGTTGTGATTGCTCACGTATTTGGAGTACTTGTGTATTTATTGTTCTACGTATACTATATAGTAATAATATTCACACAAAAACCGAAAAACGATAATACGTATTAATAGAGTGCTATTAATACAAATACTATTATGGCTAATATAAAAAAACAACAATGGTTCAATCAAAACACAACACGCCTCCCCGGCAGCGGCGCCAAAATGATGTAGTTGTTTTTACACACCTTTAGGAAAAGGAGGTAAAATAGTGGTAAGCGTTAACGAGTGATTTAGGAAAACCACAAGTTATGACCCAAATGGGGATCGTTCTCTCGAGGAGGCTAGTGCGTTGTGTAGTGAATGATTGATTAATGTTTTTGATTATTAACAAGAAGAAAGGAGAAGGGAAAATGACGAAGACGAAAAAAAATAGAAAAATAGGCAAAAACACTACTAGAAAGTTAAGACGTAGAAACGTAAAAACGACAAAAATTAAAATTTTAACCTAAAAATTCCTAAAAATTATTAAAAATCCACAATAATATTCTAAGAGTTTACAAAAAATCCAAACTTGGCAAAACCTTTTAATTAATTTAATAATGACTTTTTAATGCTAATTAAAGCCCTAAAAATCACTTTTAAATATTAAAAAGCTCTAAACAAGATTTAATAGTTTGTAAACCTCAAAAATGACCTAATTAAGCTAAAAACTATTTTTAAAAATTTTAAAACCAAATTAAACTATTTTTAAACTCCTAAAAACTATTAAAATCTATTAAATCTTAAATTAAATCTAGAAAATAAATGAAAAGCCTAAAAATTAATTGGAAAGTAAAAGTTCCTAATTTAATGTCTAGAATCTAGGAAAAATGAAAAAAAGTTAAAAATAAAACTTTGAATTTTTCTTAATAAAATAATAATAAAATATTCCAAAAATAAAAAGTTCTCAAATAAATTCTAAAAAATTCTAAAAAATCCTAAATATTCTAACTAAGAAGAAAATGTAAATTAAAGCTCCTAAAACCTTTTAATTAATTTTATATTAATTTTTAAAGTTTAATAAAAAACCTAAAATCAAATAAAATTAAAAATTAAAGTTTTTGAAAACTTTATGATATGTAAACCTCAAAAATATAATTTAAAACCTAAAAACTATTTTTTTGGATTTTTATATTACTGTTTACTATTTTTAATAGACTTTCTAAAAATAAAACAAAAAATAATCCTAATAATTAATTAAATAAAGAGAAAAATAATGTTTTTAAACAGAAAAATCCTAAACCTTAATATTATCCTAGGAAAAATGAGCTATGCCCAATAAGCTTAATAAATAAGCTGAAAATAAGCCAAAAGGCTACGACTTTATTAAATAAGCTAAGATGGTTAAGAGGTTAAATAGCTAATGAAATGAACCCTTAACGTAAAAACTCATCTAGATCGCTGGTTAACACGTTTACTCCCCCAGCGAGGGGTCGCGTGTTCGAGTCCAGGCAGGGTGAAGTTTTGCAAAATTTTTCTTTTTTTTTCTTTTTTAAAACTCAAACAGTACCCTTGTCTAAACACAAAAACACAATCACAATCTAATTATGACCAAGATTAAAGCAAATGTTAAGCAAAACGTGCCCAGTTACTTTGTGCTTACTGATGAACAAGTGAAGTTTTTCACTTGAGCAGTTAAGAACCAAGAGGAGCTTGGCTGTGCTTGTTTTGTGGTGAATTTTGTGGAACAAAGGCACCCCTATACTCTTTGGAGTATAGGGAGTCAAGAGCAAGCAAATAACAAACAAGTCACTTCACAATATCAAGCCAAAAATTCACAAAACAGGCACACAAAGTTGCTGATGTGTTATACTAGGTCTGGTGGGTTATGAGATACATTACTTGCACACAAATGAGTTTCAATGCCTACAAATTTGCACAAACACTCACCAAACAGCTTAAATTCAATCAATAATCCTTAAACACCCTAGGTTCTAACAGATTAAAAGATTCAAGCATCAAAATCTCACAAAACAAGCAGAAAATGAGGTTCTACTGATTTATGCTATTAGACTAAGATTTAAACATACAAATGAGTTTAAAATTCTTTCAAAGTGAAAGCTACCACTAGCATGCAACCTATTAACACCTATGTGAGAGATTAAACCAGTTTACAAGCAATAATCAAAACATTTAACCACTTTTTCACACTGATCCAAACACCCCTTTAAAAAATTGATAATGAGATTTTTCAATCCAAATCACTTCTAACAAAATCCAAACTGATATAAAGCACTTGTTTCATGCAAATAACACCAAGTAAACTCAAAACAAACAATCATAAACAGTCATGCATGCAGATTTCACATAACACATGCAATTCACACAATTTCTAAACTTTCTGAAAATTGAACAAAGGAAGAAAGAATCACCTTGTTGGTCTTACATCCAAGACCAACAGTGGTAGCAATACCACCTCCTATAGACCCGGGTCTATGCAGAACTTAATCAACACAATCAACCAATCAAACCTGCAAATAAGAACAAACACAAGAAAAACAAACTTTCTGATTTTCTTAAAAACTTCCTTAAAAATCTTGCAACCACTTTGAAACCTTAAACAAGTTTTAAAAACAAGTTGACATTCAGAACTTAAGCACTTTTGGTCCACTTTCACTTCTCAAAAGTTCTTAAATCTTCTGAAAAATCTCAACTCTTTTTAAAACTTTTTGAAAAACTTGAACACACAAAATCTTTCACAATTTTAAATGGAACTCAGCCTTAGCATTTAACACAACACACAAACTTTTTAAACTTAATAAAAGGAATTACTCTTGTTTAAACACAAATACCAAACTTCATTAATTTTAAAAAAGGAATTACAATATGCAAATGCTAAAACTGGAACAAAGGTAAGGGTTCACATGCGACACCCTTATATACTAAGCTATAGAATAATCTAGATGGTAAAACCCTAGTTTCTGAAATCTCTAAAGTGCCCTTGGAATTTGACTGAAATCTTGGTCAAAAATCGCATCTTGTGAGTCTTGTTGGTGTCATGTGAAGATGCCAGCTTGATGGAATGATCTGGGTCGTCTATTAAGCCTTGGGGACCAAGTAGAAACATCCAACCGTTTAAATTGTCGGGTTTAGAGTTTGGGAATGAAAGTGACGCAGCAGGGGAGGTCCCTACTGCTCACATGGTTGTGTTGGGGAAAGGGGTTTTGAGTGGGATAGGATGAGGGTAAAGTGAATTACCCATCTGGAGTATTTGGGGTAAAACCCCTTTGTTTTGGGTTTGATTTAATCTCGGTGAGTTAGGGTTCTAGGGGTGATTAAGAAAAGGTTTAATCCATTTTTGGTAATGATTTGTTTAAAAAGTGTGTTTGGGTGGGAAAAATGGTTGACCGTTTGACCCTGGCTAATTAATAAACTAAAACCTGGTTGTGGGTTTGGGTGTATAATGGGTAGGGTATGGGTATTTGGGTGGATTGTGACGTGGCAAGTGCTGGTTGGGTGAATGGGTTTGGTAGTTTGGCAGATTTGGTCCCCAATCTTTCCATTTTCTTTCTCTTTGTAAATAATGCCCATCAACGTTTGTTTTACTTATAACAACTTTTGCCAAGTTGTCATTTTTGGCACAAAACCTTTAAAAACTTTTTCCAAGGGTTTCTTTTGTACATTCTTCAAATTTCAGGGACTGGTCTTGTGATATCTTCAAACAATAAGGACTATTCTTGTACATTTGACATTTGGAGGGTCAATTGTGACAAGTTCTTCAAAGATGAGGGGCCATTCTTGCCAATTCTTCAAACTTCAAGGGTCATTTTGCAAAATTCCAAACTTGGGCCCGGTTCATTGTGCGACTTTGTTTCCCGTGTTCGTTTTTGAATGATTCTTGTGATCTTTTGCCAATTCCTAAATATTCGTACCTAAAAATACACAGGTAACAAACACGAGCATATATTTGGTATATTTGATGATATTTAATGCAATTAAAGGCCGTTTTGGACGATGAGACCATGTATAAAAGCAGTCTCATCACTCCCCCATACTAAACCATTGCCGTGCCCTCACGTAATGCTAGAATAAAGTATCAAAGCATCTCCAAAATTCATTTTATTCTCTTTATTGAACGATAAACTAACTACACTACTACTATTGCTACTACTTGTGTTATAGACATAATGTATGATTTTCATCGCAAAATGGGACGTTTAGGTTCATAGAATAAGAACACGTGAATGCTTCGTTAGAAATAATTTCGTCGTCCTCGATTTTCACCTTAATTCCATGCCAAGAGTGGAACGAGATCATTGTCATTATAAGTTAGTAATGCTAACACTACTCATATGCCCTAATCACGTACTTATTCTCCCATTATTCCTAAGTTGTATTTCTTATATTTTATTATGTCTTAATGATCACGAGGATACATTATTGACTTATGCGATAATAGAGATTTAGGTCTAAAAATAGAGTCCTAACGGTGTAACCAAGACCATCAAATCAATAACCCCTCCTAATAGACAACGATGTCAAAAAATTAAGTTGACAAGAAGAATCGATAAACACGGTTTTATAACGGTTTTGAACATGAGACTTATTACCAAGACTTTTATACGCCCCCTAACGGAAGGGCCTTATTATCTTTGGTTTACCTCCATCTTTTATTCAACTTCGCCATGAAGCTTTTATTATGACTTCGGTCTTGCCTTGCCTTTTATTATCCGCCTCATCGGTGGTTTTATTAGCCAAAGACGTATATCCTCACGCTAAAGCGAATTTTGGATCTTTAAAGCTTCGAAGATTAAGGCTTGATTCACTTTCAATTTTTGCATAGATTTTAGGCCTTGTGGGGCTTCAAATTGTTTGCTAGATTTAGGTGAGCACTTGAAATCTTATTATTGGGTGAAGCTTTCGATTATTCGGGTGCCAATACTTCAAAACCGTGACGCTGGCGATACCTTAATGTCTTCCCAATTTAATTACACGGAAGCTACTAGAAAAGACTAGAAACCCAACAATCCTAACTAAACCGCTAAGTCAATATTTATTAAGCAAAAAATATTTACATGCGAAGGGAGAATAAGCAAACAACGAGAACACATGAGTTTTTGAAAGAATACGAGTACTCTACGTTTAGCATAGTAACTTATAATTAACTCTATCATTTCTCGTCCTCATTTAAGAGACTTAGCCTAATGTGTAGTTAAGGAATCAAAGCTAAGTGCTCAACACGCACGGTCGAGTCAAAAATTACTCTTATTCTCGCCATCGGAAAACCTACATTCGTGTCTTCAAACACTTATAAAATATGAGAAAAGTTTTAAAATTTGGCCATTTTTAGCCTTATTTTGCAACAAAAATGATAACAAAACGATAAACTTTGGAAAGCGTGAAGGTTTGGCAAGGCAAGTATCTATTCACCTCTCCATACTAAAGTTAAACATTGTCCTCAATGTTTCGAGTCTAGGGGTGCAAACACCCCCATACTAGAGACGTAGTCAAATGCCTAATCTATCATGGAAAGGGTGTAACCATTAAATTAATAGCCGTTTATGAAGTGTGCTAATAACCTAAGGTTAGAACATAAAAGGATATATCATGTGGATATTGGGAAAGGCCTCCAAAGCAAACGATCGAGTGCTCCCATAAAACGAACACGAGAGGCTCCAATCGTGAAGATGATCATGACATAAAAACCACAATGCACAAACAACCACGAAACAAAGGTTGGAAGGGCACAAATCCCCTCACATTAAACTAATTAGAAAGCAATAATATGTACATGGATAAGCATGGGTCTCCCCCACGAGGCACCTTGTTTTTTATAACCGAGTCAAAAGCTAGACTCGAATCCCCATAAATGTGATCATTTAGGGATAATCATGGTATGGTCAATTTTTGGTGGGGCTTACATGATAAACAAGGCCCAAAAGCACGTGGAGTACTTTAAAAACCCGATAAACGTATACCGGGGTCAAAGATAGCGTCTTCGTTTTCGGATGAAAGACGAAACAACGCTTCTTCAACACAAACCCCAATGGGGTAGAAGAAAATAGGAGAGAAGAAATAGAAGGGTGGGACAATGGGTAAGTCTCTAAAAACATGAGCTACTCGAGGTAGACTCGCACCAATCAAATGAAAAGATTTTCCATTTATTGCATCGGTGGAAGACCGAGATTTCCCTATATAAGCAATTCCAGGATCAAATATCTCGTCCTCGGTGGAGAAAGGGGAGGGAACATAAGGGGCTTCCCCCACACTAAGTCCACACAAAGCATCGTCAAAAGGAGAAGACGAGTTTGTAGTACTCAATAAACGCGGTGATGACGGAGTTAGAATTGTAGAAAAATCTTTTAAATTAAATTCAAAATCTTTTCCTTTTTCATCTTTAACACTCTCCTTGTGAAAACCCGATTTAATTATGTCAAAAATATTTGGTGTTTCTAAAGCAATGTTAGTCACACTAAAAATTCTCACATTTTGAAATCTTTTTGGTTTAGCTGGTGGTAAATTTTCAAATCTTTTGTTAACAAAGAAAACCTCCCCATCGGGATCAACGTATTCATCATCCGAAGAATCACTCGAGATTGGAATTATAGGCTTAACACTCTTAACCTCCATCGGCGGAGGGGACGGAACTTCATTTTTATCAACTCCTAAAACTCTATTTGAAATTCTTTTGCAAATGCTTTTGATGGGATTGACATTGTACAAAGATGTGATAGAATACACATGAGAAAGAGTGGAGTTTTGGGTTGCATTAATGACGAGTTCTTCCTCATTGAAACGAAGAGTGATTTTTCTTGCATGCACATCGATAAGTGCTCTCGAGGTATCCAAAAAAGATCGACCTAAAATTAACGGAACTTTAGGATCGATAGGAATATCAACAACAATAAAGTCTACAGGGTAGTAGAACTTTCCAAATTTCACAAAGACGTCCTCGGCAACTCCACAAGCTAGAATCGTAGAATGATCGGCCATTTCGATTGACATTCTTGAAGGAGTGAGATTTGGAAGATTGAGCGATTTAAAAATCTCAAGGGGCATCAAATTAATACTAGCACCAAGATCGGCCAAGGCGTAGCATTCTTCCATGTCTTGGATAGCACATGGGATTAAAAACTTTCCAGGATCACCGACTTTTTGAGGTATTCGGCTTAGAAAACCGAAGAACAACTAGACGATTTTTGCAATTTCTCTTTGTTATTCAACATACTTTTGAAGTTTGCGGCAAATCGAGGCATCATGACTAAGGCGTCGGCAAAACTTATATTGAAATGCAAGTCACGAAACATTTTCATAAAGAGTTCAAATTGATAATTATTTCGTTCTTGTGCCTTTTCCTTGTCTCGTCTTGATGGGTAGGGTAAAGGTGGTGTGGGTTGGGGAAAATTAGGCATAGGCAACGGCCTTGGAACCTCGGGTTCCATAATGGGTATTGGTTCAACCGTAGGTGTGGTTTGAGCGGTACTTCGTGGGCTTGCAATTTGCTCCTTTTCTACCACAACCTCGGGTTCTTTCTCTTTTTCCTTCTCCATAGAAGTACTTGGACGAGAAATGGGTTCTTTGAAAGTTTTACCACTACGAGTATTAATAACCTTCAATTCTCCTTTCGGGTTCACGATGGTATCACTAGGAAGACCACCCGAAGAAGAGGGCTTACACATGATAGCTTCAAACATTTTAGCCATACGGTCTTCAAACTTAGATTGCCTAGCATCTGCTTTTAACAACTCTTGCTTAATCTCATGTTGTCCTTGCTCCATTTTTTGTTGATTTTGTTGGAGACGTGTGACATTTCCTTCCATTTTATTAGCATGAGTTTTAAGTTCATTAGCAAGTTCGTTTTTAAGCTCGTTTTTCAACTCGGATCTTAAGCTAACCATCTCACGTTGCCTATTATCAAACTTAGCATCATTAGCCTTTGCATAATTAAAAAATTCTCCTTGAAGATTTTTGGTGTGATCATTTTGAAAACCTTGGGCATTGTTTTGAAAATCACAGTTTTGGTTTTGGTTAGAAATTTGCCCATTTCCACTTTGGTAATTACCTTTGTTATAATTTCTTTGATTTCCTTGGTAATTTCCACCTTGGTTGTTGTTGCGATAATTATTAGCATTTTGATTTGGTGGAGCTTGATTTGAACGAGAACCTTGACCGATTTGGTTATAAGTTCCCGTGGCTACAAAAGCATTCGAAGTGTTACCATCCGCGGTAATGCACTCGGAAAGATCATGAGCTCCCCCACACGATAAAAAACTTTTAGAAACCGCTTTAACCGAAGCGGAATTGGAAGCTCCTTGAGCCTTCCAATGGGACATAAGGTTAGCAAATCTATCGAAAAATCGGTTTTCTTCATTTGCTTCATCATGTAATGCATTGATACTTTGAGACGATGATGAGCCCCTTTGGCAACACTCGGTGTGTGACGAGGGCTATAAACCTTAGACCTATTCTCGATTATGACCAAAGCTTCTTCAACCGTTTTACACAAAAATTACCACCCGCGGCGGCATTTAAATAATCTCTTTCATGATCGTTAAGTCCATTGTAAAACGTGTCGATTTGGTGCAAATCGGAAAAACTGTGATGAGGACATTCATGTAACATCTCCTTAAACCTATTCCAAGCCGTAGAAAAACTTTCATTTGATTCTTGTGAAAATTTAGAAATCTCATTTTTCAAATGCGTAGTCTTAGAGGGCGGAAAAAATTGGTTCACAAATTTTGAAACGAGATCCTTCCACGTCAATATAGAATTGGGTGGCTCTTTCTCTAACCAAATTTTAGCGGGCCCCGCTAAGGAATACGGAAAAAGCATCATCTTAATCGAGTCATTCGAGACATCCTTAAATTTGCACGTGGCGGTAAGACGATTAAATTGGCGGATATGGTTGTGGGGATTGTCCTTCTCATCACCACGGAATTTGTTGTTTTGGATCATCGATAACAAACCCGTTTTCACCTCAAAATTCTCCGCAAGGATTGCGGGAATCACAATAGCTTCTCCATAACCCTCGGTGGGTGCTTGAAGTAACTCCATCATAGTTCGATTCGCCATGGTTGGTTCTTCTCGTACAATGGGTTCGTCAATAGGAGACTCCTCACTAGAATGAGTTGGAGTGGGAGTTTTGTTCTTTCGTCTACGTGCACGTTTTGCTTGATTACGAGTGAGCATAAACGTCACGTACAACGTGGAGACGAGCAAAGAAGATTCTTTTTTGTATTTTGTGTTTTTCAATTTTTTTTGTGGTTTTTGATTGTATTAACCTTTTTGGAAATTGGTGAATGTATTAAGTAGACAAAAAGTCCACAAATCTCCTCCTTAATCAAATCTCTTGATTAAAAAGGCCTCAAAGAATGAAAACGATCACGTGGAGTGAACGCCTTCGATGACTTTAGAACGATGGTGGAACACCAAATCGTTCAAGAGGGTTTAATCAAATAGAAACCAAGAAAATATATATGATATGTAATAATACTTTGGGCGGCAAAACCCTCGATTCACTCTCAAAATCAAATACGCACAAGCAAGCGGAGGAAACGAGGCGGCGCGAAGCACTTAAGAGCCTTTTTCCTTTAGGTCGTGAAATACAACCGCCTTATACCCACCTTATAGTTTGTATTATCAAGATTAAGCTTCACGAAAGTATTTATCTATTTTTGCCTTTTTCTTTGGTTTGAGATTCGAATACAATGATCGAGTGATGAAATCCCGAATCAAGGTTGTGATTGCTCACGTATTTGGAGTACTTGTGTATTTATTGTTCTACGTATACTATATAGTAATAATATTCACACAAAAACCGAAAAACGATAATAGGCCTCCCCGGCAGCGGTGCCAAAATGATGTAAAAAAACAACAATGGTTCAATCAACAATGGTTCAATCAAAACACAACACGCCTCCCCGGCAGCGGCGCCAAAATGATGTAGTTGTTTTTACACACCTTTAGGAAAAGGAGGTAAAATAGTGGTAAGCGTTAACGAGTGATTTAGGAAAACCACAAGTTATGACCCAAATGGGGATCGTTCTCTCGAGGAGGCTAGTGCGTTGTGTAATGAATGATTGATTAATGTTTTTGATTATTAACAAGAAGAAAGGAGAAGGGAAAATGACGAAGACGAAAAAAATAGAAAAATAGGCAAAAACACTACTAGAAAGTTAAGACGTAGAAACGTAAAAACGACAAAAATTAAAATTTTAACCTAAAAATTACTAAAAATCCACAATAATATTCTAAGAGTTTACAAAAAATCCAAACTTGCCAAAACCTTTTAATTAATTTAATAATGACTTTTTAATGCTAATTAAAGCCCTAAAAATCACTTTTAAATATTAAAAAGCCCTAAACAAGATTTAATAGTTTGTAAACCTCAAAAATGACCTAATTAAGCTAAAAACTATTTTTAAAAATTTTAAAATCAAATTAAACTATTTTTAAACTCCTAAAAACTATTAAAATCTATTAAATCTTAAATTAAATCTAGAAAATAAATGAAAAGCCTAAAAATTAATTGGAAAGTGAAAAAGTTCATAATTTAATGTCTAGAATCTAGGAAAAATGAAAAAAGTTAAAAATAAAACTTTGAATTTTTCTTAATAAAATAATAATAAAATATTCCAAAAATAAAAAGTTCTCAAATAAATTCTAAAAAATTCTCAAAAATCCTAAATATTCTAACTAAGAAGAAAATGTAAATTAAAGCTCCTAAAACCTTTTAATTAATTTTATATTAATTTTTAAAGTTTAATAAAAAACCTAAAATCAAATAAAATTAAAAATTAAAGTTTTTGAAAACTTTATGATATGTAAACCTCAAAAATATAAATTAAAACCTAAAAACTATTTTTTGGATTTTTATATTACTGTTTACTATTTTTAATAGACTTTCTAAAAATAAAACTAAAAATAATCCTAATAATTAATTAAATAAAGAGAAAAATAATGTTTTTAAACAGAAAAATCCTAAACCTTAATATTATCCTAGGAAAAATGAGCTATGCCCAATAAGCTTAATAAATAAGCTGAAAATAAGCCAAAAGGCTACGGCTTTATTAAATAAGCTAAGATGGTTAAGAGGTTAAATAGCTAATGAAATGAACCCTTAACGTAAAAACTCATCTAGATCGCTGGTTAACACGTTTACTCCCCCAGCGAGGGGTCGCGTGTTCGAGTCCAGGCAGGGTGAAGTTTTGCAAAATTTTTCTTTTTTTTTTTCTTTTTTAAAACTCAAACAGTACCCTTGTCTAAACACAAAAACACAATCACAATCTAATTATGACCAAGATTAAAGCAAATGTTAAGCATAACGTGCCCAGTTACTTTGTGCTTACTGATGAACAAGTGAAGTTTTTCACTTGAGCAGTTAAGAACCAAGAGGAGCTTGGCTGTGCTTGTTTTGTGGTGAATTTTGTGGAACAAAGGCACCCCTATACTCTTTGGAGTATAGGGAGTCAAGAGCAAGCAAATAACAAACAAGTCACTTCACAATATCAAGCCAAAAATTCACAAAACAGGCACACAAAGTTGCTGATGTGTTATACTAGGTCTGGTGGGTTATGAGATAAATTACTTGCACACAAATGAGTTTCAATGCCTACAAATTTGCACAAACACTCACCAAACAGCTTAAATTCAATCAATAATCCTTAAACACCCTAGGTTCTAACAGATTAAAAGATTCAAGCATCAAAATCTCACAAAACAAGTAGAAAATGAGGTTCTACTGATTTATGCTATTAGACTAAGATTTAAACATACAAATGAGTTTAAAATTCTTTCAAAGTGAAAGCTACCACTAGCATGCAACCTATTAACACCTATGTGAGAGATTAAACAAGTTTACAAGCAATAATCAAAACATTTAACCACTTTTCCACACTGATCCAAACACCCCTTTAAAAAATTGATAATGAGATTTTTCAAACCAAATCACTTCTAACAAAATCCAAACTGATATAAAGCACTTGTTTCATGCAAATAACACCAAGTAAACTCAAAACAAACAATCATAAACAGTCATGCATGCAGATTTCACATAACACATGCAATTCACACAATTTCTAAACTTTCTGAAAATTAAACAAAGGAAGAAAGAATCACCTTGTTGGTCTTACATCCAAGACCAACAGTGGTAGCAATACCACCTCCTATAGACCCGGGTCTATGCAGAACTTAATCAACACAATCAACCAATCAAACCTGCAAATAAGAACAAACACAAGAAAAACAAACTTTCTGATTTTCTTAAAAACTTCCTTAAAAATCTTGCAACCACTTTGAAACCTTAAACAAGTTTTAAAAACAAGTTGACATTCAGAACTTAAGCACTTTTGGTCCACTTTCACTTCTCAAAAGTTCTTAAATCTTCTGAAAAATCTCAACTCTTTTTAAAACTTTTTGAAAAACTTGAACACACAAAATCTTTCACAATTTTAAATGGAACTCAGCCTTAGCATTTAACACAACACACAAACTTTTTAAACTTAATAAAAGGAATTACTCTTGTTTAAACACAAATACCAAACTTCATTAATTTAAAAAAAGGAATTACAATATGCAAATGCTAAAACTGGAACAAAGGTAAGGGTTCACATGCGACACCCTTATATACTAAGCTATAGAATAATCTAGATGGTAAAACCCTAGTTTCTGAAATCTCTAAAGTGCCCTTGGAATTTGACTGAAATCTTGGTAAAAAATCGCATCTTGTGAGTCTTGTTGGTGTCATGTGAAGATGCCAGGTTGATGGAATGATCTGGGTCGTCTATTAAGCCTTGGGGACCAAGTAGAAACATCCAACCGTTTAAATTGTCGGGTTTAGGGTTTGGGAATGAAAGTGACGCAGCAGGGGAGGTCCCTACTGCTCACATGGTTGTGTTGGGGAAAGGGGTTTTGAGTGGGATAGGATGAGGGTAAAGTGAATTACCCATCTGGAGTATTTGGGGTAAAACCCCTTTGTTTTGGGTTTGATTTAATCTGGGTGAGTTAGGGTTCTAGGGGTGATTAAGAAAAGGTTTAATCCATTTTTGGTAATGATTTGTTTAAAAATTGTGTTTGGGTGGGAAAAATGGTTGACCGTTTGACCCTGGCTAATTAATAAACTAAAACCGGGTTGTGGGTTTGGGTGTATAATGGGTAGGGTATGGGTATTTGGGTGGATTGTGACGTGGCAAGTGCTGGTTGGGTGAATGGGTTTGGTAGTTTGGCAGATTTGGTCCCCAATCTTTCCATTTTCTTTCTCTTTGTAAATAATGCCCATCAACGTTTGTTTTACTTATAACAACTTTTGCCAAGTTGTCATTTTTGGCACAAAACCTTTAAAAACTTTTTCCAAGGGTTTCTTTTGTATATTCTTCAAATTTCAGGGACTGGTCTTGTAATATCTTCAAACAATAAGGACTATTCTTGTACATTTGACATTTGGAGGGTCAATTGTGACAAGTTCTTCAAAGATGAGGGGACATTCTTTCCAATTCTTCAAACTTCAAGGGTCATTTTGCAAAATTCCAAACTTGGGCCCGGTTCATTGTGCGACTTCGTTTCCCGTGTTCGTTTTTGAATGATTCTTGTGATCTTTTGCCAATTCCTCAATATCCGTACCTAAAAATACACAGGTAACAAACACGAGCATATATTTGGTATATTTGATGATATTTAATGCAATTAAAGGCCGTTTTGGACGATGAGACCATGTATAAAAGCAGTCTCATCATTCCTCAACCGTTATACACAAAAAATTACCACCCGCGGCGGCATTAAGATAATCCCTCTCATGATCATTAAGTCCATTGTAAAACGTGTCAATTTGATGCAAGTCGGAAAAACCGTGATGAGGACACTCATGTAACATTTCCTTAAACCTATTCAAAGCCGTTGAAAAACTCTCATTAAATTCTTGTGAAAATTTTGAAATCTCATTTTTCAAATGCGTAGTCTTAGAGGGCGGAAAAAATTGGTTCACAAACTTTGAAACGAGATCCTTCCACGTCAATATAGAATTGGATGGCTCTTTCTCTAACCAAATTTTAGCGGGCCCCGCTAAGGAATATGGAAAAAGCATCATCTTATTTGAGTCATTAGCAACATCCTTAAATTTGCAAGTGGCGGTAAGACGATTGAATTGGCGGATACGGTTGTGCAGGTTGTCCTTTTCATCACCACGGAATTTGTTGTTTTGGATCATCGAAAACAAACCCGTTTTCACTTCAAAATTCTCCGCAAGGATAGCGGGAATCACAATAGCCTCTCCATAACCCTCGGTGGGTGCTTGAAGTAACTCCATCATAGTTCGATTCGCCATGGTTGGTTCTTCTCTTACGATAGGTTCGTCAATAGGAGACTCCTCACTAGAAAGATTAGGAGTAGGTGTTGACTCCTTTTGGTTTCTTTGTTTACGTGCACGTCTTGCTTGGTTGCGGGTTTGCATAAACGTCACGTACAACGAGGGGATGATCAAATAAGATTCTTTTTGGTGTTTTGTATTTTTCCAATTTTTTATGTGGACTTTGATTGTTTTTACTTTTTTTTTTGGATTTTTGTGATTGTATTAGGTAGACAAAAATCTAAAAATCTCCTCCTTAATCAAATCTCTTGATTAAAGAAGCCTCAAGGAATGAAAATGATCACGTGAAGTGAACGCCTTCGATGACTTTAGAATGTTGGTGGAACACCAAAACGTTCAAGAGGGTTTAATCAAATGAAACCAAGAAAGTATATATGATACTTAGTAATACTTTGGGCGGCAAAACCATCGATTAACTTTCAATCTCAAAATACTCACAAGCAAGCGGGGAAACGAGGCGGCACGAAGCACTTAAGAGCCTTTTTCCTTAGGGTATACTTTATAATACCCGCCTTATACCCACCTTATAGTTTGTATTTTTCAAAATCGAGCTTCACGAAAGTATTTATCTATTTTTGCCTTTTCTTTCTTGTTTGAGATTCGAATACAATGATTGGGTAATGACCTCCCAAGTCAAGGTTGTGATTTCACACTTTTGGAGTACTTGTGAATTTATTGTTCTACGTATACAATATATTAATAATATTCACACAAAAAACGAAAAACCGATAATACGTATTAGTAGAGTGCTGCTAATACAAATACTATTATGGCTATATATAAAAACAACAATTGCCAAATCAAAACACAACACGCCTCCCCGGCAGCGGCGCCAAAATGATAGTTGAGTTTTTACAACCTTGTTTAGGAAAACAAAGGTAATTAGGGTAAGTACACAAGTGATTTAGGAAAACCACAAGTTATGACCCAAAGTGGGGATCGTTCTCTAGGAGGCTTGGTGTGTGTGTTAAGAGATGATTAACTTTGTGATTATATTGATTATGAGAAAAGAAAATAGAAATGAGATTAGAAGAGAATGGCGGTTACGATGATGAATTAAACTAAGACGAAATGTCGTACACGTAAAACCATAAAAAGTAGCAAAATTAACAATTTACCCTAAAAATTCCTAGAAAATTGAAATAAATCATAAATAATGTAATTAGAGTTTAAAAAAAATCAAAAATCACTTAAACCTGTTATTTAATTAAATAATAACTTTTTAATTTTAAAAAAGCCCAAAAAATCAATTTAATTAACAAAAAGTCCAAAATGAGATTTTTTTCAATTTTAAACCTCTAAAATGAGTTAACTAAATTTAAAACTATTTTTAAAAATTTTAAAACTAATAAAAACTATTTAAAAACAATTAAAAACTATTTAAACTTAAAATAATTATAAAAATTAAATTAATGACAATAAAAATACTCTAAAAATTGTAAAATTCCTAACTTAATGTATTTAACCTAAGAAAAATATAAAAACTTGAAAAATATAAATTTTAATTTTAAATAATAAAATAATAATAAAATAATATTAAAAATCCAAAATTTATAAAAAATTCTAAAAAGTTGCAAACTAGCTTATTTTAACCTAATAAACACAGAAATGAAGTTGAAATTACAAAATACCCCTAATGGGCCTAGAATGGGCCAAAAGTCCAAACAGTTAGCTTAATGGGCTTATTAAGGCCCAATAAGAAAAATGTTGTCCAAATAAGCCCAAAAGCTCCTATCTGACTCAAAATTTGATTTTAAACACAAAACTCTGAAGGCCCAAAAGCTGAAAATGAGTATAAGCTAGCTTATTTCAAAGCAGCTTATTCTTAATGGGCTTTTTGGCCCATTAAGCTATAAGCTGATGCCATAAGCTCAAATTAGACACACAAGCTTCTTTTAGTTACTTAAGAGTTCTATAAAAAGAAAATTGGAAAAAGCACAAGGAATAAGCCTGAAAAAGCAATAAGCTATCTTCACAAAACGACAAAATAGTCGTTTTCGAGTTCTAGGCCACCCCAAGAGCTGATTCAACTTTCAAAAGCTTTTAAATGACTTAACTAAGCTTAATCAACAAAAAGTTTTTCAATAAGCACACTCAATAAGCTAGACTAAGCAGATAAGCACTTAATTTAAAGTCAACTTTATGAGTTTTCTAGCAAAAAGTCAAAGCTAAGGTCAGATAAGCTCCAGTTCAAACAAATGGGTCAAATGAGGAAGATTGATCACAAAAAGTAAGTTGTTGCAAGTCTGGATAAGCCAATATGGCTTATTAATAAGCTGAATGCAAAATTACACTAGCAGGGGCTAGTTTTGGTGTCTGAGCAGTTGAAACTTTTTCCACTGCTTGAATTAATTGACTTTTTATCTTATATGACTTTTTTGTGGATTCAAGTTATAAACAAGGCACCCTTGTGATCAGTGAATCACAAGGAGTCAGAAACAACAAAGGAATCACAATCAAAATCAGCCAAAGAGTACAGCTAATTCAAAACATCACCAGATCTAGCCCAGACATGAACAATAAGCAGTAATGAACTTATAAGCTGTTTAAGCAAATTTCAGCCAACCAAATTGTACCAAAAATCATACACAAGCTATAATAAACTGAAATGAACAAGTTTAAACAGGTTTCATGCAATGGTTCAAGGTCTAGATCAAGATTCAAGCACAATAAGGTTACTGATGAACACTAACAAGCAGGTTTTTACTTTTGCTGATGTACTTGACCAACAAGCCAAATTCAAACACTTAGATCTCTTAGATAGGTTATGAAAACTTTGATTTAACATCTTTTATCCCTAAACATGCATATACTATAAGTATCACCAAAGTTTTAGGTCAAAAATAGTCAAAATCAATAAGCTATAGTACAATCTTTGATTCAAGGTTTTAAACCCAATAACTTGCAGGTTTTAGTTCTCAACCAAGTAAATAACAGATAACAAGCATAAACAACAACTTTCAACAACACAATAGCAACCTATGATCTTAAATAGATAACCCTAAACACCCCTTATCTTTTTCAAATCAGATTTAAACAAGTATAAGTGTATTCCAAGACTACCCAAGCCCAATCAAACACATAAACAGATGTAATATGCAGTATTGAACAAGATTAGACCATAAATTCCACAAGAACACAAGTAACACACAAAATCACCAGAAATCAAGATTTTAAGCAGATTTTGAGTAGAAAGGTGCAAACCTCATGGATTTACATCCACACCCACGAATTTTGAGCTTATGTGCTAGCAAGAACAAGCACAACCTTCCACAAACAACCCTGCTAAGATTCAACAAGGTTAGAAGCAAAAAATTCATTAACAGAAAGTGACCTTTTGGAAAATAAACTTGATTAATGCAACTCTTGTACCCCACACTTGATTATCCCCAAGTTATAAGCTTCACCACACCTTGATATCACAATATCAGTGTGCTATGATCAGCTTATAGCCCAAAAATTCCAAGGTGTACCAAGAACTTAGCAAAATATCAAATTTTGATCCTTTGTGCAATTTCTTGCACAAGGTTTAAAACACGTTTTAGGATTCAAGATTAGTTAACATTAAACATAAACAAGCAGTAAAAATGATTGGCACTTGACTTTTCTTCAAAGATTAAACACAATTTATTCAATATGAAACTGGATTTACAGAACTTGAACTAGGAAAAAATCAAGAGCAAAGAAAAAATATAGTATCCTAAGGCCTTTAAATAGGCTTACAAGTGAACTAGGAAAGCTAAAAAACGTGAAACCCTAACTATTGAAGTTCCAGATATGCCCTTGAGGGTTTGAATACTTTGAAGATCATGTGACTTGTTCTTGGCGTTTTGTTGTAGCTGGCAAGGTGTAATTGAATCCAAGGGCTTGTAACAAGCTTAAAAAGTAAGCTTCAATGTGGATGGTTGGATTGCTGTCCAAGTTTTGGCAGTTTACACAAAAGTGTAGCAGGGGAATCTCATGTGGGGTTGATGGGTGATGTGGCAAGTTATTTGTGAGTTGGGTTATAATTAAAGGGTCATTAAATCTGGAGCAGTTGGTGGCTTAATTATAAGTAATTAACAAAACCCCAAATCGTGTTCTTGAGGGAATATTGCTATGTTTAATCTGGTTTTGTGTTTAGAAAACATGTTAAGCGCCAAATTATTAAACTAATCAGGTTAGTTTAATTAGTTGTGAGTGGGATGGTGATGTGGCCAAAAGGTGAGTTCTGATTGGTTGTAAGGGGTGAGTGGGACACGTGTAAGGGGTTGGTTGGTCTATGTTTCTTTCCTTGTCTCCCAGATTTAACCCTCCATCTTTTTAACTCTTTTCACTTGCAAATAAATAAGCCAAATCCGGATTTCCTTTGTTAGCAAAGTTTCCAACTTCACACTTTTGCCCCAAATAGTTTTGTAAAGTATTTTTAGGGGTATTTCTTGCCAATTCTTGATTCTTGAAGGGCTGTTTTGGCATTTTCTTCATTGATAATGGTTTTGACTTGTTTGTTTGACTTCTTGGAGGACTGAATTTGCCATGTCATGATTTATGAGGGACCATTTTTGCCATTTCTTCAAAGTCAAGGGTCCTTTTGGTAATTTGATATTTTTAAAGGACCAAACTTGTAATTTCTTGTAACTTGAAGCTCTTTGTGATATGTTTGACTTTGAGGAGGACTAATATTGACAATTTAGTTTTGTTGAGGGACTAAAATTGCCAATTCTTCAAAGTGGAGGGCCCTTTTTGTAATATTGACAAACTTTAGGGACCGATCTTGTAATTATGAAGATACAAGGGTTTAAAGTGTCAATTCTTCAATATTGGAGGACCCTTCTTGCATAATCTTCAAATATTCAAGGTTTGTCTTGGAAAATCTTCATTAGGGCTTGGTTCATTGTGCGGCTTTGTTTCCCGTGTTCGTTTTTGTATGATTCTTGTGATCTTTTGTCATTTTCTCAATATCCGTACCTAAAATATACAAGTAACAAACACAAGCATATATTTGGCCATTTTCATGATATTTAATGCATTTAAAGCCCTTTTTGGAAGATGAGACTATGTATAAAAGCAGTCTCATCACTACGGGTGCGTATGTCTCGTCATTATCAATACCTTCTTGTTGATTATAGCCTTGAGCTACAAGTCTAGCCTTGTTACGAGACACAACACCATTCTCGTCTAACTTATTCCTATATACCCATTTGGTTCCTATGATGGTCGAACTTCTAGGTGGAGGAACAAGTTCCCAAACATCATTAGCAATAAACTGATTCAATTCTTCTTGCATAGCGATGACCTAACTCTCATCCACCAGAGCTTCTTTAACATTCTTTGGTTCAATCAAGGAGACGAAACAAAAGAAGTTACTTTGATTTTGGACTTGAGATCTTAGGGTCCTTTAATTTAATTCGCCTATGATGTTATCGAGAGCATGATCCTTTGACTCCTTAATGGTTACTCCCTTTTCAACACTAAGGTCTTCAACTCACATGTTTCTAACATCTTTGGCATTAACTATGTCTATTTCATCCAAGTCATCATCTACCAAAGGTGGTGTCTTAGATGAAGGAGGGTGTTAATGCAATGATGCCTAAGAACGTTACTTGCATTTTTCAGGCTCGCTTTGTTTTGATTACGACAATATGTAAAAACAAGCATTTACGAAAACAATGAAAAATGAATTCTTGAGTTCAAGTATTTTTTATTTTAACCATTATCACTTAAGGTATGAACACACAAGTAATTATACTAATTAAGTGATCAAGGATTTAATCTTTTCTTAACACTCACTTTTTATTAAGTGTGACAAAGTTTTATTATTCAACTTCCTTTTTAAGAAAATGTTTTATTAAATTAATTATTTGAAAGTATGAAATTTGAAAATGGCATATTCTATCTTGGTTTGGAATATCCTTTCAGGATATTTTAATCCCCAGATTTGATCCAACCCACTAAAAGATAAAAGGGAGCGGACTCTACGTCAGCGGTTCCTTAGCGCCTATGGCAGTTCCATATCGATAAGGAACCGCGGGCTGCAATAAAGAACCGCGGGCAGATATAGCCGTTGGACATTTGTCTTATAAATAGTAGACCATTCTCAGACTTTTAATCCACCTCTTTTGCACATAAACTTTCAGATTCTTACATACTTCTTAAATCACTCATATCCTTGATTATTTGTTTGATTACTACTTGTTTAGAAGTGAATCTTTCTCCTCCCATCTTTTCCTCTCAAAGTGCAAAGAGAAGAACACTATCATTGTTGAAGTGTTGTGTCTACCTCAAAGATCTATTGAAGATCCAAACTTATTTATTCATTGTTGTGTCAATGTTGTGAAGATCCAAGTAGTTATGTCTATTTGGAAGTTGTGTATGTATTAGGGTTAATACTTAGTCCTCAAAGTATATTGGTGTAGATTGGTCCTAGCTAAGATTAGGGCTCGACTTTTAGCTTAGAGTCAAAAATTGGTTAAGCGACGTTGTGTATGGTTTCTCCACCTTAAGGAGCTTGTTGATTAGTGAACTCTTGAGTAAGGAGTACTCGAGGAGTGGAGTAGGAACGAGGAGAGAGCTTCGTTGCCGAACCGCTATAAATCATTGGTGTTTGGTTTGATATTTCTTTCCCTTATCTATTTACATTCTTTATTATTTATACTTGTGATTATTAGTTTAGTTGCATTATACATTATTTATTCTTTATACTTGTGATGATTAGTTTGTTGCACTATACCTTGTTCAATTGTGTATAAGAAGATTTCACATAAATACTCAAGCTTAAGTTTTTGAAAAGGGATTTTTAAAACTAAACTTTAACAAGCAAATTTAAGAAACTATTCAACCCCCCCCCCCCCCTCTAGTTTCTACAATTGGTATCAGAGCGTGGTTGCTCAAGACTTTTTAAAATATATTGTATTTTAAAACTTGAATCGATCTACGGATTCCAACAAGTATCTAGAAGTGCAATCCATGCAAAGACCACCTCTTTTTGAAACCGATAGTTTTATTTATTGGAAAAATAGGTTTGAGACTTATGTGAAATCAAAAGATTTAGATCTTTGGCATGTTATTACCAATGGTGACTTTTTTCCATTTCAATATAATGAAGTTTCTAAAAGTAAGGAGATAGTTACTTTTAATAAAGCTAATGATGATACTAAAAGAAAACTTGCTAAAAACAATGAAGCTAAAATGATGATTTATAATGCTTTACCAAAGAAAGAGTACAAAAGGATTTCTATGTGTGAAACCGCTAAAGACATTTGGAATACTCTTTTAGTAACCCACCAAGGTAATAGCCAAGTAAAAGTAAGTAAAATCGATCTTCTTGTTCAACAATATGAACAATTTGTCATCTTAGAAGATGAAACCATAGATAGTGCATTTGCTAGATTTAACACTATTATTACTAGTCTAAAAGCACTTGATGAAGGTTTTTCTAGCAAGAACAATGTTAGGAAGTTTCTTAGGGCGTTGCATCCCAAATGGAGATCTAAAGTCACGGCGATTGAAGAATCAAAGGATCTCGCCAAATTATCACTCGATGAACTCATTTGTAACTTGAAGGTTCATGAGATGATAATTTTGAAGGACTCAGAAATGGTGAAAACTAAGAGTGAAAGAAAGTCTCTTGCACTAAAAGCCAAGAAGGCATAAAGTGATCATGAAAGTTCCTTGAATAGTGATGATGAGGAATATGCTTTGGTGGTTAGAGACTTTAAGAAGTTCTTCAAAAGACGAGGTCAATACTTGAGGAAACCAAACAACAACAAGAAACCCTTCTTCAGAAACCGATTTGCCAAAGAGGATAAAGGCGATAGGAAATGCTTTAGATGTGGTGATCCAAATCATTTCATTGGTGATTGTCCTAAGATTTCACGTGACAAGAACTACACGGTGTTCGTTGGAGGTTCATGGAGCGATAGCGGTGAAGATGTTGATGACAACCCCAAAGATGAGAAGTGTCTCATGGCTCACACTTCTAAAGAGACATGCTTGGGAATGATCTAGAGCCCGACGAGTGGATTAAGGATAGTGGTTGTTCTAAACACATGACGGGTAATCGAAGTTTGTTCTCACACTACAAAGCATATGATGGAGGTAACATTACATTCGCTAGTAATAGACGTGGTAATATCATTGGCTAGGGTACTGTCTCTCTTGACTCTATGACTATAGAAAACGTAGAGCAAGTAGATAACTTAGGTTTTAACCTTCTAAGTATAGGTCAAATTTGTGACAATAAGTGTAAGGTCATCTTTTCGGAATATGACAATGAAATCGTAAAAGATGGAAAACTAATTGGAAAAGGTGTTAGAAAGCATGGGCTTTATGTCATGAAGGTTAATAGAAAGTAAAAGGACAACTTATGTCTAGAGACTTTTGATGATAGTTCTACTCTTTGGCATAGGATTAGGCCACACTTATATGCGTTTAATTCAATCTTTAGTCTCTAAGGAGTTGGTAAGACATCTCCCCAAGATGAAGTTTGATAGTCACTTTTGTGATGCTTGCAAAATTGGGAAGCAAGTTCACTCAAGTCACAAAGCCAAGAATTTGGTTTCGACCTCTCGGTGTTTAGAGATCTTACATATGGATCTCTTTGGACCTTCCGCCATACGGAGTTTTGGAGGTAACCTTTATACCCTAGTTATAGTTGACGACTACTCTAGATTCACTTGGACTAGATTTTTGGCGTCTAAGAATGAAGCTTTCGATCACTTCGAAACCTTTAGTCAAAGAATTCAAAATCAACTAGGATGTTCAATTGTCTCTATTAGGACGGATCATGGTAGGGAATTTGATAATGAAGTGAAATTTGGTGCCTTTTGTGAAGCTCATGGTATTACCCATAACTTCTCGGCTCCTCGCACTCCACAATCAAATGGGTAGTTAAAAGGAAGAATAGGACCATGCAACAGATGAGTAGGACGATGTTAAATGAGAAATCTTTTCCTCAAAATTTTTGGTGTAATGCCGTGGACATATCGACTTACATTCTCAACCGAATTCTTATTCGACATTTTTCTAGGAATGACCCCCTATGAGATTCTTAAAGGTAAGAAGCCCTCATTGGAATACTTTAGGGTGTTTGGAAGCAAGTGCTTCATTCTCAACACCAAAAATTACCTTACTAAGTTTGACCCAAAGTCTTACGAAGGTAACTTTTTAGGTTATTCTCAAACTAGCAAAGCCTACATAGTCCTCAATAGAACCTCGGGTGTAATTAAAGAATCACTTAACGTGACATTTGATAAAACCCCACCTTCATTTAAGACACCACCTTTGGTAGATGATGACTTAGATGAAACAGACATAGTTAACTCCAAAGATGTTAGAAACATAGGAGTCGAAGACCTTAGTGTTGAAAAGGGAGTAAACATTAAGAAGTCTAAGGATCATGCTCTTGATAACGTCATAGGAGAATTAAATCAAAGGACCCTAAGATCTCAAGTCCAAAATCAAAGTAACTTCTTTTGTTTCGTCTCCTTGATTGAACCAAAGAATGTTAAAGAAGCTTTGATGGATGAGAGTTGGGTCATCGCTATGTAAGAAGAATTGAATCAATTCATTGCTAATGATGTTTGGGAACTTGTTCCTCCGCCTAGAAGTTCGACCATCATAGGAACCAAATGGGTATATAGGAATAAGTTAGATGAGAATGGTGTTGTGTCTCGTAACATGGCTAGACTTGTAGCTCAAGGCTATAATCAACAAGAAGGTATTGATTATGACGAGACATACGCACCCGTAGCTAGATTAGATTCCATTAGAATACTCTTAGCTTACGCTTGTCCTTTAAACTTTAAGCTTCAACAAATGGATGTAAAGAGTGCAGTTCTTAACGGATTGATCAATGAGGAGGTATATGTGGCTCAACCTCCCAGCTTCATTGATTTTGAGAAACCGGATCATGTTTACAAGCTTAAGAAAGCTCTTTATGGTCTCAAACAAGCACCCAAAGCTTGGTATGATAGACTTAAAGCGTTTCTTGTAAAACATGAGTATACCATGGGGATGGTAGAGAATACACTATTTACAAAGAAGAAAGGTTCTCACCTCATTATCGTACAAATATATGTTGATGACATTATATTTGGTTCAACTTGTCAATCATTGTGTGATGACTTTGCTAAAATTATGCATGACGAGTTTGAAATGAGTATGATGGGAGAATTTAAATTCTTTTTAGGACTCCAAATTAAACAAATGGACGATGGTGTTTTCTTTAATAAATCCAAGTATGTTAAAGAAATGCTAAAGAAATTTGGATTAGAAGACTCTAGACCAATGAAGATCCCTATGGCCTCGGATACTAAACTCACCGTAGATGATGATTGTGAGTCGGTAGACAACACCAAATATAGAGGTATGATTGGTAGTTTGTTGTACCTAACGGCAAGTCGACCAGATATCATGTTTAGTGTTTGCCTTTGTGCTCGCTTCCAAGAGGCTCCCAAAACCTCTCACCTTGAAGCGGTTAAGCGTATCTTCCGATACATTAAGGGCACTATACATTTAGGATTATGGTATCCTAAAGGGACCGGCGTAGAAACCATTGTCTACGCGGACTCGGATCATGCGGGAGACTATGTGGACCGGAAAAGCACTAGTGGAGATTGTACCTTCATGGGTTGTTGTTTAACTTCTTGGTTCTCAAAGAAACAAACCGCTCTTGCTATATCCACCATGGAAGCCGAGTATGTGAGTGCCGGTAAAGCTTGTCAACAAGCTCTATGGATGAAGCAAGCGCTTGTTGATTACGTGATTTCTCTTGATGATGTTCCCATCATGTGCGACAACAAGGGTGTAATAGACCTTAGCAAGAATCCCGTGCAACATTCGCGAACTAAGCACATAGAGATTCACCACCATTTTCTTTGGGATAATGTTCAAAAGGGGAACATTTCGATAGAGAAGGTACCCTCGGTAGAAAACTTATCCGATATCTTCACTAAGCCACTTAAGAGGGAACCTTTTAATTACTTGCGTCTAGGTCTAGGCTTATTGGAACATATTCCTTAATTGTGCATTCTTATTATCTTTTATCTTTTGAGTCTTTTATTTCTTTGAGTTCTTAATTTTAATAAACTTTTTTTTTGGAAAACTTCTCTTCTTTTTCCAAATTCTTAAAGCTTTTTTGAAAATGGTCGAGAAATATTTTTGCATTGTTAATTCAATCTAAAAACGTTTTTCATAGCTTCTTGCTATTCATAATGAGCTTACATAATTCATATGTATGGGTCTCTCAAATATAGAAAGAACAAAAGAGAACTATGGAGGATCATTGTGTCATGACCTTGTGTCTAGTTCTACACACCTCCTACATTGATTTTATTAAGAAATCTATGTATTTTGGTCTAAACCTTGTTTGGTGAGATCTTGTGTGTTTTCTTTTTCTATCTTTGCTTCTTAGCATATCCCCATGATTAGTTAGACTAGAAAAACAGGATTTGCTGAATTGGAAAATCCTCCATCATCACCAAACTCAACCCACTGTGGGCGGTTCTTTATTGATACCACGGTTCCCCAGTGATAAGGAACCACTGGCTGATTTAAGGAACCGCACCCAATACCTTTCTTTTCGGGAATTCCTGAAACTCCAGATTTGTTCCAACACTTTTTGGAATCTTTGTTTCAACCCTTTGACCTCCCACAAATTATCTTGGACTTTCTCTATATAACCTTAAGCATTTTTCATTCTTTCTCAAAACAAAATGTCTTATTCCTCAAATGAAAGCTTTGATTCTCTTCCTTTCTCTCCAATTGCTTTCAACCCCAATTCACCCAAGAACACTCAAAATCACATCTCTTCTCCTTCTAAGAATGGTGATTGTGGAACTTCTTATCTTCCACCACTAGCCTTTAGTGTTCTACCTCCTTCACATGATAATGTCATGCATCATGAAACATATTGTCAATATCAACATCTTGCTATGGCTCACATATATGAGGAGTTGCATTACATCAAGAGTCTCTTAATTAAACCTCCTCTTTAATATAACTATGAGATCTCTACCAAGCCACCACCTCCTCCTTCCGCCACTACCTTGTCTTTTATCTTAGCATTGGTTGCTTATCTTCAAGACATCTAGTTCAAGCAAATCTTAGAGTTCTAGCTTAACTATGATTAGATTTATGCTTTTTATTTTGGCTTGTGGTTGTGTCACATACATCTTTGTATGATTTATTTCCTTGTATCTTTTATCATGTTTTATTTTAACATGACTTATCTTGGATCTTTTGTTTCTTATTTTTTTTGTGTGTGATCTTTGCTATTATCTTCTTGGGTGTCTCTTCTATTCTACTAACCCTTCTATGTAGCTTGTCACCATATTTTGATTCCTTGATGCCCCAAGCAAAGGGGAGTAAGCACCAAGGGGGAGCATTTGTAAAGTCCGGTTCTTTTCTTCTTCAAAGACTTTTGCAACCTTTTTACGACAATATGTAAAAACAAGCATTTCCGAAAACAATGAAAAACGAATTCTTGTGTTCAAGTATTTTTCATTTCAACCATTATCACTTTAGGTATGAACAAACAAGTAATTATACTAATTAAGTGATCAAGGATTTAATCTTTTCTTAAAACTCACTTTTTATTAAGTGTGACAAAGTTTTATTATTAAACTTTCTTTTTAAGAAAATGTTTTATTAAATTAATTATTTGAAAGTTTGAAATTTGAAAATGGCATATTCTATCTTGGTTTGTAATATTCTTTCAGGACATTTCAATCCCCAGATTCGATCCAACCCACTAAAAGACAAAAGGGAGCGGACTCTACGCTGGCGGTTCCTTAGCGCCTACGGCAATTCCTTATCCATAAGGAACCGCGGGCTGCAATAAAGAACCGCGGGCAGATATAGCCGTTGGACATTTATCTTATAAATAGTGGACCATTCTCAAACTTTCAATCCACTTCTTTTGCACATAAACTTTCAGATTCTTACATACTTCTTAAATCACTCTAATCCTTGCTCATTTGTTTGATTACTACTTGTTTAGAAGTGAATCTTTCTCCTCCTATCTTTTCCTCTCAAAGTGCAAAGAGAATAACACTATCATTGTTGAAGTGTTGTGTCTACCTCAAAGATCCATTGAAGATCACAACTTATTTATTCATTGTTGTGTCATTGTTGTGAAGATCCAAGTAGTTGTGTCTATTTAGAAGTTGTATATGTATTAGGGTTAATACTTAGTCCTCAAAGTATATTGGTGTAGATTGGTCCTAGCTAAGATAAGGGCTCGACTTTTAGCTTCGAGTCGGAAATTGGTTAAGCGACGTTGTGTATGGTTTCTCCACCTTAGGGAGCTTGTTGATTAGTGAACTCTTGAGTAAGGAGTTCTCGAGGAGTGGAGTAGGAACGAGGAGTGAGCTTCGTTTCCGAACCACAATAAATCCTTGGTGTTTGGTTTGATCTTTCCTTCCCTTATCTCTTTACATTCTTTATTCTTTATACTTGTGATTATTAGTTTAGTTGCATTATACATTCTTTATTCTTTATACTTTGTGATTATTAGTTAGTTGCACTATACCTTGTTCATATTGTGTATAAGAAGGTTTCACATAAATACTCAAGCTTAAGTTTTTTAAAAAGGATTTTTAAAACCAAACTTTAACAAGCAAATTTAAGAAACTATTCAACCCCCCCTTCTAGTTTCTATAGAGGGGTTTCATCAAAAGTCACGTTAAGTGATTCTTCAATTACACCCGAGGTTCTATTGAGGACTATGTAGGCTTTGCTAGTTTGAGAATAACCTAAAAAGATACCTTCATAATACTTTGGGTCAAACTTAGTAAGGTAATCTTTGGTGTTGAGAAAGAAGCACTTGCTTCCAAACACCCTAAAGTATTCCAATGAGGGTTTCTTACCTTTAAGAATCTCATAGGGGGTCATTCCTAGAAAAGGTCGAATAAGAATTCGGTTGAGAATGTAAGTCGATGTGTCCACGGCATTGCACTAAAATTTTTGAGGCAAAGATTGCTCATTTAACATCGTCCTAGTCATCTCTTGGATGGTCCTATTCTTCCTTTTAACTATCCCATTTGATTGTGGAGTGCGAGGAGCCGAGAAGTTATGGGTAATACCATGAGCTTCATAAAAGGCACTGAATTGCACTTCATTATCAAATTCCCTACCATGATCTGTCCTAATAGAGACAATTGAACATCCTAGTTGATTTTGAATTCTTCGACTAAAGGTTTCGAAGTGATCGAAAGCTTCATTCTTAGACGCCAAAAAGCTACTCCAAGTAATCTAGAGTAGTCTTCAACTATAACTAGGGTATAACGGTTACCTCCATAACTTCGTATGGCGGAAGGTCCAAAGAGATCCATATGTAGGAGCTCTAAGCACCGAGAGGTCGAAACCAAATTCGTAGCTTTGTGACTTGAGTAACTTGCTTCCCAATTTTAGAAGCATCACAAAAGTGACTATCAAACTTCATCTTGGGGAGATGTCTTACCAACTCCTTAGAGACTAAAGATTGAATTAAACGCATATTAGCGTGACCTAATCTCCTATTCCAAAGAGCAGAACTCTCATCTAAAGTCGCTAGACATAAGTTGTCCTTTGACTTCTTATTGACCTTCATGACATAAAGCCCATGCTTTCTAACACCTTTTTCCAATGACTTTTCCATCTTTTACGATTTCGCTGTCATATTCCGAAAAGATGACCTTACACTTATTGTCACAAATTTTACCTATACTTATAAGATTAAAACCTAAGTTATCTACGTGCTCTACGTTTTCTATAGTCATAAAGTCTAGAGAGACCGTACCTTTGCCAATGATATTACCTCGTCGATTACTTACGAATGTAAAGTTACCTCCGTCATATGCTTTGTAGTGCGAGAATAAACTTCGATTACCCGTCATGTGTTTAGAACAACCACTATCCTTAATCCACTCGTCGGGCTCTAAATCGATTCCAAAGCATATCTAGGCAACAACACACAAGATCAAACATTTGGTCCCCAATATGTCATGGGTCCAAAATTGTTAGGTCCAAACATCCCTTGCATTTGGTTGGGATGCATGAACGAAAGAGACATTCGCCATGGGGAAAAGTCTTGTTGTTGAAAATTATTCCAATTCATATGTCCATTTTGTTGTCCATAGTTTCTCCTAGGTATCTGAAACTATGATTTTTTTTACCCTTTTTATTTCTATTTTCGTTCCTCGACTCACTCGAATTGATTTCCAATTAACGTTACGACTTAACTTTGTTTTTGGTAAAATATATATTTGAAATTTTAAAACTAATTTAAAAACTATTTAATAGCAAAACTATTTAAACTAATAAAATCTATTTTGAAACTAATTAAAAGAAAATCTAATAAAAACTTTTATTCTAATTAATTAATTGTCTAAACAATTTTAAAAACTATTTTAAACTAATTTTAATAAAAACTATTTTTAAATAAATCTAATTTAAATTTAGTACTAATTTTAAGGTAAAACAAACTTTTTAAATGAAATCTAATTTTAAAACCAAATTTAAAATCATAAAATAAAACTATTTGAAATAAAAGTAATTTTAAAACTAATTTAAAATTGTAAAAGAAAATTAAGAAAATATATTATTTTTTTTTAACTTTTTATATTTTATAAAAAACTGAATTGTAGAAGAAAACTAAATAAAACTTTTAATAAAAATTAATTAAACTAAAAACTTAATTAAATCTACTTAATTTAAAAACTACCAACTTGAAACTTTCCTATATTAATTAAAAGCTATTAAAACAAACATAAAAAGGTGTCCTAGCTAAATGGTTGGGGTGTTTGACTGTTAGACGAGAGGTCCTGGGTTCGAGTCCCAGCATACCTATATTTTTGCTTGATATTTTTTTGTATATTTTTGGAAAAAAAATCAGATTAACAGATAATGGATCTGTTAAGTATTAACAAATAAGCACAGTTTGAAACCAGAAATAAGCCAAATGACAAATAGTAGCTAAAAGGAATAAGCCAAACTTAAATAAGCACAATCGTAGAAGCAGTTCATAAAATGAGCAGTTAAGCATATAAGATATGAAAACTGAAAACAGATTAAGCTATGTCAATTAAGCAGATGGACCAAATAAGCTAAAGCAAAATTTAAATAAGAAGCAAATAAGTAATAACCTAATAAGCACAAATCCAAATAAGCATATCCAATACCTATGAGACCAATAAGCAGATAAAAGAACTAAGCAAAACCAAACAACTTAAGCAGATCCAAACTCGACTCGAAAAAAAACATAAAACAGATACCTAAATTAAGCAGTTAAACATTAACACAAATTAAGCTATTAATCATTAATAGATCCTACGCAACTAAAACAGATCCAAAAGCATTATAATCCCTAACAGTAACTTAGATTAATAAGCAGTAAACTAAATAACATAAACAGATAAAAGCTAATTTAATCTACTAAACTGAAATTAAAACTTAACAAGAAATTAAGAAAAAGAACAAGCACCTTATGACGAAACCGTTGTGACGAAGGTAGGCGCTGTGCCTCCTTATGAACCGAAGCTAAAACCACCATTAATCATCTCGATCATCATCATAAAACACTCGAACCAAAACAACACTTCTCGAACCAAACAGTTTATATATATATTATTTTTTTTATTTTTTATATTTTTATATTTTTTTTAATTCATACGAATAACCGAATAGTAATTCAACATAAACAGATGCAAGAAATTTAAATGGAAACGAGAATTAAAATAAAACTTCTTTTCATTAATTAAAAAATTAAATTACATAAACTGGAAATTTAAAGGAATACAAAATTAATTCTAAACCTAATTACTGAAAATAAAAATAATGAAAGTAAAAGCTGCCTATTACATGTGAAGAATGGGGGGTTTTATAGGAGAAAACCCACCAAAAACTTCTTGGTTTTTCTTGGTGCCCAAGGAGAAAGATCACAGCCCTTCAATCTTCTTTTTCTCTTTCTTCTCTTCAATCTTGCGGCTGAAATCATTTTGAGTTACGGATTGCAAGAGTGGATTGAATTGATTGGAGGATTTGAAGTTGTGATGTGTATTAACCAATCAAAAAGGGGGGATAAGCCACGTAGGATTCGGATTGAGGACCAATCTCTCCGATTCTTGGGGGGAATCTTATTGGATTTGTATGAATTACTCATTTTTGATAAAAGCCCCAAACTTTATCTTGGTAATTTTTCTGTTTTTGATTAGGGTTTTTGGGAAGTTGGCTGTAAAAATGGGAGAGATGGAAGAGTTGGGTGAAACTTCTTTGTTTCTATCGAAAGGAATAAAAAGAAGGTGTGGGTAAATGGGATTGGGAAAATGTGATAAGTTTAAAACGTGTGATGGGGGGTTGACCGGGCTTGAGGTATTTGACCAAGTATATAAATCTTTATTTCCTCTGTCTGTGTAATTCATGTGGGTTTTGTGAATTTCTTATTCACGTTCCATCTTTGCTTAGCAAATGGGCCTAGCCCAAAATAATTTCTTTCTTCATCCGTCTATTTTGCAAATAGACCAGGAATGGGCTTAAGTACTTTTAAACAAGTATAATTCAACTTCAAATGATCCTTTGAGCCCATTAACTCAAATGTGGGACCCACAAGCCCGTTTTATCTCCATAAATATTAAACCGCTAAAACGAGCTCGACTTCGGCTTTCTTGTTCATTTTCTTCAAACTCGTTTCGGTTTAGCCGGGTTTTCGTGAACTCTTGCACACTTTTGATCTTTTGATTTTGTTTTCGTCTCTTTTTGGACTTTTCTTCAACATTTGACCGTGAAATCCCGTGTTTTCTTTCCTTTTGATCATTTGTACCTATTTGAACACAAAAACACAAAACCACGCGTAATTCTGACTTTTATGACATTGAACATATGATTAGGTCTTGTTTTTCCTTAATTTTAGTGGAAAAAGGATAAGTGTTTACACACTTATTAAATACCCTACACTTGACCATTGCAATGACCCCATGCAATGCATTATTTCAAAGCAAAAAGTTACATTTTTCTCATTATTAATCCATCTCGGCCTTTATTACTATTACTACTACTACTACGATGAAAAGATAAACGCTTAAAAGGAAACAAAAGGTATGACAATTTATTAACTTGAAAATTATTAGATGGAAGAAACTCGTAAAGAAATCTAAGACTTGAATTAGGGCTTTGGTGTCATGAATATTAATCACCCTCAAGTTTCACGTTCCCCATACCAAGCTTAAAAACGAGATCATTGTTTACCATAAGTTAGCACAACTAACACTTACTTATGTGGTTTAATTAATCACTTAGACTCCCTTATTCCTACGGTGTATCTCTTGTATTTTATTTTTGTCTTGAATGATCACGAGGAGGCATTTTTGACTTATTTCGATAATTTATTAAGGCCGAAAATAAAGTGGGACGATTTAATCAATAGTTAGCTAAAGGACAAAATCTTTTAAAACTGCTTCTCGAAACCTCATAAAGTTCATATCTTGGCATAACTCGTTTCACGATTTGAGACCTTTCTCGGACCGATATTTGGTTTGTACTTCAAACTTCAAATATTGAGAGACGATCTTGAAATTATGGTCTTCTCTTCATTTTGGTATACATCTTCATTAGGAGTGAAAGATGCTTCAAACGTTGACCACGACTTCTTCATTTATCCTCTTCTTTATTTAGGATTTTGATATACAACGATCCGCCTCCTTTTTGGACTTGGATCTATTTATCCTCATACCTTGTTAGGGTCTTTTTGGATAGACTTCTCCATGATCTTTAGGGGAGTAATTGCTTCTCGTCGTGTGTCTTGATCCATCATATTGATTTGGGTTAATGATCTTTATAATCTCTTAGGATCTTTAGCAAAAAAAAGTGAATCCTCATGCCTTGTGAGGGCCTTTTTGGACTCGGGTATCCTCATGCCTTGTTAGGGCCTTTTTGGATAAGCCAATATTCGTGTCCCGCTTCAATAAGTTATGCCTTGGCTATGAACTCTAATTAATAACCATCAACTTTTAAACGATCTTGTGCTAGAAGCTAAGTAACTTTTCAAATCGTACAACCTTATTTATTGCAAATATATTTATTAACAAGCGATGGGAGAAAAAGCTCATAACTAACTCACATTAGTTAATGAAAGAATACCAAACTTATAATTAACTCTATCATCTCTCGTTCTCCACAATTTAAAATCTCAAGGAATGAGACTCGTGGATGCTTAGCCTAATAAACCAATTAAGGTCCATATGGTTAAGGATACTAGCTAGAGTAAACTTGGGTAAGTAAACTCGGGTTGAGTCAAAATATTCACGACGGGCCTAATATATCAAAGATATCAAAACTTGTTAAAACCATTTTAGTTATTTATTTATTTATTTTTTTCTTTATTCTTGAAATGAAAAATATAAGATGCGATGATAAAAGGAAACAAAATAAAAGAAAATACTACAAGGCCAAAATAGATCAAAAATTTGAAAAACGTAGAATTTTTTTTTTTTTTAATTTTCCGGTTAAAATGGGGTCAAATTCATGGAAAGGCCCACTAAAATTCGATAGAAGTCCCCCTACACTTAATATAAACATTGTCCTCAATGTTTAAGCATGTGGCAGAATAAACTCTCCTACACTTAGGACATTGAGTACGTTGTTTAAAATCGAGCTAAGGAAAGGACAACTAAAGTGATTACAATTATTCGTTTTATTTATATACAAGATTGAATCACAATAGCAAAAACTTATCGAAGGAACCGGGTACATGGGTAACACGGGAACACGGGTCGCGTCAAAAGTACCAAAAGTGGATCATTAAAGCACATGTCCCTGCACAATCACAACACAAACAACCTACTTGGCTCCCCCTACACTTATTGGTGAAAATGGGTGAAAAGGGTAAAAAAAATCTAACCTAGTTAAACGATGCTTGATTTATTTATCACGAGTCTCTAGCTCAACTCGAATTCCCGAATATCATCATTCAAATGGGAAAATCATGGAAAACTGAGATTTCCAAGGGAGGAAAATCTCTCCATGATAAAGGGTGAAACAAAGTCATATAAGGAATACCCCATAAAAATCCACCCGGGTCAAACACATAATTTCCATCACAAAAGGAAATAAACCCCGAGGTGGTACGCAAGTCATAGAAAAGTGGGGTATCCTTAGGCAAAAGTCTCTTACAAGGAAAGATAAGGTGGTATGGCAATGAAAGCACAAAAGTCTCTATTCCCGGATCAAACACCGGTTCCTTAATGGGAAAATAGCAAGAGGTGTTGACATTTAAGCTCAAAATATCATCAAAATCCATAGTGGGAAAGTCATCCTCTTCCAAACTTGATGTGAAAACATAAGTATCGTCGGAGTCATAGGAAAATTCTTCCTCATGAGGAAAATAGGTATTTAGAAAGATATCTAAATCCTCCTCAAATGGAATAACCTCTAAAGTAGGTATGATCTCTAAGAGTGGAGGATCCTCCTCAAAATTCATGACTTCTAAAATTGGAGTATAAAAGTCAAAATGAGTTTCCATGGAAGAATCACTCGTAGAGATATGAGGTGTATTAAAGCTCATGGGGTGGGTCATCAAAAGTAATGAGATCACTTAAGGAAGTGTCATCATAATAGGTATCAAAGATTGGGGTATCATAAATGGGTGGGTCAAAAGTGGGTGGGTCAAAAGACGAGTCGTCTAAGCCGAAGATAGTGTGATCACTTGAAGAAGTGTCATCACTATCGGTGTCATAAATAGGAGTTTCAAAAATTTGAGGCTCTAAGGGAAGGGATGAGTTTATCACAAAATCATTTTGATTAGACTTTCCAATTCCAAAAGGATTAATAAAAATCTCGTCATTATCATATTTAAGAACATCAATCATATTGACCGACTCTTTTCCATTTGATTTTGTTGTGATTTTTCCCATTTTAAAAACTTGTTGTTCATCCCGAACCCTAAGAATTAACTCCCCTTCGGCCACATCAACTAAGGCTCTTCCGGATCATAAGAATGGTCTACCAAGTATTGACGGAATACGAGGATCCATCTCATAGTCGACGACGACAAAGTCCACGGGAAAAGTGAATGTACCAACTTGAACAAAAACGGCTTCGGCAATACCAACGGGGTATGCGAGAGTTCGATTAGCTAAATCTAAAGTCATACGAGTCGGTACAAGGTCGGGTAAGGACAATTGTTTCCAAACCGAAAGTGGCATAAGATTAATGCTAGCGCCGAGATCCGCTAAAGCCATACAATCATCAATTTGAGGAAACGAGCAAGGTAACACGAATCGTCCGGGATCTCCTAGCTTTTCGGGAAGCTCTTTGAGAAGAACCGCGGAACAATTCTCATTTAAACGAGTGTTCACAAGCTCAACCATTTTTTCTTTCTTATTAAGCAAATCTTTAAACATTTTCACAAATTTTGGCATTTGAGCAAGTGCTTCAATAAGGCTTATGTTAACATTCACATTGGAAATCATTTTCAAAAAGTTAGAGACATGAACTTCATCTTTGGTGAGCACTTTAGCCTTGCCTAACCTAGATGGATAAGGAATATTAGGCTTAGACTTAGAAGGTAGAGAAGGAGAAGGACTCACTTCTTGAACAACCGTAGGAATAGGCTCTTTCGGGAATGGAGGACTAGAACTAGGAGTGGTAGTGGGGGAAATCACCGGAGGGGGAGTAGGATTACTCATTATGACCTCCGGGCCTTGTCTCTCCTTTATGAGCGAAGAGATGTGATGAGACTGCTTTTATACATAGTCTCATCTTCCAAATAGGGCTTAAAATGCATTAAATATCATCAAAATACCCAAATATATGCTTGTGTTTGTTGCTTGTGTATTTTAGGTACGAATATTGAGAAAATGACAAAAGATCACAAGAATCATGCAAAAACGAACACAGGAAACGAAGCCGCCCAATGAACCAAGCCCTAATGAAGACTTTCCCAAGATCAACCCTTGAAAGAAGATTTGAAGAATTATGAAGAAGGGTCCTCCATTTATGAAGAATTGACACTTTATACCCTTGTATCCTCATAAATACAAGTTTGGTCCCTAATGTTTGTCAAAATTACAAAAAGGACCCTTAACTTTGAAGAATTGGCAAGTTTAGCCCCTCAACAAAGCTAAAGTATCAACCAATATCATCCACAAAGTCAAATACATCATGAAGTCCTTCAAAGTACAAGAAATGACAAGTTTGGTCCTTTGAAAATTCCAAAATTACACAAAGGACCCTCAACTTTCAACATTTGGAAAAAGTGGTCCCTCAATCATCAAGACTTGGCAATTTCAGTCCTCCAAAATATCAATTATGCAAGTCTAGACCATTATCATTGAAGAAAATAGGAAACCAGCCTTTGAAGAATTCAAAAATGGCAAGAATTACCCCTGATTTCACTTTGTAAAAGTTTTGGGCCAAAAATGCAAAGTGTGTAAAAGTTGTTAAGGCATAAATGGGCGTTGATAGAATTTTCAAGTGAAAAGGCAAGAAGAAAAGAGTTAAGGGACCAAAAAGGGGCAGACAGGATTCTTACCTAGGCCAGTGAGGGGGTGACACGTGCCCCACTCACTTAAACCCACCAATTCCCTTCCACCCTTTGTCCACCTCAGCTATCCACCCACAACTGAATTAACAAACCCTTAATTAAATATTTAATTAAGGGCGCTAAACACCTATTTAAAAAAGCAAACGGATTAAAACCTTGTTCTTGGTGTTCTTCACACAATTTGGGGATTATTGACTAAACAAGAATTAAGCAGCCATCACCTCCAGATTTAAGATTAAGTGGATACTTAACACAACCCAACCTTAAACATGGACACCTCATCACCCCATTTGTCTCCTTGTGACTCCCCTGCTCCACACCCATGCATACTGCCAAAAAGATGGCCACAATCCAACGTCCCACATTCATGCTTACTTTCTAAGCATCTTATGAGCCATTTGATCACACCTTCATGCCAGCTATCACCACATACGTCCAAGAATCAGTCACATGAAGCTAATGAGTTTAAATTTTCAAGAGGGCATTTTGGGGACTTCAGCAACATTAGGGCAACATTTTTATGCTTTCTAGTAGCTCATGTATGCCTATATAAAGGCTTAGGGTTCCAACATTTAGGCTTTGCTTTTGATTTTTCCTTGTTCAAGTTTCTGTACATCCTATTTTCAAAGTTTAATGAAATTGAGTTTGAAATCTTGAAGAAAAGTCATTGGCTAATCTTATTTTTTGCTTTCATTTGTTATATTCTTGTTAGTTCTTGAAGTTCAAAACCTGTTTTCCAAAGAGGAGTGTGCAAAAGTTTGCATATTTCCTCATTTTCTTGATATTTTGCTAAGTCTTGTTCCAATCTTGGAATTCTTGGGCTATAGGGCTGATCATAGCATCCTAACTGAGTTGGTTAAGGTGTGGTGAGGCTTATAACTTGGGGATAATCAAGTGTGGGGTAACAAGTTTGCATCAATCAAGTTTTCCAAAGTTTCTGATTTTTATGATATTGTGCTTAACCCTTGTTCAATCTTAGCAGGCTTATTGTGGAAGCTTGTGCTTGTTCTTGCTAGCACATAAGCTCAAAATTCGTGGGTGTGGATGTACATCCATGAGGTTTGCATACTTAATCTCAAAATCTGCCTAAATTGTGATTTTTGGTGATATTTGTATGAAACTTGTGTTCTTGTGAATTTTGTGGCTTAAATCTGCTTGAATCTGTTTATCTTACTTGTTTTAGTGTTAATTGATGCTTTGTTGGTCTGAAATCTCACTTTACCTTTGAAAAATTTGATTTGGAAAAGATAAAGGGGTGTTTGGGTCTTCTGGTTTGTGCTTGCATCTTGTTATTGTGTTGTTAAGTTGTGTTGTTTATGCTTTGTATCTGCTATACCTTTGTTTGAGAGTGTTTTGCTGCAAGTTTCTGAGTTTTTAACCTTGAATCAAACAAATTGCTATATCTTGTTGAGTTGACTGATTTTTGACCTAAAATTTTGGGAAAACCTAGATTTTATGCATGTTTAGGGATAAAAGCTGTTAAAACATCATTAATATAACCTGTTTGAAAGATTTGGAGTGTTGAAATTGGCTTGTGTGTCATATACATCAGCAAAAGTAGAAACTGCATGTGTTAGTGTTCATCAGTAACTTACATTGCTTGAATCTTGCTTAATTCTTTGAACCAGTGCATGAAACCTGTTTAGACTTGCTTATTGGAGTTTATTATAGCTTGTGTGTGCATTTGGTTGAATTTGGCTGGCTGATTTGTGCTAAAACTGCTCATAAGTGCTTAACTGCTTATTGTTCATGTCTGTATCATGTCTGATGATTAATTGATTAAACTGTATCAATTGGGTGTTAGTGATTGTGTTATTTTGATTGTGATTGACTCCTTTTGATCCAAAGATCATTTGGGTGCCTTTGTGAAATCTGAATCCAAGAAAAAGTCACTAAAGACAAAAAGTCAAAATAGTCAAGCAGTGGAAAAAGTTTCCACTGCTCAACATCCAAAACTAGCCCCTGTTAGTGCAATTTTGTCATCAGCTTATCAATAAGCTATTCTAGCTTATTCTGACTTGCAACAACTTATTTTTTGTGATAGATCTTCATTATTTGACCCATTTAAGTAAACTGGAGCTTATGAGACTTTGACTTTGACTTTTTACTAGAAAACCAACTTGTTTGACTTTTAACGTAAGTGCTTAATTTACTTTCCAGCTTATTGAGTGTGCTTATTGAGTAGGTTTTGATTATTAAGCTTAGTTTTGTCATAAGAAACATTTTGCAACTTGAATCAGCTTCTGAGGTGGTCTAGATCATAAAAACGACTATTTTGTCGTTTTGTGAATAAGTTTGTGAACTGTTTCTGGCTTATTAAGTGGGCTTATTTGAAATTTCTTTTTGCAGAAGTCTTTGTTAGGTCAAAAGAAGCTTGTGTGTTAAATTTTAGCCTATGGCATCAGCTTATAGCTTAATGGGCTTAAAAGCCCATTAAGAATAAGCTGCTTATTATAAGTTAGCTTATTTCACATTTTCAGCTTTTGGGCCTTTGGAAAAAGTTGTTTAAAATCAAATTTTGAGTCAACCTGTGCTTTTTGGGCTTATTTTGAACACTTTTTCTTATTGGGCCTTAATTAAGGCCAATAAGGGTCTGTTTTGGTTTTGGCCATTTTCTAGGCCCAATAGGGGTATTTAGGTAATTTCACTTTCATTTCTGAGTTATTTAGGTTAAATTAATCTAGTTTGCAAGTTTTTAGAATTTTTTTATAATTTTTGGATTTTTAATATTATTTTAATATTATTTTATTATTAAAAATTAAAAGTCTGATTTTCTAGGTTTTTATATTTTTCCTAGGTTCTAAACACTTAATTAGGATTTTTGTCACTTTCCAAATATTTTTAGGACTTTTCAATTATTTTCTAGAATTAATTTAAGATTTAATTATTTTAGGAGTTTTTAATTGTTTAAAAATAGTTTTAATTGGTTTTAAAATTTTGAAAAATAGTTTTTAGCTTAATTAGAGTATTTTTGAGGTTTACAAACTTTAAAATCTTGTTTAGGGCTTTTTAAGAATTAATTTTGATTTTTAGGGCTTTAATTAGCATTAAAAAGTCATTATCTAATTAATTAAAAGATTTTTGCAAGTTTTGATTTTTTGTAAACTCTTAGAATATTATTAGGGATTTTTGGTAATTTTTAGAAATTTTTAGGTTAAAATTTTAATTTTGGTGGTTTTTACGATTTTACGTGTACGCCTTTTTAGAATTAGTTTAATCCGTCTTGATAACCGTCATTCTCTTCTAATCCCTTTTCTATTTTTCTTTCTCAAATATAATCACAAATTAATCCATATCATTACACACATAACACACTAGCCTCCTTGAGAACGAACTTAATTGGTCATTAGTGCTCGGTTTTCCTAAACCGACACTTAATACTTGCCACTTTTGTCATCCTTTTCCTAAAGGGGTAATTTTACAACTATCAAGATGGAAGGTCCCACTAAAGTGGCTCCACTTCGAGTATTGATAGCACTCACATTAGCACGAGGGTTAATCTCGGTATTGGATGGTAAGGCACCTTGGGGTCTAAGGGTTTGCAACATAGTCAAAAATCTCTTATCGTTGGACTCTTGCATTTGTCTAGTGGATTCTTGCATTGCTTTCATGATTTTCTCATGTTCGGTCAATTTTTGTAGAACCAAGTCCATTTGAGGATTTTGCATGTTCATTTGATTAAACCCTTGATTAGGAAAACCTTGATTTTGAGATTGAAAACCGTTGTTATTATAAAAACCTTGATTATTATTTTGAAACCCTTGGTTTTGACCATTAAAATTCCCTTGATTAGCATTCCTTTGAAAATTACCCATTTGAGGACCTTGGTTCCTATTTTGGTATTGGGTATTTTGGGCGGGTGGGGGTGGTCTTTGAGGTGCTACAAAACCCGGGGGAGCCAAATAATTAGTACTTTTGTAGGACAAATGGTTAACATCAACATTAGGTTTAAATGGAACCCTTTCATTAGCATTAAAAGCATAAACTTGTTGTTGTTGATTATAAACCTTGTCACAATTAAAATATGAATGCGGTCCACCACAAGTCTCACACGTTTCACTATTATCTTTCACGGCATACACATGTGTAGTGAGGGCGTCGGTTTTTAGAGCAAGGTGTTTCACAATTGAAGTAAGCTCCTTAATTTGATTATTCACCTCATTATTACTAGTACTCGCACTTTCCATAGTAGCCCTAACACTCTTGGTTTGCACTTTAGCCTTGTTCTCAATAATGGCCCAAGCCTCGTTCATGGTTTTCACAAGAATATTGCCCCCCGCGGCACTATTAAGTGAGTCTTGGTCATTTAGAGTCAAAGCATTGTAAAACGTATTAATTTGATGCACTTTAGTGAAACCGTGTTGTGGACATTTTCTCAAAAGTTCTTTAAATCGATCCCAAGACTCACTAAAAGTTTCCCCATATTGTTGTTCAAAGGTGATGATCTCATTTCTTAAAGAAGTGGTCCATGATGGTGGGAAAAAGTAATTAATGAACTTGGTCTCTAAATCGATCCATGTTGTATTACTTTGGGGTGGTTCCTTATCAAGCCAAATCCGGGCTTGTCCCTCGAGGGAAAAAGGAAAAAGTTGTAGGCGAACGGCCTCTTGTGGCACCCCATTGTATTTGACGGTGTTAGCTAATTGGATGAAACGTTTGATATGAGCGCGTGGGTCATCATTAGTACGGCCTAAAAATGGTGTAGCGGAAACCATTTGAATAAAACCCGATTTAAGTTCGAAATGATTAGCTCCAATAGTCGGCACCACAATCGTGTCATCGTTTCCTTCAACGTGAGATTGTAGAATCTCAATCATTGGTCGATTATCCGTTGCCATCGTTATGTCGAAAGCTCGATTCTCGGGATCGGCTTGAATGACGGTCTTTTTGTTTTTCTTCTTCTTCTTCTTTTTGGAAGAATTGGAAGAGTTTGGTACACCACTCGGTATGTATGTACGCGCGCGAGTGCGCATACAATTAAAACTTTGGAATAAGGTAGGTGACCTCAGTCGACTTTTAGAGGAAAAGGATTTTCCCTCTCGAGGAGCAATATGAAAAAACTACAAAAATATATACTTAAATACTACTTGAGTTGGCAAACCAATAGTCAGTCGTCCCTCTCAATATACGCACAAGCAAGCGGGGAAACGAGGTGGCACAAAGCACTTAAAAACTTTTTTCCTTAGACGGCCTTTTATAGCACGTCGCCTTATACCCACCTTATAGTTTGTATATTTCGAGTTCAAACGTCTTACTAGTATTTATCTATTTTGCCTTTTTATTTCGTTTAGGATTCGACTACAATAGTTAGGTGATGAAATCCCAACTAAGGCTTATTGTGCTACGTAATATAATATAATAAATGAAAAATCTTTTTGTATTTTTTTAGAAAAATATATATTCACAATAAAAACTGAAAGAAATCGAACTAAGAAAATTAACACTAATACGTAATATTTTTGGTGTAATACTTTTAGGAAAAAGTATTACGTTTTGTTTTTTTAATTTTTTTGGTGCAATTCTTAGGAAAGAAATTGCTTTTGTGATTTTTTAATTTTTTTGTAGTTTTAAGTTTTTGATTTTTTTTATATTTTTGATTTTTGTGCAAGAAAATAACGTTCAAAGCGAACGGATCCCAAAATCCAACCGTCTTCACGAAAAATCGTCAATCGTACGAGCGAAGCGGCAGCGGCGCCATTTGAAACTATGATTTTGTTTACCCCTTTTATTTCTATTTTCGTTCCTCGACTCACTCGAATTGATTTCCAATTAACGTTACGACTTAACTCTGTTTTTGGTAAAATATATATTCGAAATTTTAAAACTAATTTAAAAACTATTTAATAATAAAACTATTTAATGTAATAAAATCTATTTTGAAACTAATTAAAAGCAAATCTAATAAAAACTTTTATTCTAATTAATTAATTGTCTAAACAATTATAAAAACTATTTTAAACTAAATTTAATAAAAACTATTTTTAAATAAATCTAATTTAAATTTAATACTAATTTTAAGGTAAAACAAACTTTTTAAATGAAATCTAATTTTAAAACCAAATTTAAAATCATAAAATAAAACTATTTGAAATAAAAGTAATTTTAAAACTAATTTAAAATTGTAAAAGTAAATTAAGAAAATATATTATTTTTTTTTAAACTTTTTATATTTTATAAAAAATAGAATTGTAGAAGAAAACTAAATAAAACTTTTAATAAAAATTAATTAAACTAAAAACTTAATTAAATCTACTTAATTTAAAAACCGCCAACTTGAAACTTTCCTATATTAATTAAAAGCTATTAAAACAAACATAAAAAGGTGTCCTAGCTAAATGGTTGGGGCGCTTGACTGTTAGACGAGAGGTCCTGGGTTCGAGTCCCAGCAGACCTATATTTTTGCTTGATATTTTTTTGTGTATTTTTTGAAAAAAATCAGATTAACAGATAATGGATCTGTTAAGTATTAACAAATAAGCACAGTTTAAAACCAGAAATAAGCCATATGACAAATAGCAGCTAAAAGGAATAAGCCAAACTTAAATAAGCACAATCGTAGAAGCAGTTCATAAAATGAGCAGTTAAGCAGATAAGATATGAAAACTGAAAACAGATTAAGCTGTTGATCCCAAACTTAGATCGATTAGCTTTGTGTATACGAGATTAGATCAAGTATAGCACGTAGAGAAACCTTTGTATATGCTTTGTGTATCTAAGTGTTATGCGGAATTTAACACTTAAACAAGAACACAAGATGTAAACAAAACTTTCACTTTGATTATGAATATCGAACTTGCTTACAATGAAAGATGTTTACGAATGAAAATTTATATAAAACTTGATATTGAACATTAACCTAAAGGCCTTCTTTTATAGACTAAGAAGCCTTGTACAATAAGCTACGTATCAACTATTCTAGGTAAAGATAAACATAGAAAATACATTGTCGTTTCTATCCTTACTAGAAGTGTTCTAGAATATAATAAACGTGTAGCTTATATCTTCCATCAGTGCTTGTCTTCAATGTGTCAACGCTTGACTTTAACTTGTCAACGCTTGATCTGTCAGCGCTTGATTTGTTCCTGTCAACGCTTGTTTTGTTCTTGTCAGCGCTCAAGTGATCTGGCTTTAATTTGTTCCCAACAATCCTCCCCTAAACTTGATATCCACTCTAATGATCAAGTTTCTGAATAAGCATTAAGAACTTGGAGGAGTCTGACAAACCTTCTCATATTGGTAATGAATAAATCTAATCAAATTCTTTGCCACGTTACTTGAATAATCTATCTCCAGCTGAGTGTCCTTCATATTTTCCAAAACAGCCTTGGATATGAAATACTGAGCATCCACAAGTAGATACTCAGCAAACTTTGTAGAACTCAAATGGTATACACCAGCAGCTGAATATAACCTCCATTGAAGACCACTGAGGTCATCTTCAAGATCCTTCCATATTTCAGGATCTTTTTCATTTGTCCCACACATTCTTTTGAATGTGGTCCAAAGTTTTATTCCATTAGCTGAAGTTGGTGCTTCAGCCTCATACTTGGTCTCTAGTAACCTCCAAAGATCCACCAAGTCTTCTCTATCACAACTTGCAAATAAAGATATGAGAGTGGTAAAAGTGTGTACCTCCTTGCCAAATCTGCCAATCTTCCAGAATCCACATTCATCCTCATCATAACTCATAATTGGATTCCTGGAATCTAATGGTAACACTTGCACCATATCTGAAGCTTCTAATGGGGAGAGCTTGAGGCTCTTTCTTATAACTACTTCACTTGGATATAGTGGATTCATATCTTTTGGAAACTCAAGTTTAAATCCCTTCTTCACTGGCCTGGGAACTATCATAGCGTTCTTGATTTCCATTTCTTCTGCAAGTTGCTCCTTTCTTTCATCTGAAAGAAGTCTGAGAGTGTTTGCTTCCTGCACTCTCACCCAAATAGGATAAGCCCTATGTTCCAACTCATCAAATGTCAAAGCCTTCAACTTCTGATGTGTCCATCCAACTCCATGACATCTGAGCAACATAAAGTAGAGCTCTCTTCTATCCCTTTTTAATTCGGAGAGAATATTGCTTGCCTTGTGCTTCAAAATCACCTTACAATCCTTCTGAACTCTAACAAGAAGCTCCAAACCCCATATTTGATCTGAAATGGTCAAGTCTGTATTATCCATGCAGCTTTCTTCCCAAGAATTGTACATTTGAACCACCTCAGGCATGTTAAAGTCAACCTGCAATTTTAAGTCTCTCAACTTTTCCCTAGCAAGCTCATCACCATACTCAAGCCTTTCAGGTTCTATAATCATCACACTTGAGTCTGAGCTATCTCCTTCACTTTCTTCTTCAGAAGTCACAACAAATGGTGACTTTTCCTTTTCACCTTGTTCCATCATTTGTTCAGCCAATCTTCTATCAAATTTAACTTGGGCTGCATCCTTTGGAACAATTTCTTCTACCAATTTACCCTTACCCTTATCTGATGGTGCAATGGTTGGTAAGGTAGATGGTAATACCTGAGTAGAAACTTCCTTGATGATAGATGATGACTGGAATACATCACCTTCATGTACAGGTCTGTCAACGCCCAAATTTCCTCTATCAGCGCCCAAAATACTTCTATCAGCGTCCAAATTTGCCTTGTCAACGCTCAAATATTTTCCCTCAGCGCCTTGTGTAACCTCTCTCAACATAGCTGTAAATGATAAATTTAGATTGGTTGGAGAGATTAAGGACGTATCAAAACCTGTTTGTTCCTTCAAAGTTGTAAGGGCTTCAGCAACATCCATTGATTGACCATCTTGGCTGCCCTTATCACTCAGATTTCTTTGATCTTCCTCCCCTTTGGAAGACTCCTCCATACCCCTCCTAGCATGATCACTTTCCAAAACAACAATCCTCTCCCTCAATTGGTTGAGTTCAAGGCCTTGTGAGCTGACAATTTGTACTAAGTCTGCATTTTGCTTTTGCAAGCTAATGCAGACTGCCGTCAATTCCAAAAGAGTCATTGGTTCCAGTCTGCCCTCTTCTGAAATGGGGATTTTACCTCCCAAGTCAGGTTCATTGGGCAAAGATGAGGACTTAATTATGGTGGGACTGCCTTGGCCAGCATCTAAGCCAGAACCAATAGTCCCAGCCTCATCCAGGTCACCAGCCACACTTGTGGTGGTGGTTCTCTCTGCTTCATGGCTAGGACCACCAGAGGAGAACACTCCAGTAGTCCTTTGGCGTTTTATCAACCTATATTCAGGTGGTGGAAGATGGTGTGGAAGAATGGGTAGATGTGGGTTGGTTAAGGGGTGTTTGGGATTGTGAAGGTTGTGTGTCAGCGTTGGAAATAGGCACATCAACGCCAACATTTGATGTGTCAGCGTCAAAGGGTTCTTGGTCAATTTGCATTTGTTCAGGTGAGGGTAAAGGTTCAGGAATGGGTTCAAGTTGTGGCTGAGGGTCAATTTGAGGTTGGGGGTCTGGTTGGGGTTGTGCTGCTGCAATAACAGCAAGCATGGCTGGGGTTAAAGGTAAGTCTCTAAGAGGTGGTGAATTCATCTTTGTAAAAATAGCTTTCTTTTGTTCAGGGATCTTATAAAAATCATTGTGATTCCTTGAACAATAACCTTGATCATCAAAAATCATTTGCAGAAAACGGGGATAAGCTAAAGTCATTTTTGTCCCCTTGTTTTTACACATCCCTTCAAAAATCATTTTAGAATAGTTATATTTTTGCCCTGTTGCAATGCACACAATAGCACTGGCAATGGATCTATTGATCTCATTGTGTGCAGTACATTTGGGACTCAAACATTGAAGAAGGATGTGGATGAGGTACTTCCAGGCTGGGGGAAATTCCTGCTTATGATACTTATTAAGAGTACCTTCATCAGGAAAAGGATATCCCAAAGCCCTAAGCCCTTGTTCTATTTCATTTATGGGAAGGATGGCTACACCATCAACATCATCAAGATGAAAGGCCTGGCGTACCAAGGCCTCAGTAACCACCCAAGACCTCCCATGAACAATAGAAGTTAATGTGGTTACTCCATTAACTGTTGAGGAACTAACAGTGTTCCAAAACTGCTTAATGTGTGTGACTGGAATGAGTGGTGCATGAGAAAGAGCATACCTTAGTGCAGATGCGTTCAAATACGCCACCATTTGTGTGTATTGAGGAAACAAATCATTATCAGCAACAAGATAAGCAATCATGTTGTGTTGAGACTTGAACCCCAATTCCAATTCTACTGAGTTAAACTTTGGTGCCATTGATGAAAGCTGGTAATTTGAAAGTGTAGAAGATGAAGTTGATAAGAGAAAAGTGTTAGACAAGAATTATAGATACCCTGTTTAAAAATAGGAGCCAAATTTATAGGAGATAAAGAATGCATGTGATTGGCCCAAAAATAGGCAAAGATTTTCAAAAACTAATCATGAAAATATTGAAAAAGTTATAAGTTATCTCATGCATTAAATGAAAGTAACAACTCCTAAAATTATGGCTTAAAAATATGTCAAAAAGTAACAACTGGGTAGGTCCCATTGATTGTCAACGGTCAAAAATAACCTATCAACGCCCACCGGCTATAATCTTATCAACGTTCGCCTAAAGCCATGTCAGCGTCCAATTTGGTCACAACAACGCTTGGAAAAATCCTGTCAGCGTCCAAAAATAAAATTGTTTTAAAAAGTGAAAAATGACCCTAACAAGTAATTTATCCTAGAGAAGATAACCAAAATCTGATAATTATTATAGGGCGGCAAGCACTGTCCAGTTATGCACACTTGCATAAGCAAGATAGACATAACAGTCCTCTAGTGTCCCTTGCTAACCAAAATTCTTAACAACAAAGTTACCTTATAAAATCCTTGTTACTCCCAGGTAAATCCTATATCAAAATCATTCCCAAGTCTCCCAACAGACCACAACCAATTCTAGGCCAACAATGTCTTGGCAGCATGCAAAGTTGATATACTATGCATGCTACAGTGCCTCATGGTTTAGTAAAACTAACCCATACTCACCTGTGGACACAATCTAAAATTGTGATAAGAGTATCATATGGATACCCAAACATCCTAAAGGTTCCTAAAACCTCCCCTTAAACAATGATACAAAAGTTTGCTAAATCATGCATGAACATAAAAATTTATGTCAAGATAGGAATGAAACATTCCAACCATCATCCATAAATAAAAACTTGTCCAAATGCTTCTCCATTGATCCATAAGCAACTCTGTATCCAATGGTATACTGCTAACACCATCTGCACATTTAGATTGAAAACCACAAAACTAACATTGTTGCTGACAACGCCCCGATAACACATGACAGCGTTGAAGGAAGCTTTGTCAGCGTTAGACAATTATATTGCTGACAACGTTGCAAAAACACTTATCAGTGTTCAAGCAACCTTTGTCAGTGTTAGAAAAATATAGTGGAAAATCTAAATCATCAATAAGACCAATAATAATAATGCATCATCCTGTACATACTTTTACAAAAAGAATCCAAAACACATATTAAGTGAGATTAACCATTCCAATACTTGTCACCAAGTATTGAAATCTTCCAGTATCAAAAGGTTTAGTTAATAAATCTGACACATTTTGCTCAGTGTCAACCCTATCTGGTTGTATTAAACCTTTCTCAAAGCAATCTCTTATAAAATGGTGTCTAATTTCTATGTGTTTAGTTTTAGAATGATGTACAGGATTCTTAATAATGCATAAAGTACTATTATTGTCAACAAATATCTTAGTATGCATGAAATTATACCCATAATCCAACAGCTGGTTCTGAATCCACAACACTTGACCACAACATGCTGCTGCAGCCACATACTCTGCTTTAGTTGTAGAATTAGCCACTACTGTTTGTTTCTTGCATTGCCAAGATATTAACCTGCTCCCAAGAAACTGACATCCACCAGTTGTGGATTTCCTATCAAACTTATCACCTCCATAATCACTATCTGAATATGCAATCAGCTCCAATGGTGAATCCTTTGGGTACCATAAACCAAGATTAGGATAGCATCTTAGGTACCTAAAGATCCTCTTCACAACATAAAGGTGACATTCTTTGGGAGTCACTTGATGGCGTGCACAAGCACACACAGCAAACATAATGTCAGGTCTGGAGGCAGTAAGATACATCAAGGATCCAATCATGGATCTATAATGCCTGACATCAACATCTTTCCCATCTCCAATCTTTCCCCAAGGGTGTTCTCTATCCATAGGAGTAGTAGCCCTCTTTTCATGTGGAGAAAAGCCAAACTTCTTCAAGATCTCAGCAACATATTTGTCCTGGGAGATGAAGATACCATCTTCTTTCTGCTGAACTTGTAAACCAAGAAAGAAGTTCATCTCCCCCATAGCACTCATCTTGAATTTATCTGTCATGAGCTTGGAGAAATCCTCACTCATCTTTGGATCAGTAGACCCAAAAATGATATCATCAACATAGACCTGCACAAGCAACACATCCTTGCCTTTCTTCTTTGTAAATAGTGTCTGATCTATGGTGCCCCTCTTGAATCCATTGTCCACCAAATAGGTAGACAAAGTACCATACCATGCTCTAGGGGCTTGATGAAGGCCATACATAGCCTTTTTGACTCTATACACTTTATCTGGATGCTCTGGATCCTCAAAACCAGGAGGTTGCATGACATAAACTTCCTCAACAATGGTCCCATACAAGAAAGCACTCTTGACATCCATTTGATAGACTGTGAAGCCCATGCAGGAAGCATAGGCTAGAAAAATCTTAATAGCTTCAATCCTTGCAACTGGTGCGAAGACCTCCTCATAGTCTATCCCTTCCTCTTGTGTATAACCTTGAGCCACTAACCTTGCCTTGTTTCTGACCACAATACCTCTTTCATCTCTTTTGTTCCTGAGAACCCATCTTGTCCCAATAGGTCTGACATGTCTAGGACAATCAACCTGCTCCCAAACATCCTGAATTGCAAATTGGTGAAGCTCATCCTGCATTGCTTCCACCTAACTTGGTTCTTTGAGAGCATCAAATATTTTCTTGGGTTCTTCTTGTGACATAAAACATGCAAACAAACATGCTTGTACAAGAGGGGTATCAACCTTCTTGTGTATATTGGCAATAAATCCACCAAGACCTTGATGGGATCTTCTTGTCTGAACTGGAGTAATAATATCACCAATGATATGAGATCGGGGGTGATTCTTCATTGTAGAGGTGAGAACCCCTCCTTCAAAAAGTCTGGTGTCCTCAACCTCATGCTCCATGTTGCCAATATCTTCTTCATCAGACTCTCTTTGAGCAACAGGAATCTCTTCATGAACGTTGGAAGGTCCACCTTATTCAAAACTGGAAGAGAAAAGATGCCCATAAGTGTTGTCAACGTTTGAATCTTGGTTGTCAGCGTCTGGGCTAACAACACTTGAAATGTTGTTGTCAACGTCTGAATTGGTCTTGTCAGCGTTAGATTTGCCTTTGTCAGCGCATGAAGAACCATGCATGTTTGTATCTGGTGGTATTTGGAAACCACCATTATCTTGTCCAGCAGCAGCAGCAGCAAAAGCATCTGTCCAAATGGGAATTGTGACATATTCAAATGTAGGAGATGCCTTTTCTGCTTGTGATCCAACCCTCTCATTAACCTGTGTACCTGAAACATCAACAACTTGTTCCTCCACAACATTTAATGTTACCTTCACAATGTCTGGATTAGTGACAGGTATATAATTTAAAGTTCTAGATAAGGGTTCCAAATCAAACAACCAATTAGGACCACTTTCAGGATCACTAGGTTTATTCTCTAAGAACCTAACATGTACTCTCTCAACTATCCGTTTGTCCTCCTTAAGATAAACCCTATAACCCTTGCTCTGGACTGAATACCCCATGAAGTAACCTTCATCACCTTTTGCACTAAATTTCCCTAAGGCATCACTAGTGTCCAAGACTACTACATGACATCCAAAAGGTCTGAGAAAACCAATATTAGGTTTTCTTCCCCAAAGTAACTCATAAGGTGTTTTGTTCTGAATTTTGTTAACCAATGCTCTATTTTGCACATAGCATGCTGTATTAACAGCCTCAGCCCAAAAGGCTATTGGAAAGTGAGCATCAGCCAACATTGTTCTGGCTGCTTCAATTAGGGTTTCTATTTTTCCTTTCAGCAACCCCATTTTGTTTTGGGGTTCTAGCAATGCTAAATTGCCTAGTAATTCCTTTCCTGGCACAAAAATCATCTAGCTTTTTGTTCCTAAATTCTCCACCATTATCACTCCTAAGCATTTTAACCTCATTACCAGACCTTTTCTCAATCTGAGTGATAAAATCAATAAGAACATCAGCTGTGTCACTCTTCATAGCTAGAAAGAATGTCCAAGTAAACCTAGAAAAGTCATCTGTGACAACAAAACAATATGACTTGCCATTCAAACTTTCTATATTAGTTGGACCAAAGAGGTCCATGTGAAGCATATGAAGACGTCTGGAACTAGTATGCACCTGCTTGGACTTGAATGAGACCTTGTGCTGCTTGTCTTTAAGACATGCAACACAAGAGTGGTCATTGTGGAAGGCCTTCTCAGGCAAACCATCAACTAAGCCAAGCCTCACAAGTCTATTTATATTTTTAAAGTTTATGTGCCCTAGTCTCCTGTGCCACAAATTACTGTCATCTACTGAGGCCTTAGCATAAAAACAAGACATATTTGCATTCATTTTAATCCCATTTAAATTCACATTATATATGTCCTTATGCCTAGGTGTTCTATACTCAATATATTTCTCATCAGGGATCTTAAAATCCTTGCTTAACACCAAGCACTCAGTATCAGTGAAAAAACCTTATTTTTGTTATCACAAACTTGTGATACACTAAACAGATTATAATCCAGTTCTTTTACCAGGAAGACGTTCTCAAAACGCAGATTATTGGTGAGAAGGGTTCCTTTGCCTGTAATGGTGCCGTAGCCACCTCCAAAGTATACCTTATCACCATCTTTAATAGGAGTGAAGTTCGTCAGATAGTCTTCCTTTCCTGTCATGTGCCTTGAGCATCCACTATCCCAATATCCATAATCATTGATCTGTCTTTGAATGCCCTGCACATAAAGAAAACAAATTAGTTTTCTTTGGGAACCCAAGTCTCAGAAGACTTGGATTCATCTGGTTGTTCAATAAGAACAGACTTAGTTCTCACAACAACCCCATTCTCATCCTTTTTAGGATGAAAAACCCAGTTAACCCCAATAGGTTTTGTAATGACCTTTGAAATGTAATTAAATCTATTGCAAGTCATTGAAATTCCATTATCATTAGGGTTTTGATCTTTCTTGGGTCTCCATGTTAAGATTGAAGAAGCTTTAGACCTCTTACCTTGTGGCTGCAAATATTTAGGTCTGGTCACGTTTCTATCAGCGTTGGATTTTGTCCTGTCAACGCTGAAATTACCCTTGTCAGCGTTGAACCTAGGGTTTGCTACAGGAACCCATTGCCTATTTGACCAGGTGTTTGTCTTTTGAAAAGGTCTTTGTCCATGAGTGTTAGACCTTCTGGTAAAGAATGGGGCAGGTCTAATCACTTGTGGACTTTGCTGCACACAAGGTTTGGGTCTGACAACGTTTGACTTCCTAACAACGTTGACTTTCTTCCTATCAGCGCTGAAATTGTTCCTATCAGCGCTGGCTTTGTGAGCGTTGACACACTTGTATGCCAAATGTGAAAAGCTTCCACAAGTATAACAGGCTTTCTTAGACACAACTTTAGGTCTAGTAGAGAAGAAACCTGTTCCATGATTGCTAACTTGGCTCTTGGGTGACCTATTATTCCTATACATCTCTGCATATTTAATGATAGGTCTTCTAACAGTGTTGGAGCCTAGGTCAACAGCTTTACCAGTAATTGGGTGAGTAACCTTAATGGGTGGTGATTCATTGGGACTTTCACATAGCAAACCTCGCTTAACAAATAAAGTAGGGTTAACTTTCTTCCACTCATTTAGGTCAGTCAGTTTTTATTGATACTCTTCCACTGGAGTGACAACTCTTGGTGGAGGAATGAATTCCTCTTCTTGGCATTCTGGTATACCAGTCCAAGATAAATCCTTTCTAAGGACACCATAGAAGTCACCAGCTGGTGGTGGAACCAGAGAGTAATCATTCATCACAATCCCAGTCATGTCCTTAGGATCCCTTTGTTTAGCTACACAGTCTCCTAGGGTTTGGGTGGCTCTATAAAATCTTTGAATCTTGAGGTCAACATTATCTTTATTCTTAATGGCCTCATCTAACTTAGCCTGTAGGTCTCTATTGAACTTTGTCATGATATTTCTAATATCCATACTACCCTCTAGCTCATGTTTTAAGATATTTATCTTATCTTTTAAGTCAAATTCCATTTTCTTGTATTCAGAAACGGTTTTCTCAGTTTCAGTAAGAGCTAGTTGGTAATTGGACAATTTACACCTTTCAGTGCTCATATCATCTTTTAGTTTTAACACCTCTTTATTAACTCTATCAGTGTTTAACCTACAACCTTTGCTACAAAAAGAATCATCATATACCTCATTATCAGATGAAGAGGAGGAGTGTGCCATGAGAACATATTCAACATGCTCTTCTTCTTTAATATCAGCAACCAAAGCTTTATCCTCTTCAGCATTCTTAGCCAGATAGCTCCAATCCCATCCTGTGCCATCAATTCCTTGAACTGCAACCATAGCTTTGGAATCCTGAGCTTTAACAATCTGACTTGAAGGTATACCAGCATCAGATCTTCTAGGAGATCTGCATTCCCTCATGAAGTGCCCCATACGATGACAGTTGTAGCATTCAACTTTGGATTTATCAAATCCAGCTGTGTCTTTAGCATTGAAGGTCATCTTCTTCTTGAACCTTCTATTCCACCTATTTGCTCTTATACTAGCAAGAGCCATGTTCCATTTGATGTCCATCTCTTCCAAGTGCTCATCACTTATCTGCTCAAGGTCCTCATATGTAATCACTGAACCATTGGGCAAGGAAGCAATGTAAGCACACACAGTATCCAAATCCAAACCAGCAGGTTTAACTCTTGGGGAGTCATTCATGAATGTGTCAGCGTCTGAAAAGGAGACGTTGACAGGACTTGTTCCAGCGCTGACATATGATGATCCAGTAACTGGATGCATATAAGAGTCCTTCTGATTGAATTGACCTTCACTATGAGAGAAGAAGGCCATGTTGCTGGTGGAAGATTTGCTTCCATGATCTGAAAGAGTTTCATCTTCCAACAGTCTTAGTTTGTTGTAGATGTCATCAAACGAGGAGCTCTTGTAAGTATTATTGGCAAGAATAGATCTTGCCTCAATCTTCCATGCCTCACCAAGACTTTTAAGAAAGGTAGCATTGGTGTCAACATCACCAACTTGTGTCCCCATGAAGGACAACTTGCTTGTGATGTCAAGCAATCTGCTTCTCACACTACTCAGTTTCTCATTGGGTTGAGCTTTAAAGACAGCATAATCATGCAGAAGTTGCTTTTTCTTTTCTTCCTTAGTGTCTGCATTGCCACCATATGCAACTTCTAGTGCTTCCCAAAGATCCTTAGCAGATTCATAGCCTCTATATTTGTACTGGTTTTCTTGTCCCAAAGAGACTTTTAGAATATTTAGGGCTTTCATGTCAACCCTTTTCTTTGCAATATCTTCAGCGCCTACAGCTCTACCATCTCCAGGTTTTTCTTTCTTATCCTCTTCAGGGCATCCTTCAACAGCTGTTCTTTGACTAATGGCATCAAGAATCTTTTGAGCCTTATTGAATGAGTTTCCATATTCAATAATCTCCCAGAGTGTGTAGTCATAGATCCCCAGATATTGTTCAAAGTTGAACTTCCATAAGTCAAAGTGGGTTGCATCAAGCATTGGAATCTTGATGTTTGGTAAGGCTGAAGTGGAGGAGGTTATTGCTTCAGACATGATGTTGTTAGAGTTTTGGTGTTTTTAGGGTTTCTGAGAAAATTAGGGTTTTGGTGTTCGTGTAAGGTTCTGGTGTTCTTCAAAGATCAAAAGTTCCTCAACAAGCTCTGATACCACTTGTTGATCCAAAACTTAGATCGATTAGCTTTGTGTATACGAGATTAGATCAAGCATAGCACGTAGAGAAACCTTTGTATATGCTTTGTGAATCTAAGTGTTATGCGGAATTTAACACTTAAACAAGAACACAAGATGTAAACAAAACTTTCACTTTGATTATGAATATCGAACTTGCTTACAATGAAAGATGTTTACGAATGAAAATTTATATAAAACTTGATATTGAACATTAACCTAAAGGCCTTCTTTTATAGACTAAGAAGCCTTGTACAATAAGCTACGTATCAACTATTCTAGGTAAAGATAAACATAGAAAATACATTGTCGTTTCTATCCTTACTAGAAGTGTTATAGAATATAATAAACGTGTAGCTTATATCTTCCATCAGTGCTTGTCTTCAATGTGTCAACTCTTGACTTTAACTTGTCAACGCTTGATCTATCAGCGCTTGATTTGTTCCTGTCAACGCTTGTTTTGTTCTTGTCAGCGCTCAAGTGATCTGGCTTTAATTTATTCCCAACATAAGCTATGTCAATTAAGCAGATGGACCAAATAAGCAAAAACAAAATTTAAATAAGAAGCAAATAAGTAATAACCTAATAAGCACAAATCCAAATAAGCATATCCAATACCTATGAGACCAATAAGCAAATAAAATAACTAAGAAAAACCAAACAACTTAAGCAGATCCAAACTCGACTCGAAAAAAAAAACATAAAACAGATACCTAAATTAAGCAGTTAAACATTAACACAAATTAAGCTATTAATCATTAATAGATCCTACGCAACTAAAACAGATCCAAAAGCATTATAGTCCCTAACAGTAACTTAGATTAATAAGCAGTAAACTAAATAACATAAACAGATAAAAGCTAATTTAATCTACTAAACTGAAATTAAAACTTAACAAGAAATTAAGAAAAAGAACAAGCACCTTATGACGAAACCGTTGTGACGAAGGTAGGCGCTGTGCCTCCTTATGACCCGAAGCTAAACCCACCATTAATCATCTCGATCATCATCATCATAAAACACTCGAACCGAATCAACACTTCTCCAACCAAACAGTTTTTATATATATTATTTTTTTATTATTTTTTTATTTTTATATATTTTTTTAATTCATACGAATAATCGAATAGTAATTCAACATAAACAGATGCAAGAAATTTAAATGGAAACGAGAATTAAAATAAAACTTCTTTTCATTAATTAAAAAATTAAATTACATAAACTGGAAATTTAAAGGAATACAAAATTAATTCTAAACCTAATTACTGAAAATAAAAATAATGAAAGTAAAAGGTGCCTATTACATGTGAAAAATGGGGATTTTTATAGGAGAAAACCCTCCAAAAACCTCTTGGGTTTTCTTGGTGCCCAAGGAGAAAGATCACATCCCTTCAATCTTCTTTTTCTCTTTCTTCTCTTCAATCTTGTGGCTGAAATCATTTTGAGTTACGGATTGCTTGAGTGGATTGAATTGATTGGAGGATTTGAAGTTGTGATGTGTATTAACCAATCAAAAAGGGGGGATAAGCCACGTAGGATTCGGATTGAGGACCACTCTCTCCGATTCTTGGGGGGAATCTTATTGGATTTGTGTGAATGACTCATTTTTGATAAAAGCCCCAAAATTTATCTTGGTAATTTTTCTGTTTTTGATTAGGGTTTTTGGGAAGTTGGCTGTAAAAATGGGAGAGATGGAAGAGTTGGGTGAAACTTCTTTGTTTCTATCGAAAGGAATAAAAAGAATGTGTGGGTAAATGGGATTGGGTAAATGTGATAAGTTTAAAACGTGTGATGGGGGGTTTGACCGGGCTTGAGGTATTTGACCAAGTATATAAATCTTTATTTCCTCCGTCTGTGTAATTCATGTGGGTTTGTTGAATTTCTTATTCACGTTCCATCTTTGCTTAGCAAATGGGCCTAGCCCAAAATAAATCTTTCTTCATCCGTCTATTTTGCAAATTGACCATGAATGGGCTTAAGTACTTTTAAACAAGTATAATTCAACTTCAAATGATCCTTTGAGCCCATTAACTCAAATATGGGACCCACATGCCCGTTTTATCTCCATAAATATTAAAACCGCTAAAACGAGCTCGACTTCGGCTTTCTTGTTCATTTTCTTCAAACTCGTGTCGGTTTAGCCTGGTTTTCGTGAACTCTTGCACACTTTTGATCTATTGATTTTGTTTTCGTCTCTTTTTGGACTTTTCTTCAACATTTGACCGTGAAATCCCGTGTTTTCTTTCCTTTTGATCATTTTGTACCTATTTAAACACAAAAACACAAAACCACGCGTAATTCTGACTTTTATGACATTAAACACATGATTAGGTCTTGTTTTTCCTTAATTTTAGTGGCAAAAGGATAAGTGTTTACACACTTATTAGTATCTTTGATCTTGATCTAGAATTATTGTTATTCCTCCTAGGTGTTGGAGTTTTACTTCTAGGTCGTGATTTAGCTTGATCATCTCTTTTTGGCGTAGGTGTTCTACTTCTAGGTTTAGATTCATTTCGTACTCTTGGAGGAGTAGATGTTTGTCCAGATAAGTTTCTAGTTCCCATTAGAGGTTTACTCAATGGCTTATAGAATTTATCTGGAGTAGGCTTTTCAATTATAGGTACTTTGACCTTGTTAATAAGAATATGTTTTGGTCCTTCACCTAAAATAGTTTTTTCAGAAAGTTCAGGATTTTCACACAGACCTTCTTCTGGCCGCGGTTCTTTAGCTCCACCCGCGGTTCCATAGCAATAAATAACCGCACCATATGTTGGAGAACCGCGTACAGGGGTACGTTTTTCTGAAAACCAAAGTTGTTTTGGTTCACTAGTTGATGCTTCATTAGTGTTATATCCTATCCCAAATCTTTCCTTAGAATGAATTTGTTTGTTTAACATATCATCAAGAGCATTAGTACCTTTCATGAACTTTTCAAGTCTAATGGAGGTGCTCTTGAGGTTTTCATTTTCTTGTCTAAGGTTTTCACATTTTAAGCATCCTAGATCAACTTCTTTGTTTTTCTCAAGCTTAGCTAATTTCTCTTTTAGCTCACTAATATCATTCTCAAGCTTAGTTCTAGTTGATTTTAGCACTTTGTTCTTTTCAATGAATTTAAGACTAATCTTATGCAAGTTATTGTATTGGCCTTCTAAATCACTATCATCTTGAGAAGAACTATTATTGCTATAATAATCGGTTTCGGAATGTACCTATTTTGAAGTGTGAGCCATAAGACATTTCTCATCTTTGGGGTTGTCATCAACATCTTCACCGCTATTGCTCCATGAACTTCCAACAAACACCGTGTGGTTCTTTTCGCGTGAAGGCTTAGAACAATCACCGATCAAATGATTTGGATCACCACATCTGAAGCATTTCCTATCACTTTTATCATCTTTGGCAAATCGGTTTTTGGATAAGGGTTTCTTGTCTTTGTTTGGTTGCCTCACGTATTGACCTCGACTTTTAAAGAACTTCTTAAAGTCTCTAACCACCATGGCATATTCCTCATCATCACTATCCGAGGATCTTTCATGGTCACTTTACGCCTTCTTGGCTTTGAGTGCAAGAGACTTTCTTTCACTATTAGTTTTCACCATTTCTGAGTCCTTCAAAATTATCATCTCGTGAACCTTCAAGTTACCAATGAGTTCATCGAGTGATAATTTGGCAAGATCCTTTGATTCTTCAATCATCGTGACTTTAGCTCTCCAGTTTGGATGCAATGCCCTAAGAAACTTCCCAACGTTGTTCTTGCTAGTAAAACCTTCATCATGTGCTTTTAGACTAGTAATAATAGTGTTAAATCTAGCAAATGCACTATCAATAGTTTCATCTTCTAAGATGACAAATTGTTCATATTATTGAACAAGAAGATCGATTTTACTTTCTTTGACTTGGCTATTACCTTGGTAGGTTACTAAGAGAGTGTTCCATATATATTTAGCGGTTTCACACATAAAAATCCTTTCTTACTCTTTCTTTGGTAAAGCATTATAAATCACCATTTTAGCCTCATTATTTTTAGCAACTTTTCTTTTAGTATCATCATTAGCATTTTCAAAAGTAACTATCTCTTTTATTTTAGAAACTTCATTATATTGATAAGGCAAAAAATCATCATTGGTAATAACATGCCAAATATCTAAATCTTTTGATTTCACATAACTCTCAAATCTATTTTTCCAATAAATAAAACTACCAGTTTCAAAAAGAGGTGGTCTTTACATGGATTGCCCTTCTAGATACTTGTTGGAATCCATAGATCGATTCAAGTTTTGAAATACAATTTTAAAAAGGCTTGAGCAACTACGCTCTGATACCAATTGTAGAAACTAGAAGGGGGGGGGGGGTTGAATAGTTTCTTAAATTTACTTGTTAAAGATAGGTTTTTAAAAATCCTTTTCAAAAATTAGACTTAAGTAATTATGTGAAACCTTCTTATACACAATATAAAAAGGTATAGTGCAACTAAACTAATAATTACATTTATAAAGAATAATGAATGTAAAGTGGTAAGGGAAGGAAAGATAAAACCAAACACCAAGGATTTATAGTGGTTCGGAAATGAAGCTCACTCCTAGTTCCTACTCCACTCCTCGAGTACTCCTTACTCGAGAGTTTACTAATCAAAAAGCTCCTTAAGGTGGAGAAACCGTACACAATGTCGCTTAACCAATTTCCGACTCTAAGCTAAAAGTCGAGCCCTAATCTTAGCTAGGACCAATCTACACCAATATACTTTAAGGACCACGTATTAACCTTAATACATACACAACTTCCAAATAGACACAACTACTTGGATCTTCACAAAAATGACACAATAATGAATAAATAAGTTTGGATCTTCAATGGATCTTTGAGGTAGACACAACACTTCAAGGATGACAGTGTTCTTCTCTTTGCTCTTTGAGAGGATAAGATGAGAGGAGAAAGATTCACTTCTAAACAAGTAGTAATCAAACAAATGATCAAGGATTTGAGTGATTTAAGAAGTTTGAAAGAATATGGAAATGTATGTGAAAAACAGGTGAATTGAAAGTCTTAGAATGGTCCATTATTTATAAGACAAACATCCAACGGCTATATCTGCCCGCGGTTCCTTATTGGAGCCCGCAGTTCCTTATCGATATGGAACCGCTATAGGTGCTAAGGAACCGCCTGCATAGACTTCGCTCCCTTTTGTCTTTTAGTGGATTGGTTCGAATTTGGGGATTAAAATATCATGACAGGATATTGCAAACCAAGATAGAATATGCCATCTTCAAATTTCAAATAATTAATCTAATAAAACATTTTCTTAAAAAGAAAGTTTAATAAAAAAACTTGTCACACTTAATAAAAAGTGAGTTTTAAGAAAAGATTCAATCCTTTATCACTTAATTAGGATGAGTACTTGTTTGTTCATACCTTAAGTAATAATGGTTGGAATGAAAAATAATTGAACTCAAGAATTCGTTTTTTGTTGTTTTCGTAAATGCTTGTTTTTACATATTGTTGTAATCAAAACAAAGCGAGACCGAAAAATGCAAGTAACGTTTTTAGGCATCATTGCATTAACACCCTTTTCACGCATACGGTATCCTTGATTCTCTAATCTTTTTATTTATTTTTCTATGCTGATAGATCGTTTAAAAACAAGTATGAAATCATGTAAATTAAAAATATTAAACATGGGGATCGGGTAATTGTTAGTTTGATTGTTGGATTATACGCGAACTGAGACTCGTGTGACTCTCGGTGGCGTTCGAGACAAACAACCGCACCCATAATGGGTCGGCGTTGGTGGTTGTAGACAGTCGAGACACTACACCCCCTTCATGGGGGCTATGGCTTTTGATCAGCAGCAACCGAGACCCCCATGTGGGGGCTCGACATGTTCTCGGGCAGCATGGGAAACCCCAACGTGCGTTGGGGTTGTGTTTGTCGGACGCAACCGCGAAACCGAGGGCTTCGGCTCTCGGTGTAGGGCTGTGGTTCGGACGGGGCATGACCTCAGGGCCGCAGCCTTCGGGTTGTGGTGCTCAGGTGTCGGGTCTCGGGATTTTGTTTCGGGAACTTATCATTTTTTATGAACATGTAATTAAACCATTATGTAGAAAATACCTTATGTTATGATTTAATTAATTAAGTTATTAATTAATGTTGGTTTAATTTAAAATAAAACTTAGGTTATGTTTATTTAAATAAAATCATGATATAACATGTATGTACATTTATTTAAATAAACTTATGTTATAATAATTAATTATTTAATTATTCATGAACATAGATTTAATTAATTAAAACTTAGGTTAATTAATTATTATATTTTATGGTAAAGTTTAATAACATGAAATATGTAATATTATTAATTAATATTAACTTTAATAACATGACATGACAGTATTAATTAATAATAATAAGTTAAGCTAAGTACTTATTATTTATTAAACTTTATAGTATAATTCTACATGATATAAAATAAGCATACGATTAATTATGGAAACATGTTAATTATGGAATTATACAAATTATGGCAACATAATAAATATGGAAACACACTAAATATGGAAATACACTAAATATGGTAACATGCTATTTATGGTAATACATTAAATATGGTAACATGCTATTTATAGAAACATGCTAATTATGGAAACTTTCTATTTTTAGAAAGTTACTATATATGGAAACCTGCTATTTTAAGAAAGTTACTCATTATGTTATAACAAGTACTATAACACTTAAAACATGAAACACATGAATCTAAAACACATGAAACACTAAGAAATACATTATTTAAACATGAAATAATAAGACAAGACAAGAACAAGTATAATAATTATGAACACGTCAAGTAAACTAAATAACATGTATGTATAAGTAAGACCGACTCTTATTCATGTCCCTTCATTATGTAGATATTGTGAAGTTGGAGTGATCTTCTGCGTATGTTTTCGTCTTCATTTACTGGACATAAGGTACGAATATTCCGTCCTTCAGTAAGGACATTCTTTCCTATACTTAGGATTTCCCCGTTTGCAGCCATATGTTTTCCCCAATAGTTAAGTGTCTTAAACACACCAGTACATGTTATGATTAATTTAGATTGCCTGAGCTATATACATGCATGCCAGTTTCACCTAGTTATGGGGGTTCCATAACCATAGCACTAGAGGCACCAATGTTATGACTCTTCTGCGGTGAGAGTGATTGCTCGCAGCGTCCCTCTACGTTATTTTCCCTATGTTACTATTATCATGTGGGGCGAATGGGTGCATCCTAGGACAAGTAGTATGATTTCATGGTAACTGCGGTGTGTGCCTTGCATCCGTTACATGTGTTGAATCCATTAGATCGTTAGACTCAATGACTAAACCATTTTATCTAGGTTGATCATCATTCATATGATAACATAGTAGAATAAGAACAATGATCATGAATAAGATGTTTAACAAGATGAAAGATTCCCAAAGGGTTTGTATCATTGATTAACACAAACCACTCTAGGTGTGTGTACATTGAATCCCACACCTAGAGATCAATGTTTACAGTAGGTTACATTGTGAATATGAAAAGTGATAAACAAAACCTACGTATGGTTCCTTTTATAACATAAGGAAACCATGATACATGGAAACTAAATAATATATTAATGAATAAATCAAAACAGACTTATTGACTCTTATCACTACTTTGACCAAATCTTTTCTTCTTATCACATATGGCAGGGGAAACATACAGCAGGGGAAAGTTTCTCTAGCAGGGGAAACTTTGTAGTATTTTGTCCACCAGTGTGAAGTTTCACATAATGTCTTATTTGGTCCTTTCTAGTTTCCATGGTGATTTGACTCATCAACTTTTAGCCCAACAATCTTCACCTAGTTGATGATGTCAAAACACTTCCCCTTAAACATACAACACCAAAGATCAACAGGCTGAACATTCTTTGTAGACAACTTCCCCTTTTTGACATGATCAAATAGGGGTCTTCTATGTGAACAACCTTGATTTTCAACTACTACTAACCAATATCATACATCAAACCCAAGTATTCTACTTTTCAAAATACCCTCCATGAAGCACATAGGGGATAGTGTTCCTAATAAAAAATGATTTTGAGCAGTAGATACTCACACTAGTTGTAGTAATACCAATAAGCAGCAGCAAAAACCTTCACCTTATTGTTGTATGTGAATGACTAGCACTTTTTAACAATATAGCTTCCCCTTAAATTATGCTAATCATTTATGAATCTTCAATTCTGTAGGCTTTATGTAATGATTACATATGAAGAATATGAATTATAACTTACTTGATGATGAAGAAGAATAACCCGAACTTGCATTCTATAACTTGCACTAACCACGTGATAAAGTGCTCTTCAATGCAAAAATCCTCGTTTACCTTTGAAACGAGACACTGAGCACGATAATGTAACTCCTTCAAGTGATAGAAAATATGTACATAGAGTATCATAAAAGAAATCACATATTGCTAGATCTTGTATCACTTTGTCACTAAGCGTGTAAGCATAAAACACATACCCACGAAAATCTCCTTCATCTTCAAATAAATGATAAACACTTTTCTTCGTAATCAATAAATATAAAACGAGCCTTTATACCTTTAAACCAGTTGCTATGAATAACCCAAACTCTAAAACACTACTGTCCCAAAAATCAGATTTGACAGCAGGGGGAACTTTTCTAGCAGCAGGGGGATTAATGAAGGCAGGGGGATCGTAGCAGGGGCTTCTTTTAATGAAAGCAGGGGGAACTTTTTCACAAGCAGGTGGAACTTTTAATGCCCCTGTTTTTGTTATTAACTGTGCCAAACCCACTCAAAGTGGGAATGAATTTTATAACAGTAGAATAAATAACACAAACAAAGGCAATTTAAAGATGACCTACTGTGAATAGTTTATACCTGCTGTGATATCATTGTAGCCATTCGTGAATTTGCTGTTGGACCGAACAACCATCTGAAATCAGTAGCTACAATGTTTTCTGCCTTGACCCCACGAAACAAAGAAAATCCCTCTTTGTTTGATAGCAAATGTTACCATCATCTTAAATAATATATTGCCCCACTTGATGATGGCAAATAAACAAGTCTTTCGCACCAATCCCCAATCAGACCATAGTAAATACCCTTCATTCTGTTGCTTTGTTTCTTACGTCGGCAACACAAACATTTTCTCAACATAACCAATTTGTGTGAACACAAATAAATTGTCACAAATATTTATGAATCCCACGAACCAATGAGAACCAATCATGTATCCTTAATTGCGTATGACCACAACAATGGCCTCTTTTGCTCAAACTAACTTCATTCCCTTCATGTGAATATGACACTTAGGACCCATGATGTATATCCATTCCAACCGTGTGAACACATAATGATCCTAAACATTCGTGTGAACACAAGAGTTTAGAACACAAATACATGTGAACCCATATAGCTGGCCTACAAAACAATATACAACCCTCACTCTTGTCCATATGCGCAGCATCTAGAAAGCAATATAATTGGATAAAACGTCAATGTATTTGTTGAATATTCTCGTAGCATTAATCATACGAAAAAGAAACGACAACCAATATATAACGATATTTTTGCACCACTGTTTCCTTCTTCCTTTTATTTTGGACGAATCAACATATGATAAGTTTCTGTTAACCAAGATCACGCGTCAAGAACAACATCAGCAACAATTAATTATTACCTAGGGTTTTAACACAAACCCTAGATCTTCACAGCAACACGAACATGAAAAACACCTTGATTCACCTAGATATCGAGAGCCACCTGCTCTGATACCACTTGTTGAATCCATTGGATCGTTAGACTCAATGGCTAAACCATTTTATCTAGGTTGATCATCATTTATATGATAACATAGCAGAATAAGAACAATGATCATGAATAAGATGTTTAACAAGATGAAAGATTCCCAAAGGGTTTGTATCATTGATTAACACAAACCACTCTATGCGTGTGTACATTGAATCCCACACCTAGAGATCAATGTTTATAGTAGGTTACATTGTGAATATGAAAAGTGATAAACAAAACCTACGTATGGTTCCTTTTATACCATAAGGAAACCATGATACATGGAAACTAAATAATATATTAATGAATAAATCAAAACAGACTTATTCACTCTTATCACTACTTTGACCAAATCTTTTCTTCTTATCACATATGGCAGGGGAAACATACAGCAGGGGAAAGTTTCTCTAGCAGGGGAAACTTTGTAGTATTTTTTCCACCAGCTTGAAGTTTCACATAATGTCTTATTTGGTCCTTTCTAGTTTCCATGGTGATTTGACTCATCAACTTTTAGCCCAACAACATGAGCTGATCCATCTACTCACTTTAAATATTAATTAGAGGCAACCCCTCTAATTGCATGACGAGGTCACTACTCTAAGTACTCGTGCACGTTGATATAACATGATCTATATGGGCTCCGGGCATATTTAAAATACAGATTTTCAAGATAAACTAAACATAAGTCTTTTCAAAAATATAAACCAGTCTTATGAACTTAAACCAGGTTTTCCAGGACATACATTTATTCCGCTGCTATTCATTTCATTTCATTCCTTGCTTATGTTTATGCTTTACATTCTATGTTATATATCCGTACACTGAGCATATTGCTCAGCCGTATTTCTCTTTCCATGTCTCAATACGACAGGTACTAAAGGGTAAAACTAGGATTTCAAGAGTACGTGCATGGAATGAGGCGCCAGTCTTCTTTCATTATTTAATGCATTTACATACTTTTGCTTTGCTAGACATTGTTTAATCCTTTCTTTTACATTATAATTATGCATTTAGTGTGTGGAGCTTATGTGAATCCGATGTTTGTTTTCGGATTCTTTTATGGTTATTTAATGTTTTAAACATTTACCTTGCATGCTTTGATGACCATACTTATCCTGTGACATTCCATTTATCAAAATGGGGTGTTACAATATGGTATCAGAGCCAAGGTTTCGACCTGTAGGCTCTTAAAATTGACCTGTGACTAGTGGGTAGTCATCAGCGTCTTCCGAAAACTGACATTTTATTTTCATGCATTTATTTCATGTATCATTGTTGCAGAAGTTTTGACTATGTAACGGTTGGTATAGGACTGGCCATATTTAGTCGCATGTGCTTTTATTCGAATTATTTTGCTTGGTGAACTAACCCATAGGCTTTCACACTAGCTCATGACATTTTGTTTTGATGAACCGACCCATAGGCGTTCATCCTCGTTACGACAATTTTGTATTCGTGAACCGACCCATAGGCGTTCACCCAAACTCATGCCATTCGCATTTGGCTATGCCTTCATAAACTGTTTCATGCATCATTTTATTATGTTTATCATATGTTCTAATCAGATTAATCATTTCATTTTTCATTTTAAACTGTCAGATGGTCATGACACACGAACAAGAGCTAGCAGCAGCTGTCCAAGCAGATCTGCAAGCCATGCTTCCCCAAATCAGGAACCAGATTCAGAATGAATACCAAAACATTTCCAATTAGAACAATCCTCCTCCTCCTCCACCGATAACTTTACACACTTGTCTTGAGAGGTTTAACAAGCAGAAACCTAGATCTTTTGAGAAAGCTAAGACTTCATCTGATGAGAAAGATTGGATTTCGCATGTGGAGAAAATTTTTGATGCTATGGGATGCGATGGTGTCTACAAGGCAAGGTTTAACAAGCAGAAACCTAGATCTTTTGAGAAAGCTGAGACTTCATCTGATGCGGAAGATTGGATTTCGCATATGGAGAAAATTTTCGATGCTATGGGATGCGATGGTGTCTACAAGACAAGGTTGGCTTGCTAAAAGTTTGAAGGAGATGCCTTGCATTGTTGGTGGGCATACAAGTTAACAAATGGAGGTGATGTTTGGCTAGATGCATTGACTTGGGATCAGTTCAAGACTTTGTTTTATGGGAAGTTCTTTCTGACATCTGAGCAGGAGGGACTTGATGAGACTACTTTTATACATAGTCTCATAGTCCAAAATGGGCTTAAAACGATGAAAATATCATAAAAAGTGCCATATATATTCTTGCGTATGTTCAATGTGTATTTTAGGTACGGATATCGAGAAAAAGACAAAAGATCACAAGAATCAATGCAAAAACGAAAACGGGAAACGAAGCCGCACAATGAACCGGACCCGAGTGTTGAATTTCCAAAAAGACCCTTGAAGAATTGAAGATTGGAAAGAATGGTCCCTCAAGTTTGAAGACTTGTCACTTTAAGCCCTTGTAAACTCATAAATACAAGTTTGGTCCTTTAAGTTTCAATAAAAGTCATATTCAGCCCTTAGAGATTCAAGAAAATGCAAACTATACCCTTGATTTCACTTTTCATAAGTTTTTGTGGCCAAATTGCAAAAATCAAAACTTCATTAATAAAAGGAATATGTACATGTTGCTGGCCAAACATTATATGATCATCTTTTGGAAAGGGGAGGACCAATATTGCCCAGACACACAAACTCACCCCACCAATTACCATGTGACACATCAGCAGACCTACCCAAAACCTTTAAACCCATACCCACAACCCATAAACCCGGTTTAAAGCATTAATGAACTTTAAAAAACAAGGTTTATTAAATATAAACCCGGGTAATACATAGAAAAATTATTCTTTGAAATCGGTCTAATCGAATTGACCATGGTTAAATGTGTGACTCAGTTGTTCTTGGTAAAAAGAAAGAAAGGTGATTATCTATTTTAAACTAAAGATGAAAATGTCGTTGAGTAACTAAAATAAAAATGAAAGCTTGAAAAGATAAAACTAAAAATAAATACTTTAAAAGAAATTAAGTAACTTAGATTAAAAACGAAAACTATTAAAATTAAAACTTTATAAAAGGGATAAACTTGAAAATTAACCTAAGTGAAAATGTTAAAAAATAAATCTAAGAAAATTGGCGGGAAAAAAATAATATATTGAAAATAAAACAGGAAATCAAAATTTGAACATAAGTTGGAAAAACTCAAAACTATATCTAATCCGGAATGTGTGCTTTGCTTATAATTCAGAATCCAAGATTCTGTCACTATTCGGAATCCAACTCCAAGAGCTTATCCGGAATCACTAATATATATGTTATCCGGAATCTAGATGTTATCTGGAATCCAACTTTACTTCTTATCCGGAATCCAACTTTTGCTTACTATCCGGAATCAATTCTTTTTTAGCAATCCGGATTAAGTGAAGATGCTACTATCCGGAATCTGAAGTTCAACCCTATTCGGAATACACGTTTGTATGCTAATCCGGAATATGGTGTTCAAGGACTAATCCGGAATAACTTTCCACCACTAATTCGGAATACGGTTTAACTCTTAATCCAGAATACCTTGATTAGTTGCCTTATTCAGAATAATAGGGTTTATAGAAACCCGGATAAGAGCTAAATTTAAGCTAAATGAGAATAAGCTAAAAACAAATAAGCACTTACCAAAAACTTAACCAAAATGATTTTAAGAAAAAGCTAATAAGCCATAATTTTAAAACTTTAAAAACACTAAATAATCTAAATATTTAAAATCAACTTTTTATCAAAATAAACTATTAAAAACACTTAATTAAAAATAAGAAAAGTCACACAATAAGCACTAAACACAATAAGCTAAAAGATCAAACACATCAAAATCAATAAGCACAATCAAACACACACATCAATCACAACAAGAACATGATTAAGCAAACTACATGATTACGAAAATCATACAAGATTAAAAATAAGAAAGGTAGAATGAGAATGATTAATTAAAAGCTTGAAATTAAGATGAAGATTAAAGATTCAGTTACAAGATTAATATGAAAAGCTTAAGAACATGAAAGTAAATCTAGAGAGAGAAAGTAATTACCTACTAATAAAGCATAAAATAAATCTATCTAAAACTAGCTAACTAACTAACACATCCTAATGATATATTAAAAGGGTATTTATAGGAGGAGTGGAAGTGTTGATGCTTCTCTCTTTCTTTCTTTGTCTTTTCGTCTTTTAATTTCTTCGTCTTTCTCGACGTTGTCTCGGGATTTATCGAATGATAAAATGACCTTGTCTTATAATTTTCTTCTTTTATTAGATTCGGTTCTTCGACTTCGTTAAACTTTTGTCTTTAGAATTTTTCTTCGATAAATCTTCAGAATAGGCATTTGACTTCCGTTCTTTTTGCACTCTTGATCTTTTGACTTCGTCTTTTGTCTTTTTCTTCGATTAAAGCCCGTATTTTCTTTCCTTTTCATATTTTGGTCCTAAAACACAACAAAAACACAAACCACACATAATTCCGACTTTTACGACATTAAATACACGTTTTGGTCTTGTTTTTATTATAATTAAGTGGCAAAAGGATAAGTGTTTTAACACTTATTAAATCCCCTACACTTGACCATTGCAATGCCCTCATGCAATGCATTAATTACAAAGCAAGATTCACATTTTCCATCATAATTAACCCACCTTGGCCTTTATTAAACACAAGATATTAATGAAACTTAAAGAGATAGAAAATTACAAAATATTTAAAGGACGGAACAAGTAAAAAAATCAAAGACTTACATTAGGGCTTTTGTGTCATGAATGTTTATCACCCTCAAGTTTCAAGTTCCCCACACCAAGCTTAAAAACGAGATCATTGTTATTATAAGTTAGTAAAGCTAACACTCACTCATGTGGCTCAATTATTTACTTAGGCTCCCTTATTCCTAGGTGTATCTCTTATATTTTATTGTTGTCTTGAATGATCACGAGGATGCATTGTCGACTTATTTCGATAGTTTATTTAGGCTGAAAATAAAGTAGGATGATTTAATCAATAGTTAGCTAAATGAAAAAATCTTTTAAAACTGCTTCTCGAAACCTCATAAAGTTCATATCTTGGCATAACTCGTTTCACGATTTGAGACCTTTCTCGTATTGATATTTGGCATTGACTTCATACTTTGAATCTTGAGAGATGATCTTGAAATAATGGTCTTCTCTTCATAATAGGAATTTCTTCACCTGAAGTTTTTGAGAGATTCTTCATATTTGGACCACGACTTCTTATTTTTCTCCAATCTTTATTTGGGATTTTGATATACAACGATCCGCCTTCTTTTAGGACTTGGATCTATTTATCCTTATACCTTTTTAGGGTCTTGTAACACCCCCAAATTTATACAATTCAATACAGCGGAAGACTCGTTGGTGTTACGGGATAGCACATTACTCACATCATAGACAACGCTTAAAAATCGCGTCGTTTAATAATAAAGCATTTCCATTCATAAATATCAAATTTACATAGGTCCCAGGTCATAGTATTTCATACAAGTTTTACAAAACATTTGAATGGAAATTGTTATTTAATGCGGGCCATGAATTCTTGTTGTCTTCCCGAGAATTACCTTTAAGTACCTGAGACAAAACATGTTAAAAGAAAAGGGTCAGCGATAACGCCGAGTGAATTCATAGGGTTTAATAAAACCATTAATATAACATCGGTATAAAATTATTACCGAAAATCATTTTGTACAAATCCTTATAATAGGCCATAAAATAGCCAAAGTCATTTTATACAAATCCTCATCAAAAATCATAATATAGGCTTTTGCCTTCAAAATCATTATACGAACCAAAGTCGTATAAACATCATACAATACGTTTTATAACGTTGTATAAAGTTAAATAAAAACCGTTATATGAATATGGTTATGTAAAACCAAAACACGAACATAATATCAATAATAAGACCCTTTATTGCTAGTCAGGCAATTCAATGTAATTCGGTGCGTATAGCAGTATTTCGTTATTTTGGATTATTATAAGCCGCATGATATTGTTACCTTACTACAACAAACAACGGGTAGCTAGCCCGAAACTCATTTTCCCATCTAAATTAGCGTGTCGTCACAATAATCACACTTGTGTAAATTTTCTCATACATAAATTCGCTTACCAATCAATGTGGCACGACGGGGATCAACCGTCAAGGCACGAACTGGGGTGATCGTCCCCAAATAGTACTATTATATGCATAAGCGTCTACCAAATCCCGTTAGTTCACAATTCATGCTAATGGGACTTTTAGTGACATAACCTAACTTTAATAACCCATTTCATTTCATCTATCGGGTCATTTAATCATTCATCGGGTCATACAATCATTCGGGTCCAAATCAATAAACAAACAATTGGGACAAATGGTGTCCTATTTTATCAAAACTAACATGTTATCTCCCTCGCGGGTTTATAAAACATTTTATAAAAACATTTAAAAGAGTGCGAGGCTATGAACTCACGTTGATGTGGGAAAGCGGGTTATCGGCAATTCGGATGTACGGTACGTGCTTCAATTACGGAAACCTAGACAAATAATACTCGTCTTAGACTCATGTCTAATGACTTTATGAAAATAACAATTATGTATACATATGATAATTTTATATATATGATGATCAAGTGGGTTTACATATTCTCTTTTACTCATTTTAGTGTTTATGTTTTGGTAACTTCTTACTAGTTTACTAGTTTTACCTATTTACATATTTTAAGTCCAATAAACTTATTATAAGTTCTTTAACTTGTATTAATCCATTTTATACTTGTATTATTAGTATTTATACTTTACATGTTGGGCCCAAATGGGTTAAGCCCAATAAATATGTTTATAAGTGTTTTAGCCCATTTTGTTGTATTATTAGTCCAATAACGTTAACTTAGCCCGTTAATGTCCGTATGTTATATAGTTCGGGTTTTATCAGTTTTTACTTGTTATATATGTTTATATATCAGTATATGAGTTTATAAAAGTTTACATTAGACGGGTCCAACCGTCTAAGTTTTATTTAACAAAAACGTTAATTTTACGGTAATAGCCAAAAAAGTCGTAAAAATCATGTTTATAGTTTTTATAACTTATAAATCTTATTCAACTACCATTTTTATAAAGTGTACATTTATTTAACCTTTAAAATATTTATATAAATGAAATTTATAAGTTAATGGATTTTAATTCACATTTTATACTATATTAGTTTGAGTGCTTATATAATACTATTAAACATTAATTCTTCAAAATCTGATTTTTAGTTTCATCTTCACCATTTTTATCATATCTTTAGTTGTATAAGGAGATAGAAGCTCATTTTTGGATGGAATAAACTTCATATTATGTGCTACAAATAAGTTAGTTATAGCTACTGCTCATTCTATGTTTAACTATCCTTAACAGTCCCTACAAAACAGACTATTCAGATTGGTACACTCATTTTGTTTTGATCATATCTCACTCATTTTGATGATTCCATTGCATGGCCAACTATCACATGTGTATGACATCTAACACTTACTGTAAATGGATTCCACTTTATCATTTTATCAGTTTAACCTTTGGTTACTTACTGTTTTTATACAGCCATCATATTTAGCAAGATTTTAACCATTTTTACATGTGGTTTTCCATCTTTTTACCCATGTTTATCAAATCTATCAACACCAAATCCCCACATAATATTTTTAATCATCATTCATCATCATATACATATACATAAATAAAGAAAATACAATATTACATAATCAAAATAAAAAGAGGATAGGAAGAACAATCTCTATACCACCAAGGTTGTGTAGTTTATGATCAAGGCTTGGATTTTTGATGGCAAAACTTGTGGTAGATCAACACCAATCTTTAAGGCCACCAATACTTGTAAACTTCATGTAGAAGTCAGCCCTTGGACATCACCAAATCTTCTCCTTGGATGTTAAAATCACCACCAATCAATAGAGCTTGAAAAGGGCTTCATCATATGTGTGAATAATATATGATTTGATGGTTAAATTTGATCAAATGAGGATGTTTAGGGGTTGTTCTTGGACGAAATTTAGAGAGAGGAGAGAGTTTTGTGAGTGGTTTGCATGAGTGAAATGTGCAAATGGTAAGTGTGTAGTGGTTTTGTGGTTTTGGGTGGAAAGTTAGCTTAGTAAGTTACCAAGTGTAACTTGTAAGCTACTAGTATGACACCTCATGGTGTTGTGGCTTATTTTAGCCATACGTTAGTGGGGGTGGGACAAGTGTCCCACTTGTCTCATCTCCACTAATTTACGGGTACTTCTCGATTCTAGTTTCCTCAATTTGCGTGCCCTCGGGTCGTTTTACGAAAAACGTTTTTATAAATTAAGAATCAACGGCATAAAACGAATCTAATAAAAATTGTCTCATCAAAAATGGAGTTCAAAAACGTAAATACGTAATCCTAAGGTTTCCGGTTTAGTCGTAAAGGACGTTAAATTATAATCGTAAGTCCTAATCTCTTCTCGTAAAATTGTGAGTTTATGAACCAACACAAATTTAAAATTCCAAAATAATATTCACGGATAAATTTATTTCCTAAAATGTCGGCTTGTCAGCAAAACGGTGTATGTAAACGTAAGCACGTAACGTAGAATCCTCCGGTTTAGACGTAGTCGATGCTACTTCAAGACGTAAATCCAAATTTCTTCCCAAAAATAAGTGAGTTCATAATAAAACATTAAAATAATGTTTTTAAATAATATTTGAGAATAAAATATCAACAATAAATTGACGGATTGTCACAGCATTTACCCATAAACAGTATCTTTGTCCTCAAAGATCATCTTATCTTACTACTCGCTTCTTATAGAGTTAAAGCCATGTGGGTAATTCCTCCACATTTGGTCTTTTCTCACAAGTGTAATTCATTACAATACGCGAGTTTTATCAAACATAACTACGGGAATAAGATTAAGCTTAATGTTGACTTACTTTCTCTATCCATGATGTTCACGGGTTTTTTGATGAATGCAACTTTTCGCCGATCTAAACTTCATCAAGAAGTGATCAGATTCTCACTTGATAGACATTTTATCAAGTTCGATATATGAAACGTAATTCACGCAACTCTTGAAGTCCTAGGGTAGATCCAGCTTATATGATTTTCGAACCAATCTTTTACATCATCTCAATGGTCCCATACAACGGGGACTTATATCCCATGATCTTTCAGATCATCAATTCATTTTTCCATGGTTAAAATTTTTGGCATAACTTTGCTACCCATCTGGCACTTCAAGATCTACATTTTATATTCACATAACCTCCTGTCCACTACCGACAGTCAATAATCGGATCCTAATTTCAACAATCATTTCAGGTCTCGCGGGTCGAGTATTTTTGGAAGGTTAGGTTCGCCATCATAGGAAACCTTAAACCTAAAAGACATTTCCAACTCACAATGGGTGTATGTCGGGTGTCTTCATCCCAACTCCTGCTTACAGATGCTCTAATATATATCCTCACAAGATTCGATCTTGATCCTAATACGATAATTATCATTGATAATCTCTCCAAAGGAAAACGATTTCACAGTTTATTACCAATGGTCAATCATTCAAACATAAAAAGACACTTATAGTATTTTGTATCATTACTTTACCTCGTCCCTTCGATTGGGGTGGTATACAGTACTCTCTCATCAAGGTTCGTTCCCAATGACTTTGAGCAAATCTCTAGAAATTCGATGCGAAGCGAGGATCTTGATAGAGATGATCGATACAGGCACACCATGCTTATATAACTCCTTTAAATACAAAAGAGTCAATTTCTTCATCAAGAATCTATCATTAACAGGAATGATATTAGCAGATTTGGTTAGTCTGTCGACGATGACCCAAATCGAATCAAATTCAGATGATAACCTTTTCAATAGTTAGACGTTTACTAATGTATGAGGCGATGTCTGCCTTCATAATTTGCCATTAGTACAACTTCTTCAGATAAAAATACATTAACTCATAAATGTCATGAATAAAATACTTATACTTACAAGATTCCAACATAACTATATCTCACAATCCTCCATATTTAGACAATCACAAGTGGCCTTTTAATCATTTAGAGCCATCGGATTCTCAATTCTAATGGTTCACATTAGCCACGAACCCCCTTTTATTATTTATATTATCCTTCTTACAGGCATCAATTATTTCTAAATGTTCGGGCAAATTACTTTGCATCGTCATTATTAAGGAACACAATCCTAATTGATTCTTTATCCTTTTTATATTATGTGTCAGTATCTACATTCATCTTCCCTGATGAAATAATTATCATGTCCGTATTTATTCAAAAATTATTTCTTCACATTTTCTGAGTTTTAGTTTCTTCTCAACTATCATTTTTATCCGTTATAATCAATCCGACGTCTAAAGCGTCGATAACTATTGCTAGTAATTAAATAATAGATATTTAATTTTATGAAACGTAAACGTAAAAAGTTTTAAATTTCTCGGTTCGTACAATTATAGGAAAATGTTCAAAAGAATAAATTTGAATTTAATTAACACGATTTTTGTTGATTTACTGAAAATAATTAATAAGATTCGTAAATGTTTGAAAAAAAATCTTTGGTTATACTTTGGTCAAAATTTTCTTAGTTGGAAAGCAAAAATTGTCGTTTAAAATTCAAGTTATGGTTTAAATGGTTTCCTCAATCCCTCTTAGGTTGTCTCGAGGTATACACAAACATTTACCCCTAAACAGGAGTTTAGTTAAATGTTCTGGGTATAAGGGAATAATCCCTCAAAAGTTCTTTGATAAAATATCTGTCAAAACATATTTCCGTTTTTCTTTTTAGTAAAACCCAAAGCCTTAATGGCTCTAATTTTTGAAATGTCAATATAGATCTCATTATCTTATTAATCACACGGTCAAATCATGTAAAGTATTAAGCCGTTAATCACATGTTAAATATTCAAGGTACAGGTTTTCGTTGTTCGGCCGATTCAGGGAAATCTATAATTAATTATTAACTTCTTCTTATTCTTATAAACAAACAAATGGTCCTTAATGATCACAAGCATGAATTTATCAAATTTCAGCCTACACACGTGATTTACCAAATTTATGAATACTACATGTGTATTAGTCAATCCAAACGACATCACGTGAAACTCATAATGTTCATTACAAGTTTTAAATGTAATGATTGGAATAGATAATCTTTTTCGCGGACGCGAAGTTGATGATAACCATGCCATGGATCAAATCTTTAAAACATACGCTAGAACCTTGTAAATGATCGAACAAATCTTCCATTTCGAGTTATGGATATCGTTTTCGATTGTCAATTTACTCAGTTCACAGTAATCTATAAATATAAGGAATGATAACACCATAGCTCTTCATGATGACGAGCTTGGTAGAAGAAAAGCTTTCCCTGACAACTCTCTCAGTTGCACGGTAATTCCTTTAATTTAGATGGTGCTGACGTACAGTGCACATGCCACAGGTGCAGCACCAGAAATATAATCAATACCAACTTCAACTTGCCTTAAACGGCAAAAGTCTAGGTAATTCACCAACAAATACCTCCTAAGGTTTCAAATAACAGGAACATCTTTTAATAAATTCATATTAGGTTCTTCTAGATTACAATATCTATGGCTAGTTCACAACCATTCACGGTATAATTTCAAGTCTAAATGCAGGATATGGTCATCCGTCAAGAATTTATTTAGATCACTTTTGATAATCAACATCTTATCTTTTAGGGGATTTCTACTCGAGTTCCCGTCAATTAAGACAATGTCGTCATGTCATAATCAATCAATCCATTCTACTGGCACTATCAACTTTCCAGTTTTATTGTCGTCGATAAGATGTGAACTTCTCAAAAGACTAATAATAACTCATAATCCTTCACAAGTTCAAGGATATATGGAGACACAACTATAATAACTGACTTTTGGTTGGTTAATAAAAAGGTTTTTGCTTGCAAGATCTCTCTTTGCGTTGCTCATACCCAATTGATATATATCGTTGTTTCGTTCTCGGTATCTTCTCGAATCGATCACGGTCAAAAGTGGAATCGTTGTAATTGGTGACTAAAAGGGGGAGCTTGGGCCTAAATCTACTAAAATGTAAGAACTAGAAGTAGTTAAATTAAACTAAAAATTATAACTGAGAATAAGTACCTCAACACTGAATGGAAAAACTCAACTCTGGATCCCTATGCGGAATGTACTGCTCCATTCGGAAAGTTCCCCTTACTCGGAATAATTAATGCCATGCGGAACAAAGCTCTTATGCGGAATATTTTGGAAAAAGCTCTATTCGGAAAATGTCTCTTATGCGGAACAATGAACTCTATGCGGAAAGTAAGCTATGCGGAAAAATGTCTTACTCGGAATAATCTTCCTTATGCGGAAAAATGCCCTATTCGGAAAGCAAGATTCTATGCGGAATAATGGGACTATTCGGAATATGGAAAATATTCCGAATAGAGGAAATGGAAATCAGCCTATGCGGAATAAATGACAAATTGCCCTATGCGGAATGAATGTTCTATTCGGAAAGTGTTGACTATGCGGAATATCTTAAAGAAAAACCCTATTCGGAAAACCTTGGAAAGAAAACCTTACTCGGAATAATTATATATTCCGAATAGACAAGAAAATTAGCTACTACTCGGAATAAATGAAATATTCCGAATAGACACAACCCCAGATTCCCTATTCGGAATCTGGGCGAGATCAGAAAGTGAAGCGACGAACAGGGGAATTTAAGGAACACGAATTCAACACAAAAAATCACCAAGTTCTTGATCAAAACTTAAACCAATTCTACCACTAATCCTTTACTCATAGAAAGCTAGAATCCAAAACAACAAAATCACAAAACCCACTTACTTTTGACAATCAAACCATACGAATAATACTTAAGAACTAAGAGACAAAAAGATATGAAGAACAAGATTATGGAAAGATTAAAAGATGATTTGTATTAATGAATTAAGATTCACAAAACAAGAAAGGATTACACTTACACGAATGGAAGAAATTAAACAAGATGAAAACCACTCCTTAAGGGAGATGGTTCCTAAAAACTAGGAAGAAGAATAACTGAAAAACTAGAAGAAGAGAGAGTCCGGATGTGTAAATGGGAGGAGTATTTATAGGCTTCTCCCTTGGTTGGTGAGCGGGCTTTCTTCCTTTGTTTTTGTCTTCTCGTCTTTTTCAGAAAAGTTGACGTTTTTGATTTCGATTCGGGATTTGTCGACTATTAAATTAAACTCGTCTTTTAATTTCTTCGTTAAATAGACTTGATTTTCTTCGACATGTGTAAATCTTCCGTCTTTGGTCCTTTTCTTAGATAAATCTTCAAATAGGCCCATTGACTTCAAATCTTTTGCATTTCTTGGACGATGGACTTTGTCTTCAGTCTTTTTCCTTGATAAAACCTGTGCAATCCCATGTTTTCTCCAATATTTATCCGGTTGGCTCTGAAAACACAACAAACACACAAACCACGCATAATTCCAAACAAATGACATTAAACACGTGTTTTGGTCTTGTTTTAGCAAGAAATAAGTAGTAAAAGGATGGGTGTTTTCACACCTATCAAATCCCCTACACTTAACCATTGCCATGCCCTCATGCAATGCTTAGTGATAAAGCAACATTACACTTTTCTCATAATTAATTAACCTTGGCCTTATTCAAATACTAATAAACAAAAATTAAAGCACTAAGAGAAATTTAAAGTAAAAAAAAGGATAGAACATAGCTATGTGGAAATAACTTGTAAAGAGATCGAGGACTTACATTAGGGCTTTGGTGCTACAAACATTTATCATCCTCAAGTTTCACGTTCCCCAAACTAAGCTTAAAAAAACGAGATCATTGTTATTATAAGTTAGCAATTCAAACACTTACACACATGGCTTAATTACATGCTTAAACTCCCTTATTCCTAGGTGTATCTCTTATATTTTATTTTTGTCTTAGAATGATCATGAAGATGCATTTTTGGACTTATTTAGATAGTTTATTTAGGTTGAAAGCAAAGTAGGACGATTTGATCAATAGTTAGCTGAAGGACAAAATCTCTTAAAACTGCTTCTCGGGATATCAGAAAGTTCATATCTTGGCATAACTCGGTTCACGATTTGAGACCTTTCTCGGGCCGATATTTGGCATGTACTTCATACTTCATATCTTCGAGAGACGTTCTTGAGATAATGGTCTTCTCATCATAATAGAGTTTCTTCACTTTGGAGACTTTTGAGGGGTACTCCAACTTTGTTGACCACGACTTCATGATTATTTCTTCAATCTCTAATTGGGATTTTGAGATACAACGATCCGCCTCCTTTTCGGACTTGGATTTATTTATCCTCATACCTTGTTAGGGTCTTTTCGGATAGACTTCTCCATGATCTTTATGGGAGTTGATTGCTTTTCGTCGTGAGTCTTGATCCTTCATATTGATTTTGGGAATAATGCTTTTCACATCACTTTTGGATCTTCAGCAATAAACTTGAATCCTCATGCCTTGTTAGGGCCTTTTCGGACTCGCCAATCTTCGCGCCCCGCTTCATAAGTTATGCCTTGGCTATGAACTCTCGTCATTACCGAGCAACTTTTAAACGATCTTGGGCTAGAAGCTAAGTAACTTTTCAAATCATACGACCTTACTTATTGCAGATAAGTTATTAGCAAGTGATGGGAGAATAGGCAAATAATTACACCAAGTGAGCTTGCGCAAGAATACCGACTTATAATTGACTCTATCATTTCTCGTCCTCCACAGTTTAAAATCTCAAGGAACGAGACTCGTGGATGCTTAGCCTAATAAACCAATTAAGGTCTACATGGTTAAGGATACTAGCTAGAATAAACTTGGATAAGTCTATTCGGGTTGAGTCAAAATATTCACAACGGGCCTAATATGTCTAAGATATCTAAACTTGCTAAATCTATTTTATTAATTTTTCTGAATTTATTGCGGAATATACACATACGAAATCAAAATAAAAATTTAAATATTACGACAAAATGGCCAAAGTTGATTAAAGTTTGAAAAATGTTGAAAAAGTTGATTTTCCGGTTAAATGAAGGCATTTTAATGGAAAAGCCCACTTAAAACTTCGATAGAAGTCCCCCCTACACTTAAGATAAACATTGTCCTCAATGTTTAAGCATGTGGGAAAAGGCTCCCCTACACTTATGACATTGTGCACGTTGGTTAAATCAAGCTAAGGAGGGGACGACTAAAGTGATCAATTTCAAATGTGAATATGAAGATAATTGGATCACGATAGTGGAGAGATAGAACCAGAATTGTGGATAACATGGGAGCACGGTTCTTCAAAGATTCCAAGAGTGCAATAATCCCTGTAAACACATCACCATCCAAAAACAAGCAACCTATATAGCTCCCCCTACACTTATGATGAAAGACAGGAAAGGGGGATAGATACTCGGGTTGCCTCCCGAGGAGCGCTTGTTTTTGTTTACTGAGTCGCGAGCCTGACTCGGTCCCGAACTAATTCAAGGGAAACGTGGTGAGGGATGGAATCATCTCCTGAGAGATGTCCTCACCAAAGTACGATTTCAAACGCTGGCCATTCACCTTGAAGTTGGGCCCATTTGGCTGAGAAAGCTCAATGGTACCATAGGGAAAAACATTGGCGATGGTGAATGGACCAGACCAGGGGCTCTTCAACTTGCCTGAGAAGATCTTCAACCGAGAGTTAAAGAGTAAGACTTGATCACCAACGTTGAACTCTCGGTTCTTGATTTTAGCATCGTGGATAATCTTGGTCTTCTCCTTGTAAATCAATGAGTTCTCGTAAGCTTGATTCCTCAATTCTTGTAGCTCGTTGAGTTGAATCTTTCGAAAATCACCGGCTTTGTTGATGTCGAAGTTAGCCCACTTCAAGGCCAAGTATGCCTTATGTTCCAGCTCGATGGGGAGGTGGCAGGCTTTCCCGTACACAAGACGATAAGGTGTACAACCAATCAGTGTCTTATAAGCGGTACGGAAAGCCCATAGAGCATCATCAAGTTTATCGGCCCACGAGGCACGATGCTCTCCCACAGTACGTTCCAAAATTCTCTTCAATCCACGGTTGGATATCTCGGCTTGACCGTTGGTTTGAGGATGATAAGCGGTGGAAAGACGGTGATTGACACCATACTTAGCCATGACTCTTGCAAATTGATCGTTGCAAAAATGAGTCCCGCGGTCACTGATAATAGCACGAGGAACACCGAAACGAGCAAATAGTTGTTTCAAGAAATTACAAACCACCCTCGCGTCGTTAGTGGGTAAAGCTTTGGCCTCAACCCATTTAGAAACGTAGTCGACAGCGACAAGGATGTATTTGTTGCCTTTAGAGGACGGGAATGGCCCCATAAAGTCGATGCCCCATACATCAAAGATTTCACATTCTTGTATGAAATTTTGAGGCATCTCATCTTTATGTGTGATCTTGCCTTGTTTTTGTCAAGCATCACAATGTTTAACAATTTCGTGAGCATCACGATAAATGGTGGGCCAATAGAATCCCGAATCAAACACTTTCTTAGCGGTGTAGTTGGGACCAAAGTGACCACCGGTGGGTCCTTTGTGGCACGCTTGGAGAATATCAAAAGCTGCCGGTCCGTCAACACACCGACGAATGATCAGATCAGCACACTGTTTGAATAGAAAAGGGTCATCCCAAAAGTAAGTCTTAACATCGTTCAAGAACTTCTTCTTTTGTTGGGATGTTAACCCTTGGATGAGAACACCACCCGCTAAGTAGTTTGCAATATCGGCAAACCACGGGGTGCCATCAAGATTGGGATTTATAGACATTAAGGTTTCAAGGGGAAAAGAGTCATTGATCTCTTTGTTCGGATGGTCCCCTTGATATGGATCCTCAAGTCTGCTCAGATGATCCGCGGCCAGGTTTTCAGCACCCTTCTTGTCAAGAATTTCAATGTTGAATTCTTGAAGGAGTAAAACCCAGCGGAGAAGTCTTGGCTTAGAATCATTCTTAGTCATCAAGTACTTCAACGCGGAATGGTCCGTGTATACGATGGTGGTGGATAAAACAAGATAGGGGCGAAATTTCTCAAAAGCATAGACAACAGCTAAAAGCTCTTTTTCGGTTGTCGTATAATGCAATTGAGCCCCCGTCATTGTTTTGCTAGCGTAGTGGATTGGTTGGAAGTGTTTATTCACTCTTTGGCCCAGAACCGCACCAATAGCAAAGTCGCTAGCATCGCACATCAATTCAAAAGGCAGCTCCCAATTAGGGGTGACTAAGACCGGTGCCTTAGTTAGCTTATCCTTGAGAAGATTGAAGGCGTCGAGACACTCTTTAGAAAAGATAAAAGGAGTATCTTTTTCCAAGAGGTGGGTCATCGGGCGAGCGATTTTAGAGAAATCCTGAATGAATCGTCGATAGAAGCCCGCATGACCCAGAAAACTTCTCACACCATTCACGGTTGAAGGTGGAGGTAATTTGGCTATGACATCAACTTTAGCACGGTCGACTTCAAGACCGGCTTTAGAGATTTTGTGTCCTAGCACAATGCCTTCTTTTACCATAAAATGGCATTTTTCCCAATTCAGAACAAGGCGAGTGTCTTCGCACCGCTTGAGCATACGTTCCAAATTGGCAAGGCAAGAAGAGAAAGAATCCCCGAAGACCGAGAAATCATCCATGAAGACTTCCATGGTTTGCTCAACCATGTCATGGAATATAGCCAACATGCACCTTTGAAAAGTCCCGGGGGCATTGCATAAGCCAAAAGGCATTCTTTTATAAGCAAATGTGCCGTAGGGACAAGTGAATGTTGTCTTCTCTTGATCTTGGGGATCGATGGGTATTTGAAAATAACCCGAGAAACCATCCAGAAAGCAGTAATATTCATTACCCGCTAGACGTTCAAGCATTTGGTCCATAAAAGGTAGAGGGAAATGATCCTTTCTCGTGGCATCATTGAGTTTGCGGTAGTCTATACAAACTCTCCACCCAGTAACGAGGCGGGTAGGAATCAACTCGTTGTTTGCATTGGGCACAACGGTAATTCCGCCTTTCTTAGGCACACAATGGACTGGACTAACCCATGGTGAATCCGAAATAGGGTAAATCATACCCGCATCAAGAAGTTTGATAACCTCTTTTTTGATGACGTCATGGATTTTAGGGTTCACCCTTCTTTGGCTTTGAATAGTGGGCTTAAAGTCGTCCTTCATGAGAATTTTATGTGTGCAAAAGTGAGGATCAATTCCGCGGATGTCGGAGATTTTCCAAGCGATAGCTCTTTTATGCTTCTTCAACACAGCGACAAGTCGGGCTTTTTCGTCTTCTTTCAGATCCTTTGCAATGATGACCGGTAACTTCTCGTCGTCTTCTAGGAAAACATACTCAAGATGAGGCGGTAGGTCCTTAAGCTCGAGAGTAGGGGGATCCTCAGTAGATGGTGAAACTAACGATGGATTATCATTAGTCACCTTTTTAGGAGTAGGAGGAGACAATGGGTCCTCATTGAGAAGTCTCTCAATAGTAAGAATATCTTCATCCCAATTGGTGGACGAATTATCATACTTAATGTCGAGAGGACCCAAGCTAGCTTCGAACTCATCCAAGTCACTTTCTCCAAAAGGAGTCAATGCCGGAGCAATTGAGGCAACGGTCTCAACATTGGGTAGAGAAGGGAGAGTACTTTAGCAAGCATCATGAAAATGTTCTTCACAAGCCTCATCGAGAACATCAATAGCATTAACATTCTCATATGAATAAGGTTGCTGAGAAATCTTACCCATGTTGAAGACAATTTGATCGTCACCAACTCTCATGATTAATTCGCCTGCGGCTACATCAATGAGAGTGCGACCGGTCCTCAGGAATGGACGTCCAACGATTAATGGAACACGAGGGTCCATCTCGTAGTCAACGACGACAAAATCCGCCGGGAAGGTGAATTTATCAACGCCAACAAAGACATCTTCGGCTATCCCCACTGGATAAGCAACCGTACGGTTGGCTAATTCCAAAGTCATTCGTGTGGGGACTAGCTCGGGGAGAGATAATTGCTTCCAAACACTTAAAGGCATTAAGTTTATACTGGCACCTAGATCGGCTAGGGCCATGCAATTCTCTACTCCCGGGAAGTTGCAAGGAATCAAGAAGCGACCCGGATCACCAAGTTTGGTGGGCAATTTTCTTAAGAGCACTGCGGAGCAGTTCTCATTAAGTTGGGTCTGAGCAATGTCAAGAAGCTTTTCTTTATCACTTAGAAGATCTTTAAACATCTTAGCGTATTTGGGCATGTGAGCGAGAGCCTCAGCAAAGGAGATGTTAAAATTCAATTGTTTAAACATTTTTAGGAAGTTTGAAACCTGAATATCATCCTTGCTCTTTTGCTTCTCTTTCCTCAACCTTGAAGGATAAGGTATATTGGATGAAGAAGAAGGCTTTAAAGGGATAGGATCACTCACAACCACGGGTGGTGGGGAAATGGGGATAGAAGGTGAAGGAGGTGGAGAAAGTTGCTCTTTTTCCTTGTTCACAATCACGGGTGGAGGTGTAGGAAGCTCGGGTTCCATATAACCTTTTCCACTACGAGTGGTGATTGCTTTCATCTCCCCTCTTGGATTCGCAATGGTATTACTCGGAAGAGTACCCGAAGAAGAGGGTTGATTACCTTGGATGAGCGAACCAATCATATCACGAAGGTGCAGAGCTTGATTATTAAAAGAGTTTTGCATGTTGGCTTAATAGCATCGCTGTGTTTGGCCATATCATTCCTTAGCTCGGCTCGAATATCGCTTCCTTGTTTCACCATGTCATTCTTCAAGTTGACAAACTGACTCTGAAGATTCGTCACCATCTCACGATTAGTCTTCATGAACAACTCGACGTCGGGATTCACTGCCATCGGTTGATTGAGAGGTGGAGCTTGGTAAGCTTGAGAATTTCCTTGAGTTGGGTAGGTGTTTCTTTGGGATTGATATGGATTTTGAGCACGAGGTTGGGATTGGTTGTTTCGGTTATAGCTTTGTTGTTGGTTTTGGTTTGCAGGAGGGAAATCGGGAGGTGCAAGATAATTGTTGGAACGATAACTTAGCAAGCTACGGTCTCCCTGAGGACGAGCTTGATAGCCTCCCGTGGGATATGTACCGTATGCCGCGTTAACGTTTTCAGAATAATTGCCTTGAGTGGAAGGACAATCATTATAAGAATGAGGACCACCACATGTGTCACAAGAAATAGCAACGGCTTTAGCTTGTTGAAAGTGGTTTGTGGCTATGGTCATGAAATTCTTGTTCATTTCAGCGAGTTGTCGAGAAATTTCAGTCATCTCAGGATTGGAAGTAGTAGAAGAAACATTAACTCTCGAGTTAGATCTTGAGGATGCGGATGAATCCCAATTCTTGTGGTGAGTAGTCATGTTTTCAATCAACTCTCGACACTCCTCTGGTCTCCTTTTCATAAAAGTACCACCGGCGGCGGCATTGATCGTGTCACGATCGCGAAAGGTGAGACCATTTTAGAAGGTATCAATGAGAGTGACGGGGAGCATATTGTGATTAGGACAGCGGTCGATCAAATCATTGTATCGTTCCCAAGCATCGAAAAGCGATTCATCATTCTCTTGCATAAATCCACTGATTTGGTTACGGAGGTTAGTGACCATGGACGGTGGGAAGTAGCGCGATAAAAAGCGTTGAGTCATGTCGTTCCACGTATGAATAGAATTCTTAGGAAGACGGTCAAACCATTTTTCGGCATGGTGAGAAAGCGAGTGAGGAAAGAGTTGGAGGCGAAGGTCATCCATAGAAACACCGGGGGATTTCATGCTTTGGGTAATGGTTATGAATTTGTCGAGGTGTTTGTTGGCATCATCATCCGGAATGCCGCGAAATGGATTCGTTTGTACTTGCTGGATCATGTGATGCTTCAACGAAAACTCCTGAGCCGTGACATGCATCGGTGCAATCGGGCCTCCACGTCCGTTCATTGTGGGTTGACATAGCTCCTCCATGGTTCGTAAATCAGGTAGAAGGACATTGTTGTTGTTGTTGTGGTTGTTGTTGTTGTTGTTGTTCAAATTGTGTTGAGGTGGGTGATTATTGTTGTTATTAACACCAGCCATGTCTAATTGTTCGAGAGTCTCGGGCTCTGAATAAGACGTGGATCGAGTACGCATACACTAAAAAGAAAATGCAAGAGAAAATATTTTTGGTTTTTATAGGTTTTATATTGTTTTTGTATTTTTGAAAATTTTATATTTTTATGGATTTTTTGAAAATTTTTGTGCTTGAAATTAACGTTCCCGAAAGAACGGATCCCAAAATCCAATTGTTCTCACAAGAAACCGTTGATCCTTACGAAAAGATCCGGCAGCGGCGCCATTTTAATAACTGACTTTTGGTTGGTTAATAAAAAGGTTTTTGCTTGCAAGATCTCTCTTTGCGTTGCTCATACCCAATTGATATATATCGTTGTTTCGTTCTCGGTATCTTCTCGAATCGATCACGGTCAAAAGTGGAATCGTTGTAATTGGTGACTAAAAGGGGGAGCTTGGGCCTAAATCTACTAAAATGTAAGAACTAGAAGTAGTTAAATTAAACTAAAAATTATAACTGAGAATAAGTACCTCAACACTGAATGGAAAAACTCAACTCTGGATCCCTATGCGGAATGTACTGCTCCATTCGGAAAGTTCCCCTTACTCGGAATAATTAATGCCATGCGGAACAAATCTCTTATGCGGAAAGTAGCACTTATGCGGAATATTTTGGAAAAAGCTCTATTCGGAAAATGTCTCTTATGCGGAACAATGAACTCTATGCGGAAAGTAAGCTATGCGGAAAAATGTCTTACTCGGAATAATCTTCCTTATGCGGAAAAATGCCCTATTCGGAAAGCAAGATTCTATGCGGAATAATGGGACTATTCGGAATATGGAAAATATTCCGAATAGAGGAAATGGAAATCAGCCTATGCGGAATAAATGACAAATTGCCCTATGCGGAATGAATGTTGACTATGCGGAATATCTTAAAGAAAAACCCTATTCGGAAAACCTTGGAAAGAAAACCTTACTCGGAATAATTATATATTCCGAATAGACAAGAAAATTAGCTACTACTCGGAATAAATGAAATATTCCGAATAGACACAACCCCAGATTCCCTATTCGGAATCTGGGCGAGATCAGAAAGTGAAGCGACGAACAGGGGAATTTAAGGAACACGAATTCAACACCAAAAATCACCAAGTTCTTGATCAAAACTTAAACCAATTCTACCACTAATCCTTTACTCATAGAAAGCTAGAATCCAAAACAACAAAATCACAAAACCCACTTACTTTTGACAATCAAACCATACGAATAATACTTAAGAACTAAGAGACAAAAAGATATGAAGAACAAGATTATGGAAAGATTAAAAGATGATTTGTATTAATGAATTAAGATTCACAAAACAAGAAAGGATTACACTTACACGAATGGAAGAAATTAAACAAGATGAAAACCACTCCTTAAGGGAGATGGTTCCTAAAAACTAGGAAGAAGAATAACTGAAAAACTAGAAGAAGAGAGAGTCCGGATGTGTAAATGGGAGGAGTATTTATAGGCTTCTCCCTTGGTTGGTGAGCGGGCTTTCTTCCTTTCTTTTTGTCTTCTCGTCTTTTTCAGAAAAGTTGACGTTTTTTATTTCGATTCGGGATTTGTCGACTATTAAATTCAACTCGTCTTTTAATTTCTTCGTTAAATAGACTTGAGTTTCTTCGACATGTGTAAATCTTCCGTCTTTGGTCCTTTTCTTCGATAAATCTTCAAATAGGCCCATTGACTTCAAATCTTTTGCATTTCTTGGACGATGGACTTTGTCTTCAGTCTTTTTTTTCTTGATAAAACCCGTGCAATCCCATGTTTTCTCCAATATTTATCCGGTTGGCTCTGAAAACACAACAAACACACAAACCACGCATAATTCCAAACAAATGACATTAAACACGTGTTTTGGTCTTGTTTTAGAAAGAAATAAGTGGTAAAAGGATGGGTGTTTTCACACCTATCAAACTACCATTAAAAGAGTAAGGTCAACGCATAATCTATGCGAGAGAATTTCAAATCAGATACAAACGAAAACATTTAATGAATATGAATATATCCCATGTTTTCATAATTTGAGTACGCATTCGAAAGCTCCTCGGATCGTTAATTCAAATGAAATCTAATCAAAAGAAATGATAGGAACGTTGATACATCCAGTCGGGTATCAACACTCGGTAATCAGATACTTTTCCTAAGAATCTCACTACGGGAGAATTGGACAAGAAAGAATTGTCAATTGTCAAATAAGACAATTTCTACAGATGAGTAAATTCGACTCAGAAGAATAAATAATACGGGCACATATGTAGGTGTCCCTATCAATATGTCCATATTTTTCACTTCTTGCAGATCTCATAAAATTTAATCTTTCACAATCTTCAAAGAAAATTTAGTGTTTATTAATCAGTTTTATGGTGACTACTAACCAGCCTTGCATGGTCCATTCCAAATTGTATGTAGGCGCGCAACTATATACAATTTCAAGATTAACGATGCAATACTCAGTTTGTCAAAATTTTATCATCATGTTTATAATAAAAACATATTCATGCTTATTCTTAAATAAGAATCAAAAATAAATTTACAAATGTTTTCTTTGTTATGAAAACAAATAAGTTTTCCAAGGTATTTCATAATCAAGTTTATTTCAATAATGATTATTTATAAGTCTCACTTTAAATAATCCATATAGTGATGAAAATTCAATTTTCTCAAAGGATACTGTTTTATCTTATAAAAATAATGAGTGATCTACAAAAGAGTGATGAAGAGTTGTTCACTAAGAACTAACTTCAATATATCAGGAAATGAGCTTAGCCAATTAATCATAAGGTGCATAACCTCGATGGCACTCAAAAAGAATAATCCACAACGTAACTCAATCCGAGATGAGTACTTGTTCAATGGTTGCATCACTAATGCGAGCATTACGAAGAAGCAATAAAAGTTAGATATCATCGATACATGTAGAATTTAGCAATCAAAGGTAGTCTTTTCATTAATCACAAACAAGTCAAATTGTACCGTAACACATTACGTGTCACTATGTCATACAAATTCCAAAACTCATCCTACCAACTGATATCTCAGTTAAGTTAGGGATTTTTAAAAGATACCACAAGGAATACTAATCTACAAGAGTCATCAGGTGTTCCACATGTCCCGAAAGATCCATCGGTCCCAATTCAGAAGAAGATTTCTTCAATTTATTTTTTAGACACTAGGCATCCTCATCATTGGATAATGGCCTAGGAACAACCCTTAACACAAACCTACAATCAATTAAAACCTTATAATTCAATCACATGACTTAATTATTTCCTCTTATCAATCTCATATTCCATACAGGTTAAATTTTACTTCATTCAAATTTCAACCAACTTATATTTAATACGATATCCTACCTCATTCTCCAATACTTTCAATCTTATTCTTAGGCCTTAAAAGGGCAATAAAAGCTCAATATGAACAATACTTAATTTCAAATCCTATATCTCCTTCACCAATAGTTATCAAATGAGTCGCTAGTATGAAATGACTCGATTATTCAATTAGACTTCTCGGAAAGGTACTAGTGGCATGAGGCTTTTGGGTAATGGTTCCAATGACAGCCTCAAGTGCAACATTCACCCTTTCGATTTCAAATTTAAGAATTGGGTGACAACGAATCAGATGACACCTTTCCAGGTGGTATCGTTTTGTCAAACTCCACTCTATAAGGAAAGATCGTCATGACATCGATATCAGATTTAATCTCGCCAATTCTTCTTCAATATCGCAATCAACTAATATCAACATTTCTACGAATATCAACCATTTTGTTGGGATCATAAATATCCACAATTTGGTTTAGATCTAGGATAGCTAGAATTCCTGCGGGAATAGCTTCGATTGATTTGCTAGGAGAGTTAGGGTTTCTTGTGACAATCTACGTCGTATAAATACCTCGTATAAATATAGAAATAATCATCAAACAATCATGTAATCAAATTACATCATATGTATATATATAATCCAAGTTATATATATATATTAAAATAACACTTCTCAGTCTGGACTTGTCGGTAACTCGGGAATTCTTCGGCATCGTTATAGTCAGAAGATTTTTAGACATTTTTAGAAAAATGTTTATAGTTAAAAGATTTTGAAATGTTTTATTCAAAACCTTGGTTTTAAAAATCTTTCGTTCTCTATAACGAGAGCTCTGATACCAAACTGTAACACCCCCAATTTTTACAATTCAATACAGCGGAAGACTCGTTGGTGTTATGGGATAGCACATTACTCACATCATAGACAACGCTTAAAAATCGCGTCGTTTAATAATAAAGCATTTCCATTTATAAATATCAAATTTACATAGGTCCCAAGTCATAGTATTTCATACAAGTTTTACAAAACATTTGAATGGAAATTGTTATTTAATGCGGGCCATGAATTCTTGTTGTCTTCCCGAGAATTACCTTCAAGTACCTGAGACAAAACATGTTAAAAGAAAAGGGTCAGCGATAACGCCGAGTGAATTCATAGGGTTTAATAAAACCATTAATATAACATCGGTATAAAATTATTACCGAAAATCATTTTGTACAAATCCTTGTAATAGGCCATAAAATAGCCAAAGTCATTTTATACAAATCCTCATCAAAAATCATAACATAGGCTTTTGCCTTCAAAATCATTATACGAACAAAAGTCGTAAAAACATCATACAATACGTTTTATAACGTTGTATAAAGTTAAATAAAAACCGTTATATGAATATGGTTATGTAAAACCAAAACACGAACATAATATCAATAATAAGACCATTTATTGCTAGTCAGGCAATTCATTGTTATTCGGTGCGTATAGCAGTATTTCGTTATTTTGGATTATTATAAGCCGCATAACATTGTTACCTTACTACAACAAACAACGGGTAGCTAACCCGAAACTCATTTGCCCATCTAAATTAGTGTGTCGTCACAATAATCACGCTTGTGTAAATCTTCTCATACATAAATTCGCTTACCAATCAATGTGACACGACGGGAATCAACCGTCAAGGCGCGAATTGGGGTGATCGTCCCCAAATAGTACTATTATATGCATAAGCGTCTACCAAATACCGGTAGTTCACAATTCATGCTAATGGGACTTTTAGTGACATAACCTAACTTTAATAACCCATTTCATTTCATCTATCGGGTCATTTAATCATTCATCGGGTCATAAAATCATTCGGGTCCAAATCAATAAACAAACAATCGGGACAAATGGTGTCCTATTTTATCAAAACTAACATGTTATATCCCTCGCGGGTTTATAAAACATTTTATAAAAACATTTAAAAGAGTGCGAGGCTATGAACTCACGTTGATGTGGGAAAGCGGGTTATCAGCAATTCGGATGTACGGTACGTGCTTCAATCACGGAAACCTAGACAAATAATACTCGTCTTAGACTCATGTCCAATGACTTTATAAAAATAACAATTATGTATACATATGATGATTTTATATATATGATGATCAAGTGGGTTTACATATTCTCTTTTACTTATTTTAGTGTTTATGTTTTGGTAACTTCTTACTAGTTTACTAATTTTACCTATTTACATATTTTAAGTCCAATAAACTTATTATAAGTTCTTTAACTTGTATTAATCCATTTTATACTTGTATTATCAGTATTTATACTTTACATGTTGGGCCCAAATGGGTTAAGCCCAATAAATAAGTTTATAAGTGTTTTAGCCCATTTTGTTGTATTATTAGTCCAATAACGTTAACTTAGCCCGTTAATGTCCGTATGTTATATAGTTCGGGTTTTATCGGTTTTTACTTGTTATATATGTTTATATATCAGTATATGAGTTTGTAAAAGTTTACATTAGACGGGTCCAACCGTCTAAGTTTTATTTAACAAAAACGTGAATTTTACGGTAATAGCCGAAAAAGTCGTAAAAATCATGTTTATAGTTTTTATAACTTATAAATCTTATTCAACTACCATGTTTATAAAGTGTACATTTATTTAACCTTATACATATTTATATAAATGAAATTTATAAGTTAGTGGGTTTTAATTCACATTTTATACTATATTAGTTTGAGTGCTTATATAATACTATTAAACATTAATTCTTCAAAATCTGATTTTTAGTTTCATCTTCACCATTTTTATCATATCTTGAGTTCTATAAGGATATAGAAGCTCATTTTTGAATGGCATAAACTTTATTATGTGCTACAAATAAGTTAGTTATAGCTACTGCTCATTCTATGTTTAACTATCCTTAACAGTCCCTACAAAACAGACTATTCAGATTGGTACACTCATTTTGTTTTGATCATATCTCACTCATTTTGATGATTCCATTGCATGGCCAACTCTCACATGTGTATGACATCTAACACTTACTGTAAATGGATTCCTCTTTATCATTTTATCAGTTTAACCTTTGGTTACTAATAAGTGTGAAAACAGTTATCCTTTTACCACTTATTTCCAATAATAACAAGACCAAAACGTGTGATTTATGTCGTAAAAGTCGGAATTATGCGTGGTTTGTGTTTTTATTGTGTTTTAGGACCAAAAGATGAAAAAGGAAGAGAACACGGGCTTTCACGGGCTTTTATCAAAGAAAACAGGAAAAGACGAAGTCAAAAGATCAAGAGTGCAAAAAGAATGGAAGTCAAAGGCCTATTCTGAAGATTTATCGAAGAACAAGTCTAAAGACGGAAGTTTAATGAAGTCGAAGAACTCGAGTCTAAATAAATGAAGAAATGTTAAGACAAGTTTAATTAATCCCGAGACGACATCGAGAAAGACAAAAGAATTAAATCGAGTCGAGAAGACGTGAAGAAAGAAATAAGATGCAACACATGCACTCCTTCCACTTTTCCTATAAATACCCTCCTAATACACATTAGGAGGGAGTTAGTCTTTAATTTTTTAGTTTTTCATTTTGCACTTTTCTTTCTAGTTTTAGAGAGAGAAAGTTCTAAACTTTCTCTCACTAAGTTTCATCTTTTCTTTTAATATTTCAAGATTAAAAATTTGTGTATTGCTTATTTCATTAATCAAGTTCTAGTTAAGCTTTTAATCCTTAATCTCATTCTACCTTTCTTTGATTTTTAGATTGATTTTGGTGCGAATCACATTAAATCCGTGTTGATCTTAATGATTTTGTGCTTAAAAAGTTAATCTTTTTGTTCCTACATAAGTTTTCATTTGATTAAGCTTTAAGATTCTTATGCTTATTGGCTTATTTACATGATTAGCTTATTTACTTTATAAAAAGTTTTCTTAAAAAGTTCATATTTTTATTGTTTGATTTAAAAGTTTCTTTATTTTAAGTTTAGATAAGTTGAAATTAGTGCTTATTTGATCCGGTTCATCATTGATTCGTTTAGTTTTGGGGTATTAGCTTATTATATAGCTTATTACCTTGTTTTTTTACGAATCCCACATAAATCGGAAAGGGTCTAAACCCCTTTCCCATCTGCTCTTTCCGACCAGCAACACACCCCCTCTTTCCGATTGGCAAATCGGAAAATGGTTTTGAGTTTTCCGATCGCACCTCCTGTTATTCCGATTAGCACCTCATTTATTCCGATCAAAGTGATCGGATTAGGGTTTGTATATTCCGACGACAAGTTTTTGGCATATTCTGATTGGGTCTTTATCCCACATTCCGATCTGGATCCTTTTGGGCTCATTCCGATTGAGTGATTATTTTGATATTCCGATTGGATTGGTTTCTAAACATTCCGATTGCTCCCTTGTTGATTATTCCGATTGATGCTATTTCTAAACATTCCGATTACCTCATTTTTCTATATTCCGATTGGGGATTTTTGGCATATTCCGATTGCACCACTTCCAACATTCCGATCAGTTTCATTTATTGCACTTTCCGATCAGATTCCGATTTGGGAAAATTACTTTGGTTTAGTTTCTTGTTTTTGCAAAGTTACTAAGTGTTAGTTTTATCTAGAGTACAAGTATTTTCCTAATCTCGTCTTTAAGTTTTTCTAGCATTTAATTTTAACTCGTCTTTTTAGTATTAATCTTTAAACTTCTACTTTACTCTACGAAACTTAATTATTTGCTATTAGTTTTAAATAGATAATCAAAACCGAACCATTCTCTTGTTCACCAAAAGACAGTTGAGTCGCACTTTGAACCAATAGTCAATTCGAAAGGATTCGGACGATAATGTTTTCTTACAAGGCAAAATCGAGTATTAAATGGCGCCGCTGTCGGCTCTTTTCGTTAAGATTAACGGTTTCTAGTGAGAGACACATTGAATTTTGGGATCCGTTCTTTGAACGTTATTTTTCTTGCTTCAAAAATTTTCAGAATCCACAAAAAAAAAATAAAAAACTCTTCAAAAATATAAAAACATTGAAAAATCATAAAAAGCAATTCTTTTCCAAAAGGCTGTGCACCAAAAAGATTATATAGATATTCTCTGTGTATATTTTTCTTCTGCAGGTGTATGCGTACTAGATCTTCGAACTATTCTGAGCCCGAGACTCGTGAAGATATAGATATGGCTGGTGTTAATAACAAATATAATAACCTACCTCTACCCAATTTGAATAACAACAACAACAACAACAACAATGTCCCCTACCTGATTTACGAACAATGGAGGAATTGTGTCAACCCACCATGAACGGACGCGGAGGCCCGATTGCGCCAATGCACGTCACGGCTCAGGAGTTTTCGTTGAAGCATCACATGATCCAACAAGTGCAAACTAACCCATTTCGTGGAATTCCGAATGATGATGCCAACAAACACCTCGACAAATTCATTATCATTACCCAAAGCATGAAGTGCCCCGGTGTTTCTATGGATGACCTTCGCCTTCAACTCTTTCCCCACTCGCTTTCTCACCATGCCGAAAAATGGTTTGACCGTCTCCCTAAGAATTCTATTCATACGTGGAATGACATGACTCAACGCTTTTTGTCGCGCTACTTCCCTCCATCCATGGTCACAAGCCTTCGTAACCAAATTAGTGGATTCATGCAAGACAATGATTAATCGCTTTTCGATGCTTGGGAACGATACAATGATTTGATCGACCGCTGTCCAAATCACAACATGCTCCCCGTCACTCTCATTGACACCTTCTACAATGGTCTCACTTTTCGTGATCGTGACACGATCAATGCCGCCACCGGTGGTACTTTTATGAAAAGGAGACCGGAGGAGTGTAGAGAGTTGATAGAAAACATGACTACTCACCACAAGAATTGGGATTCATCCGCATCCTCAAGATCTAACTCGAGAGTCAATGTTTCTTCTACTACTTCCAACCCCGAGATGACTGAAATTTCTCGACAACTCGCTGAGAGGCACAAGGATTTCATTTCCATGGCCACAAACCACTTTCAACAAGCTAAAGCCGTTGCTATTTCTTGTGACACATGTGGTGGTCCTCATTCTTACAATGATTGTCCTTCCACTCAAGGCAATTTTTCTGAAAACATTAACGCGGCTTACGGTACTTATCCCACGGGAGGCTATCAAGCTCGCCCTCAAGGATACCGTAGCTTGCTAAGTTATCGTTCGAACAACTATCTTGCTCCACCCGGTTTCCCTCCTACCAACCAAAACCAACAACAAAGCTATAACCGAAACAACCAATCCCAACCTCGTGCTAACAATCAATATCAATCCCAACGAAACCCATACCCAACTCAAGGAAATTCTCAAGCTTACGAAGCTCCACCTCTCAATCAACCGATGGCATTAAATCAAGACGTCAAGACGTTCATGAAGACTAATCGGGAGCTGGTGACGAATCTTCAGAGTCAAGTCATCAACTTGAAGGGCGGAATGGCGAAACAAGGGAACGATATTCGAGCCGAGCTAAGGAATGACATGGCAAAACAAAGCAATGAAATTCGTGCAGACATCAGAGATTCTTTCAGCACCCAAGCGCTTAACATTCGTGATATGATTGGTTCGCTCATCCAAGGTAATCAACCCTCTTTTTCGGGTACTCTTCCGAGTAACACCGTTGCGAATCCAAGAGGGGAGATGAAAGCAATCACCACTCGTAGTGGAAAAGGTTATACGGAACCCGAGCTTCCTACACCTCCACCCGTGATTGTGAATAAGGAAAAAGAGCAACTTTCCCCACCTCCTTTGCCTTCTACCCCCATTTCCCCACCACCGGTGGTTGTGAGTGATCCTACTCCCCTAAAGCCTTCTTCTTCATCCAATATACTTTATCCTTTAAGGTTGAGGAAAGAGAAGCAAAAGAGCAAGGATGATATTCAAGTTTCAAACTTTCTCAAAATGTTTAAAAATTGAATTTTAACATCTCCTTTGCCGAGGCTCTCGCTCACATGCCCAAATACGCTAAGATGTTTAAAGATCTTCTAAGTGATAAGGAAAAGCTTATTGACATTGCTCAGACCCAACTTACTGAGAACTGCTCCGCAGTGCTCTTAAAGAAATTGCCCACCAAACTTGGTGATCCGGGTCGCTTCTTGATTCCTTGCAACTTCCCGGGAGTAGAGAATTGCATGGCCCTAGCCGATCTAGGTGCCAGTATAAACTTAATGCCTTTAAGTGTTTGGAAGCAATTATCTCTACCCGAGCTAGTCCCCACTAAAATGACTTTGGAATTAGCCAACCGTACGGTTGTTTATCCAGTGGGGATAGCCGAAGATGTCTTTGTTGGCATTGACAAATTCACCTTCCCGGCGGATTTTGTTGTCGTTGACTACGAGATGGATCCCCGTGTTCCATTAATCGTTGGACGTCCATTTCTGAGGACCGGTCGCACTCTCATTGATGTAGCCGCGGGCGAAATAATCATGAGAGTGGGTGACAATAAAATTGTCTTCAACATGGGTAAGATTTCAAAGCAACCTTATTCATATGAGAATGTTAATGCTATTGATATTCTCGATGAGGCTTGTGAAGAACATTTTCATGATGCTTGCAAAAGTACTCCCTTTTCTCTACCCAATGTTGAGATCGTTGCCTCAATTGCTCCGGCATTGACTCCTTTTGGAGAAAGTGACTTGGATGATTTCGAAGCTAGCTTAGGTCCTCTCAATATTAAGTATGATAATTCATCCACCGATTGGGATGAAGACATTCGTACTATTGAGAGACTTCTCAATGAAGACCCGTTTTCTCCTCCTTCTCCTAAAGAGGTGACTAATGATGATCCATCGTTAGTTTCACCATCTATTGAGGATCCTCCAATTCTTGAGCTTAAGGACCTACCTCCTCATCTAGAGTACGTTTTCCTTGAAGACAACGAGAAGTTACCGGTCATCATATCAAAGGACCTGAAAGAAGAAGAAAAATCCCGACTCATCGCCGTGTTGAAGAAGCATAAAAGAGCTATCGCTTGGAAAATCTCCGACATTCGCGGAATTGATCCTCACTTTTTCACACATAAAAATTCTCATAGAGGACGACTTTAAGCCCAACATTCAAAGCCAACGAAGGGTGAATCCTAATATCCATGAAGTCATCAAAAAAAGAGGTTATCAAACTTCTTGATGCGGGTATGATTTACCCTATTTCGGATTCACCATGGGTTAGTCCAGTCCATTGTGTGCCTTAAGAAAGGTGGTATCACCGTTGTGCCCAATCAAAACAACGAGTTGATTCCTACCCGTCTCGTTACGGGGTGGAGAGTTTGTATAGACTACCGCAAACTCAATGATGCCACGAGAAAGGATCATTTCCCTCTTCCTTTTATGGACCAAATGCTTGAACTTTTAGCGGGTAATGAATATTACTGATTTCTTGATGGTTTCTCGGGTTATTTCCAAATACCCATCGATCCCCAAGATCAAGAGACGACAACATTTACTTGTCCCTATGGCACATTTGCCTACAAAAGGATGCCTTTTGGCTTATGCAATGCCCCCGGGACTTTACAAAGGTGCATGTTGGCTATCTTCCATGACATGGTTGAGCAAACCATGGAAGTCTTCATGGATGATTTCTCTGTCTTCGGGGATTCCTTCTCTTCCTGCCTTGCCAATTTGGAACGTATGCTTAAGCGGTGCGAAGACACTCGCCTTGTTCTGAATTGCGAAAAATGCCATTTTATGGTAAAAGAAGGCATTGTGCTAGGACACAAAATCTCTAAAGCCGGTCTTAAAGTCGACCGTGCTAAAGTAGATGTCATAGCCAAATTACCTCCACCTTCAACCGTGAAGGGTGTGAGAAGTTTTCTGGGTCATGCGGGCTTCTATCATCTATTCATTCAGGATTTCTCTAAAATCGCTCGCCCGATGACCCACCTCTTGGAAAAAGATACTCCTTTTATCTTTTCTGAAGAGTGTATCGAAGCCTTCAATCTTCTTAAGGATAAGCTAACTAAGGCACCGGTCTTGGTTACCCCTAATTGGGAGCTGCCTTTTGAATTGATGTGCGATGCTAGCGACTTTGCTATTGGTGCGGTTTTGGGTCAAAGTGTGAGTAAACACTTCCAACCAATCCACTATTTTAGCAAAACAATGACGGGGGCTCAATTGCATTATACGACAACCGAAAAAGAGCTTTTAGCTGTTGTCTATGCTTTTGAAAAATTTCGCCCCTATCTTGTTTTATCCCCCACCATCGTATACACGGACCATTCCGCGTTGAAGTACTTGATGACTAAGCACGACTCTAAGCCAAGACTTCTTCGCTGGGTTTTACTCCTTCAAGAATTCAACATTGAAATTCGTGACAAGAAGGGTGCCAAAAACCTGGCCGCGGATCATCTGAGTCGACTTGAGGATCCATATCAAGGGGATCATCCGAACAAAGAGATCAATGACTCTTTCCCCCTTGAGAACTTAATGTTTATAAATCACAATCTTGATGACACCCCGTGGTTTGCCGACATTGCAAACTACTTAGCGGGTGGTATTCTCATCAAAGGGTTAACATCCCAACAAAAGAAGAAGTTCTTGAATGATGTTAAGACTTACTTTTGGGATGACCCTTATCTATTCAAACAATGTGCTGATCTGATCATTCGTCGTTGTGTTGATGGACCGACAGCTTTGCAAATCCTTGATGCTTGCCATAGAGGACCCACCGGTGGTCACTTTTGGTCCCAACTACACTGCGAAGAAAGTGTTTGACGCTGGATTCTATTGGCCCACCATTTATCGTGATGCTCACGAAATGGTTAAGCATTGTGATGCTTGCCAACGCCAAGGCAAGATCACACATAAAGATGAGATGCCTCAAAATTTCATATAGGAATGTGAAATCTTTGACGTATGGGGCATCGACTTTATGGGGCCATTTCCATCCTCCAAAGGGAACAAATACATCCTCGTCGCAGTGGACTACGTTTCTAAATGGGTTGAAGCCAAGGCTCTCCCTCCGAATGATGCGAGGGTGGTTGTGAACTTTTTGAAGCAGCTTTTCGCTCGATTCGGTGTTCCTCGTGCTATTATCAGTGACCGCGGGACTCATTTTTGCAACGATCAATTTGGAAGAGTCATGGCTAAGTATGGTGTCAGTCACCGTCTTTCCACCGCGTATCATCCCCAAACCAATGGGCAAGCCGAGATTTCCAACCGTGGATTGAAGCGAATTTTGGAGCGTACTGTGGGAGAGCATCGTGCCGCGTGGGTCGATAAGTTAGATGATGCTCTGTGGGCTTTCCGTACTGCTTATAAGACCCCGATCGGTTGTACACCTTATCGTCTTGTGTACGGGAAAGCATGCCACCTCCCCATCGAGCTGGAACATAAGGCGCACTGGGCCTTGAAGTGGGATAACTTCGACATCAACAAAGCCGGTGATCATCGCAATATTCAACTCAACGAGCTCAACGAACTAAGGATTGAAGCTTATGAGAACTCACTGATCTACAAGGAGAAGACCAAGATCATTCATGACGCAAGGATTAAGAACCGAGAGTTCCACGTTGGTGATCAAGTCTTACTTTTTAACTCTCGGTTGAAGATCTTCTCTGGCAAGTTGAAGAGCCGCTGGTCTGGTCCATTCACAGTCGCCAAAGTCTTTCCATATGGGACCATCGAGCTTTCTCAGCCGAATGGGCCCAATTTCAAGGTGAATGGCCAGCGTTTGAAGCTGTACTTTGGTGAGGACATCTCCCATGAGATGATCCCATGCCTCACCACGTTCCCCATGAACTAAATTAGGTCGAGTCAGGCTCGTGACTCGGTGATAAAAAACAAGCGCTTCTCGGGAGGCAACCCGTGATCTATCCTTTACTGCTTCATAATAAGTGTAGGGGGAGCCCCGTATGTGTTTGTTGTCTTGTTTCTTGTGCTGCGCAGGGATTAAATCTTCAAAGAGCATCTTGATGACTTTTGACGAACCGTGATACCGTGTTCCCATCTTTCCGGTTCTATCCTAAACTCTTGTGATTCAATATTTCATATTTTATATGTTCACTTTGAATTCACCATAGTTGTCCTTTCCTTAGCAAGATTTAAATAAAGTGCACGATGTCATAAGTGTAGGGGAGTTTACTCCCACATGCTTAAACATTGAGGACAATGTTTATATCAAGTGTAGGGGGGACTTCTATCGAAGTAAGTGGTATTTTCCATGAATTTGCCCTCATTTTAACCGGAAAACTTGATTTTTCAACATTTTTCAAAATTTTTAATCTATTTTGGCCTAGTTGTATAGTGGTATTTTTCTTCATTATGGTTATTTTGTTTCACTGCTTAAATAAAGTGGTTTTAAATTTTTCTTAGTCATGAATATTTTGACTCAACCCGAGTTTACTTATATAAGTTTACTCTAGCTAGTATCCTTAACGTGATTAAGTCAAGTTTTGCTAGGCTTTTATATAGGGAGCTATAAAACGCGAAAGTCTTAACTCTCACGGGTTAAGAACAAGAACTTTTCGCAAGCTCCTATAATTGATCCTAGAGAGTCGCTTATCAAGGGAACTTTAAAATGCGATTTCTAAACTTGAAAAAGTCTAAGAATTTGCAAGATCCTATAAGCGACTCGAAAACCCAAAACTTTGATTTAATAGGCTAAGCATCCACGAGTCTCATTCCTTGAGATTTTAAACTGTGGAGAACGAGAGATGATAGAGTCAATTATAAGTTTGGTATTCTTTCGTGAATTTATGTGAGTTAATTATAGCCTATTCTCCCTTCGCTTGTTAATAAATTATCTACAATAAATAAGGTTGTACGATTTAAAAGGTTACTTAGCTTCTAGCCCAAGATCGTTTAAAAGTTGCTCGGTACGGATTAGAGTTCATAGACAAGGCATAACTTATTGAAGCGGGATGCGAAGATTGGCAAGTCCGAAAAGGCCCTAACAAGGCATGAGGGATACATTTTGTTGCTAAAGATCCAAAAGTGATGTGAAGAATCATTTATCGAAAATCAATATAAAGGATCGAGACACACGACGAAAAGCAAATACTCCCCTAAAGATCATGGAGAAGTCTATCCAAAAAGGCCCTAACAAGGTATGAGGATAAATAGATCCAAGTCCTAAAAGGAGGCGGATCGTTGTATATCAAAGTCCAAAATAAAGATTGGAGAAAAATGAAGAAGTCGTGGTCCAAATATGAAGAATCTCTCAAAACTTCAAGTGAAGAAATTCCTATTATGAAGAGAAGACCATAATTTCAAGAACGTCTCTCAAAGATTCGAAGTATGAAGTCACTGCCAAATATCAGTCCGAGAAAGGTTTCAAATCGCGAAGCGAGTTATGCCAAGATATGAACTTTATGAGGTCCCGAGAAGCAGTTTTAAAAGATTTTGTCCTTTAGCTAACTATTGATTAAATCGTTCACTTTATTTTCGGCCTAAATAACTATCGAAATAAGTCAAACAATGCATCTTCGTGATCATTCAAGACAAAAGAATAAAATATAAGAGATACACCTAGGAATAAGGGAGTCTAAGTGAATAATTGGCCCACATGAGTTCGTGTTAGTTTGCTAACTTATAATAACAATGATCTCGTTTTTAAGATTGGTATGGGGAACGTGAAACTTGAGGATGATAAACGTTCATGGCTGCCAAAACCAATGTAAGTGTTTGATTTCTTTACTTGTTTCTATCTTTTTATGTTTAGTATTTAATAAAGGCCAAGGTGGGTTATTTATGATGGAAAATGTAAACTGTGCTTTAAAATTAATGCATTGCATGAGGGCATTGCAGTGGTCAAGTGTAGGGGATTTAATAAGTGTGAAAACACTTATCATTTTACCACTTATTTCCAATAATAACAAGACCAAAACGTGTGATTTATGTCGTAAAAGTCGGAATTATGCGTGGTTTGTGTTTTTATTATGTTTTAGGACCAAAAGATGAAAAAGGAAGAAAACACGGGCTTTCACGGGCTTTTATCGAAGAAAACGGGAAAAGACGAAGTCAAAAGATCAAGAGTGCAAAAAGAATGGAAGTCCAAGGCCTATTCTGAATATTTATCGAAGAACAAGTCTAAAGACGAAAGTTTAATGAAGTCGAAGAACTCGAGTCTAAATAAATGAAGAAATGTTAAGACAAGTTTAATTAATCCCGAGACGACATCGAGAAAGACAAAAGAATTAAATCGAGTCGAGAAGACGTGAAGAAAGAAAGAAGATGCAACACATGCGCTCCTTCCACTTTTCCTATGAATACCCTCCTAATACACATTAGGAGGGAGTTAGTCTTTAATTTTTTAGTTTTTCATTTTGCACTTTTCTTTCTAGTTTTAGAGAGAGAAAGTTCTAAACTTTCTCTCACTAAGTTTCATCTTTTCTTTTAATCTTTCAAGATTAAACATTTGTGTATTGCTTATTTCATTAATCAAGTTCTAGTTAAGCTTTTAATCCTTAATCTCATTCTACCTTTCTTTGATTTTTAGATTGATTTTGGTGCGAATCACATTAAATCCGTGTTGATCTTAATGGTTTTGTGCTTAAAAAGTTAATCTTTTTGTTCCTACATAAGTTTTCATTTGATTAAGCTTTAAGATTCTTATGCTTATTGGCTTATTTACATGATTAGCTTATTTACTTTATAAAAAGTTTTCTTAAAAAGTTCATATTTTTATTGTTTGATTTAAAAGTTTGTTTATTTTAAGTTTAGATAAGTTGAAATTAGTGCTTATTTGATCCGGTTCATCATTGATTCGTTTAGTTTTGGGGTATTAGCTTATTACTTTGGTTTTTTACGAATCCCACATAAATCAGAAAGGGTCTAAACCCCTTTCCGATCTGCTCTTTCCGACCAGCAACACACCCTCTCTTTCCGATTGGCAAATCGGAAAAGGGTTTTGAGTTTTCCGATCGCACCTCCTGTTATTCCGATTAGCACCTCATTTATTCCGATCAAAGTGATCGGATTAGGGTTTGTATATTCCGGCGGCAAGTTTTTGGCATATTCCTATTGGGTCTTTATCCCACATTCCGATCTGGATCCTTTTGGGCTCATTCCGATTGAGTGATTATTGTGATATTCCGATTGGATTGGTTTCTAAACATTCCGATTGCTCCCTTGTTGATTATTCCGATTGATGCTATTTCTAAACATTCCGATTACCTCATTTTTCTATATTCCGATTGGGGATTTTTGGCATATTCCGATTGCACCACTTCCAACATTCCGATCAGTTTCATTTATTGCACTTTCCGATCAGATTCCGATTTGGGAAAATTACTTTGGTTTAGTTTCTTGTTTTTGCAAAGTTACTAAGTGTTAGTTTTATCTAGAGTACAAGTATTTTCCTAATCTCGTCTTTAAGTTTTTCTAGCATTTAATTTTAACTCGTCTTTTTAGTATTAATCTTTAAACATCTACTTTACTCTACGACACTTAATTATTTGCTATTAGTTTTAAATAGATAATCTAAACCAAACCATTATCTTGTTCACAAAAGACGATTGAGTCGCACTTTGAACCAATAGTCAATTTGAAAGGATTCGGACGATAACGTTTTCTTACAAGGCAAAATCGAGTATTAGTTACTTACTGTTTTTATACAGGCATCATATTTAGCAAGATTTTAACCATTTTTACATGTGGTTTTTCCATCTTTTTACCCATGTTTATCAAATCTATCAACACCAAATCCCCACATAATATTTTTAATTATCATTCATCATCATATACATATACATAAATAAAGAAAATACAAGATTACATAATCAAAATAACAAGAGGATAGGAAGAACAATCTCGATACCACCAAGGTTGCGTAGTTTATGATCAAGGCTTGGATTTTTGATGGCAAAACTTGTGGTAGATCAAAACCAATCTTCAAGGCCACCAATACTTGTAAACTTCATGTAGAAGTCAGCCCTTGGACATCACCAAATCTTCTCCTTGGATGTTAAAATCACCACCAATCAATAGAGCTTGAAAAGGGCTTCATCATATGTGTGAATAATATATGATTTCATGGTTAAATTTGATCAAATGAGGGTGTTTAGGGGTTGTTCTTGGACGAAATTTAGAGAGAGGAGAGAGTTTGGTGAGTGGTTTGCATGAGTGAAATGTGCAAATGGTAAGTGTGTAGTGGTGTTGTGGTTTTGGGTGGAAAGTTAGCTTAGTAAGTTACCAAGTGTAACTTGTAAGCTACTAGTATGACACCTCATGGTGTTGTGGCTTATTTTAGCCATGGGTTAGTGGGGGTGGGACAAGTGTCCCACTTGTCTCATCTCCACTAATTTACGGGTACTTCTCGATTCTAGTTTCCTCGATTTGCGTGCCCTCGGGTCGTTTTACGAAAAACGTTTTTATAAATTATGAATCAACGGCACAAAACGAATCTAATAAAAATTGTCTCGTCAAAAACGGAGTTCGAAAACGTAAATACGTAATCCTAAGGTTTCTGGTTTAGTCGTAAAGCACGTTAAATTATAATCGTAAGTCCTAATCTCTTCTCGTGAAATTGTGAGTTTATGAACCAACACAAATTTAAAATTCCAAAATAATATTCACGGATAAATTTATTTCCTAAAATGTCGGCCTGTCACCAAAACGGTGTATATAAACGTAAGCACGTAACGTAGAATCCTCCGGTTTAGACGTAGTCGATGCTACTTCAAGACGTAAATCCAAATTTCTTCCCGAAAATAAGTGAGTTCATAATATAACATTAAAATAATGTTTTTAAATAATTGAGAATAAAATATCAACCATAAATTGACGGATTGTCACAGGTCTTTTCGGATAGACTTCTCCATGATCTTCAGGGGAGTATTTGCTTTTCGTCGTGTGTCTTGATCCTTCACATTGATTTTTGATAAATGATTCTTCACATCACTTTGGGTCTTTAGCAACAAAATGTAGCCCTCATGCCTTGTTAGGTCCTTTTCAGACTCGTCAATCTTCGCATCCCGCTTCAATAAGTTATGCCTTGGCTATGAACTCTAGTTAATACCGAGCAACCTTTAAACGATCTTGTGCTAGAAGCTAAGTAACTTTTCAAATCGTACAACCTTACTTATTGCAAATATATTTATTAACAAGCGATGGGAGAAAAAGCTCATAATTAACTCACATAAATTAATGAAAGAATACCAAACTTATAATTGACTCTATCATATCTCGTTCTCCATAATTTAAAATCTCAAGAATGAGACTCGTGGATGCTTAGCCTATTAAATCAAAGTTTTGGTTTTTCAAGTCATCTATAGGATCTTGCAAATTCTTTGACTTTTTCATGTTTAGAATTCGCATTTTAAAGTTCCCTTTATAAACAACTTTCTAGGATCAATTATAGGAACTTGCGAAAAGTTCTTGTTCTTAACCCGTATGAGTTAAGACTTTCGCGTTTTAAAGTTCCCTATACAAAAGTCTAGTAAAACTTGATTTAAACACGTTAAGGATACTAGCTAGAGTAAACTCAAATATGTAAACTCGGGTTGAGTCAAAAGATTCATGACGGGCCTAATATATCAAAGACATCTAAACTCATTAAAACCATTTTATTAAAGAGAGAAAATAATAACAACAAAGGAAAATACATCTAGGCCAAAATAGATCAAAAATTTTGAAAAATGTCGAAAAATAAATTTTCCGGTTAAAATGAGGACAAATTTATGGAAAAGCCCACTTAACTTCGATAGAAGTCCCCCTACACTTAATATAAACATTTTCCTCAATGTTTAAGCATGTGGAAGTAAACTCCCCTACACTTAGGACATTGTGCACGTTGTTTAAATCTTGCTAAGGGAGAGACAACTAAAGTGATTCCTATTTTAATATTGAAGAATATAAAATAGTGAATCAAAAGAGTTTAGGATAGAACAAGGAAGACGGATACACAGAATCACGGGTCGTCAAAAATCATCAAAAGTGAATCTTTGAAAGCGCCAATCCCTGCACATCATAAAAGAGAAAACAACAAACACATACTAGGGTCTCCCCCTACACTTATTATGAAAGCGAAGTAAAAGGATAGATCATCGGGTTGCCTCTCGAGAAGCGCTTGTTTTTGTTCACCGAGTCGTGAGCCTGACTCGACCTTGATTACAATGGTAAGAACCGTGAAGAAAATCCGTCGGTGTCAAGTACATGGTTCTCATCCATCAAATAGCACAAGCTTAAGGTGAAGAGCACAAGCTAAAGAATAGTAGGCGAGGTTCCCTTAAGCAATTGTTGAGCACGGTGGTAGAAAGTATGATGAAGTGAAAGCATAGCTCCATAGTTTCCAAAAGTCTTTCCTTTTATTTCATCAGATGGATACTGAGATGGCCTAAGAATTGTGATACCCGAATCGAACACCTTTTCCTTTAGGGGGAAATAAGACTTAGACTCAGTACACCTTGAAGATTCGCCCATAAACCGCACAATCTCATCCGAAGAAGGCGGAAAGAGAGGTGTTAAGACATAGGTACTACGGATATTGGTGTCGTCCGGTTTCTTCTCTTTTGAAACGGGTTTCATAATATCCGAAGGAGGATAAGGACCATAATCAAAGTCCAAAGGAGGAGAATCATGCTCATTAGGAAAGTATGTATTAAGAAAAGTGGCAAAATCTTCCTCAAATAAGTAATCATCCAAAGTAGGATTAAGCATTGTTGGCAGAGGATCTTCATCAAAAATAAGAGCATAATCATCAGTAGAAGACATATCACTTGAAGAATCACTCGAAAGAGTGTCAACATCATCAAAGTCATCATAAGTTGGCATGTATTTATACTCAGAAGAAAAATCATCATAATCATCCAAATCGGAATTAGAGTCATCATCATATTCATCATAGATTGGTGGAGAATCATAAATTGGTGGGGCATCCAAATTGGTTAAAGAATCATTAGAATCATCCACATGGTCTTCAAAAAGTGGATTATCATAGCATGTCTCGAAAAGAGGATTGTCATGTAGCACAAAATCATCAAGCTTTGTACTTTCCAAAGGAGTTGTAACAAGCTCGTCATGAAGAACATCAATCATTTTCGCTGATTCTTTTCCATTTGATTTGCTTGTATCTTCCTCATCTTAAAAACTTGTTGATCATTCCCAACCCTTAGAATGAGTTCACCTTCGGCAACATCGACTAAAGCTTTTCGGGTTCTCAAGAATAGCCGTCCAAGTATTAAAGGAATACGAGGGTCCATTTCATAGTCAACAACAATAAAATCGACCGGAAAAGTGAAGGTACCAACTTTAACAAAATCATCTTCGGCAATACCAACGGGGTAAGCGAGAGTTCGATTTGCTAGCTCTAGAGTCATCCTTGTTGGTGTATGGTCGGGTAATGATAACTTTTTCCATACACTTAATGGCATTAAATTGATACTTGCCCCGAGATCGGCTAAGGCATTAAATTCTTCAACTTTGTTAAATGTACAAGGTAGCACAAAAAAACCGGGATCTCCAAGTTTTTCTGTAAGTTCTTTAAAAAGGACTGTAGAACAATTTTCATTCAAACGTGTGTTGAAAAACTCAGCCATCTTCTTCTTCTTACTAAGCAATTCTTTGAATGCTTTGACAAATTTTGGCATTTGGACAAGTGCTTCAACAAGTCTAATGTTGAAATTCATTTGGGAGATCATCTTCAAATAGGTAGTGATTTGAGAATCCTCCTTAGTGAGCACTTTGCACTTATCTAATCTTGAAAGATAAGGAATATTGGGTTTAGGTGGTGTAGATGTGTAAGGTGAAGGTTGAGATGTTGAAGGTTGAGATGGTGAAGGGTTTTTCTTGGGTACTTCTTACGTAAGAGGTGGAGACGGTAATTGATAGGTGTGTAAACACCCATCCTTTTACCACTTAATTCTGGCTAAAACAAGACCAAAACACGTATTTAATATCATTTGTTTGGAATTATGCGTGGTTTGTGTGTTTGTTATGTTTTCAGAGCCAACCGGATAAATATTGGAGAAAACATGGGATTGCACGGGTTTTATCAAAGAAAAAGACTGAAGACGAAGTCTATTGTCCGAGAGATGCAAAAGATTTTAAGTCAGTGGGCCTATTTGAAGATTTATCGAAGAAAAGGACCAAAGATGGAAGATTTACACATGTCGAAGAAACTCAAGTCTATTTAACGAAGAAATTAAAAGACGAGTTGAATTTAATCGACGGCAAATCCCGAATCAGAATCGAAAAACGTCAACTTTTCTGAATAGACGAGAAGACAAAAAGAAGGGAAGAAAGCCCACTCACCAACAAAGGGAGAAGCCTATAAATACTCCTCCCATTCAAGACTCCAGCATCTTCTTTTTCAGTTATTCTTCTTCCTAGTTTTTAGAAATCATCTCCCTTAAGGAGTGGTTTTCATCTTGTTCAATTTCTTCAAAATCTTGTAAGTTTGATCTTTCCATTTCGTTTGTTGAACCTTAAATCATTAATACAATTCCTCTTTTAATCTTTTGATTCATCTTATTCTTCATCATCTTTTTCTTTCAAGTTCTTAAGTTTTATTTGGTTTAAGTTTGATTTTGAAAAGTTGTTGAATTGGTGTTTTTATGATTGGGATTTGATCCTTGTAGTTGGTAGATGAATTGTGGTTAATTTGGTTAAACCTTTTTGCTTATTTAGTCCGATTTGGATAAATTCGTATCTCCCTGTTCTTCGTCTCCCAGCTTCTGATCTTGCCCAGATTCCGAATAGGGAATCTGGGATTGTTGCCATTCGGAATGTTTCATTTATTCAGAATAGAGGTAATTTTTCTTGGCTATTCGGAATATTTCAATTATTCCGAGTAGTGGTAGATTTTCTTTGTTATTCGGAATATCTCCATTATTCCGAATAGGCTTTTCAAATTTATTCCGGATAGGGGATTTTTCCGCATAAGGGTTTTTCTTCAAATATTCCGCATAAGAGTTATTTTCCGAATTGAAATCATTATTCCGCATAAGGACTTTCCGAATAGCCCTATTTTCCGAATAGGGGTACTTTCCGCATAAGGCAATTTTCCGCATAGACATACTCTCCGAATAGGAATTTTCCGCATAGGGACTTTCCGCATAGAGCTCATATTCCGAGTAAGGCCATTATTTCGAGAAAGAGCAGATTTCCAGTTTCATAAAGGTACTTTCTTACTGGTTCATTTGAATTCTGGATTTATTTTTAGTTCTAGTTCCTAGCTTAATTTTATCATTACTTGTTTTTATCAATTTAAGTAGATTTAGACCAAAGCTCCCCCTTTTAGTCACCAATTACAACTATTCCACTTTTGACCGTGATCGATTCGAGAAGATACCGAGAACGAAACAACGATATATATATCAATTGGGTACGAGCAACGCAAAGAGAGATCTTGCAAGCAAAAACCCTTTTTATTAACCAACCAAAAGTCAGTTATTAAAATGGCGCCGCTGCCGGCTCTTTTCGTAAGGATCAACGGTTTCTTGTGAGAACAATTGGATTTTGGGATCCGTTCTTTCGGGAACGTTAATTTCAAGCACAAAAATTTTCAAAAAATCCATAAAAATATAAAATTTTCAAAAATACAAAAACAATATAAAACCTATAAAAACCAAAAATATTTTCTCTTGCATTTTCTTTTTAGTGTATGCGTACTCGATCCACGTCTTATTCAGAGCCCGAGACTCTCGAACAATTAGACATGGCTGGTGTTAATAACAACAATAATCACCCACCTCAACACAATTTGAACAACAACAACAACAACAACCACAACAACAACAACAATGTCCTTCTACCTGATTTACGAACCATGGAGGAGCTATGTCAACCCACAATGAACGGACGTGGAGGCCCGATTGCACCGATGCATGTCACGGCTCAGGAGTTTTCGTTGAAGCATCACATGATCCAGCAAGTACAAACGAATCCATTTCGCGGCATTCCGGATGATGATGCCAACAAACACCTCGACAAATTCATAACCATTACCCAAAGCATGAAATCCCCCGGTGTTTCTATGGATGACCTTCGCCTCCAACTCTTTCCTCACTCGCTTTCTCACCATGCCGAAAAATGGTTTGACCGTCTTCCTAAGAATTCTATTCATACGTGGAACGACATGACTCAACGCTTTTTATCGCGCTACTTCCCACCGTCCATGGTCACTAACCTCCGTAACCAAATCAGTGGATTTATGCAAGAGAATGATGAATCGCTTTTCGATGCTTGGGAACGATACAATGATTTGATCGACCGCTGTCCTAATCACAATATGCTCCCCGTCACTCTCATTGATACCTTCTACAATGGTCTCACCTTTCACGATCGTGACACGATCAATGCCGCCGCCGGTGGTACTTTTATGAAAAGGAGACCAGAGGAGTGTCGAGAGTTGATTGAAAACATGACTACTCACCACAAGAATTGGGATTCATCCGCATCCTCAAGATCTAACTCGAGAGTTAATGTTTCTTCTACTACTTCCAATCCTGAGATGACTGAAATTTCTCGACAACTCGCTGAAATGAACAAGAATTTCATGACCATAGCCACAAACCACTTTCAACATTCTAAAGCCGTTGCTATTTCTTGTGACACATGTGGTGGTCCTCATTCTTATAATGATTGTCCTTCCACTCAAGGCAATTATTCTGAAAACGTTAACGCGGCATACGGTACATATCCCACGGGAGGCTATCAAGCTCGTCCTCAGGGAGACCGTAGCTTGCTAAGTTATCGTTCCAACAATTATCTTGCACCTCCCGGTTTCCCTCCTGCAAACCAAAACCAACAACAAAGCTATAACCGAAACAACCAATCCCAATCTCGTGCTCAAAATCCATATCAATCCCAAAGAAACACCTACCCAACTCAAGGAAATTCTCAAGCTTACCAAGCTCCACCTCTCAATCAACCGATGGCAGTGAATCCCGACGTCAAGTTGTTCATGAAGACTAATCGTGAGATGGTGACGAATCTTCAGAGTCAGTTTGTCAACTTGAAGAATGACATGGTGAAACAAGGAAGCGATATTCGAGCCGAGCTAAGGAATGATATGGCCAAACACAGCGATGCTATTAATGCCAACATGCAAAACTCTTTTAATAATCAAGCTCTGCACCTTCGTGATATGATTGGTTCGCTCATCCAAGGTAATCAACCCTCTTCTTCGGGTACTCTTCCGAGTAATACCGTTGCGAATCCAAGAGGGGAGATGAAAGCAATCACCACTCATAGTGGAAAAGGTTATATGGAACCCGAGCTTCCTACACCTCCACCCGTGATTGTGAACAAGGAAAAAGAGCAACTTTCTCCACCTCCTTCACCTTCTATCCCCATTTCCTCACCACCCGTGGTTGTGAGTGATCCTATCCCTTTAAAGTCTTCTTCTTCATCCAATATACCTTATCCTTCAAGGTTGAGGAAAGAGAAGCAAAAGAGCAAGGATGATATTCAGGTTTCAAACTTCCTAAAAATGTTTAAACAATTGAATTTTAACATCTCCTTTGCCGAGGCTCTCGCTCACATGCCCAAATATGCTAAGATGTTTAAAGATCTTCTAAGTGATAAAGAAAAGCTTCTTGAAATTGCTCAGACCCAACTTAATGAGAACTGCTCCGCAGTGCTCTTAAGGAAATTGCCCACCAAACTTGGTGATCCGGGTCGCTTCTTGATTCCTTGCAACTTCCCGGGAGTAGAGAATTGCATGGCCCTAGCCGATCTAGGTGCCAGTATAAACTTAATGCCTTTAAGTGTTTGGAAGCAATTATCTCTCCCCGAGCTAGTCCCCACACGAATGACTTTGGAATTAGCCAACCGTACGGTTGCTTATCCAGTGGGGATAGCCGAAGATGTCTTTGTTGGCGTTGATAAATTCACCTTCCCGACGGATTTTGTCGTCGTTGACTACGAGATGGACCCTCGTGTTCCATTAATCGTTGGACGTCCATTCCTGAGGACCGGTCGCACTCTCATTGATGTAGCCGCAGGCGAATTAATCATGAGAGTTGGTGACGATCAAATTGTCTTCAACATGGGTAAGATTTCTCAACAACCTTATTCATATGAGAATGTTAATGCTATTGATGTTCTCGATGAGGCTTGTGAAGAACATTTTCATGATGCTTGCAAAAGTACTCTCCCTTCTCTACCCAATGTTGAGACCGTTGCCTCAATTTCTCCAGCATTGACTCCTTTTGGAGAAAGTGACTTGGATGAGTTCGAAGCTAGCTTGGGTCCTCTCGACATTAAGTATGATAATTCGTCCACCAATTGGGATGAAGATATTCTTACTATTGAGAGACTTCTCAATGAGGACCCATTGTCTCCTCCTACTCCTAAAAAGGTGACTAATGATAATCCATCGTTAGTTTCACCATCTACTGAGGATCCCCCTACTCTCGAGCTTAAGGACCTACCGCCTCATCTTAAGTACGTTTTCCTAGAAGACGACGAGAATTTACCGGTCATCATTGCAAAGGATCTGAAAGAAGACGAAAAAGCCCGACTTGTCGCTGTGTTGAAGAAGCATAAAAGAGCTATCGCTTGGAAAATCTCCGACATCCGCGGAATCGATCCTCACTTTTGCACACATAAAATTCTCATGGAGGACGTCTTTAAGCCCACTATTCAAAGCCAAAGAAGGGTGAATCCTAAAATCCATGACGTCATCAAAAAAGAGGTTATCAAACTTCTTGATGCGGGTATGATTTACCCTATTTCGGATTCACCATGGGTTAGTCCAGTCCATTGTGTGCCTAAGAAAGGCGGAATTACCGTTGTGCCCAATGCAAACAACGAGTTGATTCCTACCCGCCTCGTTACTGGGTGGAGAGTTTGTATAGACTACCGCAAACTCAATGATGCCACGAGAAAGGATCATTTCCCTCTACCTTTTATGGACCAAATGCTTGAACGTCTAGCGGGTAATGAATATTACTGCTTTCTGGATGGTTTCTCGGGTTATTTTCAAATACCCATCGATCCCCAAGATCAAGAGAAGACAACATTCACTTGTCCCTACGGCACATTTGCTTATAAAAGAATGCCTTTTGGCTTATGCAATGCCCCCGGGACTTTTCAAAGGTGCATGTTGGCTATATTCCATGACATGGTTGAGCAAACCATGGAAGTCTTCATGGATGATTTCTCGGTCTTCGGGGATTCTTTCTCTTCTTGCCTTGCCAATTTGGAACGTATGCTCAAGCGGTGCGAAGACACTCGCCTTGTTCTGAATTGGGAAAAATGCCATTTTATGGTAAAAGAAGGCATTGTGCTAGGACACAAAATCTCTAAAGCCGGTCTTGAAGTCGACCGTGCTAAAGTTGATGTCATAGCCAAATTACCTCCACCTTCAACCGTGAAGGGTGTGAGAAGTTTTCTGGGTCATGCGGGCTTCTATCGACGATTCATTCAGGATTTCTCTAAAATCGCTCGCCCGATGACCCACCTCTTGGAAAAAGATACTCCTTTTATCTTTTCTAAAGAGTGTCTCGACGCCTTCAATCTTCTCAAGGATAAGCTAACTAAGGCACCGGTCTTGGTCACCCCTAATTGGGAGCTGCCTTTTGAATTGATGTGTGATGCTAGCGACTTTGCTATTGGTGCGGTTCTGGGCCAAAGAGTGAATAAACACTTCCAACCAATCCACTACGCTAGCAAAACAATGACGGGGGCTCAATTGCATTATACGACAACCGAAAAAGAGCTTTTAGCTGTTGTCTATGCTTTTGAGAAATTTCGCCCCTATCTTGTTTTATCCACCACCATCGTATACACGGACCATTCCGCGTTGAAGTACTTGATGACTAAGAATGATTCTAAGCCAAGACTTCGCCGCTGGGTTTTACTCCTTCAAGAATTCAACATTGAAATTCGTGACAAGAAGGGTGCTGAAAACCTGGCCGCAGATCATCTGAGCAGACTTGAGGATCCATATCAAGGGGACCATCTGAACAAAGAGATCAATGACTCTTTTCCCCTTGAAACCTTAATGTCTATAAATCCCAATCTTGATGGCACCCCGTGGTTTGCTGATATTGCAAACTACTTAGCGGGTGGTGTTCTCATCCAAGGGTTAACATCCCAACAAAAGAAAAAGTTCTTGAACGATGTTAAGACTTACTTTTGGGATGACCCTTTTCTATTCAAACAGTGTGCTGATCTGATCATTCGTCGGTGTGTTGACGGACTGGCAGCTTTTGATATTCTCCAAGCGTGCCACAAAGGACCCACCGGTGGTCACTTTGGTCCCAACTACACCGCTAAGAAAGTGTTTGATTCGGGATTCTATTGGCCCACCATTTATCGTGATGCTCACGAAATGGTTAAACATTGTGATGCTTGCCAAAAACAAGGCAAGATCACACATAAAGATGAGATGCCTCAAAATTTCATACAAGAATGTGAAATCTTTGATGTATGGGGCATCGACTTTATGGGGCCATTCCCGTCTTCTAAAGGAAACAAATACATCCTTGTCGCTGTCGACTACGTTTCTAAATGGGTGGAAGCAAAAGCTTTACCCACTAACGACGCGAGGGTGGTTTGTAATTTCTTGAAACAACTGTTTGCTCGTTTCGGTGTTCCTCGTGCTATTATTAGTGACCGAGGGACACATTTTTGCAACGATCAATTTGCAAGAGTCATGGCTAAGTATGGTGTCAATCACCGTCTTTCCACCGCTTATCATCCTCAAACCAACGGTCAAGCCGAGATATCCAACCGTGGATTGAAGAGAATTTTGGAACGTACTGTGGGAGAGCATCGTGCCTCGTGGGCCGACAAACTTGATGATGCTCTGTGGGCTTTCCGTACCGCCTATAAGACACCGATTGGTTGTACACCTTATCGTCTTGTGTACGGGAAAGCCTGCCATCTCCCCATCGAGCTGGAACATAAGGCATATTGGGCCTTGAAGTGGGCTAACTTCGACATCAACAAAGCCGGTGATTTTCGAAAGATTCAACTCAACGAGCTACAAGAATTGAGGAATCAAGCTTACGAGAACTCATTGATCTACAAGGAGAAGACCAAGATTATCCACGATGCTAAAATCAAGAACCGAGAGTTCAACGTTGGTGATCAAGTCTTACTCTTTAACTCTCGGTTGAAGATCTTCTCAGGCAAGTTGAAGAGCCGCTGGTCTGGCCCATTCACCATCGCCAATGTCTTTCCCTATGGTACCATTGAGCTTTCTCAGCCAAATGGGCCCAACTTCAAGGTGAATGGCCAGCGTTTGAAATTGTACGTTGGTGAGGACATCTCTCAGGAGATGATTCCATCCCTCACCACGTTTCCCTTGAATTAGTTCGGGACCGAGTCAGGCTCGCGACTCGGTAAACAAAAACAAGCGCTCCTCGGGAGGCAACCCGAGTATCTATCCCCCTTTCCCGTTTTTCATCATAAGTGTAGGGGGAGCTATATAGGTTGCTTGTTTTTGGATGGTGATGTGATTACAGGGATTATTGCACTCTTGGAATCTTTGAAGAACCGTGCCCCCATGTTATCCGAAATCCGGTTCTATCTCGCAACTATCGTGATTCAATTTTCTTCATACTCACATTTGAAATTGATCACTTTAGTCGTCTCTTCCTTAACTCGAGTTAACCAACGTGCACAATGTCATAAGTGTAGGGGAGATTTTTCCCACATGCTTAAACATTGAGGACAATGTTTATCTTAAGTGTAGGGGGGACTTCTATCGAAGTTTTAAGTGGACTTTTCCATGAAAATGCCTTCATTTAACCGGAAAATCCGATTTTTCAACATTTTTCAAATTTTTTATTAACTTTGGCCATTTAGTCGTAATTTTTAAATTTTTATCGTTGCTTTCGTATGTATATATCCCACAATAAAGTCAAAATTATTAATAAAGTGGTGAAGCTAGTTTAGAAATCTTTGACATATTAGGCCCGTTGCGTTTATTTTGACTCAACCCAAATAGACTTATCCAAGTTTATTCTAGCTAGTATCCTTAACCATGTAGACCTTAATCGGTTTATTAGGCTAAGTATCCGCGAGTCTCATTACTTGAGATTTTAAACTGTGGAGGACGAGAAATGATAGAGTCAATTATAAGTCGGTATTCTTGCGCAAGCTCACTTGGTGTAATTATTTGCCTATTCTCCCATCACTTGCTAATAATTTATCTGCAATAAGTAAGGTCGTACGATTTGAAAAGTTACTTAGCTTCTAGCCCAAGATCGTTTAAAAGTTGCTCGGTAATGATAAGAGTTCATAGCAAAGGCATAACTTATGAAGTGGGGCGCGAAGATTGGCGAGTCCGAAAAGGCCCTAACAAGGCATGAGGATTCCATTTTATTGCTGAAGATCCAAAGTGATGTGAAAAGCATTATTCCTAAAGTCAATATGAAGGATCAAGACTCACGACGAAAAGCAATCAACTCCCATAAAGATCATGGAGAAATCTATCCGAAAAGACCCTAACAAGGTATGAGGATAAATAGATCCAAGTCCGAAAAGGAGGCGGATCGTTGTATCTCAAACTCCCAATTAGAGATTGAAGAAATAATCATGAAGTCGTGGTCAACAAAGTTGGAGTACCCCTCAAAAGTCTCCAAGTGAAGAAACTCTATTATGATGAGAAGACCATTATCTCAAGAACGTCTCTCGAAGATATGAAGTATGAAGTACATGCCAAATATCGGCCCGAGAAAGGTCTCAAATCGTGAACCAAGTTATGCCAAGATATGAACTTTTTGATATCCCGAGAAGCAGTTTTAAGAGATTTTGTCCTTTAGCTAACTATTGATCAAATCGTCCTACTTTGCTTTCAGCCTTAATAAACTATCGAAATAAGTCCAAAAATGCATCTTCATGATCATTCTAAGACAAAAATAAAATATAAGAGATACAACTAGGAATAAGGGAGTTTAAGCATTTAAATAAGCCATGTGTGTAAGTGTCTGATTTACTAACTTATAATAACAATGATCTCGTTTTTAAGCTTAGTTTGGGGAACGTGAAACTTGAGGGTGATAAATCTTCGCAACACCAAAGCCCTAATGTAAGTCCTTGATTTCTTTACAAGTTATTTCCATCCTTTTGTTCATTTCAAAGTTTAAATTTCTCTTAGCATTTTAATTTTTGTTTAGTAGTATGTAATAAGGCCAAGGTTGATTAATTATGAGAAAAATGTAAAATTGCTTTATCACTAAGCATTGCATGAGGGCATGGCAATGGTTAAGTGTAGGGGATTTGATAGGTGTGTAAACACCCATCCTTTTACCACTTAATTCTGGCTAAAACAAGACCAAAACACGTATTTAATATCATTTGTTTGGAATTATGCGTGGTTTGTATGTTTGTTATGTTTTCAGAGCCAACCGGATAAATATTGGAGAAAACATGGGATTGCACGGGTTTTATCAAAGAAAAAGATTGAAGACGAAGTCTATTGTCCGAGAGATGCAAAAGATTTGAAGTCAATGGGCCTATTTGAAGATTTATCGAAGAAAAGGACCAAAGATGGAAGATTTACACATGTCGAAGAAACTCAAGTGTATTTAACGAAAAAATTAAAAGACGAGTTGAATTTAATCGACGGCAAATCCCGAATCAGAATCGAAAAACGTCAACTTTTCTGAATAGACGAGAAGACAAAAAGAAGGGAAGAAAGCCCACTCACCAACAAAGGGAGAAGCCTATAAATACTCCTCCCATTCAAGACTCCAGCATCTTCTTTTTCAGTTATTCTTCTTCCTAGTTTTTAGAAATCATCTCCCTTAAGGAGTGGTTTTCATCTTGTTCAATTTCTTCAAAATCTTGTAAGTTTGATCTTTCCATTTCGTTTGTTGAACCTTAAATCATTAATACAATTCCTCTTTTAATCTTTTGATTCATCTTGTTCTTCATCATCTTTTTCTTTCAAGTTCTTAAGTTTTATTTGGTTTAAGTTTGATTTTGAAAAGTTGTTGAATTGGTGTTTTTATGATTGGGATTTGATCCTTGTAGTTGGTAGATGAATTGTGGTTAATTTGGTTAAACCTTTTTGCTTATTTAGTCCAATTTGGATAAATTCGTATCTCCCTGTTCTTCATCTCCCAGCTTCTGATCTTGCCCAGATCCCGAATAGGGAATCTGGGATTGTGTCCATTCGGAATGTTTCATTTATTCAGAATAGAGGTAATTTTTCTTGGCTATTCGGAATATTTCAATTATTCCGAGTAGTGGTAGATTTTCTTTGTTATTCGGAATATCTCCATTATTCCGAATAGGCTTTTCAAATTTATTTCGGATAGGGGATTTTTCCGCATAAGGGTTTTTCTTCAAATATTCCGCATAAGAGTTATTTTCCGAATTGAAATCATTATTCCGCATAAGGACTTTCCGAATAGCCCTATTTTTCCGAATAGGGGTACTTTCCGCATAAGGCAATTTTCCGCATAGACATACTCTCCGAATAGGAATTTTTCGCATAGGGACTTTCCGCATAGAGCTCATATTCCGAGTAAGGCCATTATTTCGAGAAAGAGCAGATTTCCAGTTTCATAAAGGTACTTTGTTACCGGTTCATTTGAATTCTGGATTTATTTTTAGTTCTAGTTCCTAGCTTAATTTTATCATTACTTGTTTTTATCAATTTAAGTAGATTTAGACCAAAGCTCCCCCTTTTAGTCACCAATTACAACTATTCCACTTTTGACCGTGATCGATTCGAGAAGATACCGAGAACGAAACAACGATATATATATCAATTGGGTACGAGCAACGCAAAGAGAGATCTTGCAAGCAAAAACCCTTTTTATTAACCAACCAAAAGTCAGTTATTAGTAATGTAGAACTAGTACTAGGCGTGGAAGTAGGAGGGATACATGGGGATGGATGAGGTGTAGATAGAGTAATTGGGGAAGGGATAGATGGTCCTACTAGAGTTGCTCCACCCCGTGTAGTAATATCACTCACATTAGCTCTAGGGTTTGTTTAGGTTGTAGAAGGAAGAGCACCTTGGGGACGAAGGGTTTGAAACATTTGAACGAATTTCCTATCCGTGGACTCTTGCATTTCCTTCATGGTTTTCTCATGATCGGTTAATTTTTGTAGAATTAAGTCGATGTGCGGATGAGGTAAATTGAACCCTTGTTGTTGAAAACCTTGGTTTGGATATTGGTTAAATGGTTGAAAACCTTAAGGATTGAAACCTTGGTTTTGAAAGCCTTGATTTTGCATTTGATAATTGCCTTGGTTTTTGTTATGGGTGGGTGGGTGTGGTCTTTGTTGAAATCCGGGTGGAGCCAAGTAATTCGTCGAATTGTAAGACAAGTGATTAACATCGACATTAGGCTTGAAATGAACTCTGTCCGTGTTGTTGTAAGCATACACTTCCCCGTGAGATTGATCGTAAGCTTTATCACAATTAGCATAAGAGTGTGGTCCACCACAAGTTTCACAAGTAATATTAAGAGCATGGGTATGTTGATTAGGAGGGTTATCTCTTAAAACAAGTTGTTTTACAGCTGAAGTAAGTTCCTTAAGATGATTGGTCAACTCACTCTTACTGGCACTAGCCATAGAAGCCCTAACACTCTTGGTTTGGACTTTGGCCTTGTTCTCAATAATTGCGCAAGCCTCATTCATTGATTTAACAAGAATATTACCCCCACCCCCCCCCCCTCCCCGAGGCACAATTTAGTGAATCTTGGCCATTCAAACTTAATCCATTATAAAAAGTATTAATTTTATGCACCTTTGTAAAACCGTGTTGTGGACACTTTCTTAAAAGCTCCTTAAAATGATCCCAAGATTCACTAAACGTCTCACCATACTTTTGTTCAAAGTTAATGATGTCATTCTGAAAAGCGGTAGTACGTGAGGGTGGGAAAAATTAATTGATAAATTTGGTCTCAAGGTCCGCCCATGTTGTAATACTTTGGGGTGGTTCCTTATCAAGCCAAGTCCGGACTTGTCCCTCGAGGGAGAAAGGAAAGAGGAGCAAACGAATTTCCTATTGTGAAACCCCATTGTATTTCACGGTATTGGTTAAGTGAACAAACCTTTTTATGTGATCGTGTGGATCATCATGAGTGCGGCCTAAGAAAGGTGTTGCGGAAACCATTTGTATAAAACCGGTGTTGAGCTCGAAGTTATTTGCATCAATAGCCGGAACCACAATCGCATCTTCATTGCCTTCAACATGTGATTGCAAGAGCTCGATTATAGGACAGTTATCCATTATGTTAACAACAGGAGGAGGCTCGATGATAACGGCTTGTATGGACTTCCTTTTGCGTGAACGAGTACGCATACACCTACAAAAGAAAAGAATAACAAAGAAATAGAAGAAAAATAATGGTTAATGTGAAAAGAAAATATTTTTGGTGCAAAACTTTTTGAAAAATAAATACTATTTAAGATTTTTTAAATGTTTTTGGATTTTTGAAAATTTTAATTTTTATGGATTTTTGAAAAATTTTGAAAATTTTGCAAGAAAAAAAACGTTCAAAAGTGAACGGATCCCAAAATCCAACGCGTCTCTCACAAAAAACCGTTAATCTTCACGAAAAGAGCCGGCAGCGGCGCCATGTAATACAAGAAGAATTATTCTTTGAAATCGGTCTAATCAAATTGACCACGGTTAAATGTGCGACTCAGTTGTTCTTGGTAGAAAGAAAGAAAGGTGATTATCTATTTTAAACTAAAGATGAAAATGTCGTTGAGTAACTAAAATAAAAATGAAAGCTTTTAAAGATAAAACTAAAAATAAATACTTTAAAAGAAATTAAGTAAATTAGATTAAAAACGATTATAAAATTAAAACTTTATAAAAGGGATAATCTTGAAAATTAAACTAAGTGAAAATGTTTAAAAATAAAGCTAAGAAAATTGGCGAGAAAAAATAAGATTCTGAAAATAAAACAGGAAATCAAAATTTGAACATAAGTTGGAAAAACTCAAAACTATGTCTAATCCAGAATGTGTGCTTTGCTTATAATTCGGAATCCAAGATCCTGTCACTATCCGGAATCCAAGTCCAAGAGCTTATCCGGAATCACTAATATATATGTTATCCGGAATCCAACTTTACTTCTTATCCGGAATCCAACTTTTGCTTACTATCCGGAATCAATTCTTTTCTAGCAATCCGGAATAAGTGAAGATGCTACTATCCGGAATCTGAAGTTCAACCCTATTCGGAATAAACATTTGTATGCTAATCCGGAATATGGTGTTCAAGGAGTAATTCGGATTAACTTTCCACCACTAATCCGGAACACGGTTTAACTCTTAATCCAGAATACCTTGATTAGTTGCCTTATTCGGAATAATAGGGTTTATAGAAAGTCGGATAAGAGCTAAATTTAAGCTAAATGAAAATAAGCTAAAAACAAATAAGCACTTACCAAAAACTTAACCAAAATGATTTTAAGAAAAAGCTAATAAGCCACTGTTTAAAAACTTTAAAAACACTAAATAATCTAAATATTTAAAATCAACTTTTTATAAAAATAAACTATTAAAAAAACTTAATTAAAAATAAGAAAAGACACACAATAAGCACTAAACAAAATAAGCTAAAGATCAAACACATCAAAATCAATAAGCACAATCAAACAAACACATCAATCAAAACAAGAACATGATTAAGCAAACTACATGATTATGAAAATCAAACAAGATTAAAAATAAGAAAGGTAGAATGAGAATGATTAATTAAAAGCTTGAAATTAAGATGAAGATTAAAGATTCAATTACAAGATTAATATGAAAAGCTTAAGAACATGAAAGTAAATCTAGAGAGAGAAAGTAATTACCTACTCATAAAGCATAAAATAAATCTATCTAAAACTAGCTAACTAACTAAAACCTCCTAATGACATATTTGGAGGGTATTTATAGGAGGAGTGGAAGTGTTGATGCTTCTCTCTTTCTTTCTTTGTCTTTTCGTCTTTTAATTTCTTCTTCTTTCTCGACGTTGTCTCGGGATTTGTCAAATGATAAAATGACCTTGTCTTATAATTTTCTTCTTTTGTTAGACTTGGTTCTTCGACTTTGTTAAACTTCCGTCTTTAGACTTTTTCTTCGATAAATCTTCATAATAGGCCTTTGACTTCCGTTCTTTTTGCACTCTTGATCTTTTGACTTCGTCTTTTGTCTTTTTCTTCGATAAAAGCCCGTGAAAGCCCGTATTTTCTTTCCTTTTCATATTTTGATCCTAAAACACAATATAAACACAAACCACGCATAATTCCGACTTTTACGACATTAAATACACGTTTTGGTCTTGTTTTTATTATAATTGAGTGGCAAAAGGATAAGTGTTTTCACACTTATTACCGGGTTACACCTACTGTACATCATCAAGTCCCCAATTCCCCTTTTTAACTATACATAAACCCTAAAAATCTCAGATAATTAATTAGTTTGAATTAGACTAATTCATTTGGTGGTATTAGTCGTTTATCATCACATCACTAAACCCACATAACCCGAAATCGACACGTGGTCTTGGTCCCCTCCTTCCCATCTCATATGGTCACTACCTTCCAAGAATGATTGACCAATCCAAAGGATGTTATGGGGTCACTCAAATCCAACGGATAAAAAGCTTCAGGTATTCTGCATCAATCACATGTTCCTCAAGAATCCAATTCAAAATTAGCATATTCTGATTTTGATCCGAATTTTACAAGGGCATCAATGGAAAATCACCACTTAGGGTTTGCTTTCTTTTTCTTTTCTTTTTATTCTAGAAGCTTTTGTAATCCCTATTATATAATGTAACACCCCAAATATTCATACTTTAGTTCAGCGGAAGAGTCGTTGGTGTTACGGGATAGCACATTACTCAAATCGTAGACAACGCATAAAAATCGCGTCGTTTAATAATAAAGCATTTTCCATTCATGAATATCAGATTTACGTAGGTCCCAAGTCATAGTATTTCATACAATTTTACAAAGCATTTGAATGGAAATTTGTTACTTAAGTGCAGGCCATGAATTCTTGTCGTCTTCCCGAGAATTACCTTCAAGTACCTGAGATAAAACATGCTAAAAAAAAGGTCAGCGAAAACGCCGAGTGAATTCATAGAGTTTAATGAAATCCATTAATATATTATCGGTATAAAATTATTACCGAAAATCATTTTGTACAATTCTTTGTCATATGCCATAAAATAAGCCAAAAACATTTTATACAAATCTTTGTTGTAAATCATACTATAGGCTTTTGCCTTCAAAACCATTATACGAACCAATGTCGTAAAAACATCATACAATACGTTTTATAATGTTGTATAGAGTTAAATAAAAACCGTTATATGAACATGATTATGTAAAACCAAAACACGAACATAATATCAATAATAAGACCCCGTATTGCTAGTCAGGCAATATATTGTAATTCAATGCGTATAACAGTATTTTCGTTATTTGGATTATTATAAGCCGCATGACATTAATACCTTACTACAACAAACAAAGGGTAGCTAACCCGAAACTCATTTGCCCATCTAAAATAGCGTTTCGTCACAATAATCACGCTATGGAAATCTTCTCATACAGAAATTCGATTACCAATCAATGTGGAACGACGCGGATCAACCGTCAAGGCGCGAACTGGGGTGATCGTCCCCAAATAGTACTATTATATGCATAAGCGTCTGCCAAATCCCGGTAGTTCACAATTCATGCTAATGGGACTTTTAGTGACATAACCTAACTTTAATAATCCATTTCATTTCATTTATCGGGTCATATAATCATTCATCGGGTCATACAATCATTCGGGTACAAATCAATAAGCAAAAAATTGGGACAACTGGTGTCCTATTTTATTAAAACTAACATGTTATCTCCCTCGCGGGTTCATAAAACATTTCATAAAAACATTTAAAACATTGCGAGGCTATGAACTCACGTTGATTGGGAAAGGCGGTTATCGGCGATTTGGATGTACGGTACGTGCTTCAATCACGGAAACCTAGACAATAATACTCGTCTTAGACTCTTGTCCAATGACTTTATAAAAATAATGGCTATGTATATATATTATGATTTTATAAATATGATGATGATCAAGTGGGATTGTACATCTTTACTTACTCATTATAGTGTCATGCGTTGGTAAATTTTCATACTAGTTTTACTAGTTTAACTTCTTTACTTGTCAAGGCCCAATAAGCCCATTATAGGCCCATTACCTTATATTAGTCCATCTTATACTTTCAACATCAGTCCTATTCTTACATGTTGGGCCCAAGTGGGTTAAGCCCAATAGGCAAGTTTATTAGTGTTTAGCCAAATTAGTTGGATTAATAGTCCAATAAGGCTAATTTGACCCGTTAATATCCGTATGTTATAAAGCTCGGGTTTTGTCGGTTTTTACTTGTAATATATACTTATATATCATTATATGAGTTATAAAAAGTTTACATTAGACGGTTCCGACCATCTAAGTTTTAATTGACGAAAACGTTAATTTTACGGTTTTAGCCGAAAAGACGTAAAAATCATGTTTATAGTTTTATAACTTATAAAAGTTACCAAATTGCCATTTTTATAAAATGTCTCATTTATTTATTGTTGTACATACTTATATAAATATTATATATAAGTTAGTGGGCTTTAAGTTTACATTTTATATATTATTTACTTTGAGTGCTATTATAATAATATATACTTTAATTTTCACAAATCTAATTTTTTACTTTCACTTTCACCATTCTTACCATATCTTGAGTTATACAAGGAGATAGAAGCTCATTTTTGGATGACATAAACTTCATATTATGTGCTACAATTAACTTAGTTTTAGCTACTGCTCAATCTAATTCTAAGTGTCTTTAACAGTACTCACAAAACAGACTATTCAGATTGATACTTCAATTTTGTTTTGATCATATCTCACTCATTATAATAATTCTATTGCATGGCCAACTCTCACATGTGTAAAAGTCCTAATAATTACTGTATATTGATTCAACTATACCATTTTATCAGTTTAACATAAAGTTATTTACTGTTTTTATACAGCCAACTATTTTAAGCATGATTTAACCATTTTTACATATAGTTTTCAATCTTTTTATCCAAGTTTATCAACACATGACCCCCACACAAAATTTTTATCATCATATATCATCATATACATATACATTATGTAAGAAAATACATGATTACATATTCAAAATAACCAGAGGATAGGAAGAACAATCTCTATACCACCAAAGTGATAAAAAGATGGGGTTGATGATGAACAAGACTTGGTTTTGGGTAACCAATCTTATGAGATATCAACACCACTTCTAGGATCACCAAATATTTGTAAACTTCTCCAAAAAATCATCCCTTGATCTCCATGGAAACTCCTTGCTAGTTGTTAAAATCACCTCCAATCAACAAGTCTTCAAAAGGACATCATCATATGTGTGTTTAACACCAAATATTATGGTTGAATTTAGATCAATGGTGGTGGTGTATGGTGGTGAAGTGGACGGCTAGATGAGAGAGGAAGAGAGAAATGTGTGAGTTTTGCATGGTGGAAATGAGTTAGCTAGATTAGTGTTAGTGGTTTTAAGTTGTTGGTAGTTTTGGTTAGCAAACTAGGACAAGTGTCCTACTTGTTAACTAAAATTTGACACATCCTTGATGTGGTGTAAAGCCTTGGGCGTTCCATGTGTGGGGGTGGGGAAAGTTTATCTTGTCTCATCCCCATTTAATTACGGGTACTCTTCGATTCTAGTTTCCTCGATTTGCGTGCCCTCGGGTCGTTTTACGAATAACGTTTTTATAAATTATGAATCAACGGCACAAAACGAATCTAATAAAAATTGTCTCATAAAAAAACGGAGTTCAAAAACGTAAATACGTAAACCTAGGGTTTTCGGTTTAATCGTAAAGGACATTAAATTATGCACGTAAGTCCTAATCTCTTCTCGTAAATTTGTGAGTTTATGAACCAACTCAAATTTAAAACCCCAAATAATATTCACGGATAAATTTATTTCCTAAAATATCGGACTGTCACCAAAAATGGTGTATATAAACGTAAGCACGTAACGTAGAGTTCTCCGGTTTAGACGTAGTCGATGCTACTTCAAGACGTAAACCCAAATTTCTTCCCAAAAATGAGTGAGTTCATAATATAACATTAAAATAATGTTTTTATATAATACTTGACAATAAAATATCAACCATAAATTGACGGATTGTCACAATATTTACCCCTAAATAGGATCTTTGTCCTCAAAGATCGATTTATCTTACTACTCGCTTCTTATAGAGTTTAAGCCATGTGGGTATTTCCTCCACATTCGGTCTTTCCTCACAAGTGTAATTCTTTACAATACGCGAGTTTCATCAAACATAACTACGGGAATACGATTAGGCTTAAGTTGACTTACTTTCTCTATACATGATGTTCACGGGTTTTGATGAATGCAACTTTTCGCCGATCCAAACTTCATTAAGGAATAGTCAGATTTTCACTTGATAAACATTTCATCTTGTTAGATATATGAAACATAATTCACGTAGCCCTTGAAGTCATAGGGTAGATCCAGCTTATATGCCTTCCAACCCAACTTTTACATTACCTCAATGGTCCCATTCAACGGGGACTTATTTCCCATGATCTTTCAGATCATCAATTCATTTTTCCGTGGTGAAATTTTTTGGCATAACTTTGCTACCCATCCCGCACTTCAAGATCTACATTTCATATTCACATAACCTCTTGCCCACTACTAGAAATCAATAATCAGATCCTAATTTCAACAATTATTTCAAGTTTCACGGGTCGGGTATTCTGTAAGGTTAGGTTTGTCATCATAGGCAACCTTAAACCTAAAAGACATGTCCAACTCAGAATGGGTGTATGTCGGGTGTCTTCATCCCAACTCCTGCTTACAGATGCTCTAATATTTAGATCCTCACAAGATTCGATCTCGATCCTAATACGATAATTATCAATGATAATCTTTCCAAAGGAAAACGATTATACGGTTCATTACCAAAGGTCAATCATTCAAGCATAAAACAACACTTCTAGTGTTTTGTATCCTTACTTTAACTCGTCCCTTCGATTGGGGTGGTAAAAAGTACTCTCATCAAGGTTCGTTCCCAATGACTTCTGAGCAAATCTCTAGAAATTCGATGCGAAGCGAGGATCTTGATAGAGATGATCGATACATGCACACTATGTTTACACAACTCCTTTAAATACAAAGAGTCAATTTCTTCATTGAGAATCTATCATTAACGGGAATGATATTAGTAGATTTGGTCAGTACGTCGACGATGACCCAAATCGAATCAAATTCAGATGATGACCTTTGCAATAGGTAGACGTTTACTAATGTATGAGGCGATGTCTGCCTTCATACATTGCCATTAGTACAACTTATTCAGATAAAGATGCATTAAATCAGAAATGACATGAATAGAATACGTAAACTTATATGATTCCAACATGACTAAATCTCAAAATCCTCCATATTCAGGCAACCACAAGCGGCCTTTTATACATTTAACGCCATTGGCTTCTCAATTCTAATGTTTCACATTAGCCGCGAACCCCTCTTATTATCTATATTATCTTTCTTATTAGCATCAGTTATTTCTAAATTGCTCTGGCAAATTTATTTTACACAGTCATTATTAAGGAACACATCCTAATTGATTGTTTATCTTTTCTACATAATGTGTCAGTAATTACATTCACCTTCCCTGATGAAATAAATATCATAACCACAATTCACTTAGAATTTTTTTTCTTCATATTTTCTAAGCTTTAATTTCGTCTCAACTATTATTTTTATCAGTTTTGCTCAATCCGACGTTTAAAGCGTCGATAAATATTACAAGTAATCAAATAATAAACATATAATTTTTATGAAACGTCAATGTCAAAATTTTTAAATTCCTTAGTTCGTCCAATTATAAAAAAGGGTTCAAAATAAATTTGAATTTAATTAACACGATTTTTGTTGATTTATCGAAAATAATTATTAAGATTCGTAAATGTTTGAAAAATCTTTGGTTATACTTTGGTCAAAATTTTTCTTAGTTGAAAAGCAAAAATTGTTGTTCCAAATTCCAAATTATGGTTTATATGGTTTCCTCAATCCCGCTTAGGTTGTCTTAAGGTATGCACAAACATTTACCCCTAAAGGAGTTTAGTTATATTTTCTGGGTATAAGGGAATGATTTCTTAAAATCATTTGATAAATTGTTTGTCAAAACATATTTGCACTTTATTTTTGGTAAAACCCAAAGCCTTAATGGCTCTAATTTTTGAAGAGTCAATATATTCCATTATCTATTAATCACACGGTCAAATAATGTAAAGGATTAAGCCTTAAATCACATGTTAAATACTCAAGGTACAAGTTTTCATTGCTCGGCTAATTCAGGGCAGTCTATAAATGATTATTAACTCCTTCTTATTCTTATAAACAAAAAAATGGTCCTTAGTAATCACGAGCATGAATTTATCAAATTACAGCCTACACACGTGATTCACCAAATTTATGGATGCTACATGTGCATTGGTCAATCCAAACAACATAACATGAAACTCATAATGTTCATTACAAGTTCTGGATGTAGTGATTGGAATAGATAATCTTCTTCGCGGACGCGAAGTTGATAATAACCATGCCGTGGATCAAATCGTGAATATACGCTAGAACCTTGTAAATGATCGAACAAATCTATCATCTTGGGTAGTGGATATAGATTTTGATCATCAATTTACCTAGTTCACGGTAATTTAACAATATAAGGAATGATAACACCATAGCTCTCCATGATGACGAGCTTGATAAAATAAAAGCCTTCTCCGACAACTCTCTCAATTGTACGATAATTCTTTCGATTCAGATGGTTCTGATGTACAGTGCACATGCCACAGGTGCATCACCGGGAATATAATCAATACCAAATTCAACTTGCCTTATTGGTGGAAGTCTAGGTAATTCATCAGCAAATACCTCAGAAAGTCTCAGATAACAGAAACATCTTTTATTAAATTCACTTTAGGTTCTTTCTAGATTACAAGATCTATGACTAGTTCACAACCATTCATGGTATAATTTCAGGCCTAATTGCAGGATACAATCACCTATCAGGAATTATTTAGATCACTTTTTATAATCAACATCTTATCTTTTAGGGAAATTCTATTCGAGTTCCCATCGATTAAGACAATGACATTATGTCATAATAAATCAATCCATTCTACTGGCACTATCAACTTTCTAGTTTCGTTACCGTTGATAAGATGTGAACTTCTCAAAAGACTAATAATAACTCATAATCCTTCACAAATTCAAGGATATCAGGAGACATAACTAACCTTAAAAGAGTAAGGTTAACGCATAATCTACACGAGAGAATTTCAAATCAGATACAGACGAAAACTTTAACGAATATGAATATATCCCATGTTTTCATAAATTCAGTACGCATTCGAAAGCTCCTCGGATCGTTACCCAGGTCATTCAAATGAAATCTAATCAAAAGAAATAATAGGAACGTCGACACACCCAGTCGGGTATCAACACTCGATAATCAGATACTTTTCCAAAGAATCACACCCCGAGAGAATTGGACAAGAAAGAGTTGTCAATTGTCAAATAAGACAATATCCACATATGATTAAATTCAACTTAGAAGAACAAATGGTACGGGCACATATGTAGGTATCCCTAACAATATTTCCCTATTTTTGCACTTCTTGCAGATCTCATAAAATTTTAATCTTTCATAACTTCAAGGAAAAATGTAGTGTTTATTAACACTTTTATGGTGACTACTAGTTAGCCTTGCATAGTCCCTTCCAAATTGTATGTAGGCGCGCATCTATATATAATTTTAGGATTAACGATGCAATACTCAGTTCGTCAAAACTTTGTCATCATGTTTTAAATAAAAATATTTTCATGCTTAATTCTTGAATAAGAATCAAAAATAAATTTACAAAGATGTTCTTTGTTATGGAAACAATTAAGTTTTCCAAGGTGTTTCATAAGCAACTTCATTTCCATAACGATTACTTATAAATCTCACTTTGAATAATCCTTATGGTGCTGAAAATTCAATTTTCTCAAAGGATACTATTTTAACTTTATAAAAACAATGAGTGATCTGCAAAAGAGTGATGAAAAGTTATTCACCAAGAACTAACTACAATATATCAAGAAATGAGCTTAGCCAATTAATCATGAGGTTCATGACCTCGATGGCACTCAAAAGAGAATAATCCACAACGTAACTCAATTCGAGATGAGTACTTTTTCAATGGTTGCATCACTAATGCGAACATTAGGATGAAGCAATAAAAGATAGATATCATCGATACATGTAAAATTTAGCAATCAAAGGTAGTCTTTTCATTAATCACAAACAAGTCAAAATTGTACCGTAACACATTACGTGTCACTATGTCATACAATTCCAAGAACTCATCCTACCCACTAATGTCTCAGTTAAGTTAGGGATTTTTAAAAGATACCACAATGAATACTAATCTACAAGAGTCATTAGGTGTTCCACATGTCCCAGAAGATCCATCGGTCCCAATTCAAAAGAAGATTTCTTTAATTTATTTCTTGGACACTGGGCATCCTCGTCATTGGACAATGGCCTAGGAACAACCCTTAACACGAACCAACAATCATTTAAAACCGTATAATTCAATCACAGAACTTAACAACTTCCTCTTAACAATCTTATATTCCATACAAGTTAAATTTTACTTTATTCAAGTTTCAACCAACTTATACTCAATGCAATATCCTACCTCATCCTCCAAATTGTTCAACCTTATTCTTAGTCCTTGAAAGGGCAATAAAAGCTCAATATGAACAACACTTAAATTCCAATCCTATAGCTCTTACAACAATAGTTATGAAATGAGTCACTAGTATGAAACGACTCACACATTCAATTAGACTTCTCGGAAAAGTACTAGTGGCATGAGGCTTTTGGGTAATGGTTCCAATGACAGCCTCAAGTGCAACATTCACCCTTTCAATTTCAAATTTAAGAATTGGGTGACAACGAATCAGATGACAGCTTTCCAGGTGGTAACGTTTTGTCAAACTCCACTCTATAAGGAAAGATCGTCATGACATCGATATCAGTTTTAATCTCGCCAATTCTTCTTCAATATCATAATCAACTAGTATCTACATTTCTACGAATATCAACCATTTTCTTGGGATCATAAATATCCACAACTTGGTTTAGAACTAGAATAGCTAGAATTCCTACGGGAATAGCTTCGATTGATTTGCTAGGGGAGTTAGGGTTTCTTGTGACAATCTACATCGTATAAATACCTCGTATAAATATTAAAATAATCATCAAACAATCATATAATCCAATTACAACATATATATATAATCCAAGTTATATATATATATATATATATATATATATTAAAATAACACTTCTCAGTCTGGCCTTGTCGGTAACTCGGGAATTCTTCGGCACTGATAGTCAAAAGATTTTTAGACATTTTGAGAAAAATGTTTATAGTTAAAAGGTTTTGAAATATTTTATTCAAAATCTTGGTTTTAAAAATCTTTCGTTCTCTATAACGAGAGCTCTGGTACCAAACTGTAACACCCCTAAATATTCATACTTAAGTTCAGCGGAAGAGTCGTTGGTGTTACGGGATAGCACATTACTCAAATCATAGACAACGCATAAAAATCGCGTCGTTTAATAAAAAAGCATTTTCCATTCATGAATATCAAATTTACATAGGTCCCAAGTCATAGTATTTCATACAATTTTACAAAGCATTTGAATAGAAATTTGTTATTTTAGTGTGGGCCATGAATTCTTGTCGTCTTCCCGAGAATTACCTTCAAGTACCTGAGATAAAACATGTTAAAAAAAGGTCAGCGAAAACGCCGAGTGAATTCATAGAGTTTAATGAAATCCATTAATATATTATCGATATAAAGTTATTACCGAAAATAATTTTGTATAATTCTTTGTCATAGGCCATAAAATCCATTAACACTTCTCCTTTTGCCACTAAAATCAAGGAAAAACCAGACCTAATCATGTGTTTAATATCATAAAAGTCGGAATTACGCGTGGTTTTGTGTTTTTGTTTAAAATAGGTACAAAAGATCAAAAGGAAAGAAAACACGGGATTTCACCGTCAATTGTTGAAGAAAAGTCCAAGAAAAAGACAAAGTCAAAGTCAAGGAACCAAAAGTGTGCCAAAGATCACGAAAACCGGCAAAATCGACACGGTTTAAAGAAAAGATCAAGAAAACCAAAGTTAAGCTCGTTTTTAGCGAATTTAATACTTATGGAGTTAATTGGGCCTTATGGGTCCCACATTTGCTTATTGGGCCCAAAAGCCCAATAATGAATTTCAAGTATTTACTTTTGGTAAATAAGCCCATTTAAGGCCCAAGAACTACATGAGATACGGATTGGAGCCCAATAAAAGCCCAAACTTCAATTATAGGGGGCGGATGAAGCATATTTAACTTGGGCCCAAGCCCAATGTTAACAGTCCGTTTCAAATGGAATGTTATAAACATTTTTAAGTCAAAACGTTTATTTTCCTTCGATATAAACAAGAAAAGTTTTCCTGGTCAACTTTCACCCACACCCTTATTAATAAACGATTTACCTCACCCATACATTCCCATGTTTCGATAAAAACAAGAAACCCACTCACCCTTTCCCTCATCTCTCTCAAACAAACGCAGACCCCTTTTTACCACCTTTCCAAACCCTAATCAGTAAATAACAATTGGGGCTTTTTAATCTGAAGGCGCGTGTATCGCACGTCCCATAAATAAATCACCATTGATAGGTGTGAAAACACCCACCCTTTTACCACTTAATTACAATAATAACCAGGCCAAAACGTGTATTTTATGTCGTAAATACCGGAATTATGCGTGGTTTGTGTTTTTGTTGTGATTTAGGACGAAAATGTGAAAAGGGGAGAAAACACGGGCATTCACGGGCTTTTATCGAAGAAAAAGACAAAAGACGAAGTCAAGAAATCAAGAGTGCAAAAAGAACGGAAGTCCAAGAACAATACTGAAGATTTATCGAAGAAAAAGTCAAAAGACGGAAGTTTACTAATAGCCGAAGAACTCAAATCTTATTTATTGAAGAAGTTACAAGACGAGTTATTAATCCCGAGACAAAAGTCGAAGAATTAAGAAGACAAGGACTTAATGATAATTAAAGAAAGAAGAAAGAGGGGAGGAAGCTTCCACTAAGCACCTCCCTAATCCACTATAAATAGGATCCTTAGGCTTTCATTTTTTCTTGTTGGCTAAGTGTGACAATTAGTCTTCCATTTTAATTACTTGCTCTTTAAATTCATGTCAATTTAATTAATTGTCTTACACTTTTAATACCTTTAATTCAAGTAAGTTTCCTTTTATTGTTGTTAATCTTAACTTTTATTGTTAATCTTCTATCTACCTTTCTTGATTAATCTTTAATCTTTATGCTTTATTGTTTATGTTCATGTTCTTTAGTTTTTATTAAATTGATTAAGTGGGTTTTGATTATTTTGATTATTATTGTTATTGTTTTTGATTTGGTTTGATTGGTATTCATTAGTTGATCATTTTTGGTTAGTCTTGTTTAATCTTTTGGTTGATTTTGATTAGTTTTGGATTTGATTCGTGTTATTTTTGTTTCCTTGTTCTTCGCTGTCCGTTTGTTCCCCAGGTTATTCTGAATCAAGGATCAGCCAAATATTCCGAATGAAGGGACTTTATTGATTATTCCTGATCAAGGTGGTGTTGTGATTATTCCGAACCAAGCAAACATTCCGGATAAGTGACATATTCTGTATCAGTTTGTTATTCCGAATAAAGCAGATATTCCGAACCAAGCTTGTATTCCGGATCAAGGGTCTTCATTGGAATAAATTATACTCTGGATCAAGGTCGTTTATTTGGAATAATCAGTATTCCGAATCAAGGTTGTGGTTGTTCATTCGGAATATTCCGGATGAAGGGTTTATTCAGTTTATTCCGGATCAACTTGGTATTCCGAATCAGAAGATATTCCGGATCAGCTTATCATTTCTAATGAAGGCTTTATTGTGATTTATTCCGAGTGAAGCTTTTATTCCGAATAAAGAGTTATTCCGGATGAGAAATTTGTTCCGAATGAAGTAATATTCCAGGTGAACATTTTATTCCGGATCAAGGGTTTTGGTAAATATTTCGAGTGAAGAAAAATTATTCCGAACGACGGTGACATTCCGAACGAATGATTATTCCGAACGAAGGTTTATTCCGAATGAGCTGTTTTCAGGTTATTTTAAGTTTCTGTTTTTAAGTTTGAATTTTTAAGCTTTACTTTTCCCTCCTTTTTCCTTAGTTGCACTTTAAGTTTATTTGCCTTAGATTTATTTTAAGCCTTGCCTTAGTTTAAGTTTTAGTTGCGTTTTAAGTTTGCCTTTAGGATAGTTTTAAATTCGTGTTATTCACTTTTAGTGCCTTTTAATTCTTGTCACGCTTTTAATTTCTCGTCACGCTTTTATTTTAAATTAGATTTAGATTTTAATTACCGCCACTTACTTTAAAGTTTTTGCACGTTTATTTTTACTACAACGACACAACACTTGTTTCCACCAAAAGACAGCTGAGTCGCGCGTTAATCCAGAAATCAATTCGAAGAGATCGGAACAATGATATTTTCTTACTAGGTAAAAGCCTCGTATTAAATGGCGCCTCTTTTCCTTGTATTTGTCCTCATTTTAACCAGAAAATCAATTTTTCGACATTTTTCAAAATTTTTGATCTATTTTGGCCTATTAGTTTTTCCCTTTGTATAGTTATTTTCTGTCTTTACTAGAATAAATTTTGAATAAAATGGTTTTAATTTTCAACGTTGTGAATCTTTTGACTCAACCCGAGTTTACTTATCTAAGTTTACTCTAGCTAGTATCCTTAACGTGTTTAAGTCAAGTTTTGCTAGGCTTTTATATAGGGAGCTTTAAAACGCGAAAGTCTTAACTCTCACGGGTTAAGAACAAGAACTTTTTGCAAGTTCCTATTATTGATCCTAGAGAGTTGTTTATCAAGGGAACTCTAAAATGAGATTTCTAAACTTGAAAAAGTCTAAGAATTTGCAAGGTCCTATAGACGACTCGAAAACCCAAAACTTTGATTTAATAGGCTAAGCATCCACGAGTCTCATTCCTTGAGATTTTAAATTGTGGAGAACGAGAGATGATAGAGTCAGTTATAAGTTTGGTATTCTTTCTTGAATTTATGTGAGTTACTTATAAGCCTATTCTCCCATCGCTTGCTAATAAATTTATCTGCAATAAATAAGGTTGTACGATTTGAAACGTTACTTAGCTTCTAGCCCAAGATCATTTAAAAGTTTCTCGGTATGGATTAGAGTTCATAGCCAAGGCATAACTTATTGAAGGGGATGAGAAGATTGGCGAGTCCGAAAAGGCCCTAACAAGGCATGAGGCCTACATTTTGTTGCTAAAGATCCCAAGTGATGTGAAGAATCATTTATCAAAAATCAATATGAACGATCGAGACACACGACGAAAAGCAAGTACTCCCCAAAAGATCATGGAGAAGTCTATCCAAAAAGGCCCAATAAGGTATGAGGATACATAGATCCAAGTCCTAAAAGGAGGCGGATCGTTGTATATCAAAATCCCAAATAAAGATTGGAGAAAAATGAAGAAGTCGTGGTCCAAGTATGAAGAATCTCTCAAAACTTCAAGTGAAGAAATTCCTATTATGAAGAGAAGACCATTATTTCATGAACGTCTCTCAAGATTTGAAGTATGAATTCACTGCCAAATATCGGTCAGAGAAAGGTCTCAAATCACGAAGCGAGTTATGCCAAGATATGAACTTTATGAGGTCCCGAGAAGCAGTTTTAAAAGATTTTGTCCTTTAGCTAACTATTGATTAAATCGTCCCACTTTATTTTCAGCCTTAATAACTATCGAAACAAGTCAACAATGCATCCTCGTGATCATTCAAGACAACAATAAAATATAAGAGATACACCTAGGAATAAGGGAGTCTATGTAAATAATTGGCCCACATGAGTTCGTGTTAGTTTGCTAACTTATAATAACAATGATCTCGTTTTTAAGCTTGGTTTGGAGAATGTGAAAACTTGAGGATGATGATCATTCATGACATTTCCAAAACCCTAACGTATGTCTTTGATTTCTTTACTTACTTTCACACCTCACCACAACCCCTCCATCCAATCATCTATCTCCACATCAGCAATCAACTAACACAAGAAACACAAATCCTACCAAGGTGGCGATCCGTGTGATCCCTAAATGATTTTCCACCGTTGATCAAGAAAGAGAAGGAAGGAAGAAGAAAAGAGCGGCTGAGATTAAAGACCTTGCTCACCAAGTTTCACAAGATGGTTTTTAAGGTTTGCCTATAAAAACCCATTCTTTCTGTAATTTTGAAGGCTGCCATTTTTTTATTTTAATTTTATTTATGTAAAATTAGTTTTAGGTAAATTGTAATTTTAATTTTCCAAGTATTGTACTTAATTTTGAGTTATTAATAAAAATTACTTTCAGTTTTAATTTTGTCTCTTATTATTTAAATTTATTGCAATTTACTTTTTATTACTGTTTTTGGTTAAATTAATAAAAGTAAAGTAAAATAGGTTGATAATTTCCCCCCACTGGGAGAATTATAAAAGCTGTTTGAATGATATGATGATTCGGTTAATCTAAATGGTTAGTTTGGTTCACGGTTATATGGTGTAGACGATTGCTGGTGTCGTTCGATTAAAAGGGGGTTCAGCACCTTCCTTCGGCTCAACGGTTTTCATCATCAGGTTCTTTTTCTCTTTTTAATTTTTATGTTAATTTTCTAGATTAATTTTTATGTTTGCTTGTTTAAATTTTGGTTTGTTAGATCTGCTTATTTTAAGTTATTGTTTTGCTATTTAGATTTGATTATTAGATTTACTGATTCTTGTTTTGCTTATTGTTAGTTTGCTTAGTTTCAGTTTAGTAGGTCTGATTAATCCTTATCTGCTGAACTTTGTTGGATTTTTAGATTTTGTTTAGTTTAGCTTGCTGATTAATTAGGTACATTTTTTTACTATTACTGCTTTTTATAAATTCAGTTTTGATTATCTGCTTATAGGTTATCTTCTTAAGTTTTACTGGTTTGGTCATCTTTGCTGAATTGATTATTAGGACTTTAGTTTATTTATCTTGAATCTTCGTTTAATCTGCTCATTTCATGCTTAAGCTGTTTTGCTTATTTGGGTAATTTGTTGCTTTGCTGATTGTTCTTTTAGCTGATAGTATAAGGAACAGATCCAATTGGTCTGTTTGCTTCCAAAAGTCCAATTTCCATAAAAAGAAAAGATAATATAGCAAAATCTGTCCACGTAGGGACTCGATCCCTCGACTTTCAGTTCAACTGCCCAGCAGGTTAACCATCTCAGCTAATCCTTTATTTGTGTTTAAATTCACGTTAATTAATTAATATAGGATTATATTTTGCTGCCAGTTTTATTAATAGATATTATTATAAGTTTTTGTTTAATTAATTTTTATTAAAAGTTTTAAATAAGTTTTCTTTTATAAAGTTTTTTAAAAAATATATATATTTTAATTACTTTTATAAATTTAAATTGTTTTTAAATTTAGTTTTTAAAATTAGTTAAATTTAAATTGTTTTTAAATTTAGTTTTTAAAATTAGTTTTCACTTAATAGTTTTAAATAGATTTCATTAAAAGTTTACTTAGTTTATAATTTTTAAAATAGATTTGTTTTAATTAGTTTAATTAGTTTTAAATATTTTAATAGAATAAAAGTATTTACTTTTTAATTAGATTAAATAAATTTTAGTTTTATTTAAATTTAAAATAGCTTTCAATAGTTTTAATTAAGTAATTTTTAAAGTTATTTCCTTCTTAATTAGATTAAGTAGTTTTTAATTAAATAGTTTCTGTTTTTAAATACCAATCATGTTTTAGTTACCAAGAACAATTAATCCACGTTTAAGTCCGATATCAATTCGAGTGAGTCGAGGAAACGAACTTAATTTGCACAAAAATAGCTACATTAATAAGCCAAAAACATTATATACAAATCTTTGTTGTAAATCATACTATAGGCTTTTGCCTTCAAAACCATTATACGAACCAATGTCGTAAAAACATCATACAATATGTTTTATAACGTTGTATAGAGTTAAATAAAAACCGTTATATGAACATGGTAATGTAAAACCAAAACACGAACATAATATCAATAATAAGGCCCCGTATTGCTAGTCAGGAAATATATTGTAATTCAATGCGTATAGAAGTATTTTCGTTATTTGGATTATTATAAGCCGCATGACATTGCTACCTTACTACAACAAACAACGGGTAGCTAACCCGAAACTCATTTTTCCATCTAAAACAGCGTGTCGTCACAATAATCACGCTATGGAAATCTTCTCATACATAAATTCGCTTACCAATCAATGTGGCACGACGGGGATCAACCGTCAAGGCGCGAACTGGGGTGATCGTCCCCAAATAGTACTATTATATGAATAAGCGTCTACCAAATCCCGGTAGTTCACAATTCATGCTAATGGGGATTTTAGTGACATAACCTAACTTTAAAAATCCATTTCATTTCATTTATCGGGTCATATAATCATTCATCGGGTCATACAATCATTTGGGTCCAAATCAATAAGCAAACAATTGGGACAACCGGTGTCCTATTTTATTAAAACTAACATGTTATCTCCCTCGCGGGTTTATAAAACATTTCATAAAAACATTTAAAAGAGTGCGAGGCTATGAACTCACGTTGATTGGGAAAGGCGGTTATCGGCGATTTGGATGTACCGTACGTGCTTCAATCACGGAAACCTAGACAAATAATAATCGTCTTAGACTCTTGTCCAATGACTTTATAAAAATAATGGCTATGTATATATATGATGATTTTATAAATATGATGATGATCAAGTGGGATTGTACATCTTTATTTACTCATTATAGTGTCATGTGTTGGTAAATTTTCATACTAGTTTCACTAGTTTAACTTCTTTACTTGTCAAGGCCCAATAAGCCCATTACCTTATATTAGTCCATCTTATACTTTTAGCATCAGTCCTATGCTTACATGTTGGGCCCAATTGGGTTAAGCCCAATAAGCAAGTTTATTAGTTTTTAGCCAAATTAGTTGGATTAATAGTCTAATAAGGCTAATTTGGCCCGTTAATGTCCGTATGTTATAAAGCTCGGGTTTTATCGATTTTTACTTGTAATATGTACTTATATATCAGTATATGAGTTATAAAAAGTTTACATTAGACGGGTCCGACCATCTAAGTTTTAATTGACGAAAACGTTAATTTTACGGTTTTAGCCGAAAAGACGTAAAAATCATGTTTATAGTTTCATAACTTATAAAAGTTACCAAATTGCCATTTTTATAAAATGTCTCATTTATTTATTATTGTACATACTTATATAAATATTATATATAAGTTAGTGGGCTTTAAGTTTACATTTTATATATTATTTACTTTGAGTGCTATTATAATACTATATACTTTAATTTTCATAAATCTGATTTTTACTTTCACTTTCACCATTTTTACCATATCTTGAGTTCTACGAGGAGATAGAAGCTCATTTTTGGATGACATAAACTTCATATTATGTGCTACAATTAACTTAACTTTAGATACTGCTCAATCTAAATCTAAGTGTCCTTAACAGTACTCACAAAACAGACTATTCAGATTGGTACTTCAATTTTGTTTTGATCATATCTCACTCATTATAATGATTCCATTACATGGCCAACTCTCACATGAGTACAAGTCCTAATACTTACTGTATATTGATTCAAATCTGCCATTTTATCAGTTTAACATAAAGTTCTTTACTGTTTTTATACAACCAACTATTTTACGCATGATTTAACCATTTTTACATATAGTTTTCAATCTTTTTATCCAAGTTTATCAACGCATGATTCCCACACAATATTTTTATCAACATATACCATCATATACATATACATTAGGAAATAAAATACATGTTTACATATTCAAAACAACAATCTCTATACCACCAAAATGATGAAAAGATGGGGTTGATGATGAACAAGACTTGGTTTTGGGTAACCAATCTTATGAGATATAAACACCACTTATAGGATCACCAAATATTTGTAGACTTCTCCAAAAATCAGCCCTTGATCTCCATGGAAACTCCTTGCTAGTTGTTAAAATCACCTCCAATCAACAAGTCTTCAAAAGGACATCATCATATGTGTGTTTAGCACCAAATATTGTGGTTGAATTTAGATTAATGGTGGTGGTGTATGGTGGTGAAGTGGATAGCTAGATGAGAGAGGAAGAGAGAAATGTGTGAGTTTTGCATGGTGGAAATGAGTTAGCTAGATTAGTGTTAGTGGTTTTAAGTTGTTGGTTGTTTTCGTTAGCAAACTAGGACAAGTGTCCTAGTTGTTAACTAAATTTTAACACATCCTTGATGTGGTGTAAAGCCTTGGTCGTCCCATGTGTGGGGGTGGGGCAAGTTTATCTTGTCTCATCCCCATTTAATTACGGGTACTCCTCGATTCTAGTTTTCTCGCTTTGCGTGCCCTCGGGTCGTTTTACGAAGAACGTTTTTGTAAATTATGAATCAACGGCGCAAAACGAATCTAATAAAAATTGTCTCATCAAAAACGGAGTTCAAAAACGTAAATACGTAAACCTAGGGTTTCCGGTTTAATCGTAAAAGACGTTAAATTATGCACGTAAGTCCTAATCTCTTCTCGTAAATTTGTGAGTTTATGAACCAACTCAAATTTAAAACCCCAAAATAATATTCATGGATAAATTTATTTCCTTAAATGTCGGACTGTCACCAAAAACGGTGTATGTAAACGTAAGCACGTAACGTAGAGTTCTCCGATTTAGACGTAGTCGATGCTACTTCAAGACGTAAACCCAAATTTCTTCCCAAAAATGAGTGAGTTCATAATATAACATTAAAATAATGTTTTTAAATAATACTTGAGAATAAAATATCAACCATAAATTGACAGATTGTCACATATAAAGGGTGTCAGGCATTAACAGTAGTCTTGTTCTTGAATTTTTCCTGTATCACGAGCTTGTAAATCCCCTTTTTATGAAATGAAAAAGTTGGTTGAGCTTTGTTGATGAAAACAAGAACCCAAAGCTTCTATTAGTTCTTATTTAGTTTTCTTGTTATTTATATTATCTGTTAACACAATTTCGAATTCTCAAGTTTCACTAAAACGTGAAATGTGCGTCCAGTCTTGTGGCTTGGAGGTTTTGTTTTGTTTATTGCGTAAGAAAGTTCCATAGTAATCAGATTTAAGTTTTTGGTTAGGAGACAATGAGCTTAACATTTTTGTTGTCGGGTTAGGACATGATCATAGTCCACTAATATTTTGTAAATATCAAGGGACTATGAGTGTGTGGATTGGGCAACGAAATTTGTGGGGTGTTTGCTCCTCTCAAAGAGAGATTTTTTTATTAAAGGTTTAAGTTTGAAAAGGGTTTTGAAATTTAAGTGAAGTTTTTGAAGAAAAAAAAGTGAATATCATCTGTTTTGAACTAACAGTCCAAGAACCCAATTCTTGGACTTCGTTTGTTATTCTTAGCAGATAATACTTGTTTAGATTTGGGGCTTGGTTCAGTTGTTGAACCTCAACAAGCACCCTCACACTTTTTATGTCCGAGACGCCCAAGGGGCATGTTCAGCTATTGAGCAAGCACCTTTTGGGTAGCATTGCAGACCCCCATAGGACGTTATTGGGGGTAGGTTCGAGTTCTTACCTCTTAACTTTGAGTGTGATTTGGGTGTTAACTGTTTAAGCTTATTTGTTTATGTCTCATAATTGTTTGCTTAAATTTTATGCCATTTGTTTCACTGTTTATTCTCAATCTTGAGTTACTTTGTTTTAAATTTTCCATATTTTGTCCAATATTTATGCTTGTGACTTGTGGTTCTTGTAATTTGATATTGCAAGATTGTAAGAAAATCCGTTAGTATACAAATTTTTTTGGAGACTACTATTTAAGTCACTGTATGCAAGTGTGGTTTGTGTTCTGCGCACTCAAGTGTAAGCAAAACAAAAAAAAGGGAGTTAAGTGCCTGCTTGTGTGAGAATTTGTGGTGAGTGCAACCTTGACAACACCAGCAAACCAAGATTTTAAAATATATAAAAAAAGAGGGTCAAGGTACCTTAAGTTTATGAGATAATGGTGTTAGAAAGTGAAATCCAACACACACATAGTTTAAAGAGGGAGGGGGGTTATCTGTTTTCGGTAGAATTAATGTTTAAGCTTATTCAGTGAGCTTAATTTCGTGTTAAAATTAGGCTCTTTGGAAGTTAGAATACGCGTAAGTGTATGTTACTGTTCATTAGGTAAAGCATAGTCGATTTCTACTTGTTATTTAGTTGCACTTTTGTTTTGTATGTGTGGGGTGCGTGTGCAATCCAAATAGGGAATTCATTCAAAGTATAAAGAAGTAACATAGTTGTAGGTTGTGCGAGAAGGGAGGCAACCAGTTCGACAATTGAACAATAAATCCTAGACTTATGTCTTGATTTAGTTAATCTATTAGGTTTGGAGCAGGTTTTGAACGGCATTGTGATTAACCGAAGTCAGTTTTTCAATAAGTTTCGATAAGCCCAAAGTGAATCATAGCTATCTGCTTCAGTAGGGTATAGGATAAAAAGGTGTTTTAGCCTCCTGTTGGGCTTTGTTCTTGGTTACGCTCATTAGATCATAGGTTGAGGCGTTATTTGTGGATCTTGATAGTTCGTATTGGCGTGTTGTGTTAGTTGAATTCACTGCGTATACCAAGCTTAACATAGATCCAAAAGATTGAAGGGGCATGTGCTCACTATTAACAAAAAGAAAGTGATAAAGTGCCACTGTTCATATAGTTAAAATTGTGAGCGTTTGGGGATTTCGGAACCAACCAGCAACCTAGTAACCATAAAAAAGAGAGTGCGCTTGCTGATTTGTATGTAACCATCCACTTTTTTAGTTGGTTTTTGTTTAAGCTTGTTTCGTGTTTAATTACATGATCCGTGTGCCTAAGTCTGGTGTGGCTTATATTGTGTGAGACTGTGGTTGGTGTTTGTTGCATATGTGTACCAGCAGCGAACCATATATTGAACCAAAGAAACTAAGTTAATTGCTTATTTTTGTTCGAATCTATACACAAATAGAGCTTGAATGTCTACTTTATGCTCATCACGCCAAACAGTGGCGTAAATCATTGATTGATTTGATATTGAATTGGTGTTGTTGAATTGCATTTTAATTATTGTGTTTGTATTGACGGACTGCGAGTCCACATAAAACAAGCAAATCCAAAAAGTTAACTAGAGTGCCTGCGTGTTTGGATCTTATTGTGTGCTTATCAGCTCTTTCGTTTTGGCGTTTTGGTGTATTCAGTGCTTTAAGGTTCGCTTGCTTGTGCTTAATTTGTGACTCCCACAAGCGCAAACTGCTTGTGGGATGCCTGCTATATCAACTATAACCAGATAGTAAGAAAACCAAAACGTTAACCAAGAAAGAAAGAAAAAGAAATTGAGTTTGGTGTTGCTGTATACGTTCAAGAGTAACAATTCGTAAGTTGTGTTAGTTTTGAATTTTGTTTGAGTTAGTGGAAGTTACTCAGCATCCAGGGAAGCAAAGAAAAACAAAAAAAAGTAATTATAATTTTTTGGGTTTAGCAAGACTCGAACCCTCGACTCTTCCCATCGAACGCCTCACACAACCACACTCCCCACCAACTACCCTAGGGACTTTAACGTTTAAAGTTTCCCATATTTGAAATATAAGGGGTTGTTCAGTTTGCTTATTAAGTATATTTCGAGTATAAGTAGCTTATTTCTAGCTTATTTAGTATAGAATTTTTTTAGTTTTTCAAATTTAATTAGATTATCATTATGTTTAGGATTTTATAAAAGTAAAATCAGATTTTTCCTTTTATTATTTAATTTTTTTATCATTTTTTTTTAACTTTAGAAAATAGTTTAAAAATAGGTAAAAGTATTTTAATTTTTTGGAAAAATAAGTTTTAGGTTTTAATTAGTTTACTTCATGTTTACATTCATTAAAATTTTCATTTTGACTTTTTATTGATTTTATTGATTTTTGAGTTTTTATAAACTTTAAAAATTAATATAAATTAATTAAAAAGGTTTTGCAAAATTTGGTTTTCACTTCTGTTTTAATTTGATTTTTCTTGACTTAGATTTAAATTTTGGTAATTTTTAGTGTAGTTTGAATTTTTGTCGAGTTTTACGATTCCGCATTTTTATCGTCGTAGCATCGTTTTTAGCTTGATCCATCATTTTATTTCTTTATTCCATCAATATTAATCACAAATTTAATCAAGTTTAACACACACATTAACCCCCCTCAAGAACGAACTCACAACAAGGGTCATAAGTGTTTACATTTTCCTAAACGTACGCTTAATACTTACCGCTTTTACCTTGTTTTCCTAAACAAGTGTAATCATACCACAATCACAATCAGGACTCAAGAGGGACTATCACTGCATTCGTCAAAGAAATGGAGAGACTAGCACTGAGTTCATGCAGAGCACTTTCGTTGGACTCTGCACGCCTCTACAGCAGCTCGTTTACTTAGTGCTACTTATGCTAATGTGGCACAAGTTAATGATACAACAAGTAGCTTGGAAATGCTACATGAGCGTGATGACTACGAGGAACAAGCTCGTCCCGAGAAGAGGTATAAATTTTAGTCATCAAGCGTTATCATTTCATTTCAATCTTTATGTTCATTTATACCTTTTCCTATTCTAATTGTATCTTCAGGCAGAAGGGTGGAGACCGGTCCCAACAGGCCACTCAACATAATGCCAACAAGGGGCACGGTCAATCTAATGACCGCTATGGATCTAACAGGAGGAACGGTAATGACAATTACCGTAACAACAACAGCCAGTCCAACAACAACAGGTCTCTAAATTCTTAAACTTTTCTATGTTAAGTTGTTGTATGTTCTTACATACTAACATGTTAGCATCATAAACAGGAACTCTGCGAGTGGACGCGACCAAAATGCTAAGGGTCAGTAGTCCAAAAACTCGTCTTCATCTGTTAAACTATCATTTAAACTTCAGTGTAGTCATGTTTATGCCAAGTAATCATGTCTCACGCATATTCTTAAGCAGGCTCTCAGGTAGCAAGGGTACCTCCAGGAAGTTAAACCTACCCCATCTGCACAACTTATAGTCGTAGACATCCTGGACAATGTCGTAAGTCAGTCGACATCCGTTTCAAGTCTGGACTACCCGGACACATGTTGAAAGATTGCAAGAAGGGAGATACTGCTGGTACCTCTAGTGCTGCTCTTCCTAAGTCACCAGCTTCGGGGCGTGTCTACACTACCACAAGGGACCATGCTAATAAGTCCTCAGGTACTATCACTGGCATCTTCTTTATGGATGGTCATGTTGCGTGTGTTTTATTTGATACTGGTGCTACTCATTCAATCATATCCACTGCGTATGCCCCTAGTATTAATAAAATCTCTACGCCATTACAGAATATTTTAGGTATATCTACGCCTATGCGAGATTCTGTACGTATTATCCAAGTGTACAGAGATCTTCCACTAAAATTCGATGATAAGATTCGCTCAATAGACGCACTTCCTCTGGATATGTGTGATTTTGATCTTATCTTAGGCATGGATTGGTTATCCAAGCATCATGGTTGTAAAATCCATGATTTTACCATGATTTTATGTAATGATGTTTTATCTAAAGATCTTAAGAACAATCACTCATGTGTTATAATCCTATAAGATGTGTGTGTTAACTTATCATTATGTATTTTTACATCTACTATCATTTTGTTTTTGTGATAGATTACATAGTATATAAGAGTAAGAGAACAAATAATGAACCATTCATATATATGAAACAAATATATGAATGCAACATTTAGAAAAACATGGAAATGTGTTGGGATAAGTATTTATGCCATTTATGTATATGTGTACATCTTAGGCATTCATGCACACCTTAGACTAGCTCAAAATCCTTTACCTTTTGGTGCTAGCCCAACACAAGCCCACTACATGAGCCCATTCCTCTTTTTGGCTAAGAATGACACACACCCCCTTATGTGGAAGGTGAAGGGATGCCTTGGAAACACAAGTGTCAACACTTGGCACAAATGTTCTTACCAAGGTAATCACACTCTTGCCTTGCATTCTCTTTCCCCCCTTTTAGCCGAAAACTCTGTCTCTCACTCTTCACATTCCCTCTCAACTAGATCTCACTCTTTCTTCATCTTCTCTCTCAAATAATTCAGCTATAAGCCACAAAAATCCAAGGTTGTTCATCCAATCTACTAGATCCTTGTCCCATAGTAATCACCAATCATTTGGCATCATCATCATCATCATCCTTAGAAGTATTGTAACAAGCCCTAGCCGAATCTATAAAGGCCACGGCTTAGTTATCTTTAGGGTTTTCTTCACCATCTTGACTAGATCTCTAGTCTCCTTGTTCATATAGATCTTCCTTGGTAACATTTAGGCAAGAAAGGTATACTCCTTATGTTTCTTCATTTTCACTAGCATGCATCATCATCCATCTATAAACACATGTATATAACTTGTTAAAAATCAAGATTTGGTAATAGCCATGACCTAGAAGGCCACGGCCTATATTTTTGTACCATTAATCATGGTTAAAAATCTTTTAATAAGAAATCTATGACTAATACCATATGTTTAAGCTTGATTTAAAATCATATAAAACATTTTATAAACTTAATGTAGCAAGGGTTACAAATCTTACTTTATGGGACTTTGGTTAACAAATAATCATAGATTTCATAAAATAAACATGTGTACCTCAAGAACCATGAAAACCATGACCTAGAAGGTCACGACATATATGATTAATGTATACATGATTTATGTGCTAAGTTTAAATGATGGAATACGTATCATTACATGTTAGATGGACTATTGGAAATCAATAAAATGATTATATGTGTACTTAGATGGTCTTTTAGTGTACATGCATGTATATGTAGAACTTAGATTTGTGGTTAAATGGTAAATATGAAACTAGCTAAAAACCATATCTTGGAAATACCAAGATTAAATGACTAGCCGTAGGCTATATATGGTGAACATGGACTTTGACTTGTTTTCTTATTATATACATAGCTAGATCTTAATATTGAAACACTTGAAAGTACATGCAATCTTGAAACAAGACTTGACACACCTTAATAAGCTATGGTAATCATAGCCGTGGGTTTTAAGCTCATGATTAGAACTTATGACTTGTATAAAACCTTGTAACATACCTAGATCTAATTTGGTACATCACATAAAACAAACTACAAGTTTTATTCTTCTATGTTAGATTCAAAACTAAATATGAATAAACTAAAGACAAGCTTAAAAGAAAATCCTAAGTTAAAACTTACATAAAATGTGAAGTAGTGTTAATGGACTATTTAAGCCCATGAAATGTTAATCCAAGATTTAATGGACTTAAGATTTTACTTAGGCCCATTTTACTAATTAAAGGACTTTAAAAATGTATTAAAATCCAATAATTGATTTAAAAGCCCATTTAAAAAAATTAGTGGATTTGAGATATATTTAGGCCCACTAAAATAGCCTATTAAATGTCTAGCCCATTTAATGAGCCCAAATACTATTTTGAATGTTAAATAAAAGTTCTATAATAAAACATAACTTATAAAAACTTTTTGGATTAAAAAGACAAATTATGAAACTTAAGGACTAAAACTGTAATTTATAAAACTTTTTTTGATAAACTAGTAAACACAAGGACTGAAAATGTAAATATCCAAAAGTCTAGGGTTTAATAAATACCATCCGTGGCAAATTAAACTCTAGGGACCATTTTGGGAAATTCCTAAAAGTTACTTTGTCATTTTGAAACCCTAGGGAACATTTTGGGAAATTCCTAAAAGTTACTTTGTCATTTTGAAACCCTAGGGACCATTTGTGCAATAATCCGAAACATAAACTAGCCCTAACCATAATTACATTTTTTTTATTTAGTAAAACTTAAATAAACACAAAACCTTAAGGACCAAATGTATAAATTATTAAACTTGTAAATTATAAATTATTTTATGAATATCAAATAGTTTATGGAAATATCAAAAACTTAATAAGTATTTATATGAAATATTTATATCGTTGCTTTAGGAAATAAAATGTATAAATTTTTATATATATATGTATTCCTAGATTTTTAGAAAAACAAACATCGTATGAAAATGAGATATATACTAATATATATGTCATAGAACATAAACGAATATTTAAGTAATACATCTTTTGTTTACTTAATTATGAGATTATATACAAGTTGTTGTATGAACGTTAAATGAACTACATGCTAATAAATGTGCTAAAAACATAGACTGATATTCTAAGTAAGACATTTTATGTTCACTTAGAAATAAAACTTGTATAGATAAGTTAAATGAATATGATGATATTTGAACTATGGTTATTTAGATAAATACCGAAGCATAAAATGAACTGAATAAAATATTTATAAGCATACATATATGTTCTTTGTACTATCTATTAAGACTGTACTATCTGATCAGGCATAACTTTGGCGTGAGCTATAATTGGATATTCGTATTAAACAGCAGTTGCCTACTCCCAGGTGAGTTTACAGCCCCATATAAACTTTTGATAAAACTTTCTCTTTTGGGAAAGAAAATATGCAAACACATAATGGACCCAACTGGATCGTATAAACTTGATTGTGATTGATTATTATTAAAACTGTTAAATTGTTTTAAATCGCCCGAATGTTATAAATAGATCTATTAGGTATTGACCATCCACGTCTGGGTGAGTCATACTCACTGTGCCTTGGTCGGGACAACAGACGTATACCATGTTGGAAATGGAATGAGTGTCTTTTTATAAGACACTACGTCCTCATCTGTTGAGGACTACGGAGGTTAAGCTTCAGTTTCTAATAATAAACAAATGTTATCTACATTTTAGTGAGAATGCTTTGTGCATTCTCACTTCTATGCTTAATGTATGTCCAAACTAATTAATTGTTAAAATCTGTAAATTCATCAACTTTATGTTGACCCCCGTTAGTATGTTTTGCACAGGAATATGAAGTTAGTACGTGGTGTGTGCATGGTCTCCAGCATCTTAGAAACCTGTATCATACGACTCGTCAGGGGTTCTATTTGGGAAACATAAACAATCACCTTCTGTCATGTTTAAGACAATTTTATTTTATTTGTTTACCAAACACGTAATCTGATTTAATTAACTCTTTATCTTATGCTCTATGGACTATCTGCTATCGATCCACCCTAGTGACATCTCAGTGGATATTTCCGCATATTTTGACCCTACCCGGGGTGTCACAGAGAATGGTATTAGAGCATTAGTTATAGAGAACCAGATAAATTTTTAATAAAATACAAATAAAATGATTTTTCTTTTATTTAAAACTGGACGATAACTTATAAAAATCTTTTTTGGGATTTTATTATGGGACCGTATTAGTTAAGCATATAGATCTTAGGGCATTCTATGCTATGTGAACTAATTGTGTACATATATTTACTAAACTTGATCATTAATACTGTTTAATGAGATATTGCTATGAAAAATGTTGGACGTGCTAAACATGAAAATTTTACACTACATAGTAAAATACCGAAATGAGAATATAGGCAATATTAAACCAAACTTCGCACTTACAAATTGATAAACGAACTACCTAAATGATAATATATATATATATATATATATATATATATATATATATATATATATATATATATATATATATATATATATATATATATATATATATATATATATATATATATATATAATATATATATATATATATATATATATATATATATATATATATATATATATATATATATATATATATATATAAGTATTAATATTTGTAACCTTAAACATTATAATAATTGTTTAAAGGGATATATTTCATAAAGCATGTAACCTAAAAAAATATTGTTCTTTGTTTGTAAGCTTATACTCACTTCAAACTTAAAATAATACTATTTCAGAACATCATGACTCCGCCTACTGCATCCTCGACTCTTCTACCCGTAGTAGATCCTACTCCAGTTGTTTGTTCATCTCTACAGTATGGATGGTTGTCAGCCTCATATTTAGAGCATGACCCAACTATCGAAGCTGTACTCCCAGAGGACCCATTTCCTATCTCCGCATCAGCTATACTAGCCCCAGCCTCTGTGGAGGAGGACCAGGTACTTCCTAGCCTACCATCTTCCGTGCCTCCATTCTTATCATCGGGCTATTTCTCCGGGTCCGTACCCGTCTCCACTTATGAGACCGGGGAAGGCTCTGGAGCGAGACGTGTCGATTCCGTTCAGGCTCAGATTTCCGCACTGGATGCACGCCAAGAGAAGGAGATATCAGACCTCCGCAGCCTAGTGATAGCCGGTCGACAAGGCCACACCGTCATCCATGATCGTATTGACACTTTCTCCCGCACCATGAGGAGAGAAGCCTAGGCCACTAAGGATGTCCAGGCCAAGACCGATAAAGCATTGAAGTGGCTCATAGAGGAGAACCGTCGTCTTCACCAACGTATTCAGGTCATGGAGGGTCCTCAGCATCAGACCCATAATGCCCTATCTGCTCAGGAGCAATCGTTGTCTATCTTTTGTGATCTTGCCACCGTCCGACATGACGGGATTACTGCAGAGATGACTCATCTCCAAGGAGACACCAATAGACTCCGGACCCATTTGCTGACAATATTCCATGTGCTTAAGGAGACCCGAGTGACGATTCGGACATTACAGGGTTCCCGAAGAGCTTCTACAGCTCCACCAGCTCCATCAGAACCATCAGCACCAGCCTTATCTAGTGGACTATTTAGGCAGGACTAGTATAGATGTACCGGACTTCTTGTATATCATGACATGCTTACGGGTTATATCCCGGCTATCATGATATCAGACCTTCGTACTTTTATTTCTTTTCAAGCTTTTGGTGATGTATCCTTATGTTGTACCTTTCTTTTTCTGGCATGTATTTTTGGATTTGATGTACTTAAGACAATGTGTACCACTACCCAGGAGAAGGCTAGCTAAGTCTCTGTCCCGGATTTGATATGCTCGATGAAATTTGCATGTAATCATTCTCTTATGTTATATCTGCTGTGCAAAGTATTATATTATGAAATCTGACAGGTTATCCAAATTTGTTATGAATTTTACGCATGAAATCATCTCTTGCAAATAATATAAAAACTGTAATAATGTTTGAACTAATAGTCTCATTTTGTGTATGATTATAGACAAATGGTGATTACGCGATCAAACCCCAATAATGCAACCACTCCCAACACCGCTAACACCGAAGTTCCTGAAGCTACTCATAATGTTACCGTTGCTCAACTCAGAGAGATGATTGGTGAAGGCATTACGATAGCTATGGCAGCCAGAGAAGCAAATGTGAGAAATGAACTGAACCACAACATGCACAGAAACAACTTCAACAGGGGTTGTTCTTACCCCGACTTCCTGAAATGCAAACCCTCATACTACCGAGGAAAAGAAGGAGTTGTTGAATTGATGCAGTGGTTTGAAAGACTAGAGACAGTTTTCCGCATCAGCGGTTGTGTTGACGAGAACATAGTTAACTTTGCTACATGCACTCTGCTTGAGAGCGCCCTTACTTGGTGGAACTCTATGGTCGCCACCCTTGGACATGAAACTGCCTATACTCTCACTTGGGCCAACCTCAAGGAGAGAATGACTGAGAAGTATTGTCCCAGAGGAGAAATGAAGAAGTTGGAAGTCGAGCTGTGGGATCTAAAAAGTGTGAGAACAATGATATCCTTTGGTACAACCAAAGATTTCAATAGTTAAGCTTGATGTGCACCATAATGTTCCCTCTAAGGAGTGACAAGATTGAGAAGTATGTCAGCGGACTCCCTGACAACATTCATGACAGTGTGCTAGCTTCACGACCCACTACCGTGGAAGGTGAAATGGAATTTGTGACAGAGCTGATCAACAAGCGAGCTCACAAACTGTCTGAAAGACAAACGGACAACAAGCGGAAGTCGGGTAGAACTACTCGTAGCCAGCACCAGCAGTCTTGCAAATGACAAAACATTGAGCAAACTAAAGACACTACTCCCACAACCCGCAACAAGAACTACTTAGGATCCAAACCTAAGTGTTCAAAGTGCGACTACCATCACGATGCTGGAAAACAATGTAAGGGAAACCGAAACCCCGTTAGTGGAAGTAATCATGGGCCAAAGAAAGTTGTAGTATGTTACGAATGTGGAACTCCTGGACATGTGAGACTTGATTGTCCCAAGTTGGCCAACTGGAAGGAGGACAGCAAAGGAACCCCATCACAAGCATACATGTTTGGCGATGCCCAAGCCAATCCACATTCCAACATCATCACCGATACATTTCCACTAAACCAACGATATGCATCTGTCCTATTTGACACCGGGGCAGATCGAAGCTTTATATCAACGGAATTTAGTAGAGTATTGGAAATTACTCCATCAGTCTTAGACTCCTACTATACTATAGAACTAGCTGACGGAAAAATTATGACAGATGACACCATCATTCGAGGTTGTACTTTAGACCTCTCCAACCACCCGTTCAACATCGATTTGATCACAGTAAGTCTTGGTAGATTTGATGTCATCATTAGCATGGATTGGCTGTCGAAGTACCATGCAGTCATCTTATGTGATCAAAAATTGTTCCATATACCTTGGGGAGACGAAACCTTGATTATACGAGGGGATGGTAACCCTGATATAATCAACACTAGACTTAGTGTCATTTCTTGCACCAAAGCATAAAGGTACTTGACTAGAGGATGCCCTATCTTCCTAGCACACATCTCCAAAATCGAGGAAGAAGACAAACCCGAGGAGACACGAATCGAGGACGTGCCAATTGTCTGAGATTTTCCCGAGGTATTTCCTGAGGAACTGCCTGGTATGCCCCCAGTGCGACAGATAGAATTCCAAATTGATTTAATTCCTGGGGCTGCACCTATAGCTAAGGCTCCCTACCGGCTAGCACCATCAGAATTGAAGGAACTAGCCAAACAACTCCAGGAACTATCAGAAAAAGGATTCATTAGACCTAGCTCTTCTCCATGGGGCATAACGATAAAGAATCGCTATCCATTACCTCGTATCGACGACTTATTTGATCAACTCCAGGGATAAAGTATGTATTCTAAGATTGATATGAGGTCTGGATACCATCAACTGAGAGTCCGGGAAGAAGATATTCCTAAGACAGCTTTCAGAACTCGTTATGGTCATTTCGAATTTAGAGTTATGCCTTTTGGGTTGACAAACGCACAAGCAATATTCATGGATCTCATGAACCGAGTGTGTAAACCCTATTTAGATAAATTCATGATAGTCTTCATCAACGACATACTTGTTTACTCCAAGAACAAACAAGACCATGCTGAGCATCTGGCCCAAGTACTGAAAGTACTCAAGGAAGGGCAGCTATATGCAAAATTTTCCAAATGTGAGTTCTAGATACCCAGAGTCCATTTCCTAGGACACGTCATTGACAGCGATGGTATTCACGTAGATCCTGCAAAGGTTGAATCCGTTAAGAGTTGGGCATCTCCCAAATCACCAACGGAGATCCGCCAATTCCTAGGCCTCACCGGATACTATCACCGATTCATCGAAGACTTCTCCAAGATAGCCAAACCAATGACAAAACTCACTCAGAAAGGAGTAAAATTTAATTGGGGAGAAAAGGAGGAATCAGCTTTCCAATTGATAAAACAGAAGTTGTGTAGTGCGCCTCTCTTATCCTTGCCCGAGTGAAATGATGACTTTGAGGTATATTGTGACGCATCATATAAGGGATTGGGAGTAGTATTGATGCAAAGAAAGAAAGTGATTGCCTACGCTTCTAGGCAATTAAAGAAGCATGAGAAGAACCACACTACCCACGACTTAGAACTTGGAGTGGTAGTCTTTGCCTTAAAAATTTGGAGGCATTACCTTTACGGAACAAAATGTACAGTGTACACCGACCACAAGAGTCTGCAACATATATTAGATCAAAAAGAGCTTAATATGAGGCAGCGTCGTTGGATCGAACTGTTAAGCGATTACGATTGTGAAATCAAATACCATTCAGGTAAAGAAAACGTAGTTGCTGATGCACTGAGCCGTAAGGATAAAGACCCACCCATTTGTGCTTGTAATTTTTCATTTGTATGGTATTTGATCACAGTCAGTTGAAAAGTTGGTTGTTCAAGGGTTCTACAAAAATCTGTTTTGTAAAAACTCCATGTCTAGAACTTTAAGGTGTGTTTGGGATAACTTGGTGTGGACTATGTATACCATGTTCAGGACAAGTTGAGCTCTACACAGCTTATAAAGGTTTAGGGTAGTTGATTTTACCAAAAATATTTGAGGTTTGTTAAGAAAATTTTGGTTTTGAAGTTTTGCCAAAAATCTGCCAAATTTCCATTTATTCTAGTTTGTGATCGTGTTGTTAATCTAGATGTGGTTATTGGATTCCCAATGGTGTTTTTCTTGCTGTCTTGATGTGTTATTTTACTCAGGAAGTTTATTTAGGCCACTGTTAAACTTGTAGATCTTAAGTTTTCTGTTTTTAGTTGTGTCTCTAGTTAGGGTTTAAGATTAAGAGTTGTTGCATTTTATTATTGAGGTTAGTGATAGTTGTTCTCGACTTTTGTTTCGTTAAGTTAAAAATATTAAAAAATATAGATGTTCATTAATGTTTCTGTGGTAGTAGAACAGTAGGTAGTATATCCTTCTCATTTGTTGTTATTTGCGTTTTGAATTGTTTATTCTGTGCTAGGGAAAGTATTTGCTTACTTGTCATAATTAGATTCAAGTTCTATCCTCATTTGTTAAAAATTTTGATTGACTTGGTGGTTTGATTTTTAGCTTGGTGTGCCTTTGGTATCCAACTAGCAAAATAATCACCATAGTAGTCGTTTTAAGAAGCCATATTACCCACTGTTTTCTTAATTAGTTAACTTAAGGGTGCGTTTTATCTATTTGCTGTAGACTGTGAGTTTGTGGCGTGTTTTGTGTGCCTATGCATGCGGATACCACCAACAACCCAATAGCAAAGCGTAAAACAAAGTAAAAGAACCAAAAAGAACACCCAAGTAACCAAGAAATAGTGTGCAGCTTTTAATTCTCGAACCCACTGTTTGCATAAGGGGTGAGCGTTTAACTGCTGCTAGACCTTTGTGTGCAATTTTTATTGATTCGGGCTTGTTAAATTCATCAGTTGTTTGTAATCTTATGATGTGCGTTTGTTATTGACTGTGCAACCAAGAGTGAACCAAAAAGGTAAAAAGGGTGTTTGTTCGACTGCTGTATAAGACCACTGTTATTGTTATTCGTATGTTGTCGATGGGTTATTTGTTTGGCTCCTTGGCGTAACATCTGCTTGTTTTGTGCCCGCTGTCATATCATTTTGGGGGTTTGTGGTACTTCTAAAAAAATCATCACAGAAAGTGACATATGTGGGTCTCAAACCCACAACCTTGTGCAGGCAGAGCACACAACACAAACTCTTAGTACCATCTGCTCTTTGAGTTTTTTCTATTAATTGTTCCTTTCATTTTTTCCTTTATATAGTTTTTCATCCAGCTTATAAACTGTGGTAATAAAAAGAAAAAAAAACAAAGAATCTGCCAACAGTGGGAGTAGAACCCACGACCTCTGGGAACAACAAAAGCAGCAACCCACCCCTTTAACCGTCTCTTCTTATTATATTTTTTGTTAACATTCTCTTTTGTTTTCTATATATACACTTTTAGTTTTCTTTTTAGTTTTTTTATATATATAATGGTTATAGCTTATTCGTAGCTTTTCGAGCTTATCGGATAAGCTGATTAGTCTAGATTATTTTCCTAGGATATAGATAGCTTAATATACTTTCTATAAATTTTTGAGATTTTTCGAAATTAGTTTAATATTTTTAAACATTTAAATAGTTTTTCATCTTATTTAATTCATAAAAAAAATATTTAAAAGTAAAAAAAATATATTTCTTTTTTTGAAAATTCTATTTTATCATTTAGGACTTAGGAAAATTAAATTTGCTTTTGTAGAGTTTAAATTTCATAATTTCCTTTTTATTATTTCATTTTCTAGGATTATTTTAGTTTTAAATTTGAGAAAAGTCATAAAAAATAGTAAAAAGTATATTAAAATTTCAAAAAAATATTTTTTAGCTTTTCTATAATATATTTTGGGTTTACAAAATAAAAAGTTTAATTTTTGTCCTTTTCTTAGTTATTTTATTTTTTAGGATTTTTATTTAACTTTAAAAATTAATATAAAATAATTAAAAAGTTTTCAAATTTTTTGGTTTTCATATTTTTCTTAGTTATAATTTTTAGGAATTTTTAGTAATTTTTAGTTATTTTTTAGGTAAAGTTTTTCGTTTGGTCGCGTTTTTACGTTCGAACGCGTACGCGTTTTCGTCCGTTTTGAGCTTAATCCGTCCCCGTTTTCCTTTCTTTCCTTCTTTCCAAGAGCGTAATCACTCGAATAAATAACGTATATTATTGTTGGCTAAACACCATACCTCCTCTAGAACGAACTCAACGACGAGTATTCGCGTTTTTCACAAAACGTGATACCTAATACTTACCCGCTTTTGTCGCTTTGTTTTTCCTAAAATAAAGTGTACAAAAATACCGCATCACCAAAGTGGCGCCGCTGCCGGGGAGGTGTGTTTAGCCATATTTATTTATCGTGTTTATTTGAGTGTTTACGTTTTTATCGTAAATACTTCTTTTTATTTTTCTATAGTATTAGCCATAAAAATAAATCGTGTTAAATAGAACTCTATTAACACAAAAATCATTTTCTCGTTTTCTTGTGAATAATATATTGTATTTACGTATCAAAATTAATACACAATAATTATCCAAACGCGTGAAAACGCAACCTTAATTGGTATTTCATCACTCAATTATTGTATTCGAATCTCAAACGAAAATCAAAAGCAAAATAGATAAATACTCTTAATTAGTTTAATCTCGATAAATACAAACTATAAGGTGGGTATAAGGCGGTTGTATTTCACGACCTAAGGAAAAAAGGCTCTTAAGTGCTTCGCGCCGCCTCGTTTTCTCTGCTCGCTTGTGCGTATTTTGAAAGTGACGATTAATTAGGGGTTAGCCACATCAAGTATTATTAATCTATTTTTGTGAGTTTTATTTATTGAACCTCGAAATGTTTTGGCGTTCCGCCAACGTTTCAAAGTCGAAGAGGGTTTTACTTCACGTAATTGACTTCACTCCTCTTGGTTTCATTAATCGAGACCTTTGATTAGTGGATAGTTTTTGTAGATTAATTTCTATGTAATACACCAAAATTCCAAAAAAATTTAAAAACCAAAAACACAAAAATAATCTTCGATTTTTCCCTCTATTTTCATAATTCTTTTTCTCAACCCCTCTAAATTTTAATTCTTCATGGATTTTCATTGCCAAGGTTGTGGGAGACGAAAGTTTGGTTCCATGACTTGTCCATGGTGTGTATGCGAAAGGTGCGGAGATTATGTCAACTATGCAATATTTAGGGCATGTCCACCGTGTAATCCGAACAATTGTTTGTACTCTAACGAAAAACGTCTTATGCATTGTCGATATTGTGGAAGCCCTTCCCATTGGCACGACGAGTGTCAAATTCAATACCCAAATGGTCACAATCATGAGCCAAATCCGAATTTCGTTGACCAATCTTCGCAATACTCACCGTCATGTGAGTATTGTGGAGATGAACCTCACTATGGGTACGATTGTCAACCGATGAACCAAAATACGTATTTCGACAATCAATTTTCCGGTTTTGACGAATCACACGACATGGGTGACAATTACGACAATGGGGGTGGTTATCCATACGACGAACCAGATTTTTCTCAAAATCCGTGTTGCCACAATTGTGGGGGGCCTCACGATACTTTTCTTGCCAACCAATGGATTATAATGAACCCAATTCATACTATAATTCCGGTTTTGATAATTTTGAGGCCCCACCATACAATCTCGATCCTCAAAATTACCATGAGCCCGATCCATGTTACAATTCCAATTTTGACCAGTCATCTCCACAACATATTTTCGATGATGATCTAGGTTCTAGTCATGCCGACGAAAGGTCTAATCGTTTCAATGAACGAATTGATATGCTCTTCCAACTAATTATGGAGAAAAAATACCCTAATTGTTGAAGAGGTTGAAAAGAGCATCAAAGATGAGGAAATAGGGTGTCAACGAACGAGATTTTTTTAAAATGTTTTCGAAAATAAACAACAAGAAAAACTCGTAGCACGTGTTGGAACAATGAATGTTAAACCTTTGGAACCTAATTTTTCTAATGAAGTTGAAATTATCAAAGATTTTCAGAATCAAAATACACAAAGTTTTGACGAAGATAGTCCGTTAATTGATTTTGAAAAAGAAGAAATTGATAAGGTTTTAAGGAGAATCATTGACCCCTAGATTTTTGAAGAGTATCAAAATATAATTCCGGAGGGACGCTTTACTACTATTTCTACGCCTTTTGGGAACCCGCATTCGATCCCTCCGAAGCACCAATTTGAAACCATCAAGGCTACAACGTCAAGTGACGAGCCTTTTACTCCTAATCCCACACCGTGTGAGATTGTGGATTTATCATGTGAGAAGTCCACCTATGGCCTTGCTCACATTGATACGTTTTTCGACGCCGATGTCGAAACCACTAAGGCAAAATCTTCAAATGAAGAGCCTTTTACTCCTATACCCACTACGGAAACCGATGCCTCTCTAAGTATGGGGGAGACGAATCTTAGTACTAATCCTAGTGTTGAGATCCCTATTCCAATCCAAATTGAGCCTTCGGTTTTCTCCGAAGATGAGGTAAGAGATTTTGCTCTCGATGAATTTTTCCACGAAGATTCTAACGAGGCAAATCATAATAGTGAGTCTGATTCTATATCACATGATGATGTCTCTCGCATTGACACTTCGAGGAGAGAATCAACGACTTTTTTTAACCCGCTTTTCAATAACGATGATTTATCTGCTAGTGATGACGAGTCACTAATCGACAAGGACGTTCAAAACACCAATTTTAAAATCTTTTCGAACCCTTTATTCGAATTTGATGATGCGTTCGTTTTTGGTGACGTAAATCCTCTCTTTGATGAGATGTTCGAGGACATCGAGAATGCGGATTCTAAGGATCCTAAACTCGATGAGCCGGATTTGCTAGTCACCCACCCGAAGTCTCATACGGTTGAGACTACTCTTTCTACTCATAACGTTTCCATTCTCTAGGGGTTCATCGATGGACCGCCTCTCGATGAGATTGAGGATTTTAATGAGGCTTTTGCCTTCGATACGGGGGGGAATTTTGAAACTCCAATTATTGGCAGTTCTCTTTCTATTTCACCTTCGTTTCAAAGTATCCCTACCCACCCCTCGGATATGATGAGTTTTCATACGTTGTAAGGAGTTTTCTTCCTTACAAGACGTATCCTCCGACTTTACGTGTTTTATTTTCGTCAAAATGTGAGGATACGGTCTTCGATCCCGGTATAAAGGCTTTGCCTTTATTCACGGTTGCATTTGGGCCTTGATTACATGTAAGTCCCACCAAAAATGACCGAACCATGATTATCCCTAAATGATCACATTTATGGGGATTCTAATTGAGATTTTGACTCGGTTATCAAAAACAAGGTGCCTCGTGGGGGATTCCCATGCTTATCCATGTACATATTATCGCTTTCTAATGTAGTAACGTGAGGGGATTTGTGCCCTTCCAAACTTTGTTCCGTGGTTGTTTGTGATATGTGGTTTTTAGATGATCATGATCTTCGCGACTGGAGCCTATCGTGTTCATTTTATGGGAGCACTCGATCATTTGCTTTGAAGAATTTCTCAATATCCATGATATATCCTTTGATGTTCTAACCTTAGGTTTTTAGCACACTTCATAAACGGCTTTAAATTTAACGGTTACAACCTTTCCATGCTAGATTAAGCATTCGACTACGTCTCTAGTATGGGGGTATTCTATCCTTAGACTTGAAACATTGAGAAGAATGTTTAACTTTAGTATGGGGGGGGGGTTGAATAGATACTTCACCTTGCTTACTTTACCACGCAATCCAATATTCATCTTTTTATCGTTTTGTTGCAAATAAGGCTAAAAATGGCCAAATTTTAAAACTTTTATTATTTTTTAAGTGTTTAAGACACGAATGTAGGTTTTCCGATGGTGAGAATAAGAGTAATTTTTGACTCGACCGTGCTTGTTGAGCACTTAGCTTCGATTCCTTAACTTTTTAGGCTAAGTCTCTTAAATGAGGAGGAGAAATGATAGAGTTATTTATAAGTCTCGTAATCTTTCACGATCTTATTTGTAGTAATTATTAGCTTAGTCTCCCCACAATTTTAAATAATAAATTGTTAATAAATATTGATTTAGCGGTTTAGTCACTATTGTTGGTTTCTAATTTGTTTTAGTAGCTTCCATGTAATTAAATTGGGAAAACATTGAGGTATCGCCAGCGTCACGGTTTTGAAGTATTGGCAACCCGAATAATAAAAAGCTTCACCCAATAATAAGATTTCAAGTGCTCACCTAAATTAAGCAAAAAATTGAAGCTCACAAAGCCGAAAAATCTATGCCCAAATTAAAAGTGAATCAAGCCTTAATATTTGAAGCTTTAAAGATCCAAAATTCGCCTTAGCGTGAGGATATACGTCAAGTCATAATAAAACCATCGATGATGGCGGATAATAAAAGACAAGGGCAAGACCAAAGTCATAATAAAAGCTTCATGGCGAAGTTGAATAAAAGATGGAGGTAAACCATGATAATAAAACCACCGATGATGGCGGATATTAAAATTCATGGTAATAAGTCTCATGTTCAAAACCGTTCTAAAATCGTGTTTATCGATCCTTCTTGTTGACTTAATTTTTTGACATCGTTGTCTATTAGGGTAAATTATTAATTCAATAATTTTGGTTACACCGTTAAGACTCTATTTTTAGACCTAATCTCTATTCACGCATAAGTCATTGATGTATCCTCGTGATCATTAAGACAAAAATAAAATATAAGAGATACCAAGTAGGAATAAGGGAGTTTAGGTGTGTAATTAACACTCATGAGATACGATTGTGTTGCTAACTTATAATAACAATGATCTCGTTACACGCTTAGCATGGAATCGAGTGAAAATCGAGGACAACAAAATTATTTCTAACGAAGCATTCACGTGTTCTTATTCTATTATCCTAAAAGTCACTTAATTGTGATGAAAACAATACATTATGTCTAAAACACGTGTAGTAGTTTATTTAAATTTATGTGTTTAATAAATGTCACATAAAATGAATTTTGGAAGTGATACGATACTTAATTCTAGCATTACGTGAGGGCACGGCAATGGTTTAGTATGGGGGAGTGATGAGACTGCAATTATACATAGTCTCATCGTCCAAATCGGGCTTAAAACGCTTAAAATATCATCAAAATACTCAAAAATATGCATGTGTTTGTTCATTGTGTATTTTAGGTACGGATATCGAGAAAACGATAAAAGATCACAATAATTAATGCAAAAACAAACATGGGAAACGAAGCCGCACAAAGAACCAGACCCGATTATGGATTTTACAAAAATGCCCTTAAAGTTCGAAGTTTTGTCACCTTTGGTCCATCAAGAATTGAAAATATACACTTTTGGTCCTTCATTTTTGGCAACTTGTCAAGAATGACCCTTGAAGATGTTCACAAGATCGAATCCGAAATTACACTTAACAGAGTAAAACGGGCATTTTCGGATCAACACAACAACGTTTGAAGTTTTTACAAGTTAAAGTCAAACTTGAAACCCGACAATGAAATGGTCATAATTAACCGGTTCCCAATCCAAAAATAATATTTTACGAACCAAACCGCATCCGTTTAACGAACCCGGTCAGTCCGTATTAATATTACTATCAAAACAAAATCAATGTGACTATATATCATCATACTACATAAACGTGTAGTAGTGCTACTACAAGCCCATTTGTTTTAAAATTCATATTCGGGCTTTCAACTCCCCAAAGCCAATACTTGCCCATTCCTTGTTTCTATCGATAAAAAAGGAATGCATTTTTACTAAGCGTATATTGCAAAAAGGGGATTATGTTTCTTCTCTCATCTTCAACAGCTACCATTATCAATTAACCTCATCTCAACCCTAATCCCAGATATGTCACCATCTCATATTACCCCACACAAAGAACATCACGTGAAGACCAAATAGAGAAAGGGACTTTTCAAGACTTGTGATGACATACCCACATGATGCTGCCAATAATCAAAGACCAAGAAATCAAAAGATTCGAATATCCAATGGCATCTTTGAAGGGTAGAAGAGGTAAATCGTAGTTTAGGGTTTTGATTTCTAGATTATATTGTACCCTCTATATAAAGGGAATAGGTTTTATATTTTTGTTCTTGTTCCAGATTTTAGACCTTATCTTGTAATTCCTTTTGATAAATAAAAGTTGGTTTTTATGAATCGTAATCTATTTTTATATTATGAAAGTCGGTATATGAAAGGCTAAATTCTGAGTTCCACCCATCTTTCCATGTTATATCTTTGATAGTCAAAGAGTAATCTCTATTCAAAAAGAAGTTTCTTTTGAAAAGTTGTTTTTGTTTGAAAAGAGTTTGGTTCATAGTGATTGTTCCCAAGTAGTATTAGTGGTGTTTGATGTTCTGATTTATAAAGTTTGAGAATTTGTAAAAGTTTCTGAAGTTTAAGTTTGAGAAAAGAAAGTAAAATTTTCAAGAAAAGAAATAAAATCATATTGTTGATATTCAGTTGTTTTAGTTTAAGGTTTGTTATTCTCAGAAGGATTGGAAGCTTGTGATCATTGTGCGATCACATAAGCTCAACAATCCGAGGGCATGGATTGTATGCTCTTGAGGTTTGCCTTCCTTTGCTCTTTTTCTTATTCGGTCCAAGTAGAAATGTTCATGTGGATTCTGTTTTGTTAAAGTGTATCATTTGTGCTTGTAATTTTTCATTTGTGTGGTATTTGATCACAATCAGTTGAAAAGTTGGTTGTTCAAGGGTTCTACAAAAATTTGTTTTGTAAAAACTCCATGTCTAGAACTTTAAGGTATGTTTGGGAGAACTTGGTGTGGACTATGTATACCACGTTCAGGCCAAGTTGATCTCTGCACAGCTTATAAAGGTTTAGGGTTGTTGATTTTACCAAAAATATTTGAGGTTTGTTAAGAAAATTTTGGTTTTGAAGTTTTGCCAAAAATCTGCCAAATTTCCATTTATTGTAGTTTGTGATCGTGTTGTTAATCTGGATGTGGTTATTGGATTCCCAATGGTGTTTTTGTTGCTATCTTGATGTGTTCTTTTACTCAGGAAGTTTATTTAGGACACTGTTAAACTTGTAGATCTTAAGTTTTCTGTTTTTAGTTGTGTCTCTAGTTAGGGTTTAAGATTAAGAGTTGTTGCATTTTATTATTGAGGTTAGTGATAGTTGTTCTCGACTTTTGTTTCGTTAAGTTTCGTTAAAAATATTAAAAAAATATAGATGTTCATTCATGTTTCTGTGGTATTAGAACAGTAGGTAGTATATCCTACTCATTTGTTGTTAATTGAGTTTTGAATTGTTTATTCTGTGCTAGGGAAAGTATTTGCTCACTTGTCATAATTAGATTCAAGTTCTATCCTCATTTGTTAAAAATTTGGATTGACTTGGTGGTTTGATTTTTAGCTTGGTGTGCCTTTGGTATCCAACTAGCAAAATAATCACCATAGTAGTCGTTTTAAGAAGCCATATTACCCACTGTTTGTTAATTAGTTAACATAAGGGTGCGTTTTATCTATTTGCTGTAGACTGTAAGTTTGTGGCGTGTTTTGTGTGCCTATGCCTGCGGATACCACCAACAACCCTATAGGAAAGCGTAAAACAAAGTAAAAGAACCAAAAAGAACACCCAAGTAACCAAGAAATAGGTGTGCAACTTTTAATTCTCGAACCCACTGTTTGCATAAGGGGTGAGCGTTTAAATGCTGCTGGACCTCTGTGTGCAATTTTTATTGATTCGGGCTTGTTGAATTCATCAGTTGTTTGTAATCTTGTGATGTGCGTTTGTTATTGACTGTGCAACCAAGAATGAACCAAAAAGGTAAAAAGGGTGTTTGTTCAACTGCTGTATAAGACCACTGTTATTGTTATTCGTATGTTGTCGATGGGTTATTTGTTTGGCTCCTTGGCGTAACATGTGCTTGTTTTGTGCCCGATGTCATGTCATTTTGGGGGTTTGTTGTACTGCTAAAAAAATCATCACATAAAGTGACATCTGTGGGTCTCAAACCCACAACCTTGTGCAGGCAGAACACACAACACAAACTCTTAGTACCATCTACTCTTTGAGTTGTTTATGATAATTGTTCCTTTCATTTTTTCCTTTATACAGTTTTTCATCCAGCTTATAAACTGTGGTATTAAAAAAAACAAAGAATCTGCCAACAGTGGGAGTAGAACCCACGACCTCAGGGAACAACAAACGCAACAACCCACCCCCTTAACCATCTCTCCTTATTATATTTTTTGTTAACATTCTCTTTTATTTTCTATATATACACTTTTAGTTTTCTTTTTAGTTTTTTTATATATATATAATGGTTATAGCTTATTCGTAGATTTTCGAGCTTATCAGATAAGCTGATTAGTCCAGATTATTTTCCTAGGATATAGATAGCTTAATATACTTTCTATAATATTTTGATATTTTTCTTAATTAGTTTAATATCTTTAAACATTTAAATAGTTTTTCATCTTATTTAATTCATAAAAAAATATTTAAAAGTCAAAAAAATATATTTCTTTTTTTGAAAATTTTATTTTATCATTTAGGACTTAGGAAAATTAAATTTGCTTTTGTAGAGTTTAAGTTTCATAATTTTCTTTTTATTATTTCATTTTCTAGGATTATTTTAGTTTTTAATTTGAGAAAAGTCATAAAAAATAGTAAAAGTATTTTAAAATTTTAAAAAAATATTTTTTAGATTTTATATAATATATTTTAGGTTTACAAAATAAAAAGTTTGAATTTTGTCCTTTTTTTAGTTATTTTATTTTTTAGGATTTTTATTTAATTTAAAAATGAATATAAATTAATTAAAAAGTTTTCAAATTTTTTGGTTTTCATATTTTTCTTAGTTATAATTTTTAGGACTTTTTAGTAATTTTTAATTATTTTTTAGGTAAAGTTTTTCGTTTGGTCGTGTTTTTACGTTCGAACGCATACGCGTTTTGGTCCGTTTTGAGCTTAATCCGTCCCGATTTTCCTTTCTTTCCTTATTTCCAAGAGCGTAATCACTCGAATAAATAACGTATATTATTTTTGGCTAAACAACATACCTCCTCGAGAACGAACTCAACGACGAGTATTCGCGTTTTTCACAAAACGTGATACTTAATACTTACCCGCTTTTGTCGCTTTGTTTTTCCTAAAATAAAGTGTACAAAAATACCGCATCAGTGTCCTTGTTTTATGAGCTTACTGTTCAAATAAGTACCCAATAAGCTGTCTGACAATAACTTATTGAGCACTTATTGGGGCTTGAAGTTTTCGTTTTTTTCTTTATTTGTGGATTGCAGGTATTAAAGAAAGAAGAGAAAAAAGCGCATTTTCTCCCTTCTCCTTCTTATTTCTCTTTGGTCTACTGTAGACCACTCACTAAGAGTTTCATCCCAAATTTGTTCTTCAAATCACACATCCAGGGAAGGCATCAGCTTCGGATAACTTGACTTGAACAAAAGTCAAGCCAGGTTTAGGCTTGAACCCCCTAGATTTCTGTTTTTAACTAATTTGTGAAAACTATGCTGCGAGTTTTGCTATGTATCATTCATAGTGTAATTTTCTATATCAACTTGTGATTTTTAGATATTGAATGAATGTTCATGCTAGTTTAGGATTATTCTTAGTTTGGTTTGTGGTTTGTTCTCTGAAATTTGGGGTTTATAAAATGTTATCTAGTGTTTAGTTCATGCAGTAATTCTGTCACAGGTTAAGGTTCTAAGGTTCAATTCGTTTGCTACAAGTTTACAAGGTTAAACATAGCTAGTTTTCACTTTTAGTTCATTTAAGTTCATCAAATATCAAGTTAAGTGTTTTCCATTTTTTTGAGGTTCTTTAAACAAGTAGGTCACTTATAGGTTTTTAGTTGATAGGTGATGCTATGAATTCTTGCCCACAGCTAGAATTGGTGATAATATAGGATTGAATGCATGTGATGGTAGTTTTGGTGGATTAAAGTGTAGGTAGTCATAACTAGAAACTCACTTTGTGCATATAACCCTAGCAAAACTTGACTACCTGCTGCACACACTAGTTTTAGGGGTTTTGATTTAGGTTTTTGAAGAGGAAATTGGTTAAATAGGCAAGAATTAGGGTGTTATAGGTTTTTATCATCTGGTAATAGGATTAGGCAGGTTTTTGGTGGTTAAAATGTCACATTAGAAGCTCATTGTTGCCCTCTAGACCTGCAGACCCCATTTTATTGTTTATATTGAGTGATTTGCTTGATTTGTGTGCACTTTGTGTGTTAAGATGTGTGTTTTTTCACTTATACTTGACTCCTCACACAGTGTGAGGGTGCCCATTGTATCCAAAAAATCTCATCAACAAAGCTTAAAACAAGCAAAAGTCATCCAGACCTGTTTTCTATTTAGTGTCAGTGGGTACAAAGGTCCCATTGCTAGTTATAGTCTACCCAATGCTAGCACTACTGGACAAATCAGTCCACATGTCACTTTCAGAATCTTTTACTTTTTGTCTTTAGTGACTTAATTTTATCCATTTTCAGTGTTTTCAATTTTCCTAGATTTGTTATTTTATTTTGAGATTTTTCATAAAGTTTGTTTTTATTTTACTGTTCATATGCATTTTTTTAGATTTAATTTAGTTTTCATTGGTTTTATATAAAATCTGTTTTTTGTCTTCTAGTGAAAAAGTTTGTATTTTTCAGTTTTAAAAATTTTCATAGATTTGGAATATTATTTTAAGGTTTTTAGTTAAAAAGTTTCACTATTCACCTTTTTTTAGATTTAATCTTAGTTTAAATAGTTTTTAATTAAAACTGTTTTGTCTTTTAGTGAGAAAAATTACTTTTTTCAAAATATTTTATTTTTCTACGGTTTAATAATATAAATTAGGATTTTTGAAAAAGTTAAATTAATTTTAGCATTATTTTATTATTTTTTATCATTATTTTAGTTTAAAAATTGAATTTAGTGATTTAAAAATAGAAAAACAGTTTATAAAATTTAGGAAAAATACTTTTTAGTCTTTAAATAATATAAGTGAGTTATTAGTTCAATAAAATAACATTTTGGGTTTTTTCCTAATTATACTTAATTTTAGGGCTTTAATTAGCATTTAAAATTAAAAATTTAATAAATAAAAGGTTTTAGAATTTATTTATTGAATTTTTATTCTTATTTATATTATTTTAGACTTAGTTTTTGTTTTTAATTAATTTTTAGCTTTAATTTTTAATTTTGTCACGTTTTACGTATTTACGTTCGCGTTTTACGTCATTACGTCATAGTGTAATCGTAGTCGTAGCTCGTCTTTTATTTTTCTCTCTCTAAACCAAAAAAGACACTAATCCAAACTTTGATTTTACATATTGGCACTCATAATCACACACCTCCGCCGAGAACGAACTCACATTTATCGAGCATTCGTGTTTTCCTAAACGTGAAGGTTTAATACTTGCCAATTATACGCGTTTTTCCTAAAACGTGTACGATTTTACTTCATCAATTTTGGCGCCGCTGCCGGGGAGGTGTTTATAGTGCCATTATTATTATCGTGTTTGTGTGAGTAGTGCGTTTTTTCTTTTCATTTTTTGGAAAGCGTAAATGACATACATACTCATTTTTGTTATTTTTCCTTAATATATTATAGTATCCAAATAAATCGTGTTTAATTTTCCTAAATTAAACACACAACAATATTTATTATATTGTAGATGTATTGGTTTTTGTTTTTCTTGTGATTATTATTAATATACTATATTTACGTAGAACAATAAATATACAAGTACTCCAAAAACGTGAAAACGCAACCTTAATTGGGATTTTATCACTTAATTATTGTATCCGAATCTAAAGCAAAAGTTTAAAAGCAAAATAGCTAAATTCTTTCGTGAGGCTTAATTTCAATTAACACAAACTATAAGGTGGGTATAAGGCGTTTGTATTTCACGACCTAAAGGAAAAAGGCTCTTAAGTGCTTAGCGCCGCCTCGTTTCCTCTGCTTGCTTGTGCGTGTTTTGCGAAAGAGGGCTAATCGAGGGTTTCCCGCCCAAGTATTATCTACGTATACTATATTTGCATGTTTTCAAGATTAAACCCTCTTGAACGTTTTGGTGTTCCACCAACGTTCTAAAGTCATCGAAGGCGTTCACTCCACGTGATCGTTTTCATTCTTTGAGGCTCCTTTAATCGAGAAATCGATTCGAGGAGAGATTTGTAGATTCGAGTCTATGTAATACACAAAAAATCCAAAAAAATCGAAAAACAATAAAAAACCAAAAAAATTGAAAAATTGAAAATCCGCAAAAGGAATCTTCTTTGCTACCCCCATTCTACACTTAGTGCATGCGCACTCGATCGAATGATTATTCTTATTCTAGCGACTCTTCGAATCGACGCAATCGTAATCAAAGGAATCGACGACGTAGATGATATTTAGAAACTGACGTTCCTAATATCATTGTTGAAGAGACCGTAGACGAGATGGCCGACAATCGTTCGATGATGGAATTGCTCCAAGCACCCACCGAGGGTTATGGAGACGCGATCGTAATTCCCGATATCGAAGCAGAGAATTTTGAGATTAAGAGCGGAATGCTTTCGTTGATACAAGCTATGAAGTTTCAAGGTCGTGAAGCCGATAATTCTCACGACCATATTCGGAATTTTGATCGTCTTTTGGCCACGAGCAAGTTTAAGAACGTCAACAGCGATGTCGTCAAGCTTATGCTTTTTCCGTACTCGCTCGATGGTGCCGCCAAGGATTGGTACAAAAAAGAGCCACCTAATTCGATAATTACGTGGAAGGATCCCGTCTCCAAGTTCGTTAATCATTTTTTCCCACCGTCTAAGACGACGTTTTTCAAAAACGAGATTACGAGATTTGAGCAAAAACCGAATGAATCTGTTAGAGACGCGTGGGATCGTTTTAAAGAATTTCTTAGGCAATGTCCTCACCATGTATTTTCCGAATTGCACCAAATTGATACGTTTTACAACGGTCTTAGTTTTCAAGAACAAGATTCGTTGAATTCCGCCGCCGGTGGAAACTTTTTGTGTAAGACTCCGAAAGATGCATTAATGATTATCGAGAATCGATCCAAGGTTTACCAACTCCGCAACACACCGAGTGTTGCCAATGTACCCAATGTTAGTTGTTCTAATCGCGGCATTGAGAGAGTTGATGTGAAAGTCGACAAGTTGACGAATGTGTTTACGTCTTTTCTCAACCAAATGGAAAAGAAAGACGCTCCCGCTACGGTGAACGCGGTTGAGAGTTCGTGTACATTTTGTAGTAGACCTCCTAATTATTACGAGTGTGCGGCTACGGATGGCCAAACGTCGAACGTGAGTGCGTTAAACAACAATTTTTCTAATCAAAATCAAAATAACACCAGTCCATCGCAACAAACGAACAACAACAATAAAGGCAATAATTTTCATAACCGCAACAATTTTCAAGGAAACAATCATTGTAATCAAGGTTATAATCAAGGTTAAAATTTGAATTGGCAAAATCGAGGTTTTAACAACAACAATCAAAACTGGAATTTTAACAATGGGAAAAAATCGATTTTTTCAAACAACGCTAATCAAGGAAACAATTTTCAAGGGAATCAAAACCAAGATTTCAATAAAAAGTATAATGGCTCAAATGATTTTCAAAATTACGTTAAATCAAATGACGCTAATATGAAGAGATTAGAAACGCAAATTGGTGATATGAAAAACGAATTTTCAAACACGTTGAGAGGATAAAACAACAAAATTGAGCAAGGACAATTGACATAAAAAAGATGTTTTCGGTTATTATGAACAAAGCCTCGGGTGCTTCATCGAGTTCGTTACCTAGTGACACCATTGCAAATCCGAAGGAACAATGTAAAGCCGTCTCGTCTCGTGGAAAAAGTCGTGTGATTACCCCTACCCTTGATGGATTTCATGTTGTTCCTTCTTCTCAACCCTCGACTTCTAAGACGTCTTATTGTTCTAAAGTCGATGGGGTGAACGTGGCGACCAAGGAAAAGAGTGCACACCCTCGTGTACCTCAAATTCCATCCACTGTTCAAAAAGAGAGTTTTATCTACCTTACAAAAGTAACCCTTGAAGAAACTTGTGCATCGATCCTCCTTAAAAAACCCAAAAGGCATATGCCGAGAAAGGAAGAGGATCCGAGCCAATTTCTACTACCTTGTGATTTTTCCGAGATTGAGGGATGTTTAGCCCTTGCCGATTTAGGTGCTATCATCAATCTTATGCCTCATTCTCTTTGGAAATTGATGAGATTGCCTTCACTTACCCTCACAAACATGAAAATCGAGCTTGCAAATTATACGCCTTTAATACCAATTAGAATAGCCGAGGATGTCTATGTAAAAGTTGGAAAGTTTTTTTTTCCCGCGGATTTCATCATTTCCGATTACGAGTGTGACCCTAAATGTCCCATTATTTTAGGCCGACCATTTTTATCGACGTCTTGAACCGTAATCGACGTCCACGAGGGGAGACTTACTATGAGATATGGGGAGGATAAAATGAACTTTTTCACGAGTAAATCCTAAGTGTCTAATGATCATGAAAAAACCAAGGTTTCAAAACCTAGTGTTTTAAATTCTAATGATTTCAAAATGTTAACTTTAGCGGAAAATATGAGGCTTAATTCATTTTTTGAAAGAATTAAGAAGAACGGTTTTAAAGATGATGATTTTAACGATAAAGAATATGTGTACCTAATTAAAAAGGGTATGCGTAAATTTATGGATGAAAAATCACTTTAGGATATATTTAGTGAAACAAGTGAACGACCAATTCCGAAGGGCGACGTTAGTGCCATCACGACAATGACCAAAATGGACTCGTCTTCACCACCTTCGAAGGACCACGTCTTTGAGGCTCCAACTTCTAACTCCATCAAAGTGTCTCCTTTTCCTAGCTAACACCCGTTGAGGCGAAAGGTTTTATCGACATCGATCCTCTCGTCATAGAAAAGTCAGCTAAGCATAGTCATTCGACTTGTAAGACCATGGTTGTGAGTGCTCACATTGACTCTTTCTTTGATGATGATGATGGCGATTTTGCCGAGATAGATCATGTACTTCGAAATCCACATGCCATTTTTGAGGATTCTCCCAAAAGACCTCTTCACATGTGAAGTACGATGATTACGAGTTTGATCCCGAGATTGAGGAAATCATTGAACGAGAGCTATCTCTTATGCCTTCACTCCCACCTACAAGTGAGGTCGATCTTTCCAAATCGGGGATGAACTTAATGAGTTGGAACGTCTTATTTTTGATGAGAATTACGTTTACCACATTCGTGAGAACTTAACTTATCAACAATCCCCACAAATGAATGATGGTTTCGTGCATGATCGTGATCTTTTCGAGAGATTTTCTAAGATACTCAAGGAGGGGAATGACAAACCTTGGTTTCACAAGCCTATCTTTGATGAAGAAATCGATGAGATCGACGTTCATGAGGATGACGAGTATGTAGACCCCGAGGGGGTGGTGTTCTTTGTTGATCGTCGTTTCGAGAATTTATACAATCCACCACCCCTTCACCGCGACTTAAATGTGAGGATTTTTAGTGGGCCAAACATCGACTTAGATACGCCAAATATTTTCGACATCATCAAATCGGGTTTTCATAAAGAGTTTTTAAACGATGAAAAAGGAAAGGATTTTAAAATTGATTTAAATGAATTTTCTACAAGTTTAACTCCGTCATCACCGCGTTTATTGAGTGCTACCACCTCGTCTACTCCTTTTGACGACGGTTAGTGTGGATCTAGTGTGGGGGAAACCCCTTATGTTCCCTCCCATTTCTCCACCGAGGACGAGATTTATTATCCCGGGATTGCTTGTATAGAGAAATCTCGGTCTTCCACCGATGCAATAAATGGAAAATATATTCGTTTTCTTGGTGCGAGTATACCTCGAGTAGCTCATAAGTTTGACTTACCCATTTCTCCACCTTTCTACTTCTCATCTCTTTTCTTCTACCCCATTGGGGTTCTAGTTGGAGTGGTGTTGTTTCCTCTTTCATCCGAAAACGAGGACGCTATCTTTGACCCCGTTATACGTATATCAGGTTTTTAAAGTACTCCATGTACTTTTGGGCATTTTTTATCATGTAAGCCCTACCAAAAATGACCAAACCATGATTATCCCTAAATGATCACATTTATGGGATTCGAGTCGAGCTTTTGACTCGATTATCAAAAACAAGGTGCCTCGTGGGGGATTCTCAAGCTTATCCTTGTAAATATTATTGCTTTCTAATAGTGTAACGAGGGGACTTGTGCTCTTCCAACCTTTGTTTCGTGGTTGTTTGTGATTGTGATTCATTAGATTCATCATCATCATTGAAGTTGCTCGGTAATGAGTAAGGTCGTACGATTTGAAAAGTTACTTAGCTTCTAGCCCAAGATCGTTTAAAAGTTGCTCGGTAATGATAAGAGTTCATAGCCAAGGCATAACTTATGAAGCGGGGCGCGAAGATTGGCGAGTCCGAAAAGGCCCTAACAAGGCATGAGAATTCCATTTTATTGCTGAAGATCCAAAGTGATGTGAAAAGCATTATTCCTAAAGTCAATATGAAGGATCAAGACTCACGACGAAAAGCAATCAACTCCCATAAAGATCATGGAGAAATCTATCCGAAAAGACCCTAACAAGGTATGAGGATAAATAGATCCAAGTCCGAAAAGGAGGCGGATCGTTGTATCTCAAACTCCCAATTAGAGATTGAAGAAATAATCATGAAGTCGTGGTCAACAAAGTTGGAGTACCCCTCAAAAGTCTCCAAGTGAAGAAACTCTATTATGATGAGAAGACCATTATCTCAAGAACGTCTCTCGAAGATATGAAGTATGAAGTACATGCCAAATATCGGCCCGAGAAAGGTCTCAAATCGTGAACCATGTTATGCCAAGATATGAACTTTTTGATATCCCGAGAAGCAGTTTTAAGAGATTTTGTCCTTTAGCTAACTATTGATCAAATCGTCCTACTTTGCTTTCAGCCTTAATAAACTATCGAAATAAGTCCAAAAATGCATCTTCATGATCATTCTAAGACAAAAATAAAATATAAGAGATACAACTAGGAATAAGGGAGTTTAAGCATTTAATTAAGCCATGTGTGTAAGTGTTTGATTTACTAACTTATAATAACAATGATCTCGTTTTTAAGCTTAGTTTGGGGAACGTGAAACTTGAGGGTGATAAATCTTCGCAACACCAAAGCCCTAATGTAAGTCCTTGATTTCTTTACAAGTTATTTCCATCCTTTTGTTCATTTCAAAGTTTTAATTTCTCTTAGCATTTTAATTTTTGTTTAGTAGTATGTAATAAGGCCAAGGTTGATTAATTATGAGAAACATGTAAAATTGCTTTATCACTAAGCATTGCATGAGGGCATGACAATGGTTAAGTGTAGGGGATTTGATAGGTGTGTAAACACCCATCCTTTTACCACTTAATTCTGGCTAAAACAAGACCAAAACACGTATTTAATATCATTTGTTTGGAATTATGCGTGGTTTGTGTGTTTGTTATGTTTTCAGAGCCAACCGGATAAATATTGGAGAAAACATGGGATTGCACGGGTTTTATCAAAGAAAAAGACTGAAGACGAAGTCTATTGTCCGAGAGATGCAAAAGATTTGAAGTCAATGGGCCTATTTGAAGATTTATCGAAGAAAAGGACCAAAGATGGAAGATTTACACATGTCGAAGAAACTCAAGTCTATTTAACGAAAAAATTAAAAGACGAGTTGAATTTAATCGACGGCAAATCCCGAATCAGAATCGAAAAACGTCAACTTTTCTGAATAGACGAGAAGACAAAAAGAAGGGAAGAAAGCCCACTCACCAACAAAGGGAGAAGCCTATAAATACTCCTCCCATTCAAGACTCCAGCATCTTCTTTTTCAGTTATTCTTCTTCCTAGTTTTTAGAAATCATCTCCCTTAAGGAGTGGTTTTCATCTTGTTCAATTTCTTCAAAATCTTGTAAGTTTGATCTTTCCATTTCGTTTGTTGAACCTTAAATCATTAATACAATTCCTCTTTTAATATTTTGATTCATCTTGTTCTTCATCATCTTTTTCTTTCAAGTTCTTAAGTTTTATTTGGTTTAAGTTTGATTTTGAAAAGTTGTTGAATTGGTGTTTTTATGATTGGGATTTGATCCTTGTAGTTGGTAGATGAATTGTGGTTAATTTGGTTAAACCTTTTTGCTTATTTAGTCCGATTTGGATAAATTCGTATCTCCCTGTTCTTCGTCTCCCAGCTTCTGATCTTGCCCAGATTCCGAATAGGGAATCTGGGATTGTGTCCATTCGGAATGTTTCATTTATTCAGAATAGAGGTAATTTTTCTTGGCTATTCGGAATATTTCAATTATTCCGAGTAGTGGTAGATTTTCTTTGTTATTCGGAATATCTCCATTATTCCGAATAGGCTTTTCAAATTTATTCCGGATAGGGGATTTTTCCGCATAAGGGTTTTTCTTCAAATATTCCGCATAAGAGTTATTTTCCGAATTGAAATCATTATTCCGCATAAGGACTTTCCGAATAGCCCTATTTTTCCGAATAGGGGTACTTTCCGCATAAGGCAATTTTCCGCATAGACATACTCTCCGAATAGGAATTTTCCGCATAGGGACTTTCCGCATAGAGCTCATATTCCGAGTAAGGCCATTATTTCGAGAAAGAGCAGATTTCCAGTTTCATAAAGGTACTTTCTTACTGGTTCATTTGAATTCTAGATTTATTTTTAGTTCTAGTTCCTAGCTTAATTTTATCATTACTTGTTTTTATCAATTTAAGTAGATTTAGACCAAAGCTCCCCCTTTTAGTCACCAATTACAACTATTCCACTTTTGATCGTGATCGATTCGAGAAGATACCGAGAACGAAACAACGATATATATATCAGTTGGGTACGAGCAACGCAAAGAGAGATCTTGCAAGCAAAACCCCTTTTTATTAACCAACCAAAAGTCAGTTATTAGTAATGTAGAACTAGTACTAGGCGTGGAAGTAGGAGGGATACATGGGGATGGATGAGGTGTAGATGGAGTAACTGGGGAAGGGATAGATGGTCCTACTAGAGTTGCTCCACCCCGTGTAGTAATATCACTCACATTAGCTCTAGGGTTTGTTTAGGTTGTAGAAGGAAGAGCACCTTGGGGACGAAGGGTTTGAAACATTTGAACGAATTTCCTATCCGTGGACTCTTGCATTTCCTTCATGGTTTTCTCATGATCGGTTAATTTTTGTAGAATTAAGTCGATGTGCGGATGAGGTAAATTGAACCCTTGTTGTTGAAAACCTTGGTTTGGATATTGGTTAAATGGTTGAAAACCTTAAGGATTGAAACCTTGGTTTTGAAAGCCTTGATTTTGCATTTGATAATTGCCTTGGTTTGCATTGTAGCCCCTCACATTAGCATTTTGTTGAACATTTGCTCTTGGTGGCCCTTGGTTGTTATGGGTGGGTGGGTGTGGTCTTTGTTGAAATCCGGGTGGAGCCAAGTAATTCGTCGAATTGTAAGACAAGTGATTAACATCGACATTCGGCTTGAAATGAACTCTCTCCGTGTTGTTGTAAGCATACACTTCCCCGTGAGATTGATCGTAAGCTTTATCACAATTAGCATAAGAGTGTGGTCCACCACAAGTTTCACAAGTAATATTAAGAGCATGGGTATGTTGATTAGGAGGGTTATCTCTTAAAACAAGTTGTTTTACAGCTGAAGTAAGTTCCTTAAGATGATTGGTCAACTCACTCTTACTGGCACTAGCCATAGTAGCCCTAACACTCTTGGTTTGGACTTTGGCCTTGTTCTCAATAATTGCGCAAGCCTCATTCATTGATTTAACAAGAATATTACCCCCCCCCCCCCCCCCCGAAGCACAATTTAGTGAATCTTGGCCATTCAAACTTAATCCATTATAAAAAGTATTAATTTTATGCACCTTTGTAAAACCGTGTTGTGGACACTTTCTTAAAAGCTCCTTAAAATGATCCCAAGATTCACTAAACGTCTCACCATACTTTTGTTCAAAGTTAATGATGTCATTCTGAAAAGCGGTAGTACGTGAGGGTGGGAAAAATCAATTGATAAATTTGGTCTCAAGTTCCGCCCATGTTGTAATACTTTGGGGTGGTTCCTTATCAAGCCAAGTTCGGACTTGTCCCTCGAGGGAGAAAGGAAAGAGGAGAAAACGAATTTCCTATTGTGAAACCCCATTGTATTTCACGGTATTGGTTAAGTGAACAAACCTTTTTATGTGATCGTGTGGATCATCATAAGTGCGGCCTAAGAAAGGTGTTGCGGAAACCATTTGTATAAAACCGGTGTTGAGCTCGAAGTTATTTGCATCAATAGCCGGAACCACAATCGCATCTTCATTGCCTTCAACATGTGATTGCAAGAGCTCGATTATAGGACAGTTATCCATTATGTTAACAACAGGAGGAGGCTCGATGATAACGGCTTGTATGGACTTCCTTTTGCGTGAACGAGTACGCATACACCTACAAAAGAAAAGAATAACAAAGAAATAGAAGAAAAATAATGGTTAATGTGAAAAGAAAATATTTTTGGTGCAAAACTTTTTGAAAAATAAATGCTATTTAAGATTTTTTAAATGTTTTTGGATTTTTGAAAATTTTAATTTTTATGGATTTTTGAAAAATTTTGAAAATTTTGCAAGAAAAAAAACGTTCAAAAGTGAACGGATCCCAAAATCCAACGCGTCTCTCACAAAAAACCGTTAATCTTCACGAAAAGAGCCGGCAGCGGCGCCATGTAATACAAGAAGAATTATTCTTTGAAATCGGTCTAATCAAATTGACCACGGTTAAATGTGCGACTCAGTTGTTCTTGGTAGAAAGAAAGAAAGGTGATTATCTATTTTAAACTAAAGATGAAAATGTCGTTGAGTAACTAAAATAAAAATGAAAGCTTTTAAAGATAAAACTAAAAATAAATACTTTAAAAGAAATTAAGTAAATTAGATTAAAAACGATTATAAAATTAAAACTTTATAAAAGGGATAATCTTGAAAATTAAACTAAGTGAAAATGTTTAAAAATAAAGCTAAGAAAATTGGCGAGAAAAAATAAGATTCTGAAAATAAAACAGGAAATCAAAATTTTAACATAAGTTGGAAAAACTCAAAACTATGTCTAATCCAGAATGTGTGCTTTGCTTATAATTCGGAATCCAAGATCCTGTCACTATCCGGAATCCAAGTCCAAGAGCTTATCCGGAATCACTAATATATATGTTATCCGGAATCCAACTTTACTTCTTATCCGGAATCCAACTTTTGCTTACTATCCGGAATCAATTCTTTTCTAGCAATCCGGAATAAGTGAAGATGCTACTATCCGGAATCTGAAGTTCAACCCTATTCGGAATACACATTTGTATGCTAATCCGGAATATGGTGTTCAAGGAGTAATTCGGATTAACTTTCCACCACTAATCCGGAACACGGTTTAACTCTTAATCCGGAATACCTTGATTAGTTGCCTTATTCGGAATAATAGGGTTTATAGAAAGTCGGATAAGAGCTAAATTTAAGCTAAATGAAAATAAGCTAAAAACAAATAAGCACTTACCAAAAACTTAACCAAAATGATTTTAAGAAAAAGCTAATAAGCCACTATTTAAAAACTTTAAAAACACTAAATAATCTAAATATTTAAAATCAACTTTTTATAAAAATAAACTATTAAAAACACTTAATTAAAAATAAGAAAAGACACACAATAAGCACTAAACAAAATAAGCTAAAGATCAAACACATCAAAATCAATAAGCACAATCAAACAAACACATCAATCAAAACAAGAACATGATTAAGCAAACTACATGATTATGAAAATCAAACAAGATTAAAAATAAGAAAGGTAGAATGAGAATGATTAATTAAAAGCTTGAAATTAATATGAAGATTAAAGATTCAATTACAAGATTAATATGAAAAGCTTAAGAACATGAAAGTAAATCTAGAGAGAGAAAGTAATTACCTACTCATAAAGCATAAAATAAATCTATCTAAAACTAGCTAACTAACTAAAACCTCCTAATGACATATTTGGAGGGTATTTATAGGAGGAGTGGAAGTGTTGATGCTTCTCTCTTTCTTTCTTTGTCTTTTCGTCTTTTAATTTCTTCTTCTTTCTCGACGTTGTCTCGGGATTTGTCAAATGATAAAATGACCTTGTCTTATAATTTTCTTCTTTTGTTAGACTTGGTTCTTCGACTTCGTTAAACTTCCGTCTTTAGACTTTTTCTTCGATAAATCTTCATAATAGGCCTTTGACTTCCGTTCTTTTTGCACTCTTGATCTTTTGACTTCGTCTTTTGTCTTTTTCTTCGATATAAGCCCGTGAAAGCCCGTGTTTTCTTTCCTTTTCATATTTTGATCCTAAAACACAATATAAACACAAACCACGCATAATTCCGACTTTTACGACATTAAATACACGTTTTGGTCTTGTTTTTATTATAATTGAGTGGCAAAAGGATAAGTGTTTTCACACTTATTACCGGGTTACACCTACTGTACATCATCAAGTCCCCAATTCCCCTTTTTAACTATACATAAACCCTAAAAATCCCAGATAATTAATTAGTTTGAATTAGACTAATTCATTTGGTGGTATTAGTCGTTTATCATCACATCACTAAACCCACATAACCCGAAATCGACACGTGGTCTTGGTCCCCTCCTTCCCATCTCATATGGTCACTACCTTCCAAGAATGATTGACCAATCCAAAGGATGTTATGGGGTCACTCAAATCCAACGGATAAAAAGCTTCAGGTATTCTGCATCAATCACATGTTCCTCAAGAATCCAATTCAAAATTAGCATATTCTGATATTGATCCTAATTTTACAAGGGCATCAATGGAAAATCACCACTTAGGGTTTGCTTTCTTTTTCTTTTCTTTTTATTCTAGAAGCTTTTGTAATCCCTATTATATAATGTAACACCCCAAATATTCATACTTTAGTTCAGCGGAAGAGTCGTTGGTGTTACGGGATAGCACATTACTCAAATCGTAGACAACACATAAAAATCGCGTCGTTTAATAATAAAGCATTTTCCATTCATGAATATCAGATTTACATAGATCCCAACTCATAGTATTTCATACAATTTTACAAAGCATTTGAATGGAAATTTGTTACTTAAGTGCGGGCCATGAATTCTTGTCGTCTTCCCGAGAATTACCTTCAAGTACCTGAGATAAAACATGCTAAAAAAAAGGTCAGCGAAAACGCCGAGTGAATTCATAGAGTTTAATGAAATCCATTAATATATTATCGGTATAAAATTATTACCGAAAATCATTTTGTACAATTCTTTGTCATATGCCATAAAATAAGCCAAAAACATTTTATACAAATCTTTGTTGTAAATCATACTATAGGCTTTTGCCTTCAAAACCATTATACGAACCAATGTCGTAAAAACATCATACAATACGTTTTATAATGTTGTATAGAGTTAAATAAAAACCGTTATATGAACATGATTATGTAAAACCAAAACACGAACATAATATCAATAATAAGACCCCGTATTGCTAGTCAGGCAATATATTGTAATTCAATGCGTATAGCAGTATTTTCGTTATTTGGATTATTATAAGCCGCATGACATTAATACCTTACTACAACAAACAAAGGGTAGCTAACCCGAAACTCATTTGCCCATCTAAAATAGCGTTTCGTCACAATAAATCACGCTATGGAAATCTTCTCATACAGAAATTCGCTTACCAATCAATGTGGAACGACGCGGATCAACCGTCAAGGCGCGAACTGGGGTGATCGTCCCCAAATAGTACTATTATATGCATAAGCGTCTGCCAAATCCCGGTAGTTCACAATTCATGCTAATGGGACTTTTAGTGACATAACCTAACTTTAATAATCCATTTCATTTCATTTATCGGGTCATATAATCATTCATCGGGTCATACAATCATTCGGGTACAAATCAATAAGCAAAAAATTGGGACAACTGGTGTCCTATTTTATTAAAACTAACATGTTATCTCCCTCGCGGGTTCATAAAACATTTTATAAAAACATTTAAAAGATTGCGAGGCTATGAACTCACGTTGATTGGGAAAGGCGGTTATCGGCGATTTGGATGTACGGTACGTGCTTCAATCACGGAAACCTAGACAATAATACTCGTCTTAGACTCTTGTCCAATGACTTTATAAAAATAATGGCTATGTATATATATTATGATTTTATAAATATGATGATGATCAAGTGGGATTGTACATCTTTACTTACTCATTATAGTGTCATGCGTTGGTAAATTTTCATACTAGTTTTACTAGTTTAACTTCTTTACTTGTCAAGGCCCAATAAGCCCATTATAGGCCCATTACCTTATATTAGTCCATCTTATACTTTCAACATCAGTCCTATTCTTACATGTTGGGCCCAAGTGGGTTAAGCCCAATAGGCAAGTTTATTAGTGTTTAGCCAAATTAGTTAGATTAATAGTCCAATAAGGCTAATTTGACCCGTTAATATCCGTATGTTATAAAGCTCGGGTTTTATCGGTTTTTACTTGTAATATATACTTATATATCATTATATGAGTTATAAAAAGTTTATATTAGACGGTTCCGACCATCTAAGTTTTAATTAACAAAAACGTTAATTTTACGGTTTTAGCCGAAAAGACGTAAAAATCATGTTTATAGTTTTATAACTTATAAAAATTACCAAATTGCCATTTTTATAAAATGTCTCATTTATTTATTGTTGTACATACTTATATAAATATTATATATAAGTTAGTGGTCTTTAAGTTTACATTTTATATATTATTTACTTTGAGTGCTATTATAATAATATATACTTTAATTTTCACGAATCTAATTTTTTACTTTCACTTTCACCATTCTTACCATATCTTGAGTTCTACAAGGAGATAGAAGCTCATTTTTGGATGACATAAACTTCATATTATGTGCTACAATTAACTTAGTTTTAGCTACTGATCAATCTAATTCTAAGTGTCTTTAACAGTACTCACAAAACAGACTATTCAGATTGATACTTCAATTTTGTTTTGATCATATCTCACTCATTATAATAATTCCATTGCATGGCCAACTCTCACATGTGTAAAAGTCCTAATAATTACTGTATATTGATTCAACTATACCATTTTATCAGTTTAACGTAAAGTTATTTACTGTTTTTATACAGCCAACTATTTTAAGCATGATTTAACCATTTTTACATATAGTTTTCAATCTTTTTATCCAAGTTTATCAACACATGACCCCCACACAAAATTTTTATCATCATATATCATCATATACATATACATTATGTAAGAAAATACATGATTACATATTCAAAATAACAAGAGGATAGGAAGAACAATCTCTATACCACCAAAGTGATAAAAAGATGGGGTTGATGATGAACAAGACTTGGTTTTGGGTAACCAATCTTATGAGATATCAACACCACTTCTAGGATCACCAAATATTTGTAAACTTCTCCAAAAAATCATCCCTTGATCTCCATGGAAACTCCTTGCTAGTTGTTAAAATCACCTCCAATCAACAAGTCTTCAAAAGGACATCATCATATGTGTGTTTAACACCAAATATTATGGTTGAATTTAGATCAATGGTGGTGGTGTATGGTGGTGAAGTGGACGGCTAGATGAGAGAGGAAGAGAGAAATGTGTGAGTTTTGCATGGTGGAAATGAGTTAGCTAGATTAGTGTTAGTGGTTTTAAGTTGTTGGTAGTTTTGGTTAGCAAACTAGGACAAGTGTCCTAGTTGTTAACTAAAATTTGACACATCCTTGATGTGGTGTAAAGCCTTGGGCGTTCCATGTTTGGGGGTGGGGAAAGTTTATCTTGTCTCATCCCCATTTAATTACGGGTACTCCTCGATTCTAGTTTCCTCGATTTGCGTGCCCTCGGGTCGTTTTACGAATAACGTTTTTATAAATTATGAATCAACGGCACAAAACGAATCTAATAAAAATTGTCTCATAAAAAAACGGAGTTCAAAAACGTAAATACGTAAACCTAGGGTTTTCGGTTTAATCGTAAAGGACATTAAATTATGCACGTAAGTCCTAATCTCTTCTCGTAAATTTGTGAGTTTATGAACCAACTCAAATTTAAAACCCCAAATAATATTCACGGATAAATTTATTTCCTAAAATATCGGACTGTCACCAAAAATGGTGTATGTAAACGTAAGCACGTAACGTAGAGTTCTCCGGTTTAGACGTAGTCGATGCTACTTCAAGACGTAAACCCAAATTTCTTCCCAAAAATGAGTGAGTTCATAATATAACATTAAAATAATGTTTTTATATAATACTTGACAATAAAATATCAACCATAAATTGACGGATTGTCACAATATATTTACCCCTAAATAGGATCTTTGTCCTCAAAGATCGATTTATCTTACTACTCGCTTCTTATAGAGTTTAAGCCATGTGGGTATTTCCTCCACATTCGGTCTTTCCTCACAAGTGTAATTCTTTACAATACGCGAGTTTCATCAAACATAACTACGGGAATACGATTAGGCTTAAGTTGACTTACTTTCTCTATCCATGATGTTCACGGGTTTTTGATGAATGCAACTTTTCGCCGATCCAAACTTCATTAAGGAATAGTCAGATTTTCACTTGATAAACATTTCATCTTGTTAGATATATGAAACATAATTCACGTAGCCCTTGAAGTCATAGGGTAGATCCAGCTTATATGCCTTCCAACCCAACTTTTACATTACCTCAATGGTCCCATTCAACGGGGACTTATTTCCCATGATCTTTCAGATCATCAATTCATTTTTCCGTGGTGAAATTTTTTGGCATAACTTTGCTACCCATCCCGCACTTCAAGATCTACATTTCATATTCACATAACCTCTTGCCCACTACTAGAAATCAATAATCAGATCCTAATTTCAACAATTATTTCAAGTTTCACGGGTCGGGTATTCTGTAAGGTTAGGTTTGTCATCATAGGCAACCTTAAACCTAAAAGACATGTCCAACTCAGAATGGGTGTATGTCGGGTGTCTTCATCCCAACTCCTGCTTACAGATGCTCTAATATTTAGATCCTCACAAGATTCAATCTCGATCCTAATACGATAATTATCAATGATAATCTTTCCAAAGGAAAACGATTATACGGTTCATTACCAAAGGTCAATCATTCAAGCATAAAACAACACTTCTAGTGTTTTGTATCCTTACTTTAACTCGTCCCTTCGATTGGGGTGGTAAACAGTACTCTCATCAAGGTTCGTTCCCAATGACTTCTGAGCAAATCTCTAGAAATTCGATGCGAAGCGAGGATCTTGATAGAGATGATCGATACATGCACACTATGTTTACACAACTCCTTTAAATACAAAGAGTCAATTTCTTCATTGAGAATCTATCATTAACGGGAATGATATTAGTAGATTTGGTCAGTACGTCGACGATGACCCAAATCGAATCAAATTCAGATGATGACCTTTGCAATAGGTAGACGTTTACTAATGTATGAGGCGATGTCTGCCTTCATACATTGCCATCAGTACAACTTATTCAGATAAAGATGCATTAAATCAGAAATGACATGAATAGAATACGTAAACTTATATGATTCCAACATGACTAAATCTCAAAATCCTCCATATTCAGGCAACCACAAGCGGCCTTTTATACATTTAACGCCATTGGCTTCTCAATTCTAATGTTTCACATTAGCCGCGAACCCCTCTTATTATCTATATTATCTTTCTTATTAGCATCAGTTATTTCTAAATTTCTCTGGCAAATTTATTTTACACAGTCATTATTAAGGAACACATCCTAATTGATTGTTTATCTTTTCTACATAATGTGTCAGTAATTACATTCACCTTCCCTGATGAAATAAATATCATAACCACAATTCACTTAGAATTTTTTTTCTTCATATTTTCTAAGCTTTAATTTCGTCTCAACTATTATTTTTATCAGTTTTGCTCAATCCGACGTTTAAAGCGTCGATAAATATTACAAGTAATCAAATAATAAACATATAATTTTTATGAAACGTCAATGTCAAAATTTTTAAATTCCTTAGTTCGTCCAATTATAAAAAAGGGTTCAAAATAAATTTGAATTTAATTAACACGATTTTTGTTGATTTATCGAAAATAATTATTAAGATTCGTAAATGTTCGAAAAATCTTTGGTTATACTTTGGTCAAAATTTTTCTTAGTTGAAAAGCAAAAATTGTTGTTCCAAATTCCAAATTATGGTTTATATGGTTTCCTCAATCCCGCTTAGGTTGTCTTAAGGTATGCACAAACATTTACCCCTAAAGGAGTTTAGTTATATTTTCTGGGTATAAGGGAATGATTTCTTAAAATCATTTGATAAATTGTTTGTCAAAACATATTTGCACTTTATTTTTGGTAAAACCCAAAGCCTTAATGGCTCTAATTTTTGAAGAGTCAATATATTCCATTATCTATTAATCACACGGTCAAATAATGTAAAGGATTAAGCCTTAAATCACATGTTAAATACTCAAGGTACAAGTTTTCATTGCTCGGCTAATTCAGGGCAGTCTATAAATGATTATTAACTCCTTCTTATTCTTATAAACAAAAAAATGATCCTTAGTAATCACGAGCATGAATTTATTAAATTACAGCCTACACACGTGATTCACCAAATTTATGGATGCTACATGTGCATTGGTCAATCCAAACAACATAACATGAAACTCATAATGTTCATTACAAGTTCTGGATGTAGTGATTGGAATAGATAATCTTCTTCGCGGACGCGAAGTTGATAATAACCATGCCGTGGATCAAATCGTGAATATACGCTAGAACCTTGTAAATGATCGAACAAATCTATCATCTTGGGTAGTGGATATAGATTTTGATCATCAATTTACCTAGTTCACGGTAATTCAACAATATAAGGAATGATAACACCATAGCTCTCCATGATGACGAGCTTGATAAAATAAAAGCCTTCTCCGACAACTCTCTCAGTTGTACGATAATTCTTTCGATTCAGATGGTTCTGATGTACAGTGCACATGCCACAGGTGCAGCACCGGGAATATAATCAATACCAAATTCAACTTGCCTTATTGGTGGAAGTCTAGGTAATTCATCAGCAAATACCTCAGAAAGTCTCAGATAACAGAAACATCTTTTATTAAATTCACTTTACGTTCTTTCTAGATTACAAGATCTATGACTAGTTCACAACCATTCATGGTATAAATTCAAGCCTAATTGCAGGATACAATCACCTATCAGGAATTATTTAGATCACTTTTTATAATCAACATCTTATCTTTTAGGGAAATTCTATTCGAGTTCCCATCGATTAAGACAATGACATTATGTCATAATAAATCAATCCATTCTACTGGCGCTATCAACTTAACAGTTTCGTTACCGTTGATAAGATGTGAACTTCTCAAAAGACTAATAATAACTCATAATCCTTCACAAATTCAAGGATATCAGGAGACATAACTAACCTTAAAAGAGTAAGGTTAACGCATAATCTACACGAGAGAATTTCAAATCAGATACAGACGAAAACTTTAACGAATATGAATATATCCCATGTTTTCATAAATTCAGTACGCATTCGAAAGCTCCTCGGATCGTTACCCAGGTCATTCAAATGAAATCTAATCAAAAGAAATAATAGGAACGTCGACACACCCAGTCGGGTATCAACACTCGAGAGAATTGGACAAGAAAGAGTTGTCAATTGTCAAATAAGACAATATCCACATATGATTAAATTCAACTTAGAAGAACAAATGGTACGGGCACATATGTAGGTATCCCTAACAATATTTCCCTATTTTTGCACTTCTTGCAGATCTCATAAAATTTTAATATTTCATAACTTCAAGGAAAAATGTAGTGTTTATTAACACTTTTATGGTGACTACTAGTTAGCCTTGCATAGTCCCTTCCAAATTGTATGTAGGCGCGCATCTATATATAATTTTAGGATTAACGATGCAATACTCAGTTCGTCAAAACTTTGTCATCATGTTTTAAATAAAAATATTTTCATGCTTAATTCTTGAATAAGAATCAAAAATAAATTTACAAAGATGTTCTTTGTTATGGAAACAATTAAGTTTTCCAAGGTGTTTCATAAGCAACTTCATTTCCATAACGATTACTTATAAATCTCACTTTGAATAATCCTTATGGTGCTGAAAATTCAATTTTCTCAAAGGATACTATTTTAACTTTATAAAAAGAATGAGTGATCTGCAAAAGAGTGATGAAAAGTTATTCACCAAGAACTAACTACAATATATCAAGAAATGAGCTTAGCCAATTAATCATGAGGTTCATGACCTCGATGGCACTCAAAAGAGAATAATCCACAACGTAACTCAATTCGAGATGAGTACTTTTTCAATGGTTGCATCACTAATGCGAACATTAGGATGAAGCAATAAAAGATAGATAACATCGATACATGTAAAATTTAGCAATCAAAGGTAGTCTTTTCATTAATCACAAACAAGTCAAAATTGTACCGTAACACATTACGTGTCACTATGTCATACAATTCCAAGAACTCATCCTACCCACTAATGTCTCAGTTAAGTTAGGGATTTTTAAAAGATACCACAATGAATACTAATCTACAAGAGTCATTAGGTGTTCCACATGTCCCAGAAGATCCATCGGTCCCAATTCAAAAGAAGATTTCTTTAATTTATTTCTTGGACACTGGGCATCCTCGTCATTGGACAATGGCCTAGGAACAACCCTTAACACGAACCAACAATCATTTAAAACCGTATAATTCAATCACAGAACTTAACAACTTCCTCTTAACAATCTTATATTCCATACAAGTTAAATTTTACTTTATTCAAGTTTCAACCAACTTATACTCAATGCAATATCCTACCTCATCCTCCAAATTGTTCAACCTTATTCTTAGTCCTTGAAAGGGCAATAAAAGCTCAATATGAACAACACTTAAATTCCAATCCTATAGCTCTTACAACAATAGTTATGAAATGAGTCACTAGTATGAAACGACTCACACATTCAATTAGACTTCTCGGAAAAGTACTAGTGGCATGAGGCTTTTGGGTAATGGTTCCAATGACAGCCTCAAGTGCAACATTCACCCTTTCAATTTCAAATTTAAGAATTGGGTGACAACGAATCAGATGACAGCTTTCCAGGTGGTAACGTTTTGTCAAACTCCACTCTATAAGGAAAGATCATCATGACATCGATATCAGTTTTAATCTCGCCAATTCTTCTTCAATATCACAATCAACTAGTATCTACATTTCTACGAATATCAACCATTTTGTTGGGATCATAAATATCCACAACTTGGTTTAGAACTAGAATAGCTAGAATTCCTACGGGAATAGCTTCGATTGATTTGCTAGGGGAGTTAGGGTTTCTTGTGACAATCTACATCGTATAAATACCTCGTATAAATATTAAAATAATCATCAAACAATCATATAATCCAATTACAACATATATATATAATCCAAGTTATATATATATATATATATATATATATATATATATATATATATATTAAAATAACACTTCTCAGTCTGGCCTTGTCGGTAACTCGGGAATTCTTCGGCACTGATAGTCAAAAGATTTTTAGACATTTTGAGAAAAATGTTTATAGTTAAAAGGTTTTGAAATATTTTATTCAAAATCTTGGTTTTAAAAATCTTTCGTTCTCTATAACGAGAGCTCTGGTACCAAACTGTAACACCCCTAAATATTCATACTTAAGTTCAGCGGAAGAGTCGTTGGTGTTACGGGATAGCACATTACTCAAATCATAGACAACGCATAAAAATCGCGTCGTTTAATAATAAAGCATTTTCCATTCATGAATATCAAATTTACATAGGTCCCAAGTCATAGTATTTCATACAATTTTACAAAGCATTTGAATAGAAATTTGTTATTTTAGTGCGGGCCATGAATTCTTGTCGTCTTCCCGAGAATTACCTTCAAGTACCTGAGATAAAACATGTTAAAAAAAGGTCAGCGAAAACGCCGAGTGAATTCATAGAGTTTAATGAAATCCATTAATATATTATCGATATAAAATTATTACCGAAAATAATTTTGTATAATTCTTTGTCATAGGCCATAAAATCCATTAACACTTATCCTTTTGCCACTAAAATCAAGGAAAAACCAGACCTAATCATGTGTTTAATATCGTAAAAGTCGGAATTACGCGTGGTTTTGTGTTTTTGTTTAAAATAGGTACAAAAGATCAAAAGGAAAGAAAACACGGGATTTCACCGTCAATTGTTGAAGAAAAGTCCAAGAAAAAGACAAAGTCAAAGTCAAGGAACCAAAAGTGTGCCAAAGATCACGAAAACCGGCAAAATCGACACGGTTTAAAGAAAAGATCAAGAAAACCAAAGTTAAGCTCGTTTTTAGCGAATTTAATACTTATGGAGTTAATTGGGCCTTATGGGTCCCACATTTGCTTATTGGGCCCAAAAGCCCAATAATGAATTTCAAGTATTTACTTTTGGTAAATAAGCCCAATTAAGGCCCAAGAACTACATGAGATACGGATTGGAGCCCAATAAAAGCCCAAACATCAATTATAGGGGGCGGATGAAGCATATTTAACTTGGGCCCAAGCCCAATGTTAACAGTCCGTTTCAAATGGAATGTTATAAACATTTTTAAGTCAAAACGTTTATTTTCCTTCGATATAAACAAGAAAAGTTTTCCTGGTCAACTTTCACCCACACCCTTATTAATAAACGATTTACCTCACCCACACATTCCCATGTTTCGATAAAAACAAGAAACCCACTCACCCTTTCCCTCATCTCTCTCAAACAAACGCAGACCCCTTTTTACCACCTTTCCAAACCCTAATCAGTAAATAACAATTGGGGCTTTTTAATCTGAAGGCGCGTGTATCGCACGTCCCATAAATAAATCACCATTGATAGGTGTGAAAACACCCACCCTTTTACCACTTAATTACAATAATAACCAGGCCAAAACGTGTATTTTATGTCGTAAATACCGGAATTATGCGTGGTTTGTGTTTTTGTTGTGATTTAGGACGAAAATGTGAAAAGGGGAGAAAACACGGGCATTCACGGGCTTTTATCGAAGAAAAAGACAAAAGACGAAGTCAAGAAATAAAGAGTGCAAAAAGAACGGAAGTCCAAGAACAATTCTGAAGATTTATCGAAGAAAAAGTCAAAAGACGGAAGTTTACTAATAGCCGAAGAACTCAAATCTTATTTATTGAAGAAGTTACAAGACGAGTTATTAATCCCGAGACAAAAGTCGAAGAATTAAGAAGACAAGGACTTAATAATAATTAAAGAAAGAAGAAAGAGGGGAGGAGGCTTCCACTAAGCACCTCCCTAATCCACTATAAATAGGATCCTTAGGCTTTCATTTTTTCTTGTTGGCTAAGTGTGACAATTAGTCTTCCATTTTAATTACTTGCTCTTTAAATTCATGTCAATTTAATTAATTGTCTTTCACTTTTAATACCTTTAATTCAAGTAAGTTTCCTTTTATTGTTGTTAATCTTAACTTTTATTGTTAATCTTCTATCTACCTTTCTTGATTAATCTTTAATCTTTATGCTTTATTGTTTATGTTCATGTTCTTTAGTTTTTATTAAATTGATTAAGTGGGTTTTGATTATTTTGATTATTATTGTTATTGTTTTTGATTTGGTTTGATTGGTATTCATTAGTTGATCATTTTTGGTTAGTCTTGTTTAATCTTTTGGTTGATTTTGATTAGTTTTGGATTTGATTCGTGTTATTTTTGTTTCCTTGTTCTTCGCTGTCTGTTTGTTCCCCAGGTTATTCTGAATCAAGGATCAGCCAAATATTCCGAATGAAGGGACTTTATTGATTATTCCGGATCAAGGTGGTGTTGTGATTATTCCGAACCAAGAAAACATTCCGGATAAGTGACATATTCTGTATCAGTTTGTTATTCCGAATAAAGCAGATATTCCGAACCAAGCTTGTATTCCGGATCAAGGGTCTTCATTGGAATAACTTATACTCTGGATCAAGGTCGTTTATTTGGAATAATCAGTATTCCGAATCAAGGTTGTGGTTGTTCATTCGGAATATTCCGGATGAAGGGTTTATTCAGTTTATTCCGGATCAACTTGGTATTCCGAATCAGAAGATATTCCGGATCAGCTTATCATTTCTAATGAAGGCTTTATTGTGATTTATTCCGAGTGAAGCTTTTATTCCGAATAAAGAGTTATTCCGGATGAGCAATTTGTTCCGAATGAAGTAATATTCCAGGTGAACATTTTATTCCGGATCAAGGGTTTTGGTAAATATTTCGAGTGAAGAAAAATTATTCCGAACGACTGTGACATTCCGAACGAATGATTATTCCGAACGAAGGTTTATTCCGAATGAGCTGTTTTCAGGTTATTTTAAGTTTCTGTTTTTAAGTTTGAATTTTTAAGCTTTACTTTTCCCGCCTTTTTCCTTAGTTGCACTTTAAGTTTATTTGCCTTAGATTTATTTTAAGCCTTGCCTTAGTTTAAGTTTTAGTTGCGTTTTAAGTTTGCCTTTAGGATAGTTTTAAATTCGTGTTATTCACTTTTAGTGCCTTTTACTTCATGTCACGCTTTTAATTTCTCGTCACGCTTTTATTTTAAATTAGATTTAGATTTTAATTACTGCCACTTACTTTAAAGTTTTTGCACGTTTATTTTTACTACAACGACACAACACTTATTTCCACCAAAAGACAGCTGAGTCGCGCGTTAATCCAGAAATCAATTCGAAGAGATTGGAACAATGATATTTTCTTACAAGGTAAAAGCCTCGTATTAAATGGCGCCTCTTTTCCTTGTATTTGTCCTCATTTTAACCAGAAAATCAATTTTTCGACATTTTTCAAAATTTTTGATCTATTTTGGCCTATTAGTTTTTCCCTTTGTATAGTTATTTTCTGTCTTTACTAGAATAAATTTTGAATAAAATGGTTTTAATTTTCAACGTTGTGAATCTTTTGACTCAACCCAAGTTTACTTATCTAAGTTTACTCTAGCTAGTATCCTTAACGTGTTTAAGTCAAGTTTTGCTAGGCTTTTATATAGGGAGCTTTAAAACGCGAAAGTCTTAACTCTCACGGGTTAAGAACAAGAACTTTTTGCAAGTTCCTATTATTGATCCTAGAGAGTTGTTTATCAAGGGAACTCTAAAATGAGATTTCTAAACTTGAAAAAGTCTAAGAATTTGCAAGGTCCTATAGACGACTCGAAAACCCAAAACTTTGATTTAATAGGCTAAGCATCCACGAGTCTCATTCCTTGAGATTTTAAATTGTGGAGAACGAGAGATGATAGAGTCAGTTATAAGTTTGGTATTCTTTCTTGAATTTATGTGAGTTACTTATAAGCCTATTCTCCCATCGCTTGCTAATAAATTTATCTGCAATAAATAAGGTTGTACGATTTGAAAAGTTACTTAGCTTCTAGCACAAGATCATTTAAAAGTTTCTCGGTATGGATTAGAGTTCATAGCCAAGGCATAACTTATTGAAGGGGATGAGAAGATTGGCGAGTCCGAAAAGGCCCTAACAAGGCATGAGGCCTACATTTTGTTGCTAAAGATCCCAAGTGATGTGAAGAATCATTTATCAAAAATCAATATGAACGATCGAGACACACGACGAAAAGCAAGTACTCCCCAAAAGATCATGGAGAAGTCTATCCAAAAAGGCCCAATAAGGTATGAGGATACATAGATCCAAGTCCTAAAAGGAGGCGGATCGTTGTATATCAAAATCCCAAATAAAGATTGGAGAAAAATGAAGAAGTCGTGGTCCAAGTATGAAGAATCTCTCAAAACTTCAAGTGAAGAAATTCCTATTATGAAGAGAAGACCATTATTTCATGAACGTCTCTCAAGATTTGAAGTATGAATTCACTGCCAAATATCGGTCAGAGAAAGGTCTCAAATCACGAAGCGAGTTATGCCAAGATATGAACTTTATGAGGTCCCGAGAAGCAGTTTTAAAAGAATTTGTCCTTTAGCTAACTATTGATTAAATCGTCCCACTTTATTTTCAGCCTTAATAACTATCGAAACAAGTCAACAATGCATCCTCGTGATCATTCAAGACAACAATAAAATATAAGAGATACACCTAGGAATAAGGGAGTCTAAGTAAATAATTGGCCCACATGGGTTCGTGTTAGTTTGCTAACTTATAATAACAATGATCTCGTTTTTAAGCTTGGTTTAGAGAATGTGAAAACTTGAGGATGATGATCATTCATGACATTTCCAAAACCCTAAGGTATGTCTTTGATTTCTTTACTTACTTTCACACCTCACCACAACCCCTCCATCCAATCATCTATCTCCACATCAGCAATCAACTAACACAAGAAACACAAATCCTACCAAGGTGGCGATCCGTGTGATCCCTAAATGATTTTCCACCGTTGATCAAGAAAGAGAAGGAAGGAAGAAGAAAAGAGCGGCTGAGATTAAAGACCTTGCTCGCCAAGTTTCACAAGATGGTTTTTAAGGTTTGCCTATAAAAACCCATTCTTTCTGTAATTTTGAAGGCTGCCATTTTTTTATTTTAATTTTATTTATGTAAAATTAGTTTTAGGTAAATTGTAATTTTAATTTTCCAAGTATTGTACTTAATTTTGAGTTATTAATAAAAATTACTTTCAGTTTTAATTTTGTCTCTTATTATTTAAATTTATTGCAATTTACTTTTTATTACTGTTTTTGGTTAAATTAATAAAAGTAAAGTAAAATAAGTGGTTGATAATTTCCCCCCACTGGGAGAATTATAAAAGCTGTTTGAATGATATGATGATTCGGTTAATCTAAATGGTTAGTTTGGTTCACGGTTATATGGTGTAGACGATTGCTGGTGTCGTTCGATTAAAAGGGGGTTCAGCACCTTCCTTCGGCTCAACGGTTTTCATCATCAGGTTCTTTTTCTCTTTTTAATTTTTATGTTAATTTTCTAGATTAATTTTTATGTTTGCTTGTTTAAATTTTGGTTTGTTAGATCTGCTTATTTTAAGTTATTGTTTTGCTATTTAGATTTGATTATTAGATTTACTGATTCTTGTTTTGCTTATTGTTAGTTTGCTTAGTTTCAGTTTAGTAGGTCTGATTAATCCTTATCTGCTGAACTTTGTTGGATTTTTAGATTTTGTTTAGTTTAGCTTGCTGATTAATTAGGTACATTTTTTTACTATTACTGCTTTTTATAAATTCAGTTTTGATTATCTGCTTATAGGTTATCTTCTTAAGTTTTACTGGTTTGGTCATCTTTGCTGAATTGATTATTAGGACTTTAGTTTATTTATCTTGAATCTTCGTTTAATCTGCTCATTTCTTGCTTAAGCTGTTTTGTTTATTTGGGTAATTTGTTGCTTTGCTGATTGTTCTTTTAGCTGATAGTATAAGGAACAGATCCAATTGGTCTGTTTGCTTCCAAAATTCCAATTTCCAAAAAAAGAAAAGATAATATAGCAAAATCTGTCCACGTAGGGACTCGATCCCTCGACTTTCAGTTCAACTGCCCAGCAGGTTAACCATCTCAGCTAATCCTTTATTTGTGTTTAAATTCACGTTAATTAATTAATATAGGTTTATATTTTGCTGCCAGTTTTATTAATAGATATTATTATAAGTTTTTGTTTAATTAATTTTTATTAAAAGTTTTAAATAAGTTTTCTTTTATAAAGTTTTTTAAAAAATATATATATTTTAATTACTTTTATAAATTTAAATTGTTTTTAAATTTAGTTTTTAAAATTAGTTTTCACTTAATAGTTTTAAATAGATTTCATTAAAAGTTTACTTAGTTTATAATTTTTAAAATAGATTTGTTTTAATTAGTTTAATTAGTTTTAAATATTTTAATAGAATAAAAGTATTTACTTTTTAATTAGATTAAATAAATTTTAGTTTTATTTAAATTTAAAATAGCTTTCAATAGTTTTAATTAAGTAATTTTTAAAGTTATTTCCTTCTTAATTAGATTAAGTAGTTTTTAATTAAATAGTTTCTGTTTTTAAATACCAATCATGTTTTAGTTACCAAGAACAATTAATCCACGTTTAAGTCCGATATCAATTCGAGTGAGTCGAGGAAACGAACTTAATTTGCACAAAAATAGCTACATTAATAAGCCAAAAACATTATATACAAATCTTTGTTGTAAATCATACTATAGGCTTTTGCCTTCAAAACCATTATACGAACCAATGTCGTAAAAACATCATACAATATGTTTTATAACGTTGTATAGAGTTAAATAAAAACCGTTATATGAACATGGTAATGTAAAACCAAAACACGAACATAATATCAATAATAAGGCCCCGTATTGCTAGTCAGGAAATATATTGTAATTCAATGCGTATAGAAGTATTTTCGTTATTTGGATTATTATAAGCCGCATGACATTGCTACCTTACTACAACAAACAACGGGTAGCTAACCCGAAACTCATTTTTCCATCTAAAACAGCGTGTCGTCACAATAATCACGCTATGGAAATCTTCTCATACATAAATTCGCTTACCAATCAATGTGGCACGACGGGGATCAACCGTCAAGGCGCGAACTGGGGTGATCGTCCCCAAATAGTACTATTATATGAATAAGCGTCTACCAAATCCCGGTAGTTCACAATTCATGCTAATGGGGATTTTAGTGACATAACCTAACTTTAAAAATCCATTTCATTTCATTTATCGGGTCATATAATCATTCATCGGGTCATACAATCATTTGGGTCCAAATCAATAAGCAAACAATTGGGACAACCGGTGTCCTATTTTATTAAAACTAACATGTTATCTCCCTCGCGGGTTTATAAAACATTTCATAAAAACATTTAAAAGAGTGCGAGGCTATGAACTCACGTTGATTGGGAAAGGCGGTTATCGGCGATTTGGATGTACCGTACGTGCTTCAATCACGGAAACCTAGACAAATAATAACGTCTTAGACTCTTGTCCAATGACTTTATAAAAATAATGGCTATGTATATATATGATGATTTTATAAATATGATGATGATCAAGTGGGATTGTACATCTTTATTTACTCATTATAGTGTCATGTGTTGGTAAATTTTCATACTAGTTTCACTAGTTTAACTTCTTTACTTGTCAAGGCCCAATAAGCCCATTACCTTATATTAGTCCATCTTATACATTTAGCATCAGTCCTATGCTTACATGTTGGGCCCAATTGGGTTAAGCCCAATAAGCAAGTTTATTAGTTTTTAGCCAAATTAGTTGGATTAATAGTCTAATAAGGCTAATTTGGCCCGTTAATGTCCGTATGTTATAAAGCTCGGGTTTTATCGATTTTTACTTGTAATATGTACTTATATATAAGTATATGATTTATAAAAAGTTTACATTAGACGGGTCCGACCATCTAAGTTTTAATTGACGAAAACGTTAATTTTACGGTTTTAGCCGAAAAGACGTAAAAATCATGTTTATAGTTTCATAACTTATAAAAGTTACCAAATTGCCATTTTTATAAAATGTCTCATTTATTTATTATTTTACATACTTATATAAATATTATATATAAGTTAGTGGGCTTTAAGTTTACATTTTATATATTATTTACTTTGAGTGCTATTATAATACTATATACTTTAATTTTCACAAATCTGATTTTTACTTTCACTTTCACCATTTTTACCATATCTTGAGTTCTACGAGGAGATAGAAGCTCATTTTTGGATGACATAAACTTCATATTATGTGCTACAATTAACTTAGCTTTAGATACTGCTCAATCTAAATCTAAGTGTCCTTAACAGTACTCACAAAACAGACTATTCAGATTGGTACTTCAATTTTGTTTTGATCATATCTCACTCATTATAATGATTCCATTACATGGCCAACTCTCACATGAGTACAAGTCCTAATACTTACTGTATATTGATTCAACTCTGCCATTTTATCAGTTTAACATAAAGTTCTTTACTGTTTTTATACAACCAACTATTTTACGCATGATTTAACCATTTTTACATATAGTTTTCAATCTTTTTATCCAAGTTTATCAACGCATGATTCCCACACAATATTTTTATCATCATATACCATCATATACATATACATTAGGAAATAAAATACATGTTTACATATTCAAAACAACAATCTCTATACCACCAAAGTGATGAAAAGATGGGGTTGATGATGAACAAGACTTGGTTTTGGGTAACCAATCTTATGAGATATCAACACCACTTATAGGATCACCAAATATTTGTAGACTTCTCCAAAAATCAGCCCTTGATCTCCATGGAAACTCCTTGCTAGTTGTTAAAATCACCTCCAATCAACAAGTCTTCAAAAGGACATCATCATATGTGTGTTTAGCACCAAATATTGTGGTTGAATTTAGATTAACGGTGGTGGTGTATGGTGGTGAAATGGATAGCTAGATGAGAGAGGAAGAGAGAAATGTGTGAGTTTTGCATGGTGGAAATGAGTTAGCTAGATTAGTGTTAGTGGTTTTAAGTTGTTGGTTGTTTTCGTTAGCAAACTAGGACAAGTGTCCTAGTTGTTAACTAAATTTTAACACATCCTTGATGTGGTGTAAAGCCTTGGTCGTCCCATGTGTGGGGGTGGGGCAAGTTTATCTTGTCTCATCCCCATTTAATTACGGGTACTCCTCGATTCTAGTTTTCTTGCTTTGCGTGCCCTCGGGTCGTTTTACGAAGAACGTTTTTGTAAATTATGAATCAACGGCGCAAAACGAATCTAATAAAAATTGTCTCATCAAAAACGGAGTTCAAAAACGTAAATACGTAAACCTAGGGTTTCCGGTTTAATCGTAAAAGACGTTAAATTATGCACGTAAGTCCTAATCTCTTCTCGTAAATTTGTGAGTTTATGAACCAACTCAAATTTAAAACCCCAAAATAATATTCATGGATAAATTTATTTCCTTAAATGTCGGACTGTCACCAAAAACGGTGTATGTAAACGTAAGCACGTAACGTAGAGTTCTCCGATTTAGACGTAGTCGATGCTACTTCAAGACGTAAACCCAAATTTCTTCCCAAAAATGAGTGAGTTCATAATATAACATTAAAATAATGTTTTTAAATAATACTTGAGAATAAAATATCAACCATAAATTGACAGATTGTCACATATAAAGGGTGTCAGGCATTAACAGTAGTCTTGTTCTTGAATTTTTCCTGTATCACGAGCTTGTAAATCCCCTTTTTATGAAATGAAAAAGTTGGTTGAGCTTTGTTGATGAAAACAAGAACCCAAAGCTTCTATTAGTTCTTATTTAGTTTTCTTGTTATTTATATTATCTGTTAACACAATTTCGAATTCTCAAGTTTTACTAAAACGTGAAATGTGCTTCCAGTCTTGTGGCTTGGAGGTTTTGTTTTGTTTATTGCATAAGAAAGTTCCATAGTAATCAGATTTAAGTTTTTGGTTAGGAGACAATGAGCTTAACATTTTTGTAGTCGGGTTAGGACATGATCATAGTCCACTAATATTTTGTAAATATCAAGGGACTATGAGTGTGTGGATTGGGCAACGAAATTTGTGGGGTGTTTGCTCCTCTCAAAGAGAGATTTTTTTATTAAAGGTTTAAGTTTGAAAAGGGTTTTGAAATTTAAGTGAAGTTTTTGAAGAAAAAAAAAGTGAATATCATCTGTTTTGAACTAACAGTCCAAGAACCCAATTCTTGGACTTCGTTTGTTATTCTTAGCAGATAATACTTGTTTAGATTTGGGGCTTGGTTCAGTTGTTGAACCTCAACAAGCACCCTCACACTTTTTATGTCCGAGACGCCCAAGGGGCATGTTCAGCTATTGAGCAAGCACCTTTTGGGTAGTATTGCAGACCCCCATAGGACGTTATTGGGGGTAGGTTCGAGTTCTTACCTCTTAACTTTGAGTGTGATTTGGGTGTTTACTGTTTAAGCTTATTTGTTTATGTCTCATAATTGTTTGCTTAAATTTTATGCCATTTGTTTCACTGTTTATTCTCAATCTTGAGTTACTTTGTTTTAAATTTTCCATATTTTGTCCAATATTTATGCTTGTGACTTGTGGTTCTTGTCATTTGATATTGCAAGTTTGTAAGAAAATCCGTTAGTATACAAATTTTTTTGGAGACTACTATTTAAGTCACTGTATGCAAGTGTGGTTTGTGTTCTGCGCACTCAAGTGTAAGCAAAACAAAAAAAAGGGAGTTAAGTGCCTGCTTGTGTGAGAATTTGTGGCGAGTGCAACCTTGACAACACCAGCAAACCAAGATTTTAAAATATATAAAAAAAGAGGGTCAAGGTACCTTAAGTTTATGAGATAATGGTGTTAGAAAGTGAAATCCAACACACACATAGTTTAAAGAGGGAGGGGGGGTTATCTGTTTTCGGTAGAATTAATGTTTAAGCTTATTCAGTGAGCTTAATTTCGTGTTAAAATTAGGCTCTTTGGAAGTTAGAATACGCGTAAGTGTATGTTACTGTTCATTAGGTAAAGCATAGTTGATTTCTACTTGTTATTTAGTTGCACTTTTGTTTTGTATGTGTGGGGTGCGTGTGCAATCCAAATAGGGAACACATTCAAAGTATAAAGAAGTAACATAGTTGTAGGTTGTGCGAGAAGGGAGGCAACCAGTTCGACAATTAAACAATAAATCCTAGACTTATGTCTTGATTTAGTTAATCTATTAGGTTTGGAGCAGGTTTTGAACGGCATTGTGATTAACCGAAGTCAGTTTTTCAATAAGTTTCGATAAGCCCAAAGTGAATCATAGCTATCTGCTTCAGTAGGGTATAGGATAAAAAGGTGTTTTAGCCTGCTGTTGGGCTTTGTTCTTGGTTACGCTCATTAGATCATAGGTTGAGGCGTTATTTGTGGATCTTGATAGTTCGTATTGGCGTGTTGTGTTAGTTGAATTCACTGCGTATACCAAGCTTAACATAGATCCAAAAGATTGAAGGGGCATGTGCTCACTGTTAACAAAAAGAAAGTGATAAAGTGCCACTGTTCATATAGTTAAAATTGTGAGCGTTTGGGGATTTCGGAACCAACCAGCAACCTAGTAACCATAAAAAAGAGAGTGCGCTTGCTGATTTGTATGTAACCATCCACTTTTTTAGTTGGTTTTTGTTTAAGCTTGTTTCGTGTTTAATTACATGATCCGTGTGCCTAAGTCTGGTGTGGCTTATATTGTGTGAGACTGTGGTTAGTGTTTTTGCATCTGTGTACCAGCAGCGAACCATATATTGAACCAAAGAAACTAAGTTAATTGCTTATTTTTGTTCGAATCTATACACAAATAGAGCTTGAATGTCTACTTTATGCTCATCACGCCAAACAGTGGCGTAAATCATTGATTGATTTGATATTGAATTGGTGTTGTTGAATTGCATTTTAATTATTGTGTTTGTATTGACTGACTGCGAGTCCACATAAAACAAGCAAATCCAAAAAGTTAACTAGAGTGCCTGCGTGTTTGGATCTTATTGTGTGCTTATCAGCTCTTTCGTTTTGGCGTTTTGGTGTATTCAGTGCTTTAAGGTTCGCTTGCTTGTGCTTAATTTGTGACTCCCACAAGCGCAAACTGCTTGTGGGATGCCTGCTATATCAACCATAACCAGATAGTAAGAAAACCAAAACGTTAACCAAGAAAGAAAGAAAAAGAAATTGAGTTTGGTGTTTCTGTATACGTTCAAGAGTAACAATTCGTGAGTTGTGTTAGTTTTGAATTTTGTTTGAGTTAGTGGAAGTTACTCAGCATCCAGGGAAGCAAAGAAAAACAAAAAAAAGTAATTATAATTTTTTGGGTTTAGCAAGACTCGAACCCTCGACTCTTCCCATCGAACGCCTCACACAACCACACTCCCCACCAACTACCCTAGGGACTTTAACGTTTAAAGTTTCCCATATTTGAAATATAAGGGGTTGTTCAGTTTGCTTATTAAGTATAATTCGAGTATAAGTAGCTTATTTCTAGCTTATTTAGTATAGAATTTTTTTAGTTTTTCAAATTTAATTAGATTATCATTATGTTTAGGATTTTATAAAAGTAAAATCAGATTTTTCCTTTTATTATTTAATTTTTTTATCATTTTTTTTTAACTTTAGAAAATAGTTTAAAAATAGGTAAAAGTATTTTAATTTTTTGGAAAAATAAGTTTTAGGTTTTAATTAGTTTACTTCATGTTTACATTCATCAAAATTTTCATTTTGACTTTTTATTGATTTTATTGATTTTTGAGTTTTTATAAACTTTAAAAATTAATATAAATTAATTAAAAAGGTTTTGCAAAATTTGGTTTTCACTTCTGTTTTAATTTGATTTTTCTTGACTTAGATTTAAATTTTGGTAATTTTTAGTGTAGTTTGAATTTTTGTCGAGTTTTACGATTCCGCGTTTTTATCTTCATAGCATCGTTTTTAGCTTGATCCATCATTTTATTTCTTTATTCCATCAATATTAATCACAAATTTAATCAAGTTTAACACACACATTAACCCCCCTCAAGAACGAACTCACAAAAAGGGTCATAAGTGTTTACATTTTCCTAAACGTACGCTTAATACTTACCGCTTTTACCTTGTTTTCCTAAACAAGTGTAATCATACCACAATCACAATCAGGACTCAAGAGGGACTATCACTGCATTCGTCAAAGAAATGGAGAGACTAGCACTGAGTTCATGCAGAGCACTTTCGTTGGACTCTGCACGCCTCTACAGCAGCTCGTTTACTTAGTGCTACTTATGCTAATGTGGCACAAGTTAATGATACAACAAGTAGCTTGGAAATGCTACATGAGCGTGATGACTACGAGGAACAAGCTCGTCCCGAGAAGAGGTATAAATTTTAGTCATCAAGCGTTATCATTTCATTTCAATCTTTATGTTCATTTATACCTTTTCCTATTCTAATTGTATCTTCAGGCAGAAGGGTGGAGACCGGTCCCAACAGGCCACTCAACATAATGCCAACAAGGGGCACGGTCAATCTAATGACCGCTATGGATCTAACAGGAGGAACGGTAATGACAATTACCGTAACAACAACAGCCAGTCCAACAACAACAGGTCTCTAAATTCTTAAACTTTTCTATGTTAAGTTGTTGTATGTTCTTACATACTAACATGTTAGCATCATAAACAGGAACTCTGCGAGTGGACGCGACCAAAATGCTAAGGGTCAGTAGTCCAAAAACTCGTCTTCATCTGTTAAACTATCATTTAAACTTCAGTGTAGTCATGTTTATGCCAAGTAATCATGTCTCACGCATATTCTTAAGCAGACTCTCAGGTAGCAAGGGTACCTCCAGGAAGTTAAACCTACCCCATCTGCACAACTTATAGTCGTAGACATCCTGGATAATGTCGTAAGTCAGTCGGCATCCGTTTCATGTGTGGACTACCCGGACACATGTTGAAAGATTGCAAGAAGGGAGATACTGCTGGTACCTCTAGTGCTGCTCTTCCTAAGTCACCAGCTTCGGGGCGTGTCTACACTACCACAAGGGACCATGCTAATAAGTCCTCAGGTACTATCACTGGCATCTTCTTTATGGATGGTCATGTTGCGTGTGTTTTATTTGATACTGGTGTTACTCATTCAATCATATCCACTGCGTATGCCCCTAGTATTAATAAAATCTCTACGCCATTACAGAATATTTTAGGTATATCTACGCCTATGCGAGATTCTATACGTATTACCCAAGTGTACATAGATCTTCCACTAAAATTCGATGATAAGATTCGCTCAATAGACGCACTTCCTCTGGATATGTGTGATTTTGATCTTATCTTAGGCATGGATTGGTTATCCAAGCATCATGGTTGTAAAATCCATGATTTTACCATGATTTTATGTAATGATGTTTTATCTAAAGATCTTAAGAACAATCACTCATGTTTTATAATCCTATAAGATGTGTGTGTTAACTTATCATTATGTATTTTTACATCTACTATCATTTTGTTTTTGTGATAGATTACATAGTATATAAGAGTAAGAGAACAAATAATGAACCATTCATATATATGAAACAAATCTATGAATGCAACATTTAGAAAAACATGTAAATGTGTTGGGATAAGTATTTATGCCATTTATGTATATGTGTACATCTTAGGCATTCATGCACACCTTAGACTAGCTCAAAATCCTTTACCTTTTGGTGCTAGCCCAACACAAGCCCACTACATGAGCCCATTCCTCTTTTTGGCTAAGAATGACACACCCCCCCTTATGTGGAAGGTGAAGGGATGCCTTGGAAACACAAGTGTCAACACTTGGCACAAATGTTCTTACCAAGGTAATCACACTCTTGCCTTGCATTCTCTTTCCCCCCTTTTAGCCGAAAACTCTCTCTCTCACTCTTCACATTCCCTCTCAACTAGATCTCACTCTTTCTTCATCTTCTCTCTCAAATAATTCAGCTATAAGCCACAAAAATCAAAGGTTGTTCATCCAATCTACTAGATCCTTGTCCCATAGTAATCACCAATCATTTGGCATCATCATCATCATCATCCTTAGAAGTATTGTAACAAGCCCTAGCCGAATCTATAAAGGCCACGGCTTAGTTATCTTTAGGGTTTTCTTCACCATCTTGACTAGATCTCTAGTCTCCTTGTTCATATAGATCTTCCTTGGTAACATTTAGGTAAGAAAGGTATACTCCTTATGTTTCTTCATTTTCACTAGCATGCATCATCATCCATCTATAAACACATGTATATAACTTGTTAAAAATCAAGATTTGGTAATAGCCATGACCTAGAAGGTCACGGCCTATATTTTTGTACCATTAATCATGGTTAAAAATCTTTTAATAAGAAATCTCTGACTAATACCATATGTTTAAGCTTGATTTAAAATCATATAAAACATTTTATAAACTTAATGTAGCAAGGGTTACAAATCTTACTTTATGGGACTTTGGTTAACAAATAATCATAGATCTCATAAAATAAACATGTGTACCTCAAGAACCATGAAAACCATGACCTAGAAGGTCACGACATATATGATTAATGTATACATGATTTATGTGCTAAGTTTAAATGATGGAATACGTATCATTACATGTTAGATGGACTATTGGAAATCAATAAAATGATTATATGTGTACTTAGATGGTCTTTTAGTGTACATGCATGTATATGTAGAACTTAGATTTGTGGTTAAATGGTAAATATGAAACTAGCTAAAAACCATATCTTGGAAATACCAAGATTAAATGACTAGCCATAGGCTATATATGGTGAACATGGACTTTGACTTGTTTTCTTATTATATACATAGCTAGATCTTAATATTGAAACACTTGCAAGTACATGCAATCTTGAAACAAGACTTGACACACCTTAATAAGCTATGGTAATCATAGCCGTGGGTTTTAAGCTCATGATTAGAACTTATGACTTGTATAAAACCTTGTAACATACCTAGATCTAATTTGGTACATCACATAAAACAAACTACAAGTTTTATTCTTCTATGTTAGATTCAAAACTAAATATGAATAAACTAAAGACAAGCTTAAAAGAAAATCCTAAGTTAAAACTTACATAAAATGTGAAGTAGTGTTAATGGACTATTTAAGCCCATGAAATGTTAATCCAAGATTTAATGGACTTAAGATTTTACTTAGGCCCATTTTACTAATTAAAGGACTTTAAAAATGTATTAAAATCCAATAATTGATTTAAAAGCCCATTTAAAAAAATTAGTGGATTTGAGATATATTTAGGCCCACTAAAATAGCCTATTAAATGTCTAGCCCATTTAATGAGCCCAAATACTATTTTGAATGTTAAATAAAAGTTTTATAATAAAACATAACTTATAAAAACTTTTTGGATTAAAAAGACAAATTATGAAACTTAAGGACTAAAACTGTAATTTATAAAACTTGTTTTGATAAACTAGTAAACACAAGGACTGAAAATGTAAATATCCAAAAGTCTAGGGTTTAATAAATACCATCCGTGGCAAATTAAACTCTAGGGACCATTTTGGGAAATTCCTAAAAGTTACTTTGTCATTTTGAAACCCTAGGGAACATTTTGGGAAATTCCTAGAAGTTACTTTGTCATTTTGAAACCCTAGGGACCATTTGTGCAATAATCCGAAACATAAACTAGCCCTAACCATAATTACATTTTTTTTATTTAGTAAAACTTAAATAAACACAAAACCTTAAGGACCAAATGTATAAATTATTAAACTTGTAAATTATAAATTATTTTATGAATATCAAATAGTTTATGGAAATATCAAAAACTTAATAAGTATTTATATGAAATATTTATATCGTTGCTTTAGGAAATAAAATGTATAAATGTTTATATATATATGTATTCCTAGATTTTTAGAAAAACAAACATCGTATGAAAATGAGATATATACTAATATATATGTCATAGAACGTAAACGAATATTTAAGTAATACATCTTTTGTTTACTTAATTATGAGATTATATACAAGTTGTTGTATGAACGTTAAATGAACTACATGCTAATAAATGTGCTAAAAACATAGACTGATATTCTAAGTAAGACATTTTATGTTCACTTAGAAATAAAACTTGTATAGATAAGTTAAATGAATATGATGATATTTGAACTACGGTTATTAGATAAATACCGTAGCATAAAATGAACTGAATAAAATATTTATAAGCATACATATATGTTCTTTGTACTATCTATTAAGACTGTACTATCTGATCAGGCATAACTTTGGCGTGAGCTATAATTGGATATTCGTATTAAACAGCAGTTGCCTACTCCCAGGTGAGTTTACAGCCCCATATAAACTTTTGATAAAAATTTCCCTTTTGGGAAAGAAAATATGCAAACACATAATGGACTCAACTGGATCGTATAAACTTGACTGTGATTGATTATTATTGAAACTGTTAAATTGTTTTAAATCGCCCGAATGTTATAAATAGATCTATTAGGTATTGACCATCCACGTCTGGGTGAGTCATACTCACTGTGCCTTGGTCGGGACAACAGACGTATACCATGTTGGAAATGGAATGAGTGTCTTTTTATAAGACACTACGCCCTCATCTGTTGAGGACTACGGAGGTTAAGCTTCAGTTTCTAATAATAAACAAATGTTATCTACATTTTAGTGAGAATGCTTTGTGCATTCTCACTTCTATGCTTAATGTATGTCCAAACTAATTAATTGTTAAAATCTGTAAATTTATCAACTTTATGTTGACCCCCGTTAGTATGTTTTGCACAGGAATATGAAGTTAGTACGTGGTGTGTGCATGGTCTCCAGCATCTTAGAAACCTGTATCATACGACTCGTCAGGGGTTCTATTTGGGAAACATAAACAATCACCTTCTGTCATGTTTAAGACAATTTTATTTTATTTGTTTACCAAAAACGTAATCTGATTTAATTAACTCTTTATCTTATGCTCTATGGACTATCTGCTATCGATCCACCCTAGTGACATCTCAGTGGATATTTCCGCATATTTTGACCCTACCCGGGGTGTCACAGAGAATGGTATTAGAGCATTAGTTATAGAGAACCAGATAAATTTTTAATAAAATAAAAATAAAATGATTTTTCTTTTATTTAAAACTGGACGATAACTTATAAAAATCTTTTTTGGGATTTTATTATGGGACCGTATTAGTTAAGCATATAGATCTTAGGGCATTTTATGCTATGTGAACTAATTGTGTACATATATTTACTAAACTTGATCATTAATACTGTTTAATGAGATATTGCTATGAAAAATGTTGGACGTGCTAAACATGAAAATTTTACACTACATAGTAAAATACTGAAATGAGAATATAGGCAATATTAAACCAAACTTCGCACTTACAAATTGATAAACGAACTACCTAAATGATAATACACACACACACACACATATATATATATATATATATATATATATATATATATATATATATATATATATATATATATATATATATATATATATATATATATATATATATATATATATATATATATATATATATATGTATATATATATATATATATATATAAGTATTAATATTTGTAACCTTAAACATTATAATAATTGTTTAAAGGGATATATTTCATAAAGCATGTAACCTAAAAAAATATTGTTCTTTGTTTGTAAGCTTATACTCACTTCAAACTTAAAATAATACTATTTCAGAACATCATGACTCCGCCTACTGCATCCTCGACTCTTCTACCCGTAGTAGATCCTACTCCAGTTGTTTGTTCATCTCCACAGTATGGATGGTTGTCAGCCTCGGATTTAGAGGATGACCCAACTATCGAAGCTGTACTCCCAGAGGACCCATTTCCTATCTCCGCATCAGCTATACTAGCCCCAGCCTCTGTGGAGGAGGACCAGGTACTTCCTAGCCTACCATCTTCCGTGCCTCCATTCTTATCATCGGGCTATTTCTCCGGGTCCGTACCCGTCTCCACTTATGAGACCGGGGAAGGCTCTGGAGCGAGACGTGTCGATTCCGTTCAGGCTCAGATTTCCGCACTGGATGTACGCCAAGAGAAGGAGATATCAGACCTCCACAGCCTAGTGATAGCCGGTCGACAAGGCCACACCGTCATCCATGATCGTATTGACACTTTCTCCCGCACCATGAGGAGAGAAGCCCAGGCCACTAAGGATGTCCAGGCCAAGACCGATAAAGCATTGAAGTGGTTCATAGAGGAGAACCGTCGTCTTCACCAACGTATTCAGGTCATGGAGGGTCCTCAGCATCAGACCCATAATGCCCTATCTGCTCAGGAGCAATCGTTGTCTATCTTTTGTGATCTTGCCACCGTCCGACATGACGGGATTACTGCAGAGATGACTCATCTCCAAGGAGACACCAATAGACTCCGGACCCATTTGCTGACAATATTCCATGTGCTTAAGGAGACCCGAGTGACGATTCGGACATTACAGGGTTCCCGAAGAGCTTCTGCAGCTCCACCAGCTCCATCAGAACCATCAGCACCAGCCTTATCTAGTGGACTATCTAGGCAGGACTAGTATAGATGTACCGGACTTCTTGTACATCATGACAAGCTTACGGGTTGTATCCCGGCTATCATGATATCAGACCTTCGTACTTTTATTTCTTTTCAAGCTTTTGGTGATGTATCCTTATGTTGTACCTTTCTTTTTCTGGCATGTATTTTTGGATTTGATGTACTTAAGACAACGTGTACCACTACCCAGGAGAAGGCTAGCTAAGTCTCTGTCCCGGATTTGATATGCTCGATGAATGTTTAATTCCTTATGGAAATTTGCATGTAATCATTCTCTTATGTTATATCTGCTGTGCAAAGTATTATATTATGAAATCTGACAGGTTATCTAAATTTGTTATGAATTTTACGCATGAAATCATCTCTTGCAAATAATATAAAAACTGTACTAATGTTTGAACTAATAGTCTCATTTTGTGTATGATTATAGACAAATGGTGATTACGCGATCAAACCCCAATAATGCAACCACTCCCAACACCGCTAACACCGAAGTTCCTGAAGCTACTCATAATGTTACCGTTGCTCAACTAAGAGAGATGATTGGTGAAGGCATTACGGTAGCTATGGCAGCCAGAGAAGCAAATGTGAGCAATGAACCGAACCACAACATGCACAGAAACAACTTCAACAGGGGTTGTTCTTACCCCGACTTCCTGAAATGCAAACCCTCATACTACCGAGGAAAAGAAGGAGTTGTTGAATTGATGCAATGGTTTGAAAGACCAGAGACAGTTTTCCGCATCAGCGGTTGTGTTGACGAGAACAGAGTTAACTTTGCTACATGCACTCTGCTTGAGAGCGCCCTTACTTGGTGGAACTCTATGGTCGCCACCCTTGGACATGAAACTGCCTATACTCTCACTTGGGCCAACCTCAAGGAGAGAATAACTGAGAAGTATTGTCCCAGAGGAGAAATGAAGAAGTTGGAAGTCGAGCTGTGGGATCTAAAAAGTGTGAGAACAATGATATCCTTTGGTACAACCAAAGATTTCAATAGTTAAGCTTGATGTGCACCATAATGTTCCCTCTAAGGAGTGACAAGATTGAGAAGTATGTCAGCGGACTCCCTGACAACATTCATGACAGTGTGCTAGCTTCACGACCCACTACCGTGGAAGGTGAAATGGAATTTGTGACAGAGCTGATCAACAAGCGAGCTCACAAACTGTCTGAAAGACAAACGGACAACAAGCGGAATTCGGCTAGAACTACTCGTAGCCAGCACCAGCAGTCTTGCAAATGACAAAACATTGAGCAAACTAAAGACACTACTCCCACAACCCGCAACAAGAACTACTTAGGATCCAAACCTAAGTGTTCAAAGTGCGGCTACCATCACGATGCTGGAAAACAATGTAAGGGAAACCGAAACCCCGCAAGTGGAAGTAATCATGGGCCAAAGAAAGTTGTAGTATGTTACGAATGTGGAACTCCTGGACATGTGAGACTTGATTGTCCCAAGTTGGCCAACTGGAAGGAGGACAGCAAAGGAACCCCATCACAAGCATACATGGTTGGCGATGCCCAAGCCAATCCACATTCTAACATCATCACCGATACATTTCCACTAAACCAACGATATGCATCTGTCCTATTTGACTCCGGGGCAGATCGAAGCTTTATATCAACGGAATTTAGTAGAGTATTGGAAATTACTCCATCAATCTTAGACTCCTACTATACTATAGAACTAGCTGACGGAAAAATTGTGACAGATGACACCATCATTCGAGGTTGTACTTTAGACCTCTCCAACCACCCGTTCAACATCGATTTGATCACAGTAAGTCTTGGTAGATTTGATGTCATCATTAGCATGGATTGGCTGTCGAAGTACCATGCAGTCATCTTATGTGATCAAAAATTGGTCCATATACCTTGGGGAGACGAAACCTTGATTATACGAGGGGATGGTAACCCTGATATAATCAACACTAGACTTAGTGTCATTTCTTGCACCAAAGCACAAAGGTACTTGACTAGAGGATGCCCTATCTTCCTAGCACACATCTCCAAAATCGAGGAAGAAGACAAACCCGAGGAGACACGAATCGAGGACGTGCCAATTGTCTGAGATTTTCCCGAGGTATTTCCTGAGTAACTGCCTGGTATGCCCCCAGTGCGACAAATAGAATTCCAAATTGATTTGATTCCTGGGGCTACACCTGTAGCTAAGGCTCCCTACCGGCTAGCACCATCAGAATTGAAGGAACTAGCCAAACAACTCCAGGAACTATCAGAAAAAGGATTCATTAGACCTAGCTCTTCTCCATGGGGCATAACGATAAAGAATCGCTATCCATTACCTCGTATCGACGACTTATTTGATCAACTCCAGGGATAAAGTATGTATTCTAAGATTGATATGAGGTCTGGATACCATCAACTGAGAGTCCGAGAAGAAGATATTCCTAAGACAGCTTTCAGAACTCGTTATGGTCATTTCGAATTTAGAGTTATGCCTTTTGGGTTGACAAACGCACAAGCAATATTCATGGATCTCATGAACCGAGTGTGTAAACCCTATTTGGATAAATTCATGATAGTCTTCATCAACGACATACTTGTTTACTCCAAGAACAAACAAGACCATGCTGAGCATCTGGCCCAAGTACTGAAAGTACTCTAGGAAGGGCAGCTATATGCAAAATTTTCCAAATGTGAGTTCAAGATACCCAGAGTCCATTTCCTAGGACACGTCATTGACAGCGATGGTATTCACGTAGATCCTGCAAAGGTTGAATCCGTTAAGAGTTGGGCATCACCCAAATCACCAACGGAGATCCGCCAATTCCTAGGCCTCACCGGATACTATCACCGATTCATCGAAGACTTCTCCAAGATAGCCAAACCAATGACAAAACTCACTCAGAAAGGAGTAAAATTTAATTGGGGAGAAAAGGAGGAATCAACTTTCCAATTGATAAAACAGAATTTGTGTAGTGCGCCTCTCTTATCCTTGCCCGAGTGAAATGATGACTTTGAGGTATATTGTGACGCATCATATAAGGGATTGGGAGTAGTATTGATGCAAAGAAAGAAAGTGATTGCCTACGCTTCTAGGCAATTAAAGAAGCATGAGAAGAACCACACTACCCACGACTTAGAACTTGGAGTGGTAGTCTTTGCCTTAAAAATTTGGAGGCATTACCTTTACGGAACAAAATGTACAGTGTACACCGACCACAAGAGTCTACAACATATATTAGATCAAAAAGAGCTTAATATGAGGCAGCGTCGTTGGATCGAATTGTTAAGCGATTACGATTGTGAAATCAAATACCATTCAGGTAAAGAAAACGTAGTTGCTGATGCACTGAGCCGTAAGGATAAAGACCCACCCATTTGTGCTTGTAATTTTTCATTTGTATGGTATTTGATCACAGTCAGTTGAAAAGTTGGTTGTTCAAGGGTTCTACAAAAATCTGTTTTGTAAAAACTCCATGTCTAGAACTTTAAGGTGTGTTTGGGAGAACTTGGTGTGGACTATGTATACCATGTTCAGGACAAGTTGAGCTCTGCACAGCTTATAAAGGTTTAGGGTAGTTGATTTTACCAAAAATATTTGAGGTTTGTTAAGAAAATTTTGGTTTTGAAGTTTTGCCAAAAATCTGCCAAATTTCCATTTATTCTAGTTTGTGATCGTGTTGTTAATCTAGATGTGGTTATTGGATTCGCAATGGTGTTTTTGTTGCTGTCTTGATATGTTATTTTACTCAGGAAGTTTATTTAGGCCACTGTTAAACTTGTAGATCTTAAGTTTTCTGTTTTTAGTTGTGTCTCTAGTTAGGGTTTAAGATTAAGAGTTGTTGCATTTTATTATTGAGGTTAGTGATAGTTGTTCTCGACTTTTGTTTCGTTAAGTTAAAAATATTAAAAAATATAGATGTTCATTCATGTTTCTGTGGTAGTAGAACAGTAGGTAGTATATCCTTCTCATTTGTTGTTATTTGCGTTTTGAATTGTTTATTCTGTGCTAGGGAAAGTATTTGCTTACTTGTCATAATTAGATTCAAGTTCTATCCTCATTTGTTAAAAATTTTGATTGACTTGGTGGTTTGATTTTTAGCTTGGTGTGCCTTTGGTATCCAACTAGCAAAATAATCACCATAGTAGTCGTTTTAAGAAGCCATATTACCCACTGTTTTCTTAATTAGTTAACTTAAGGGTGCGTTTTATCTATTTGCTGTAGACTGTGAGTTTGTGGCGTGTTTTGTGTGCCTATGCATGCGGATACCACCAACAACCCAATAGCAAAGCGTAAAACAAAGTAAAAGAACCAAAAAGAACACCCAAGTAACCAAGAAATAGTGTGCAGCTTTTAATTTCGAACCCACTGTTTGCATAAGGGGTGAGCGTTTAACTGCTGCTAGACCTTTGTGTGCAATTTTTATTGATTCGGGCTTGTTAAATTCATCAGTTGTTTGTAATCTTGTGATGTGCGTTTGTTATTGACTGTGCAACCAAGAGTGAACCAAAAAGGTAAAAAGGGTGTTTGTTCGACTGCTGTATAAGACCACTGTTATTGTTATTCGTATGTTGTCGATGGGTTATTTGTTTGGCTCCTTGGCGTAACATCTGCTTGTTTTGTGCCCGCTGTCATATCATTTTGGGGGTTTGTGGTACTTCTAAAAAAATCATCACAGAAAGTGACATATGTGGGTCTCAAACCCACAACCTTGTGCAGGCAGAGCACACAACACAAACTCTTAGTACCATCTGCTCTTTGAGTTTTTTCTATTAATTGTTCCTTTCATTTTTTCCTTTATATAGTTTTTCATCCAGCTTATAAACTGTGGTAATAAAAAGAAAAAAAAACAAAGAATCTGCCAACAGTGGGAGTAGAACCCACGACCTCTGGGAACAACAAAAGCAGCAACCCACCCCTTTAACCGTCTCTTCTTATTATATTTTTTGTTAACATTCTCTTTTGTTTTCTATATATACACTTTTAGTTTTCTTTTTAGTTTTTTTATATATATAATGGTTATAGCTTATTCGTAGCTTTTCGAGCTTATCGGATAAGCTGATTAGTCTAGATTATTTTCCTAGGATATAGATAGCTTAATATACTTTCTATAAATATTTGATATTTTTCGAAATTAGTTTAATATTTTTAAACATTTAAATAGTTTTTCATCTTATTTAATTCATAAAAAAATATTTAAAAGTAAAAAAAATATATTTCTTTTTTTGAAAATTCTATTTTATCATTTAGGACTTAGGAAAATTAAATTTGCTTTTGTAGAGTTTAAATTTCATAATTTTCTTTTTATTATTTCATTTTCTAGGATTATTTTAGTTTTAAATTTGAGAAAAGTCATAAAAAATAGTAAAAAGTATATTAAAATTTCAAAAAAATATTTTTTAGCTTTTCTATAATATATTTTGGGTTTACAAAATAAAAAGTTTAATTTTTGTCCTTTTCTTAGTTATTTTATTTTTTAGGATTTTTATTTAACTTTAAAAATTAATATAAAATAATTAAAAAGTTTTCAAATTTTTTGGTTTTCATATTTTTCTTAGTTATAATTTTTAGGAATTTTTAGTAATTTTTAGTTATTTTTTAGGTAAAGTTTTTCGTTTGGTCGCGTTTTTACGTTCGAACGCGTACGCGTTTTCGTCCGTTTTGAGCTTAATCCGTCCCCGTTTTCCTTTCTTTCCTTCTTTCCAAGAGCGAAATCACTCGAATAAATAACGTATATTATTGTTGGCTAAACACCATACCTCCTCTAGAACGAACTCAACGACGAGTATTCGCGTTTTTCACAAAACGTGATACCTAATACTTACCCGCTTTTGTCGCTTTGTTTTTCCTAAAATAAAGTGTACAAAAATACCGCATCACCAAAGTGGCGCCGCTGCCGGGGAGGTGTGTTTAGCCATATTTATTTATCGTGTTTATTTGAGTGTTTACGTTTTTATCGTAAATACTTCTTTTTATTTTTCTATAGTATTAGCCATAAAAATAAATCGTGTTAAATAGAACTCTATTAACACAAAAATCATTTTCTCGTTTTCTTGTGAATAATATATTGTATTTACGTATCAAAATTAATACACAATAATTATCCAAACGCGTGAAAACGCAACCTTAATTGGTATTTCATCACTCAATTATTGTATTCGAATCTCAAACGAAAATCAAAAGCAAAATGGATAAATACTCTTAATTAGTTTAATCTCGATAAATACAAACTATAAGGTGGGTATAAGGCGGTTGTATTTCACGACCTAAGGAAAAAAGGCTCTTAAGTGCTTCGCGCCGCCTCGTTTTCTCTGCTCGCTTGTGCGTATTTTGAAAGTGACGATTAATTAGGGGTTAGCCACATCAAGTATTATTAATCTATTTTTGTGAGTTTTATTTATTGAACCTCGAAACGTTTTGGCGTTCCGCCAACGTTTCAAAGTCGACGAGGGTTTTACTTCACGTAATTGACTTCACTCCTCTTGGTTTCATTAATCGAGACCTTTGATTAGTGGATAGTTTTTGTAGATTAATTTCTATGTAATACACCAAAATTCCAAAAAAATTTAAAAACCAAAAACACAAAAATAATCTTCGATTTTTCCCTCTATTTTCATAATTCTTTTTCTCAACCCCTCTAAATTTTAATTCTTCATGGATTTTCATTGCCAAGGTTGTGGGAGACGAAAGTTTGGTTCCATGACTTGTCCATGGTGTGTATGCGAAAGGTGCGGAGATTATGTCAACTATGCAATATTTAGGGCATGTCCACCGTGTAATCCGAACAATTGTTTGTACTCTAACGAAAAACGTCTTATGCATTGTCGATATTGTGGAAGCCCTTCCCATTGGCACGACGAGTGTCAAATTCAATACCCAAATGGTCACAATCATGAGCCAAATCCGAATTTCGTTGACCAATCTTCGCAATACTCACCGTCATGTGAGTATTGTGGAGATGAACCTCACTATGGGTACGATTGTCAACCGATGAACCAAAATACGTATTTCGACAATCAATTTTCCGGTTTTGACGAATCACACGACATGGGTGACAATTACGACAATGGGGGTGGTTATCCATACGACGAACCAGATTTTTCTCAAAATCCGTGTTGCCACAATTGTGGGGGGCCTCACGATACTTTTCTTGCCAACCAATGGATTATAATGAACCCAATTCATACTATAATTCCGGTTTTGATAATTTTGAGGACCCACCATACAATCTCGATCCTCAAAATTACCATGAGCCCGATCCATGTTACAATTCCAATTTTGACCAGTCATCTCCACAACATATTTTCGATGATGATCTAGGTTCTAGTCATGTCGACGAAAGGTCTAATCGTTTCAATGAACGAATTGATATGCTCTTCCAACTAATTATGGAGAAAAAAATACCCTAATTGTTGAAGAGGTTGAAAAGAGCATCAAAGATGAGGAAACAAGGGTGTCAACGAACGAGATTTTTTTAAAATGTTTTCGAAAATAAACAACAAGAAAAACTCGTAGCACGTGTTGGAACAATGAATGTTAAACCTTTGGAACCTAATTTTTCTAATGAAGTTGAAATTATCAAAGATTTTCAGAATCAAAATACACAAAATTTTGACGAAGATAGTCCGTTAATTGATTTTGAAAAAGAAGAAATTGATAAGGTTTTAAGGAGAATCATTGAACCCTAGATTTTTGAAGAGTATCAAAATATAATTCCGGAGGGACGCTTTACTACTATTTCTACGCCTTTTGGGAACCCGCATTCGATCCCTCTGAAGGACCAATTTGAAACCATCAAGGCTACAACGTCAAGTGACGAGCCTTTTACTCCTAATCCCACACCGTGTGAGATTGTGGATTTATCATGTGAGAAGTCCACCTATGGCCTTGCTCACATTGATACGTTTTTCGATGCCGATGTCGAAACCACTAAGGCAAAATCTTCAAATGAAGAGCCTTTTACTCCTATACCCACTACGGAAACCGATGCCTCTCTAAGTATGGGGGAGACGAATCTTAGTACTAATCCTAGTGTTGAGATCCCTATTCCAATCCAAATTGAGCCTTCGGTTTTCTCCGAAGATGAGGTAAGAGATTTTGCTCTCGATGAATTTTTCCACGAAGATTCTAACGAGGCAAATCACAATAGTGAGTCTGATTCTATATCACATGATGATGTCTCTCGCATTGACACTTCGGGGAGAGAATCAACGACTTTTTTTAACCCGCTTTTCAATAACGATGATTTATCTGCTAGTGATGACGAGTCACTAATCGACAAGGACGTTCAAAACACCAATTTTAAAATCTTTTCGAACCCTTTATTCGAATTTGATGATGCGTTCGTTTTTGGTGACGTGAATCCTCTCTTTGATGAGATGTTCGAGGACATCGAGAATGCGGATTCTAAGGATCCTAAACTCGATGAGCCGGATTTGCTAGTCACCCACCCGAAGTCTCATACGGTTGAGACTACTCTTTCTACTCATAACGTTTCCATTCTCTAGGGGTTCATCGATGGACCGCCTCTCGATGAGATTGAGGATTTTAATGAGGCTTTTGCCTTCGATACGGGGGGAATTTTGAAACTCCAATTATTGGCAGTTCTCTTTCTATTTCACCTTCGTTTCAAAGTATCCCTACCCACCCCTCGGATATGATGAGTTTTCATACGTTGTAAGGAGTTTTCTTCCTTACAAGACGTATCCTCCGACTTTACGTGTTTTATTTTCGTCAAAATGTGAGGATACGGTCTTCGATCCCGGTATAAAGGCTTTGCCTTTATTCACGGTTGCATTTGGGCCTTGATTACATGTAAGTCCCACCAAAAATGACCGAACCATGATTATCCCTAAGTGATCACATTTATGGGGATCCGAATTGAGATTTTGACTCGGTTATCAAAAACAAGGTGCCTCGTGGGGGATTCCCATGCTTATCCATGTACATATTATCGCTTTCTAATGTAGTAACGTGAGGGGATTTGTGCCCTTCCAAACTTTGTTCCGTGGTTGTTTGTGATATGTGGTTTTTAGATGATCATGATCTTCGCGACTGGAGCCTATCGTGTTCATTTTATAGGAGCACTCGATCATTTGCTTTGAAGAATTTTTCAATATCCATGATATATCCTTTGATGTTCTAACCTTAGGTTTTTAGCACACTTCATAAACGGCTTTAAATTTAACGGTTACAACCTTTCCATGCTAGATTAAGCATTCGACTACGTCTCTAGTATGGGGGTATTCTATCCTTAGACTTGAAACATTGAGAAGAATGTTTAACTTTAGTATGGGGGGGTGAATAGATACTTCACCTTGCTTACTTTACCACGCAATCCAATATTCATCTTTTTATCGTTTTGTTGCAAATAAGGCTAAAAATGGCCAAATTTTAAAACTTTTATTATTTTTTAAGTGTTTAAGACACGAATGTAGGTTTTCCGATGGTGAGAATAAGAGTAATTTTTGACTCGACCGTGCTTGTTGAGCACTTAGCTTCGATTCCTTAACTTTTTAGGCTAAGTCTCTTAAATGAGGAGGAGAAATGATAGAGTTATTTATAAGTCTCGTAATCTTTCACGATCTTATTTGTAGTAATTATTAGCTTAGTCTCCCCACAATTTTAAATAATAAATTGTTAATAAATATTGATTTAGCGGTTTAGTCACTATTGTTGGTTTCTAATTTGTTTTAGTAGCTTCCATGTAATTAAATTGGGAAAACATTGAGGTATCGCCAGCGTCACGGTTTTGAAGTATTGGCAACCCGAATAATAAAAAGCTTCACCCAATAATAAGATTTCAAGTGCTCACCTAAATTAAGCAAAAAATTGAAGCTCACAAAGCCGAAAAATCTATGCCCAAATTAAAAGTGAATCAAGCCTTAATATTTGAAGCTTTAAAGATCCAAAATTCGCCTTAGCGTGAGGATATACGTCAAGTCATAATAAAACCATCGATGATGGCGGATAATAAAAGACAAGGGCAAGACCAAAGTCATAATAAAAGCTTCATGGCGAAGTTGAATAAAAGATGGAGGTAAACCATGATAATAAAACCACCGATGATGGCGGATATTAAAATTCATGGTAATAAGTCTCATGTTCAAAACCGTTCTAAAATCGTGTTTATCGATCCTTCTTGTTGACTTAATTTTTTGACATCGTTGTCTATTAGGGTAAATTATTAATTCAATAATTTTGGTTACACCGTTAAGACTCTATTTTTAGAGCTAATCTCTATTCACGCATAAGTCATTGATGTATCCTCGTGATCATTAAGACAAAAATAAAATATAAGAGATACCAAGTAGGAATAAGGGAGTTTAGGTGTGTAATTAACACTCATGAGATACGATTGTGTTGCTAACTTATAATAACAATGATCTCGTTACACGCTTAGCATGGAATCGAGTGAAAATCGAGGACAACAAAATTATTTCTAACGAAGCATTTACGTGTTCTTATTCTATTATCCTAAAAGTCACTTAATTGTGATGAAAACAATACATTATGTCTAAAACACGTGTAGTAGTTTATTTAAATTTATGTGTTTAATAAATGTCACATAAAATGAATTTTGGAAGTGATACGATACTTAATTCTAGCATTGCGTGAGGGCACGGCAATGGTTTAGTATGGGGGAGTGATGAGACTGCAATTATACATAGTCTCATCGTCCAAATCGGGCTTAAAACGCTTAAAATATCATCAAAATACTCAAAAATATGCATGTGTTTGTTCATTGTGTATTTTAGGTACGGATATCGAGAAAACGATAAAAGATCACAATAATTAATGCAAAAACGAACATGGGAAACGAAGCCGCACAAAGAACCAGACCCGATTATGGATTTTACAAAAATGCCCTTAAAGTTCGAAGTTTTGTCACCTTTGGTCCATCAAGAATTGAAAATATACACTTTTGGTCCTTCATTTTTGGCAACTTGTCAAGAATGACCCTTGAAGATGTTCACAAGATCGAATCCGAAATTACACTTAACAGAGTAAAACGGGCATTTTCGGATCAACTCAACAATGTTTGAAGTTTTTACAAGTTAAAGTCAAACTTGAAACCCGACAATGAAATGGTCATAATTAACCGGTTCCCAATCCAAAAATAATATTTTACGAACCAAGCCGCATCCGTTTAACGGACCCGGTCAGTCCGTATTAATATTACTATCAAAACAAAATCAATGTGACTATATATCATCATACTACATAAACGTGTAGTAGTGCTACCACAAGCCCATTTGTTTTAAAATTCATATTCGGGCTTTCAACTCCCCAAAGCCAATACTTGCCCATTCCTTGTTTCTATCGATAAAAAAGGGATGCATTTTTACTAAGCGTATATTGCAAAAAGGGGATTATGTTTCTTCTCTCATCTTCAACAGCTACCATTATCAATTAACCTCATCTCAACCCTAATCCCAGATATGTCACCATCTCATATTACCCCACACAAAGAACATCACGTGAAGACCAAATAGAGAAAGGGACTTTTCAAGACTTGTGATGACATACCCACATGATGCTGCCAATAATCAAAGACCAAGAAATCAAAAGATTCGAATATCCAATGGCATCTTTGAAGGGTAGAAGAGGTAAATCGTAGTTTAGGGTTTTGATTTCTAGATTATATTGTACCCTCTATATAAAGGGAATAGGTTTTATATTTTTGTTCTTGTTCCAGATTTTAGACCTTATCTTGTAATTCCTTTTGATAAATAAAAGTTGGTTTTTATGAATCGTAATCTATTTTTATATTATGAAAGTCGGTATATGAAAGGCTAAATTTTGAGTTCCACCCATCTTTCCATGTTATATCTTTGATAGTCAAAGAGTAATCTCTGTTCAAAAAGAAGTTTCTTTTGAAAAGTTGTTTTTGTTTGAAAAGAGTTTGGTTCATAGTGATTGTTCCCAAGTAGTATTAGTGGTGTTTGATGTTCTGATTTATAAAGTTTGAGAATTTGTAAAAGTTTCTGAAGTTTAAGTTTGAGAAAAGAAAGTAAAATTTTCAAGAAAAGAAAAAAAATCATATTGTTGATATTCAGTTGTTTTAGTTTAAGGTTTGTTATTCTCAGAAGGATTGGAAGCTTGTGATCATTGTGCGATCACATAAGCTCAACAATCCGAGGGCATGGATTGTATGCTCTTGAGGTTTACCTTCCTTTGCTCTTTTTCTTATTCGGTCCAAGTAGAAATGTTCATGTGGATTCTGTTTTGTTAAAGTGTATCATTTGTGCTTGTAATTTTTCATTTGTGTGGTATTTGATCACAATCAGTTGAAAAGTTGGTTGTTCAAGGGTTCTACAAAAATCTGTTTTGTAAAAACTCCATGTCTAGAACTTTAAGGTATGTTTGGGAGAACTTGGTGTGGACTATGTATACCACGTTCAGGCCAAGTTGATCTCTGCACAGCTTATAAAGGTTTAGGGTTGTTGATTTTACCAAAAATATTTGAGGTTTGTTAAGAAAATTTTGGTTTTGAAGTTTTGCCAAAAATCTGCCAAATTTCCATTTATTGTAGTTTGTGATCGTGTTGTTAATCTGGATGTGGTTATTGGATTCCCAATGGTGTTTTTGTTGCTATCTTGATGTGTTCTTTTACTCAGGAAGTTTATTTAGGACACTGTTAAACTTGTAGATCTTAAGTTTTCTGTTTTTAGTTGTGTCTCTAGTTAGGGTTTAAGATTAAGAGTTGTTGCATTTTATTATTGAGGTTAGTGATAGTTGTTCTCGACTTTTGTTTCGTTAAGTTTCGTTAAAAATATTAAAAAAATATAGATGTTCATTCATGTTTCTGTGGTATTAGAACAGTAGGTAGTATATCCTACTCATTTGTTGTTAATTGAGTTTGAATTGTTTATTCTGTGCTAGGGAAAGTATTTGCTCACTTGTCATAATTAGATTCAAGTTCTATCCTCATTTGTTAAAAATTTGGATTGACTTGGTGGTTTGATTTTTAGCTTGGTGTGCCTTTGGTATCCAACTAGCAAAATAATCACCATAGTAGTCGTTTTAAGAAGCCATATTACCCACTGTTTGTTAATTAGTTAACATAAGAGTGCGTTTTATCTATTTGCTGTAGACTGTAAGTTTGTGGCGTGTTTTGTGTGCCTATGCCTGCGGATACCACCAACAACCCTATAGCAAAGCGTAAAACAAAGTAAAAGAACCAAAAAGAACACCCAAGTAACCAAGAAATAGGTGTACAACTTTTAATTCTCGAACCCACTGTTTGCATAAGGGGTGAGCGTTTAAATGCTGTTGGACCTCTGTGTGCAATTTTTATTGATTCGGGCTTGTTGAATTCATCAGTTGTTTGTAATCTTGTGATGTGCGTTTGTTATTGACTGTGCAACCAAGAATGAACCAAAAAGGTAAAAAGGGTGTTTGTTCGACTGCTGTATAAGACCACTGTTATTGTTATTCGTATGTTGTCGATGGGTTATTTGTTTGGCTCCTTGGCGTAACATGTGCTTGTTTTGTGCCCGATGTCATGTCATTTTGGGGGTTTGTTGTACTGCTAAAAAAAATCATCACATAAAGTGACATCTATGGGTCTCAAACCCACAACCTTGTGCAGGCAGAACACACAACACAAACTCTTAGTACCATCTACTCTTTGAGTTGTTTCTGATAATTGTTCCTTTCATTTTTTCCTTTATACAGTTTTTCATCCAGCTTATAAACTGTGGTATTAAAAAAAACAAAGAATCTGCCAACAGTGGGAGTAGAACCCACGACCTCAGGGAACAACAAACGCAACAACCCACCCCCTTAACCATCTCTCCTTATTATATTTTTTGTTAACATTCTCTTTTATTTTCTATATATACACTTTTAGTTTTCTTTTTAGTTTTTTTATATATATATAATAGTTATAGCTTATTCGTAGCTTTTCGAGCTTATCAGATAAGCTGATTAGTCCAGATTATTTTCCTAGGATATAGATAGCTTAATATACTTTCTATAATATTTTGAGATTTTTCTTAATTAGTTTAATATCTTTAAACATTTAAATAGTTTTTCATCTTATTTAATTCATAAAAAAAATATTTAAAAGTCAAAAAAATATATTTCTTTTTTTGAAAATTTTATTTTATCATTTAGGACTTAGGAAAATTAAATTTGCTTTTGTAGAGTTTAAGTTTCATAATTTTCTTTATATTATTTCATTTTCTAGGATTATTTTAGTTTTTAATTTGAGAAAAGTCATAAAAAATAGTAAAAGTATTTTAAAATTTTAAAAAAATATTTTTTAGATTTTATATAATATATTTTGGGTTTACAAAATAAAAAGTTTGAATTTTGTCCTTTTTTTAGTTATTTTATTTTTTAGGATTTTTATTTAATTTAAAAATTAATATAAATTAATTAAAAAGTTTTCAAATTTTTTGGTTTTCATATTTTTCTTAGTTATAATTTTTAGGACTTTTTAGTAATTTTTAATTATTTTTTAGGTAAAGTTTTTCGTTTGGTCGCGTTTTTACGTTCGAACGCGTACGCGTTTTGGTCCGTTTTGAGCTTAATCTGTCCCGGTTTTCCTTTCTTTCCTTATTTCCAAGAGCGTAATCACTCGAATAAATAACGTATATTATTTTTGGCTAATCAACATACCTCCTCGAGAACGAACTCAACGACGAGTATTCGCGTTTTTCACAAAACGTGATACTTAATACTTACCCGCTTTTGTCGCTTTGTTTTTCCTAAAATAAAGTGTACAAAAATACCGCATCAGTGTCCTTGTTTTATGAGCTTACTGTTCAAATAAGTACCCAATAAGCTGCCTGACAATAACTTATTGAGCACTTATTGGGGCTTGAAGTTTTCGTTTTTTTCTTTATTTGTGGATTGCAGGTATTAAAGAAAGAAGAGAAAAAAGCGCATTTTCTCCCTTCTCCTTCTTATTTCTCTTTGGTCTACTGTAGACCACTCACTAAGAGTTTCATCCCAAATTTGTTCTTCAAATCACACATCCAGGGAAGGCATCAGCTTCGGATAAATTGACTTGAACAAAAGTCAAGCCAGGTTTAGGCTTGAACCCCCTAGATTTCTATTTTTAACTAATTTGTGAAAACTATGCTGCGAGTTTTGCTATGTATCATTCATAGTGTAATTTTCTATATCAACTTGTGTTTTTTAGATATTGAATGAATGTTCATGCTAGTTTAGGATTATTCTTAGTTTGGTTTGTGGTTTGTTCTCTGAAATTTGGGGTTTATAAAATGTTATCTAGTGTTTAGTTCATGCAGTAATTCTGTCACAGGTTAAGGTTCTATGGTTCAATTCGTTTGCTACAAGTTTACAAGGTTAAACATAGCTAGTTTTCACTTTTAGCTCATTTAAGTTCATCAAATATCAAGTTAAGTGTTTTCCATTTTTCTGAGGTTCTTTAAACAAGTAGGTCACTTATAGGTTTTTAGTTGATAGGTGATGCTATGAATTCTTGCCCACAGCTAGAATTGGTGATAATATAGGATTGAATGCATGTGATGGTAGTTTTGGTGGATTAAAGTGTAGGTAGTCATAACTAGAAACTCACTTTGTGCATATAACCCTAGCAAAACTTGACTACCTGCTGCACACACTAGTTTTAGGGGTTTTGATTTAGGTTTTTGAAGAGGAAATTGGTTAAATAGGCAAGAATTAGGGTGTTATAGGTTTTTATCATCTGGTAATAGGATTAGGCAGGTTTTTGGTGGTTAAAATGTCACATTAGAAGCTCATTGTTGCCCTCTAGACCTGCAGACCCCATTTTATTGTTTATATTGAGTGATTTGCTTGATTTGTGTGCACTTTGTGTGTTAAGATGTGTGTTTTTTCACTTATACTTGACTCCTCACACAGTGTGAGGGTGCCCATTGTATCCAAAAAATCTCATCAACAAAGCTTAAAACAAGCAAAAGTCATCCAGACCTGTTTTCTATTTAGTGTCAGTGGGTACAAAGGTCCCATTGCTAGTTATAGTCTACCCAATGCTAGCACTACTGGACAAATCAGTCCACATGTCACTTTCAGAATCTTTTACTTTTTGTCTTTAGTGACTTAATTTTATCCATTTTCAGTGTTTTCAATTTTCCTAGATTTGTTATTTTATTTTGAGATTTTTCATAAAGTTTGTTTTTATTTTACTGTTCATATGCATTTTTTTAGATTTAATTTAGTTTTCATTGGTTTTATATAAAATCTGTTTTTTGTCTTCTAGTGAAAAAGTTTGTATTTTTCAGTTTTAAGAATTTTCATAGATTTGGAATATTATTTTAAGGTTTTTAGTTAAAAAGTTTCACTGTTCACCTTTTTTTTAGATTTAATCTTAGTTTAAATAGTTTTTAATTAAAACTGTTTTGTCTTTTAGTGAGAAAAATTACTTTTTTCAAAATATTTTATTTTTCTACTGTTTAATAATATAAATTAGGATTTTTGAAAAAGTTAAATTAATTTTAGCATTATTTTATTATTTTTTATCATTATTTTAGTTTAAAAATTGAATTTAGTGATTTAAAAATAGAAAAATAGTTTATAAAATTTAGGAAAAATACTTTTTAGTCTTTAAATAATATAAGTGAGTTATTAGTTCAATAAAATAACATTTTGGGCTTTTTCCTAATTATACTTAATTTTAGGGCTTTAATTAGCATTTAAAATTAAAAATTTAATAAATAAAAGGTTTTAGAAATTATTTATTGAATTTTTATTCTTATTTATATTATTTTAGACTTAGTTTTTGTTTTTAATTAATTTTCAGCTTTAATTTTTAATTTTGTCACGTTTTACGTATTTACGTTCGCGTTTTACGTCATTACGTCATAGTGTAATCGTAGTCGTAGCTCGTCTTTTATTTTTCTCTCTCTAAACCAAAAAAGACACTAATCCAAACTTTGATTTTACATATTGGCACTCATAATCACACACCTCCGCCGAGAACGAACTCACATTTATCGAGCATTCGCGTTTTCCTAAACGTGAAGGTTTAATACTTGCCAATTATACGCGTTTTTCCTAAAACGTGTACGATTTTACTTCATCAATTTTGGCGCCGCTGCCGGGGAGGTGTTTAGAGTGCCATTATTATTATCGTGTTTGTGTGAGTAGTGCGTTTTTGCTTTTCATTTTTTGGAAAGCGTAAATGACATACATACTCATTTTTGTTATTTTTCCTTAATATATTATAGTATCCAAATAAATCGTGTTTAATTTTCCTAAATTAAACACACAACAATATTTATTATATTGTAGATGTATTGGTTTTTGTTTTTCTTGTGATTATTATTAATATACTATATTTACGTAGAACAATAAATATACAAGTACTCCAAAAACGTGAAAACGCAACCTTAATTGGGATTTTATCACTTAATTATTGTATCCGAATCTAAAGCAAAAGTTTAAAAGCAAAATAGCTAAATTCTTTCGTGAGGCTTAATTTCAATTAACACAAACTATAAGGTGGGTATAAGGCGTTTGTATTTCACGACCTAAAGGAAAAAGGCTCTTAAGTGCTTAGCGCCGCCTCGTTTCCTCTGCTTGCTTGTGCGTGTTTTGCGAAAGAGGGCTAATCGAGGGTTTGCCGCCCAAGTATTATCTACGTATACTATATTTGCATGTTTTCAAGATTAAACCCTCTTGAACGTTTTTGTGTTCCACCAACGTTCTAAAGTCATCGAAGGCGTTCACTCCACGTGATCATTTTCATTCTTTGAGGCTCCTTTAATCGAGAAATCGATTCGAGGAGAGATTTGTAGATTCGAGTCTACGTAATACACAAAAAATCCAAAAATATCGAAAAACAATAAAAAACCAAAAAAATTGAAAAATTGAAAATCCGCAAAAGGAATCTTCTTTGCTACCCCCATTCTACACTTAGTGCATGCGCACTCGATCGAAGGATTATTCTTATTCTAGCGACTCTTCGAATCGACGCAATCGTAATCAAAGGAATCGACGACGTAGACGATATTTAGAAACTGACGTTCCTAATATCATTGTTGAAGAGACCGTAGACGAGATGGCCGACAATCGTTCGATGATGGAATTGCTCCAAGCACCCACCGAGGGTTATGGAGACGCGATCGTAATTCCCGATATCGAAGCGGACAATTTTGAGATTAAGAGCGGAATGCTTTCGTTGATACAAGCTATGAAGTTTCAAGGTCGTGAAGCCGATAATTCTCACGACCATATTCGGAATTTTGATCGTCTTTTGGCCACGAGCAAGTTTAAGAACGTCAACAGCGATGTCGTCAAGCTTATGCTTTTTCCGTACTCGCTCGATGGTGCCGCCAAGGATTGGTACAAAAAAGAGCCACCTAATTCGATAATTACGTGGAAGGATCCCGTCTCCAAGTTCGTTAATCATTTTTTCCCACCGTCTAAGACGACGTTTTTCAAAAACGAGATTACGAGATTTGAGCAAAAACCGAATGAATCTGTTAGAGACGCGTGGGATCGTTTTAAAGAATTTCTTAGGGAATGTCCTCACCATGTATTTTCCGAATTGCACCAAATTGATACGTTTTACAACGGTCTTAGTTTTCAAGAACAAGATTCGTTGAATTCCGCCGCCGGTGGCAACTTTTTGTGTAAGACTCCGAAAGATGCATTAATGATTATCGAGAATCGATCCAAGGTTTACCAACTCCGCAACACACCGAGTGTTGCCAATGTACCCAATGTTAGTTGTTCTAATCGCGGCATTGAGAGAGTTGATGCGAAAGTCGACAAGTTGACGAATGTGTTACGTCTTTTCTCAACCAAATGGAAAAGAAAGACGCTCCCGCTACGGTGAACACGGTTGAGAGTTCGTGTACGTTTTGCAGTAGACCTCCTAATTATTACGAGTGTGCGGCTACGGATGGCCAAACGTCGAACGTGAGTGCGTTAAACAACAATTTCTCTAATCAAAATCAAAATAACACCAGTCCATCGCAACAAACGAACAACAACAATAAAGGCAATAATTTTCATAACCGCAACAATTTTCAAGGAAACAATCATTGTAATCAAGGTTATAATCAAGGTTGAAATTTGAATTGGCAAAATCGAGGTTTTAACAACAACAATCAAAACCGGAATTTTAACAATGGGAAAAAATCGATTTTTTCAAACAACGCTAATCAAGGAAACAATTTTCAAGGGAATCAAAACCAAGCTTTCAATAAAAAGTATAATGGCTCAAATGATTTTCAAAATTACGTTAAATCAAATGACGCTAATATGAAGAGATTAGAAACGCAAATTGGTGATATGAAAAACGAATTTTCAAACACGTTGAGAGGATAAAACAACAAAATTGAGCAAGGACAATTGACATAAAAAAGATGTTTTCGGTTATTATGAACAAAGCCTCGGGTGCTTCATCGAGTTCGTTACCTAGTGACACCATTGCAAATCCGAAGGAACAATGTAAAGCCGTCTCGTCTCGTGGAAAAAGTCATGTGACTACCCCTACCCTTGATGGATTTCATGTTGTTCCTTCTTCTCAACCCTCGACTTCTAAGACGTCTTATTGTTCTAAAGTCGATGGGGTGAACGTGGCGACCAAGGAAAAGAGTGCACACCCTCGTGTACCTCAAATTCCATCCACTGTTCAAAAAGAGAGTTTTATCTACCTTACAAAAGTAACCCTTGAAGAAACTTGTGCATCGATCCTCCTTAAAAAACCCAAAAGGCATATGCCGAGAAAGGAAGAGGATCCGAGCCAATTTCTACTACCTTGTGATTTTTCCGAGATTGAGGGATGTTTAGCCCTTGCCGATTTAGGTGCTATCATCAATCTTATGCCTCATTCTCTTTGGAAATTGATGAGATTGCCTTCACTTACCCTCACGAACATGAAAATCGAGCTTGCAAATTATACGCCTTTAATACCAATTAGAATAGCCGAGGATGTCTATGTAAAAGTTGGAAAGTTTTTTTTTTCCCGCGGATTTCGTCATTTCCGATTACGAGTGTGACCCTAAATGTCCCATTATTTTAGGCCGACCATTTTTATCGACGTCTTGAACCGTAATCGACGTCCACGAGGGGAGACTTACTATGAGATATGGGGAGGATAAAATGGACTTTTTCACGAGTAAATCCTAAGTGTCTAATGATCATGAAAAAACCAAGGTTTCAAAACCTAGTGTTTTAAATTCTAATGATTTCAAAATGTTAACTTTAGCGGAAAATATGAGGCTTAATTCATTTTTTGAAAGAATTAAGAAGAACGGTTTTAAAGATGATGATTTTAACGATAAAGAATATGTGTACCTAATTAAAAAGGGTATGCGTAAATTTATGGATGAAAAATCACTTTAGGATATATTTAGTGAAACAAGTGAACGACCAATTCCGAAGGGCGACGTTAGTGCCATCACGACAATGACCAAAATGGACTCGTCTTCACCACCTTCGAAGGACCACGTCTTTGAGGCTCCAACTTCTAACTCCATCAAAGTGTCTACTTTTCCTAGCTAACACCCGTTGAGGCGAAAGGTTTTATCGACATCGATCCTCTCGTCATAGAAAAGTCAGCTAAGCATAGTCATTCGACTTGTAAGACCATGGTTGTGAGTGCTCACATTGACTCTTTCTTTGATGATGATGATGGCGATTTTGCCGAGATAGATCATGTACTTCGAAATCCACATGCCATTTTTGAGGATTCTCCCAAAAGACCTCTTCACATGTGAAGTACGATGATTACGAGTTTGATCCCGAGATTGAGGAAATCATTGAACGAGAGCTATCTCTTATGCCTTCACTCCCACCTACAAGTGAGGTCGATCTTTCCAAATCGGGGATGAACTTAATGAGTTGGAACGTCTTATTTTTGATGAGAATTACGTTTACCACATTCGTGAGAACTTAACTTATCAACAATCCCCACAAATGAATGATGGTTTCGTGCATGATCGTGATCTTTTCGAGAGATTTTCTAAGATACTCAAGGAGGGGGAATGACAAACCTTGGTTTCACAAGCCTATCTTTGATGAAGAAATCGATGAGATCGACGTTCATGAGGATGACGAGTATGTAGACCCCGAGGGGGTGGTGTTCTTTGTTGATCGTCGTTTCGAGAATTTATACAATCCACCACCCCTTCACCGCGACTTAAATGTGAGGATTTTTAGTGGGCCAAACATCGACTTAGATACGCCAAATATTTTCGACATCATCAAATCGGGTTTTCATAAAGAGTTTTTAAACGATGAAAAAGGAAAGGATTTTAAAATTGATTTAAATGAATTTTCTACAAGTTTAACTCCGTCATCACCGCGTTTATTGAGTGCTACCACCTCGTCTACTCCTTTTGACGACGGTTAGTGTGGATCTAGTGTGGGGGAAACCCCTTATGTTCCCTCCCATTTCTCCACCGAGGACGAGATTTATTATCCCGGGATTGCTTGTATAGAGAAATCTCGGTCTTCCACCGATGCAATAAATGGAAAATATATTCGTTTTCTTGGTGCGAGTATACCTCGAGTAGCTCATAAGTTTGACTTACCCATTTCTCCACCTTTCTACTTCTCATCTCTTTTCTTCTACCCCATTGGGGTTCTAGTTGGAGTGGTGTTGTTTCCTCTTTCATCCGAAAACGAGGACGCTATCTTTGACCCCGTTATACGTATATCAGGTTTTTAAAGTACTCCATGTACTTTTGGGCATTGTTTATCATGTAAGCCCTACCAAAAATGACCAAACCATGATTATCCCTAAATGATCACATTTATGGGATTCGAGTCGAGCTTTTGACTCGATTATCAAAAACAAGGTGCCTCGTGGGGGATTCTCAAGCTTATCCTTGTAAATATTATTGCTTTCTAATAGTGTAACGAGGGGACTTGTGCTCTTCCAACCTTTGTTTCGTGGTTGTTTGTGATTGTTTGTGATTGTGATTCATTAGGTTCATCATCATCATTGAAGTTGCTCGGTAATGAGTAAGGTCGTACGATTTGAAAAGTTACTTAGCTTCTAGCCCAAGATCGTTTAAAAGTTGCTCGGTAATGATAAGAGTTCATAGCCAAGGCATAACTTATGAAGCGGGGGCGCGAAGATTGGCGAGTCCGAAAAGGCCCTAACAAGGCATGAGGATTCCATTTTATTGCTGAAGATCCAAAGTGATGTGAAAAGCATTATTCCTAAAGTCAATATGAAGGATCAAGACTCACGACGAAAAGCAATCAACTCCCATAAAGATCATGGAGAAATCTATCCGAAAAGACCCTAACAAGGTATGAGGATAAATAGATCCAAGTCCGAAAAGGAGGCGGATCGTTGTATCTCAAACTCCCAATTAGAGATTGAAGAAATAATCATGAAGTCGTGGTCAACAAAGTTGGAGTACCCCTCAAAAGTCTCCAAGTGAAGAAACTCTATTATGATGAGAAGACCATTATCTCAAGAACGTCTCTCGAAGATATGAAGTATGAAGTACATGCCAAATATCGGCCCGAGAAAGGTCTCAAATCGTGAACCATGTTATGCCAAGATATGAATTTTTTGATATCCCGAGAAGCAGTTTTAAGAGATTTTGTCCTTTAGCTAACTATTGATCAAATCGTCCTACTTTGCTTTCAGCCTTAATAAACTATCGAAATAAGTCCAAAAATGCATCTTCATGATCATTCTAAGACAAAAATAAAATATAAGAGATACAACTAGGAATAAGGGAGTTTAAGCATTTAATTAAGCCATGTGTGTAAGTGTTTGATTTACTAACTTATAATAACAATGATCTCGTTTTTAAGCTTAGTTTGGGGAACGTGAAACTTGAGGGTGATAAATCTTCACAACACCAAAGCCCTAATGTAAGTCCTTGATTTCTTTACAAGTTATTTCCATCCTTTTGTTCATTTCAAAGTTTTAATTTCTCTTAGCATTTTAATTTTTGTTTAGTAGTATGTAATAAGGCCAAGGTTGATTAATTATGAGAAAAATGTAAAATTGCTTTATCACTAAGCATTGCATGAGGGCATGGCAATGGTTGTGTAGGGGATTTGATAGGTGTGTAAACACCCATCCTTTTACCACTTAATTCTGGCTAAAACAAGACCAAAACACGTATTTAATATCATTTGTTTGGAATTATGCGTGGTTTGTGTGTTTGTTATGTTTTCAGAGCCAACCAGATAAATATTGGAGAAAACATGGGATTGCACGGGTTTTATCAAAGAAAAAGACTGAAGACGAAGTCTATTGTCCGAGAGATGCAAAAGATTTGAAGTCAATGGGCCTATTTGAAGATTTATCGAAGAAAAGGACCAAAGATGGAAGATTTACACATGTCGAAGAAACTCAAGTCTATTTAACGAAAAAATTAAAAGACGAGTTGAATTTAATCGACGGCAAATCCCGAATCAGAATCGAAAAACGTCAACTTTTCTGAATAGACGAGAAGACAAAAAGAAGGGAAGAAAGCCCACTCACCAACAAAGGGAGAAGCCTATAAATACTCCTCCCATTCAAGACTCCAGCATCTTCTTTTTCAGTTATTCTTCTTCCTAGTTTTTAGAAATCATCTCCCTTAAGGAGTGGTTTTCATCTTGTTCAATTTCTTCAAAATCTTGTAAGTTTGATCTTTCCATTTCGTTTGTTGAACCTTAAATCATTAATACAATTCCTCTTTTAATCTTTTGATTCATCTTGTTCTTCATCATCTTTTTCTTTCAAGTTCTTAAGTTTTATTTGGTTTAAGTTTGATTTTGAAAAGTTGTTGAATTGGTGTTTTTATGATTGGGATTTGATCCTTGTAGTTGGTAGATGAATTGTGGTTAATTTGGTTAAACCTTTTTGCTTATTTAGTCCGATTTGGATAAATTCGTATCTCCCTGTTCTTCGTCTCCCAGCTTCTGATCTTGCCCAGATTCCGAATAGGGAATCTGGGATTGTGTCCATTCGGAATGTTTCATTTATTCAGAATAGAGGTAATTTTTCTTGGCTATTCGGAATATTTCAATTATTCCGAGTAGTGGTAGATTTTCTTTGTTATTCGGAATATCTCCATTATTCCGAATAGGCTTTTCAAATTTATTCCGGATAGGGGATTTTTCCGCATAAGGGTTTTTCTTCAAATATTCCGCATAAGAGTTATTTTCCGAATTGAAATCATTATTCCGCATAAGGACTTTCCGAATAGCCCTATTTTTCCGAATAGGGGTACTTTCCGCATAAGGCAATTTTCCGCATAGACATACTCTCCGAATAGGAATTTTCCGCATAGGGACTTTCCGCATAGAGCTCATATTCCGAGTAAGGCCATTATTTCGAGAAAGAGCAGATTTCCAGTTTCATAAAGGTACTTTCTTACTGGTTCATTTGAATTCTGGATTTATTTTTAGTTCTAGTTCCTAGCTTAATTTTATCATTACTTGTTTTTATCAATTTAAGTAGATTTAGACCAAAGCTCCCCCTTTTAGTCACCAATTACAACTATTCCACTTTTGACCGTGATCGATTCGAGAAGATACCGAGAACGAAACAACGATATATATATCAATTGGGTACGAGCAACGCAAAGAGAGATCTTGCAAGCAAAAACCCTTTTTATTAACCAACCAAAAGTCAGTTATTAGTAATGTAGAACTAGTACTAGGCGTGGAAGTAGGAGGGATACATGGGGATGGATGAGGTGTAGATGGAGTAACTGGGGAAGGGATAGATGGTCCTACTAGAGTTGCTCCACCCCGTGTAGTAATATCACTCACATTAGCTCTAGGGTTTGTTTAGGTTGTAGAAGGAAGAGCACCTTGGGGACGAAGGGTTTGAAACATTTGAACGAATTTCCTATCCGTGGACTCTTGCATTTCCTTCATGGTTTTCTCATGATCGGTTAATTTTTGTAGAATTAAGTCGATGTGCGGATGAGGTAAATTGAACCCTTGTTGTTGAAAACCTTGGTTTGGATATTGGTTAAATGGTTGAAAACCTTAAGGATTGAAACCTTGGTTTTGAAAGCCTTGATTTTGCATTTGATAATTGCCTTGGTTTGCATTGTAGCCCCTCACATTAGCATTTTGTTGAACATTTGCTCTTGGTGGCCCTTGGTTGTTATGGGTGGGTGGGTGTGGTCTTTGTTGAAATCCGGGTGGAGCCAAGTAATTCGTCGAATTGTAAGACAAGTGATTAACATCGACATTAGGCTTGAAATGAACTCTCTCCGTGTTGTTGTAAGCATACACTTCCCCGTGAGATTGATCGTAAGCTTTATCACAATTAGCATAAGAGTGTGGTCCACCACAAGTTTCACAAGTAATATTAAGAGCATGGGTATGTTGATTAGGAGGGTTATCTCTTAAAACAAGTTGTTTTACAGCTGAAGTAAGTTCCTTAAGATGATTGGTCAACTCACTCTTACTGGCACTAGCCATAGTAGCCCTAACACTCTTGGTTTGGACTTTGGCCTTGTTCTCAATAATTGCGCAAGCCTCATTCATTGATTTAACAAGAATATTACCCCCCCCCCCCCCCCCCCGAGGCACAATTTAGTGAATCTTGGCCATTCAAACTTAATCCATTATAAAAAGTATTAATTTTATGCACCTTTGTAAAACCGTGTTGTGGAAACTTTCTTAAAAGCTCCTTAAAATGATCCCAAGATTCACTAAACGTCTCACCATACTTTTGTTCAAAGTTAATGATGTCATTCTGAAAAGCGGTAGTACGTGAGGGTGGGAAAAATTAATTGATAAATTTGGTCTCAAGTTCCGCCCATGTTGTAATACTTTGGGGTGGTTCCTTATCAAGCCAAGTCCGGACTTGTCCCTTGAGGGAGAAAGGAAAGAGGAGAAAACGAATTTCCTATTGTGAAACCCCATTGTATTTCACGGTATTGGTTAAGTGAACAAACCTTTTTATGTGATCATGTGGATCATCATGAGTGCGGCCTAAGAAAGGTGTTGCGGAAACCATTTGTATAAAACCGGTGTTGAGCTCGAAGTTATTTGCATCAATAGCCGGAACCACAATCGCATCTTCATTGCCTTCAACATGTGATTGCAAGAGCTCGATTATAGGACAGTTATCCATTATGTTAACAACAGGAGGAGGCTCGATGATAACGGCTTGTATGGACTTCCTTTTGCGTGAACGAGTACGCATACACCTACAAAAGAAAAGAATAACAAAGAAATAGAAGAAAAATAATGGTTAATGTGAAAAGAAAATATTTTTGGTGCAAAACTTTTTGAAAAATAAATGCTATTTAAGATTTTTTAAATGTTTTTGGATTTTTGAAAATTTTAATTTTTATGGATTTTTGAAAAATTTTGAAAATTTTGCAAGAAAAAAAACGTTCAAAAGTGAACGGATCCCAAAATCCAACGCGTCTCTCACAAAAAACCGTTAATCTTCACGAAAAGAGCCGGCAGCGGCGCCATGTAATACAAGAAGAATTATTCTTTGAAATCGGTCTAATCAAATTGACCACGGTTAAATGTGCGACTCAGTTGTTCTTGGTAGAAAGAAAGAAAGGTGATTATCTATTTTAAACTAAAGATGAAAATGTCGTTGAGTAACTAAAATAAAAATGAAAGCTTTTAAAGATAAAACTAAAAATAAATACTTTAAAAGAAATTAAGTAAATTAGATTAAAAACGATTATAAAATTAAAACTTTATAAAAGGGATAATCTTGAAAATTAAACTAAGTGAAAATGTTTAAAAATAAAGCTAAGAAAATTGGCGAGAAAAAATAAGATTCTGAAAATAAAACAGGAAATCAAAATTTGAACATAAGTTGGAAAAACTCAAAACTATGTCTAATCCAGAATGTGTGCTTTGCTTATAATTCGGAATCCAAGATCCTGTCACTATCCGGAATCCAAGTCCAAGAGCTTATCCAGAATCACTAATATATATGTTATCCGGAATCCAACTTTACTTCTTATCCGGAATCCAACTTTTGCTTACTATCCGGAATCAATTCTTTTCTAGCAATCCGGAATAAGTGAAGATGCTACTATCCGGAATCTGAAGTTCAACCCTATTCGGAATACACATTTGTATGCTAATACGGAATATGGTGTTCAAGGAGTAATTCGGATTAACTTTCCACCACTAATCCGGAACACGGTTTAACTCTTAATCCGGAATACCTTGATTAGTTGCCTTATTCGGAATAATAGGGTTTATAGAAAGTCGGATAAGAGCTAAATTTAAGCTAAATGAAAATAAGCTAAAAACAAATAAGCACTTACCAAAAACTTAACCAAAATGATTTTAAGAAAAAGCTAATAAGCCACTATTTAAAAACTTTAAAAACACTAAATAATCTAAATATTTAAAATCAACTTTTTATAAAAATAAACTATTAAAAACACTTAATTAAAAATAAGAAAAGACACACAATAAGCACTAAACAAAATAAGCTAAAGATCAAACACATCAAAATCAATAAGCACAATCAAACAAACACATCAATCAAAACAAGAACATGATTAAGCAAACTACATGATTATGAAAATCAAACAAGATTAAAAATAAGAAAGGTAGAATGAGAATGATTAATTAAAAGCTTGAAATTAATATGAAGATTAAAGATTCAATTACAAGATTAATATGAAAAGCTTAAGAACATGAAAGTAAATCTAGAGAGAGAAAGTAATTACGTACTCATAAAGCATAAAATAAATCTATCTAAAACTAGCTAACTAACTAAAACCTCCTAATGACATATTTGGAGGGTATTTATAGGAGGAGTGGAAGTGTTGATGCTTCTCTCTTTCTTTCTTTGTCTTTTCGTCTTTTAATTTCTTCTTCTTTCTCGACGTTGTCTCGGGATTTGTCAAATGATAAAATGACCTTGTCTTATAATTTTCTTCTTTTGTTAGACTTGGTTCTTCGACTTCGTTAAACTTCCGTCTTTAGACTTTTTCTTCGATAAATCTTCATAATAGGCCTTTGACTTCCGTTCTTTTTGCACTCTTGATCTTTTGACTTCGTCTTTTGTCTTTTTCTTCGATAAAAGCCCGTGAAAGCCCGTGTTTTCTTTCCTTTTCATATTTTGATCCTAAAACACAATATAAACACAAACCACGCATAATTCCGACTTTTACGACATTAAATACACGTTTTGGTCTTGTTTTTATTATAATTGAGTGGCAAAAGGATAAGTGTTTTCACACTTATTACCGGGTTACACCTACTGTACATCATCAAGTCCCCAATTCCCCTTTTTAACTATACATAAACCCTAAAAATCCCAGATAATTAATTAGTTTGAATTAGACTAATTCATTTGGTGGTATTAGTCGTTTATCATCACATCACTAAACCCACATAACCCGAAATCGACACGTGGTCTTGGTCCCCTCCTTCCCATCTCATATGGTCACTACCTTCCAAGAATGATTGACCAATCCAAAGGATGTTATGGGTTCACTCAAATCCAACGGATAAAAAGCTTCAGGTATTCTGCATCAATCACATGTTCCTCAAGAATCCAATTCAAAATTAGCATATTCTGATTTTGATCCGAATTTTACAAGGGCATCAATGGAAAATCACCACTTAGGGTTTGCTTTATTTTTCTTTTCTTTTTATTCTAGAAGCTTTTGTAATCCCTATTATATAATGTAACACCCCAAATATTCATACTTTAGTTCAGCGGAAGAGTCGTTGGTGTTACGGGATAGCACATTACTCAAATCGTAGACAACGCATAAAAATCGCGTCGTTTAATAATAAAGCATTTTCCATTCATGAATATCATATTTACATAGATCCCAAGTCATAGTATTTCATACAATTTTACAAAGCATTTGAATGGAAATTTGTTACTTAAGTGCGGTCCATGAATTCTTGTCGTCTTCCCGAGAATTACCTTCAAGTACCTGAGATAAAACATGCTAAAAAAAAGGTCAGCGAAAACGCCGAGTGAATTCATAGAGTTTAATGAAATCCATTAATATATTATCGGTATAAAATTATTACCGAAAATCATTTTGTACAATTCTTTGTCATATGCCATAAAATAAGCCAAAAACATTTTATACAAATCTTTGTTGTAAATCATACTATAGGCTTTTGCCTTCAAAACCATTATACGAACCAATGTCGTAAAAACATCATACAATACGTTTTATAATGTTGTATAGAGTTAAATAAAAACCGTTATATGAACATGATTATGTAAAACCAAAACACGAACATAATATCAATAATAAGACCCCGTATTGCTAGTCAGGCAATATATTGTAATTCAATGCGTATAGCAGTATTTTTGTTATTTGGATTATTATAAGCCGCATGACATTAATACCTTACTACAACAAACAAAGGGTAGCTAACCCGAAACTCATTTGCCCATCTAAAATAGCGTTTCGTCACAATAATCACGCTATGGAAATCTTCTCATACAGAAATTCGCTTACCAATCAATGTGGAACGACGCGGATCAACCGTCAAGGCGCGAACTGGGGTGATCGTCCCCAAATAGTACTATTATATGCATAAGCGTCTGCCAAATCCCGGTAGTTCACAATTCATGCTAATGGGACTTTTAGTGACATAACCTAACTTTAATAATCCATTTCATTTCATTTATCGGGTCATATAATCATTCATCGGGTCATATAATCATTCATCGGGTCATACAATCATTCGGGTACAAATCAATAAGCAAAAAATTGGGACAACTGGTGTCCTATTTTATTAAAACTAACATGTTATCTCCCTCGCGGGTTCATAAAACATTTCATAAAAACATTTAAAAGATTGCGAGGCTATGAACTCACGTTGATTGGGAAAGGCGGTTATCGGCGATTTGGATGTACGGTACGTGCTTCAATCACGGAAACCTAGACAATAATACTCGTCTTAGACTCTTGTCCAATGACTTTATAAAAATAATGGCTATGTATATATATTATGATTTTATAAATATGAGGATGATCAAGTGGGATTGTACATCTTTACTTACTCATTATAGTGTCATGCGTTGGTAAATTTTCATACTAGTTTTACTAGTTTAACTTCTTTACTTGTCAAGGCCCAATAAGCCCATTATAGGCCCATTACCTTATATTAGTCCATCTTATACTTTAAACATCAGTCCTATTCTTACATGTTGGGCCCAAGTGGGTTAAGCCCAATAGGCAAGTTTATTAGTGTTTAGCCAAATTAGTTAGATTAATAGTCCAATAAGGCTAATTTGACCCGTTAATATCCGTATGTTATAAAGCTCTGGTTTTATCGGTTTTTACTTGTAATATATACTTATATATCATTATATGAGTTATAAAAAGTTTACATTAGACGGTTCCGACCATCTAAGTTTTAATTGACGAAAACGTTAATTTTACGGTTTTAGCCGAAAAGACGTAAAAATCATGTTTATAGTTTTATAACTTATAAAAGTTACCAAATTGCCATTTTTATAAAATGTCTCATTTATTTATTGTTGTACATACTTATATAAATATTATATATAAGTTAGTGGGCTTTAAGTTTACATTTTATATATTATTTACTTTGAGTGCTATTACAATAATATATACTTTAATTTTCACAAATCTAATTTTTTACTTTCACTTTCACCATTCTTACCATATCTTGAGTTCTACAAGGAGATAGAAGCTCATTTTTGGATGACATAAACTTCATATTATGTGCTACAATTAACTTAGTTTTAGCTACTGCTCAATCTAATTCTAAGTGTCTTTAACAGTACTCACAAAACAGACTATTCAGATTGATACTTCAATTTTGTTTTGATCATATCTCACTCATTATAATAATTCCATTGCATGGCCAACTCTCACATGTGTAAAAGTCCTAATAATTACTGTATATTGATTCAACTATACCATTTTATCAGTTTAACATAAAGTTATTTACTGTTTTTATACAGCCAACTATTTTAAGCATGATTTAACCATTTTTACATATAGTTTTCAATCTTTTTATCCAAGTTTATCAACACATGACCCCCACACAAAATTTTTATCATCATATATCATCATATACATATAAATTATGTAAGAAAATAAATGACTACATATTCAAAATAACAAGAGGATAGGAAGAACAATCTCTATACCACCAAAGTGATAAAAAGATGGGGTTGATGATGAACAAGACTTGGTTTTGGGTAACCAATCTTATGAGATATCAACACCACTTCTAGGATCACCAAATATTTGTAAACTTCTCCAAAAAATCATCCCTTGATCTCCATGGAAACTCCTTGCTAGTTGTTAAAATCACCTCCAATCAACAAGTCTTCAAAAGGACATCATCATATGTGTGTTTAACACCAAATATTATGGTTGAATTTAGATCAATGGTGGTGGTGTATGGTGGTGAAGTGGACGGCTAGATGAGAGAGGAAGAGAGAAATGTGTGAGTTTTGCATGGTGGAAATGAGTTAGCTAGATTAGTGTTAGTGGTTTTAAGTTGTTGGTAGTTTTGGTTAGCAAACTAGGACAAGTGTCCTAGTTGTTAACTAAAATTTGACACATCCTTGATGTGGTGTAAAGCCTTGGGCGTTCCATGTGTGGGGGTGGGGAAAGTTTATCTTGTCTCATCCCCATTTAATTACGGGTACTCCTCGATTCTAGTTTCCTCGATTTGCGTGCCATCGGGTCGTTTTACGAATAACGTTTTTATAAATTATGAATCAACGGCACAAAACGAATCTAATAAAAATTGTCTCATAAAAAAACGGAGTTCAAAAACGTAAATACGTAAACCTAGGGTTTTCGGTTTAATCGTAAAGGACGTTAAATTATGCACGTAAGTCCTAATCTCTTCTCGTAAATTTGTGAGTTTATGAACCAACTCAAATTTAAAACCCAAATAATATTCACGGATAAATTTATTTCCTAAAATATCGGACTGTCACCAAAAATGGTGTATGTAAACGTAAGCACGTAACGTAGAGTTCTCCGGTTTAGACGTAGTCGATGCTACTTCAAGACGTAAACCCAAATTTCTTCCCAAAAATGAGTGAGTTCATAATATAACATTAAAATAATGTTTTTATATAATACTTGACAATAAAATATCAACCATAAATTGACGGATTGTCACAATATATTTACCCCTAAATAGGATCTTTGTCCTCAAAGATCGATTTATCTTACTACTCGCTTCTTATAGAGTTTAAGCCATGTGGGTATTTCCTCCACATTCGGTCTTTCTTCACAAGTGTAATTCTTTACAATACGCGAGTTTCATCAAACATAACTACGGGAATACGATTAGGCTTAAGTTGACTTACTTTCTCTATCCATGATGTTCACGGGTTTTTGATTAATGCAACTTTTCGCCGATCCAAACTTCATTAAGGAATAGTCAGATTTTCACTTGATAAACATTTCATCTTGTTAGATATATGAAACATAATTCACGTAGCCCTTGAAGTCATAGGGTAGATCCAGCTTATATGCCTTCCAACCCAACTTTTACATTACCTCAATGGTCCCATTCAACGGGGACTTATTTCCCATGATCTTTCAGATCATCAATTCATTTTTCCGATGGTGAAATTTTTTGGCATAACTTTGCTACCCATCCCGCACTTCAAGATCTACATTTCATATTCACATAACCTCTTGCCCACTACTAGAAATCAATAATCAGATCCTAATTTCAACAATTATTTCAAGTTTCACGGGTCGGGTATTCTGTAAGGTTAGGTTTGTCATCATAGGCAACCTTAAACCTAAAAGACATGTCCAACTCAGAATGGGTGTATGTCGGGTGTCTTCATCCCAACTCCTGCTTACAGATGCTCTAATATTTAGATCCTCACAAGATTCGATCTCGATCCTAATACGATAATTATCAATGATAATCTTTCCAAAGGAAAACGATTATACGGTTCATTACCAAAGGTCAATCATTCAAGCATAAAACAACACTTCTAGTGTTTTGTATCCTTACTTTAACTCGTCCCTTCGATTGGGGTGGTAAACAGTACTCTCATCAAGGTTCGTTCCCAATGACTTCTGAGCAAATCTCTAGAAATTCGATGCGAAGCGAGGATCTTGATAGAGATGATCGATACATGCACACTATGTTTACACAACTCCTTTAAATACAAAGAGTCAATTTCTTCATTGAGAATCTATCATTAACGGGAATGATATTAGTAGATTTGGTCAGTACGTCGACGATGACCCAAATCGAATCAAATTCAGATGATGACCTTTGCAATAGGTAGACGTTTACTAATGTATGAGGCGATGTCTGCCTTCATACATTGCCATCAGTACAACTTATTCAGATAAAGATGCATTAAATCAGAAATGACATGAATAGAATACGTAAACTTATATGATTCCAACATGACTAAATCTCAAAATCCTCCATATTCAGGCAACCACAAGCGGCCTTTTATACATTTAACGCCATTGGCTTCTCAATTCTAATGTTTCACATTAGCCGCGAACCCCTATTATTATCTATATTATCTTTCTTATTAGCATCAGTTATTTCTAAATTGCTCTGGCAAATTTATTTTACACAGTCATTATTAAGGAACACATCCTAATTGATTGTTTATCTTTTCTACATAATGTGTCAGTAATTACATTCACCTTCCCTGATGAAATAAATATCATAACCACAATTCACTTATAATTTTTTTTCTTCATATTTTCTAAGCTTTAATTTCGTCTCAACTATTATTTTTATCAGTTTTGCTCAATCCGACGTTTAAAGCGTCGATAAATATTACAAGTAATCAAATAATAAACATATAATTTTTATGAAACGTCAATGTCAAAATTTTTAAATTCCTTAGTTCGTCCAATTATAAAAAAGGGTTCAAAATAAATTTGAATTTAATTAACACGATTTTTGTTGATTTATCGAAAATAATTATTAAGATTCGTAAATGTTCGAAAAATCTTTGGTTATACTTTGGTCAAAATTTTTCTTAGTTGAAAAGCAAAAATTGTTGTTCCAAATTCCAAATTATGGTTTATATGGTTTCCTCAATCCCGCTTAGGTTGTCTTAAGGTATGCACAAACATTTACCCCTAAAGGAGTTTAGTTATATTTTCTGGGTATAAGGGAATGATTTCTTAAAATCATTTGATAAATTGTTTGTCAAAACATATTTGCACTTTATTTTTGGTAAAACCCAAAGCCTTAATGGCTCTAATTTTTGAAGAGTCAATATATTCCATTATCTATTAATCACACGGTCAAATAATGTAAAGGATTAAGCCTTAAATCACATGTTAAATACTCAAGGTACAAGTTTTCATTGCTCGGCTAATTCAGGGCAGTCTATAAATGATTATTAACTCCTTCTTATTCTTATAAACAAAAAAATGGTCCTTAGTAATCACGAGCATGAATTTATCAAATTACAGCCTACACACGTGATTCACCAAATTTATGGATGCTACATGTGCATTGGTCAATCTAAACAACATAACATGAAACTCATAATGTTCATTACAAGTTCTGGATGTAGTGATTGGAATAGATAATCTTCTTCGCGGACGCGAAGTTGATAATAACCATGCCGTGGATCAAATCGTGAATATACGCTAGAACCTTGTAAATGATCGAACAAATCTATCATCTTGGGTAGTGGATATAGATTTTGATCATCAATTTACCTAGTTCACGGTAATTCAACAATATAAGGAATGATAACACCATAGCTCTCCATGATGACGAGCTTGATAAAATAAAAGCCTTCTCCGACAACTCTCTCAGTTGTACGATAATTCTTTCGATTCAGATGGTTCTGATGTACAGTGCACATGCCACAGGTGCAGCACCGGGAATATAATCAATACCAAATTCAACTTGCCTTATTGGTGGAAGTCTAGGTAATTCATCAGCAAATACCTCAGAAAGTCTCAGATAACAGAAACATCTTTTATTAAATTCACTTTAGGTTCTTTCTAGATTACAAGATCTATGACTAGTTCACAACCATTCATGGTATAAATTCAAGCCTAATTGCAGGATACAATCACCTATCAGGAATTATTTAGATCACTTTTTATAATCAACATCTTATCTTTTAGGGAAATTCTATTCGAGTTCCCATCGATTAAGACAATGACATTATGTCATAATAAATCAATCCATTCTACTGGCACTATCAACTTTCCAGTTTCGTTACCGTTGATAAGATGTGAACTTCTCAAAAGACTAATAATAACTCATAATCCTTCACAAATTCAAGGATATCAGGAGACATAACTAACCTTAAAAGAGTAAGGTTAACGCATAATCTACACGAGAGAATTTCAAATCAGATACAGACGAAAACTTTAACGAATATCAATATATCCCATGTTTTCATAAATTCAGTACGCATTCGAAAGCTCCTCGGATCGTTACCCAGGTCATTCAAATGAAATCTAATCAAAAGAAATAATAGGAACGTCGACACACCCAGTCGGGTATCAACACTCGATAATCAGATACTTTTCCAAAGAATCACACCACGAGAGAATTGGACAAGAAAGAGTTGTCAATTGTCAAATAAGACAATATCCACATATGATTAAATTCAACTTAGAAGAACAAATGGTACGGGCACATATGTAGGTATCCCTAACAATATTTCCCTATTTTTGCACTTCTTGCAGATCTCATAAAATTTTAATCTTTCATAACTTCAAGGAAAAATGTAGTGTTTATTAACACTTTTATGGTGACTACTAGTTAGCCTTGCATAGTCCCTTCCAAATTGTATGTAGGCGCGCATCTATATATAATTTTAGGATTAACGATGCAATACTCAGTTCGTCAAAACTTTGTCATCATGTTTTAAATAAAAATATTTTCATGCTTAATTCTTGAATAAGAATCAAAAATAAATTTACAAAGATGTTCTTTGTTATGGAAACAATTAAGTTTTCCAAGGTGTTTCATAAGCAACTTCATTTCCATAACGATTACTTATAAATCTCACTTTGAATAATCCTTATGGTGCTGAAAATTCAATTTTCTCAAAGGATACTATTTTAACTTTATAAAAACAATGAGTGATCTGCAAAAGAGTGATGAAAAGTTATTCACCAAGAAATAACTACAATATATCAAGAAATGAGCTTAGCCAATTAATCATGAGGTTCATGACCTCGATGGCACTCAAAAGAGAATAATCCACAACGTAACTCAATTCGAGATGAGTACTTTTTCAATGGTTGCATCACTAATGCGAACATTAGGATGAAGCAATAAAAGATAGATAACATCGATACATGTAAAATTTAGCAATCAAAGGTAGTCTTTTCATTAATCACAAACAAGTAAAAATTGTACCGTAACACATTACGTGTCACTATGTCATACAATTCCAAGAACTCATCCTACCCACTAATGTCTCAGTTAAGTTAGGGATTTTTAAAAGATACCACAATGAATACTAATCTACAAGAGTCATTAGGTGTTCCACATGTCCCAGAAGATCCATCGGTCCCAATTCAAAAGAAGATTTCTTTAATTTATTTCTTGGACACTGGGCATCCTCGTCATTGGACAATGGCCTAGGAACAACCCTTAACACGAACCAACAATCATTTAAAACCGTATAATTCAATCACAGAACTTAACAACTTCCTCTTAACAATCTTATATTCCATACAAGTTAAATTTTACTTTATTCAAGTTTCAACCAACTTATACTCAATGCAATATCCTACCTCATCCTCCAAATTGTTCAACCTTATTCTTAGTCCTTGAAAGGGCAATAAAAGCTCAATATGAACAACACTTAAATTCCAATCCTATAGCTCTTACAACAATAGTTATGAAATGAGTCACTAGTATGAAACGACTCACACATTCAATTAGACTTCTCGGAAAAGTACTAGTGGCATGAGGCTTTTGGGTAATGGTTCCAATGACAGCCTCAAGTGCAACATTCACCCTTTCAATTTCAAATTTTAGAATTGGGTGACAACGAATCAGATGACAGCTTTCCAGGTGGTAACGTTTTGTCAAACTCCACTCTATAAGGAAAGATCGTCATGACATCGATATCAGTTTTAATCTCGCCAATTCTTCTTCAATATCACAATGAACTAGTATCTACATTTCTACGAATATCAACCATTTTGTTGGGATCATAAATATCCACAACTTGGTTTAGAACTAGAATAGCTAGAATTCCTACGGGAATAGCTTCGATTGATTTGCTAGGGGAGTTAGGGTTTCTTGTGACAATCTACATCGTATAAATACCTCATATAAATATTAAAATAATCATCAAACAATCATATAATCCAATTACAACATATATATATAATCCAAGTTATATATATATATATATATATATTAAAATAACACTTCTCAGTCTGGCCTTGTCGGTAACTCGGGAATTCTTCGGCACTGATAGTCAAAAGATTTTTAGACATTTTGAGAAAAATGTTTACAGTTAAAAGGTTTTGAAATATTTTATTCAAAATCTTGGTTTTAAAAATCTTTCGTTCTCTATAACGAGAGCTCTGGTACCAAACTGTAACACCCCTAAATATTCATACATAAGTTCAGCGGAAGAGTCGTTGGTGTTACGGGATAGCACATTACTCAAATCATAGACAACGCATAAAAATCGCGTCGTTTAATAATAAAGCATTTTCCATTCATGAATATCAAATTTACATAGGTCCCAAGTCATAGTATTTCATACAATTTTACAAAGCATTTGAATAGAAATTTGTTATTTTAGTGCGGGCCATGAATTCTTGTCGTCTTCCCGAGAATTACCTTCAAGTACCTGAGATAAAACATGTTAAAAAAAGGTCAGCGAAAACGCCGAGTGAATTCATAGAGTTTAATGAAATCCATTAATATATTATCGATATAAAATTATTACCGAAAATAATTTTGTATAATTCTTTGTCATAGGCCATAAAATCCATTAACACTTATCCTTTTGCCACTAAAATCAAGGAAAAACCAGACCTAATCATGTGTTTAATATCGTAAAAGTCGGAATTACGCGTGGTTTTGTGTTTTTGTTTAAAATAGGTACAAAAGATCAAAAGGAAAGAAAACACGGGATTTCACCGTCAATTGTTGAAGAAAAGTCCAAGAAAAAGACAAAGTCAAAGTCAAGGAACCAAAAGTGTGCCAAAGATCATGAAAACCGGCAAAATCGACACGGTTTAAAGAAAAGATCAAGAAAACCAAAGTTAAGCTCGTTTTTAGCGAATTTAATACTTATGGAGTTAATTGGGCCTTATGGGTCCCACATTTGCTTATTGGGCCCAAAAGCCCAATAATGAATTTCAAGTATTTACTTTTGGTAAATAAGCCCATTTAAGGCCCAAGAACTACATGAGATACGGATTGGAGCCCAATAAAAGCCCAAACTTCAATTATAGGGGGCGGATGAAGCATATTTAACTTGGGCCCAAGCCCAATGTTAACAGTCCGTTTCAAATGGAATGTTATAAACATTTTTAAGTCAAAACGTTTATTTTCCTTCGATATAAACAAGAAAAGTTTTCCTGGTCAACTTTCACCCACACCCTTATTAATAAACGATTTACCTCACCCACACATTCCCATGTTTCGATAAAAACAAGAAACCCACTCACCCTTTCCCTCATCTCTCTCAAACAAACGCAGACCCCTTTTTACCACCTTTCCAAACCCTAATCAGTAAATAACAATTGGGGCTTTTTAATCTGAAGGCGCGTGTATCGCACGTCCCATAAATAAATCACCATTGATAGGTGTGAAATCACCCACCCTTTTACCACTTAATTACAATAATAACCAGGCCAAAACGTGTATTTTATGTCGTAAATACCGGAATTATGCGTGGTTTGTGTTTTTGTTGTGATTTAGGACGAAAATGTGAAAAGGGGAGAAAACACGGGCATTCACGGGCTTTTATCGAAGAAAAAGACAAAAGACGAAGTCAAGAAATCAAGAGTGCAAAAAGAACGGAAGTCCAAGAACAATTCTGAAGATTTATCGAAGAAAAAGTCAAAAGACGGAAGTTTACTAATAGCCGAAGAACTCAAATCTTATTTATTGAAGAAGTTACAAGACGAGTTATTAATCCCGAGACAAAAGTCGAAGAATTAAGAAGACAAGGACTTAATGATAATTAAATAAAGAAGAAAGAGGGGAGGAGGCTTCCACTAAGCACCTCCCTAATCCACTATAAATAGGATCCTTAGGCTTTCATTTTTTCTTGTTGGCTAAGTGTGACAATTAGTCTTCCATTTTAATTACTTGCTCTTTAAATTCATGTCAATTTAATTAATTGTCTTGCACTTTTAATACCTTTAATTCAAGTAAGTTTCCTTTTATTGTTGTTAATCTTAACTTTTATTGTTAATCTTCTATCTACCTTTCTTGATTAATCTTTAATCTTTATGCTTTATTGTTTATGTTCATGTTCTTTAGTTTTTATTAAATTGATTAAGTGGGTTTTGATTATTTTGATTATTATTGTTATTGTTTTTGATTTGGTTTGATTGGTATTCATTAGTTGATCATTTTTGGTTAGTCTTGTTTAATCTTTTGGTTGATTTTGATTAGTTTTGGATTTGATTCGTGTTATTTTTGTTTCCTTGTTCTTCGCTGTCTGTTTGTTCCCCAGGTTATTCTGAATCAAGGATCAGCCAAATATTCCGAATGAAGGGACTTTATTGATTATTCCGGATCAAGGTGGTGTTGTGATTATTCCGAACCAAGCAAACATTCCGGATAAGTGACATATTCTGTATCAGTTTGTTATTCCGAATAAAGCAGATATTCCGAACCAAGCTTGTATTCTGGATCAAGGGTCTTCATTGGAATAACTTATACTCTGGATCAAGGTCGTTTATTTAGAATAATCAGTATTCCGAATCAAGGTTGTGGTTGTTCATTCGGAATATTCCGGATGAAGGGTTTATTCAGTTTATTCCGGATAAACTTGGTATTCCGAATCAGAAGATATTCCGGATCAGCTTATCATTTCTAATGAAGGCTTTATTGTTATTTATTCCGAGTGAAGCTTTTATTCCGAATAAAGAGTTATTCCGGATGAGCAATTTGTTCCGAATGAAGTAATATTCCAGGTGAACATTTTATTCCGGATCAAGGGTTTTGGTAAATATTTCGAGTGAAGAAAAATTATTCCGAACGACGGTGACATTCCGAACGAATGATTATTCCGAATGAAGGTTTATTCCGAATGAGCTGTTTTCAGGTTATTTTAAGTTTCTGTTTTTAAGTTTGAATTTTTAAGCTTTACTTTTCCCGCCTTTTTCCTTAGTTGCACTTTAAGTTTATTTGCCTTAGATTTATTTTAAGCCTTGCCTTAGTTTAAGTTTTAGTTGCGTTTTAAGTTTGCCTTTAGGATAGTTTTAAATTCGTGTTATTCACTTTTAGTGCCTTTTACTTCTTGTCACGCTTTTAATTTCTCGTCACGCTTTTATTTTAAATTAGATTTAGATTTTAATTACCGCCACTTACTTTAAAGTTTTTGCACGTTTATTTTTACTACAACGACACAACACTTGTTTCCACCAAAAGACAGCTGAGTCGCGCGTTAATCCAGAAATCAATTCGAAGAGATTGGAACAATGATATTTTCTTACTAGGTAAAAGCCTCGTATTAAATGGCGCCTCTTTTCCTTGTATTTGTCCTCATTTTAACCAGAAAATCAATTTTTCGACATTTTTCAAAATTTTTGATCTATTTGGCCTATTAGTTTTTCCCTTTGTATAGTTATTTTCTGTCTTTACTAGAATAAATTTTGAATAAAATGGTTTTAATTTTCAAAGTTGTGAATCTTTTGACTCAACCCGAGTTTACTTATCTAAGTTTACTCTAGCTAGTATCCTTAACGTGTTTAAGTCAAGTTTTGCTAGGCTTTTATATAGGGAGCTTTAAAACGCGAAAGTCTTAACTCTCACGGGTTAAGAACAAGAACTTTTTGCAAGTTCCTATTATTGATCCTAGAGAGTTGTTTATCAAGGGAACTCTAAAATGAGATTTCTAAACTTGAAAAAGTCTAAGAATTTGCAAGGTCCTATAGACGACTCGAAAACCCAAAACTTTGATTTAATAGGCTAAGCATCCACGAGTCTCATTCCTTGAGATTTTAAATTGTGGAGAACGAGAGATGATAGAGTCAGTTATAATTTTGGTATTCTTTCTTGAATTTATGTGAGTTACTTATAAGCCTATTCTCCCATCGCTTGAAATTTATCTGCAATAAATAAGGTTGTACGATTTGAAAAGTTACTTAGCTTCTAGCACAAGATCATTTAAAAGTTTCTCGGTATGGATTAGAGTTCATAGCCAAGGCATAACTTATTGAAGGGGATGAGAAGATTGGCGAGTCCGAAAAGGCCCTAACAAGGCATGAGGCCTACATTTTGTTGCTAAAGATCCCAAGTGATGTGAAGAATCATTTATCAAAAATCAATATGAGCGATCGAGACACACGACGAAAAGCAAGTACTCCCCAAAAGATCATGGAGAAGTCTATCCAAAAAGGCCCAATAAGGTATGAGGATACATAGATCCAAGTCCTAAAAGGAGGCGGATCGTTGTATATCAAAATCCCAAATAAAGATTGGAGAAAAATGAAGAAGTCGTGGTCCAAGTATGAAGAATCTCTCAAAACTTCAAGTGAAGAAATTCCTATTATGAAGAGAAGACCATTATTTCATGAACGTCTCTCAAGATTTGAAGTATGAATTCACTGCCAAATATCGGTCAGAGAAAGGTCTCAAATCACGAAGCGAGTTATGCCAAGATATGAACTTTATGAGGTCCCGAGAAGCAGTTTTAAAAGATTTTGTCCTTTAGCTAACTATTGATTAAATCGTCCCACTTTATTTTCAGCCTTAATAACTATCGAAACAAGTCAACAATGCATCCTCGTGATCATTCAAGACAACAATAAAATATAAGAGATACACCTAGGAATAAGGGAGTCTAAGTAAATAATTGGCCCACATGAGTTCGTGTTAGTTTGCTAACTTATAATAACAATGATCTCGTTTTTAAGCTTGGTTTGGAGAATGTGAAAACTTGAGGATGATGATCATTCATGACATTTCCAAAACCCTAAGGTATGTCTTTGATTTCTTTACTTACTTTCACACCTCACCACAACCCCTCCATCCAATCATCTATCTCCACATCAGCAATCAACTAACACAAGAAACACAAATCCTACCAAGGTGGCGATCCGTGTGATCCCTAAATGATTTTCCACCGTTGATCAAGAAAGAGAAGGAAGGAAGAAGAAAAGAGCGGCTGAGATTAAAGACCTTGCTCACCAAGTTTCACAAGATGGTTTTTAAGGTTTGCCTATAAAAACCCATTCTTTCTGTAATTTTGAAGGCTGCCATTTTTTTATTTTAATTTTATTTATGTAAAATTAGTTTTAGGTAAATTGTAATTTTAATTTTCCAAGTATTGTACTTAATTTTGAGTTATTAATAAAAATTACTTTCAGTTTTAATTTTGTCTCTTATTATTTAAATTTATTGCAATTTACTTTTTATTACTGTTTTTGGTTAAATTAATAAAAGTAAAGTAAAAGAAGTGGTTGATAATTTCCCCCCACTGGGAGAATTATAAAAGCTGTTTGAATGATATGATGATTCGGTTAATCTAAATGGTTAGTTTGGTTCACGGTTATATGGTGTAGACGATTGCTGGTGTCGTTCGATTAAAAGGGGGTTCAGCACCTTCCTTCGGCTCAACGGTTTTCATCATCAGGTTCTTTTTCTCTTTTTAATTTTTATGTTAATTTTCTAGATTAATTTTTATGTTTGCTTGTTTAAATTTTGGTTTGTTAGATCTGCTTATTTTAAGTTATTGTTTTGCTATTTAGATTTGATTATTAGATTTACTGATTCTTGTTTTGCTTATTGTTAGTTTGCTTAGTTTCAGTTTAGTAGGTCTGATTAATCCTTATCTGCTGAACTTTGTTGGATTTTTAGATTTTGTTTAGTTTAGCTTGCTGATTAATTAGGTACATTTTTTTACTATTACTGCTTTTTATAAATTCAGTTTTGCTTATCTGCTTATAGGTTATCTTCTTAAGTTTTACTGGTTTGGTCATCTTTGCTGAATTGATTATTAGGACTTTAGTTTATTTATCTTGAATCTTCGTTTAATCTGCTCATTTCTTGCTTAAGCTGTTTTGCTTATTTGGGTAATTTGTTGCTTTGCTGATTGTTCTTTTAGCTGATAGTATAAGGAACAGATCCAATTGGTCTGTTTGCTTCCAAAAGTCCAATTTCCAAAAAAAGAAAAGATAATATAGCAAAATCTGTCCACGTAGGGACTCGATCCCTCGACTTTCAGTTCAACTGCCCAGCAGGTTAACCATCTCAGCTAATCCTTTATTTGTGTTTAAATTCACGTTAATTAATTAATATAGGATTATATTTTGCTGCCAGTTTTATTAATAGATATTATTATAAGTTTTTGTTTAATTAATTTTTATTAAAAGTTTTAAATAAGTTTTCTTTTATAAAGTTTTTTAAAAAATATATATATTTTAATTACTTATATAAATTTAAATTGTTTTTAAATTTAGTTTTTAAAATTAGTTTTCACTTAATAGTTTTAAATAGATTTCATTAAAAGTTTACTTAGTTTATAATTTTTAAAATAGATTTGTTTTAATTAGTTTAATTAGTTTTAAATATTTTAATAGAATAAAAGTATTTACTTTTTAATTAGATTAAATAAATTTTAGTTTTATTTAAATATAAAATAGCTTTCAATAGTTTTAATTAAGTAATTTTTAAAGTTATTTGCTTCTTAATTAGATTAAGTAGTTTTTAATTAAATAGTTTCTGTTTTTAAATACCAATCATGTTTTACTTACCAAGAACAATTAATCCACGTTTAAGTCCGATATCAATTCGAGTGAGTCGAGGAAACGAACTTAATTTGCACAAAAATAGCTACATTAATAAGCCAAAAACATTATATACAAATCTTTGTTGTAAATCATACTATAGGCTTTTGCCTTCAAAACCATTATACGAACCAATGTCGTAAAAACATCATACAATATGTTTTATAACGTTGTATAGAGTTAAATAAAAACCGTTATATGAACATGGTAATGTAAAACCAAAACACGAACATAATATCAATAATAAGGCCCCGCATTGCTAGTCAGGAAATATATTGTAATTCAATGCGTATAGAAGTATTTTAGTTATTTGGATTATTATAAGCCGCATGACATTGCTACCTTACTACAACAAACAACGGGTAGCTAACCCGAAACTCATTTTTCCATCTAAAACAGCGTGTCGTCACAATAATCACGCTATAGAAATCTTCTCATACATAAATTCGCTTACCAATCAATGTGGCACGACGGGGATCAACCGTCAAGGCGCGAACTGGGGTGATCGTCCCCAAATAGTACTATTATATGAATAAGCGTCTACCAAATCCCGGTAGTTCTCAATTCATGCTAATGGGGATTTTAGTGACATAACCTAACTTTAAAAATCCATTTCATTTCATTTATCGGGTCATATAATCATTCATCGGGTCATACAATCATTTGGGTCCAAATCAATAAGCAAACAATTGGGACAACCGATGTCCTATTTTATTAAAACTAACATGTTATCTCCCTCGCAGGTTTATAAAACATTTCATAAAAACATTTAAAAGAGTGCGAGGCTATGAACTCACATTGATTGGGAAAGGCGGTTATCGGCGATTTGGATGTACCGTACGTGCTTCAATCACGGAAACCTAGACAAATAATAATCGTCTTAGACTCTTGTCCAATGACTTTATAAAAATAATGGCTATGTATATATATGATGATTTTATAAATATGATGATGATCAAGTGGGATTGTACATCTTTATTTACTCATTATAGTGTCATGTGTTGGTAAATTTTCATACTAGTTTCACTAGTTTAACTTCTTTACTTGTCAAGGCCCAATAAGCCCATTACCTTATATTAGTCCATCTTATACTTTTAGCATCAGTCCTATGCTTACATGTTGGGCCCAATTGGGTTAAGCCCAATAAGCAAGTTTATTAGTTTTTAGCCAAATTAGTTGGATTAATAGTCTAATAAGGCTAATTTGGCCCGTTAATGTCCGTATGTTATAAAGCTCGGGTTTTATCCATTTTTACTTGTAATATGTACTTATATATCAGTATATGAGTTATAAAAAGTTTACATTAGACGGGTCCGACCATCTAAGTTTTAATTGACGAAAACGTTAATTTTACGGTTTTAGCCGAAAAGACGTAAAAATCATGTTTATAGTTTCATAACTTATAAAAGTTACCAAATTGCCATTTTTATAAAATGTCTCATTTATTTATTATTTTACATACTTATATAAATATTATATATAAGTTAGTGGGCTTTAAGTTTACATTTTATATATTATTTACTTTGAGTGCTATTATAATACTATATACTTTAATTTTCACAAATCTGATTTTTACTTTCACTTTCACCATTTTTACCATATCTTGAGTTCTACGAGGAGATAGAAGCTCATTTTTGGATGACATAAACTTCATATTATGTGCTACAATTAACTTAGCTTTAGATACTGCTCAATCTAAATCTAAGTGTCCTTAACAGTACTCACAAAACAGACTATTCAGATTGGTACTTCAATTTTGTTTTGATCATATCTCACTCATTATAATGATTCCATTACATGGCCAACTCTCACATGAGTACAAGTCTTAATACTTACTGTATATTGATTCAACTCTGCCATTTTATCAGTTTAACATAAAGTTATTTACTGTTTTTATACAACCAACTATTTTACGCATGATTTAACCATTTTTACATATAGTTTTCAATCTTTTTATCAAAGTTTATCAACGCATGATTCCCACACAATATTTTTATCATCATATACCATCATATACATATACATTAGGAAATAAAATACATGTTTACATATTCAAAACAACAATCTCTATACCACCAAAGTGATGAAAAGATGGGGTTGATGATGAACAAGACTTGGTTTTGGGTAACCAATCTTATGAGATATCAACACCACTTATAGGATCACCAAATATTTGTAGACTTCTCCAAAAATCAGCCCTTGATCTCCATGGAAACTCCTTGCTAGTTGTTAAAATCACCTCCAATCAACAAGTCTTCAAAAGGACATCATCATATGTGTGTTTAGCACCAAATATTGTGGTTGAATTTAGATTAATGGTGGTGGTGTATGGTGGTGAAATGGATAGCTAGATGAGAGAGGAAGAGAGAAATGTGTGAGTTTTGCATGGTGGAAATGAGTTAGCTAGATTAGTGTTAGTGGTTTTAAGTTGTTGGTTGTTTTCGTTAGCAAACTAGGACAAGTGTCCTAGTTGTTAACTAAATTTTAACACATCCTTGATGTGGTGTAAAGCCTTGGTCGTCCCATGTGTGGGGGTGGGGCAAGTTTATCTTGTCTCATCCCCATTTAATTACGGGTACTCCTCGATTCTAGTTTTCTCGCTTTGCGTGCCCTCGGGTCGTTTTACGAAGAACGTTTTTGTAAATTATGAATCAACGGCGCAAAACGAATCTAATAAAAATTGTCTCATCAAAAACGGAGTTCAAAAACGTAAATACGTAAACCTAGGGTTTCCGGTTTAATCGTAAAAGACGTTAAATTATGCACGTAAGTCCTAATCTCTTCTCGTAAATTTGTGAGTTTATGAACCAACTCAAATTTAAAACCCCAAAATAATATTCATGGATAAATTTATTTCCTTAAATGTCGGACTGTCACCAAAAATGGTGTATGTAAACGTAAGCACGTAACGTAGAGTTCTCCGATTTAGACGTAGTCGATGCTACTTCAAGACGTAAACCCAAATTTCTTCCCAAAAATGAGTGAGTTCATAATATAACATTAAAATAATGTTTTTAAATAATACTTGAGAATAAAATATCAACCATAAATTGACAGATTGTCACATATAAAGGGTGTCAGGCATTAACAGTAGTCTTGTTCTTGAATTTTTCCTGTATCACGAGCTTGTAAATCCCCTTTTTATGAAATGAAAAAGTTGGTTGAGCTTTGTTGATGAAAACAAGAACCCAAAGCTTCTATTAGTTCTTATTTAGTTTTCTTGTTATTTATATTATCTGTTAACACAATTTCGAATTCTCAAGTTTTACTAAAACGTGAAATGTGCTTCCAGTCTTGTGGCTTGGAGGTTTTGTTTTGTTTATTGCATAAGAAAGTTCCATAGTAATCAGATTTAAGTTTTTGGTTAGGAGACAATGAGCTTAACATTTTTGTAGTCGGGTTAGGACATGATCATAGTCCACTAATATTTTGTAAATATCAAGGGACTATGAGTGTGTGGATTGGGCAACGAAATTTGTGGGGTGTTTGCTCCTCTCAAAGAGAGATTTTTTTATTAAAGGTTTAAGTTTGAAAAGGGTTTTGAAATTTAAGTGAAGTTTTTGAAGAAAAAAAAAGTGAATATCATCTGTTTTGAACTAACAGTCCAAGAACCCAATTCTTGGACTTCGTTTGTTATTCTTAGCAGATAATACTTGTTTAGATTCGGGGCTTGGTTTAGTTGTTGAACCTCAACAAGCACCCTCACACTTTTTATGTCCGAGACGCCCAAGGGGCATGTTCAGCTATTGAGCAAGCACCTTTTGGGTAGTATTGCAGACCCCCATAGGACGTTATTAGGGGTAGGTTCGAGTTCTTACCTCTTAACATTGAGTGTGATTTGGGTGTTAACTGTTTAAGCTTATTTGTTTATGTCTCATAATTGTTTGCTTAAATTTTATGCCATTTGTTTCACTGTTTATTCTCAATCTTGAGTTACTTTGTTTTAAATTTTCCATATTTTGTCCAATATTTATGCTTGTGACTTGTGGTTCTTGTCATTTGATATTGCAAGTTTGTAAGAAAATTCGTTAGTATACAAATTTTTTTGGAGACTACTATTTAAGTCACTGTATGCAAGTGTGGTTTGTGTTCTGCGCACTCAAGTGTAAGCAAAACAAAAAAAAGGAGTTAAGTGCCTGCTTGTGTGAGAATTTGTGGCGAGTGCAACCTTGACAACACCAGCAAACCAAGATTTTAAAATATATAAAAAAAGAGGGTCAAGGTACCTTAAGTTTATGAGATAATGGTGTTAGAAAGTGAAATCCAACACACACATAGTTTAAAGAGGGAGGGGGGGTTATCTGTTTTCGGTAGAATTAATGTTTAAGCTTATTCAGTGAGCTTAATTTCGTGTTAAAATTAGGCTCTTTGGAAGTTAGAATACGCGTAAGTGTATGTTACTGTTCATTAGGTAAAGCATAGTCGATTTCTACTTGTTATTTAGTTGCACTTTTGTTTTGTATGTGTGGGGTGCGTGTGCAATCCAAATAGGGAACACATTCAAAGTATAAAGAAGTAACATAGTTGTAGGTTGTGCGAGAAGGGAGGCAACCAGTTCGACAATTAAACAATAAATCCTAGACTTATGTCTTGATTTAGTTAATCTATTAGGTTTGGAGCAGGTTTTGAACGGCATTGTGATTAACCGAAGTCAGTTTTTCAATAAGTTTCGATAAGCCCAAAGTGAATCATAGCTATCTGCTTCAGTAGGGTATAGGATAAAAAGGTGTTTTAGCCTGCTGTTGGGCTTTGTTCTTGGTTACGCTCATTAGATCATAGGTTGAGGCGTTATTTGTGGATCTTGATAGTTCGTATTGGCGTGTTGTGTTAGTTGAATTCACTGCGTATACCAAGCTTAACATAGATCCAAAATATTGAAGGGGCATGTGCTCACTGTTAACAAAAAGAAAGTGATAAAGTGCCACTGTTCATATAGTTAAAATTGTGAGCGTTTGGGGATTTCGGAACCAACCAGCAACCTAGTAACCATAAAAAAGAGAGTGCGCTTGCTGATTTGTATGTAACCATCCACTTTTTTAGTTGGTTTTTGTTTAAGCTTGTTTCGTGTTTAATTACATGATCCGTGTGCCTAAGTCTGGTGTGGCTTATATTGTGTGAGACTGTGGTTAGTGTTTTTGCATCTGTGTACCAGCAGCGAACCATATATTGAACCAAAGAAACTAAGTTAATTGCTTATTTTTGTTCGAATCTATACACAAATAGAGCTTGAATGTCTACTTTATGCTCATCACGCCAAACAGTGGCGTAAATCATTGATTGATTTGATATTGAATTGGTGTTGTTGAATTGCATTTTAATTATTGTGTTTGTATTGACTGACTGCGAGTCCACATAAAACAAGCAAATCCAAAAAGTTAACTAGAGTGCCTGCGTGTTTGGATCTTATTGTGTGCTTATCAGCTCTTTCGTTTTGGCGTTTTGGTGTATTCAGTGCTTTAAGGTTCGCTTGCTTGTGCTTAATTTGTGACTCCCACAAGCGCAAACTGCTTGTGGGATGCCTGCTATATCAACCATAACCAGATAGTAAGAAAACCAAAACGTTAACCAAGAAAGAAAGAAAAAGAAATTGAGTTTGGTGTTTCTGTATACGTTCAAGAGTAACAATTCGTGAGTTGTGTTAGTTTTGAATTTTGTTTGAGTTAGTGGAAGTTACTCAGCATCCAGGGAAGCAAAGAAAAACAAAAAAAAGTAATTATAATTTTTTGGGTTTAGCAAGACTCGAACCCTCGACTCTTCCCATCGAACGCCTCACACAACCACACTCCCCACCAACTACCCTAGGGACTTTAACGTTTAAAGTTTCCCATATTTGAAATATAAGGGGTTGTTCAGTTTGCTTATTAAGTATAATTCGAGTATAAGTAGCTTATTTCTAGCTTATTTAGTATAGAATTTTTTTAGTTTTTCAAATTTAATTAGATTATCATTATGTTTAGGATTTTATAAAAGTAAAATCAGATTTTTCCTTTTATTATTTAATTTTTTTATCATTTTTTTTTAACTTTAGAAAATAGTTTAAAAATAGGTAAAAGTATTTTAATTTTTTGGAAAAATAAGTTTTAGGTTTTAATTAGTTTACTTCATGTTTACATTCATTAAAATTTTCATTTTGACTTTTTATTGATTTTACTGATTTTTGAGTTTTTATAAACTTTAAAAATTAATATAAATTAATTAAAAAGGTTTTGCAAAATTTGGTTTTCACTTCTGTTTTAATTTGATTTTTCTTGACTTAGATTTAAATTTTGGTAATTTTTAGTGTAGTTTGAATTTTTGTCGAGTTTTACGAGTCCGCGTTTTTATCGTCGTAGCATCGTTTTTAGCTTGATCCATCATTTTATTTCTTTATTCCATCAATATTAATCACAAATTTAATCAAGTTTAACACACACATTAACCCCCCTCAAGAACGAACTCACAACAAGGGTCATAAGTGTTTACATTTTCCTAAACGTACGCTTAATACTTACCGCTTTTACCTTGTTTTCCTAAACAAGTGTAATCATACCACAATCACAATCAGGACTCAAGAGGGACTATCACTGCATTCGTCAAAGAAATGGAGAGACTAGCACTGAGTTCATGCAGAGCACTTTCGTTGGACTCTGCACGCCTCTACAGCAGCTCGTTTACTTAGTGCTACTTATGCTAATGTGGCACAAGTTAATGATACAACAAGTAGCTTGGAAATGCTACATGAGCGTGATGACTACGAGGAACAAGCTCGTCCCGAGAAGAGGTATAAATTTTAGTCATCAAGCGTTATCATTTCATTTCAATCTTTATGTTCATTTATACCTTTTCCTATTCTAATTGTATCTTCAGGCAGAAGGGTGGAGACCGGTCCCAACAGGCCACTCAACATAATGCCAACAAGGGGCACGGTCAATCTAATGACCGCTATGGATCTAACAGGAGGAACGGTAATGACAATTACCGTAACAACAACAGCCAGTCCAACAACAACAGGTCTCTAAATTCTTAAACTTTTCTATGTTAAGTTGTTGTATGTTCTTACATACTAACATGTTAGCATCATAAACAGGAACTCTGCGAGTGGACGCGACCAAAATGCTAAGGGTCAGTAGTCCAAAAACTCGTCTTCATCTGTTAAACTATCATTTAAACTTCAATGTAGTCATGTTTATGCCAAGTAATCATGTCTCACGCATATTCTTAAGCAGGCTCTCAGGTAGCAAGGGTACCTCCAGGAAGTTAAACCTACCCCATCTGCACAACTTATAGTCGTAGACATCCTGGATAATGTCGTAAGTCAGTCGGCATCCGTTTCAAGTGTGGACTACCCGGACACATGTTGAAAGATTGTAAGAAGGGAGATACTGCTGGTACCTCTAGTGCTGCTCTTCCTAAGTCACCAGCTTCGGGGCGTGTCTACACTACCAAAAGGGACCATGCTAATAAGTCCTCAGGTACTATCACTGGCATCTTCTTTATGGATGGTCATGTTGCGTGTGTTTTATTTGATACTGGTGTTACTCATTCAATCATATCCACTGCGTATGCCCCTAGTATTAATAAAATCTCTACGCCATTACAGAATATTTTAGGTATATCTACGCCTATGCGAGATTCTGTACGTATTACCCAAGTGTACATAGATCTTCCACTAAAATTCGATGATAAGATTCGCTTAATAGACGCACTTCCTCTGGATATGTGTGATTTTGATCTTATCTTAGGCATGGATTGGTTATCCAAGCATCATGGTTGTAAAATCCATGATTTTACCATGATTTTATGTAATGATGTTTTATCTAAAGATCTTAAGAACAATCACTCATGTGTTATAATCCTATAAGATGTGTGTGTTAACTTATCATTATGTATTTTTACATCTACTATCATTTTGTTTTTGTGATAGATTACATAGTATATAAGAGTAAGAGAACAAATAATGAACCATTCATATATATGAAACAAATCTATGAATGCAACATTTAGAAAAACATGGAAATGTGTTGGGATAAGTATTTATGCCATTTATGTATATGTGTACATCTTAGGCATTCATGCACACCTTAGACTAGCTCAAAATCCTTTACCTTTTGGTGCTAGCCCAACACAAGCCCACTACATGAGCCCATTCCTCTTTTTGGCTAAGAATGACACACACCCCCTTATGTGGAAGGTGAAGGGATGCCTTGGAAACACAAGTGTCAACACTTGGCACAAATGTTCTTACCAAGGTAATCACACTCTTGCCTTGCATTCTCTTTCCCCCCTTTTAGCCGAAAACTCTCTCTCTCACTCTTCACATTCCCTCTCAACTAGATCTCACTCTTTCTTCATCTTCTCTCTCAAATAATTCAGCTATAAGCCACAAAAATCCAAGGTTGTTCATCCAATCTACTAGATCCTTGTCCCATAGTAATCACCAATCATTTGGCATCATCATCATCATCATCCTTAGAAGTATTGTAACAAGCCCTAGCCGAATCTATAAAGGCCACGGCTTAGTTATCTTTAGGGTTTTCTTCACCATCTTGACTAGATCTCTAGTCTCCTTGTTCATATAGATCTTCCTTGGTAACATTTAGGCAAGAAAGGTATACTCCTTATGTTTCTTCATTTTCACTAGCATGCATCATCATCCATCTATAAACACATGTATATAACTTGTTAAAAATCAAGATTTGGTAATAGCCATGACCTAGAAGGTCACGGCCTATATTTTTGTACCATTAATCATGGTTAAAAATCTTTTAATAAGAAATCTATGACTAATACCATATGTTTAAGCTTGATTTAAAATCATATAAAACATCTTATAAACTTAATGTAGCAAGGGTTACAAATCTTACTTTATGGGACTTTGGTTAACAAATAATCATAGATCTCATAAAATAAACATGTGTACCTCAAGAACCATGAAAACCATGAACTAGAAGGTCACGACATATATGATTAATGTATACATGATTTATGTGCTAAGTTTAAATGATGGAATACGTATCATTACATGTTAGATGGACTATTGGAAATCAATAAAATGATTATATGTGTACTTAGATGGTCTTTTAGTGTACATGCATGTATATGTAGAACTTAGATTTGTGGTTAAATGGTAAATATGAAACTAGCTAAAAACCATATCTTGGAAATACCAAGATTAAATGACTAGCCGTAGGCTATATATGGTGAACATGGACTTTGACTTGTTTTCTTATTATATACATAGCTAGATCTTAATATTGAAACACTTGCAAGTACATGCAATCTTGAAACAAGACTTGACACACCTTAATAAGCTATGGTAATCATAGCCGTGGGTTTTAAGCTCATGATTAGAACTTATGACTTGTATAAAACCTTGTAACATACCTAGATCTAATTTGGTACATCACATAAAACAAACTACAAGTTTTATTCTTCTATGTTAGATTCAAAACTAAATATGAATAAACTAAAGACAAGCTTAAAAGAAAATCCTAAGTTAAAACTTACATAAAATGTAAAGTAGTGTTAATGGACTATTTAAGCCCATGAAATGTTAATCCAAGATTTAATGGACTTAAGATTTTACTTAGGCCCATTTTACTAATTAAAGGACTTTAAAATGTATTAAAATCTAATAATTGATTTAAAAGCCCATTTAAAAAAATTAGTGGATTTGAGATATATTTAGGCCCACTAAAATAGCCTATTAAATGTCTAGCCCATTTAATGAGCCCAAATACTATTTTGAATGTTAAATAAAAGTTTTATAATAAAACATAACTTATAAAAACATTTTGGATTAAAAAGACAAATTATGAAACTTAAGGACTAAAACTGTAATTTATAAAACTTGTTTTGATAAACTAGTAAACACAAGGACTGAAAATGTAAATATCCAAAAGTCTAGGGTTTAATAAATACCATTCGTGGCAAATTAAACTCTAGGGACCATTTTGGGAAATTCCTAAAAGTTACTTTGTCATTTTGAAACCCTAGGGAACATTTTGGGAAATTCCTAAAAGTTACTTTGTCATTTTGAAACCCTAGGGACCATTTGTGCAATAATCTGAAACATAAACTAGCCCTAACCATAATTACATTTTTTTTATTTAGTAAAACTTAAATAAACACAAAACCTTAAGGACCAAATGTATAAATTATTAAACTTGTAAATTATAAATTATTTTATGAATATCAAATAGTTTATGGAAATATCAAAAACTTAATAAGTATTTATATGAAATATTTATATCGTTGCTTTAGGAAATAAAATGTATAAATGTTTATATATATATGTATTCCTAGATTTTTAGAAAAACAAACATCGTATGAAAATGAGATATATACTAATATATATGTCATAGAACGTAAACGAATATTTAAGTAATACATCTTTTGTTTACTTAATTATGAGATTATATACAAGTTGTTGTATGAACGTTAAATGAACTACATGCTAATAAATGTGCTAAAAACATAGACTGATATTCTAAGTAAGACATTTTATGTTCACTTAGAAATAAAACTTGTATAGATAAGTTAAATGAATATGATGATATTTGAACTACGGTTATTTAGATAAATACCGTAGCATAAAATGAACTGAATAAAATATTTATAAGCATACATATATGTTCTTTGTACTATCTATTAAGACTGTACTATCGGATCAGGCATAACTTTGGCGTGAGCTATAATTGGATATTCGTATTAAACAGCAGTTGCCTACTCCCAGGTGAGTTTACAGCCCCATATAAACTTTTGATAAAACTTTCCCTTTTGGGAAAGAAAATATGCAAACACATAATGGACTCAACTGGATCGTATAAACTTGACTGTGATTGATTATTATTGAAACTGTTAAATTGTTTAAATCGCCCGAATGTTATAAATAGATCTATTAGGTATTGACCATCCACGTCTGGGTGAGTCATACTCACTGTGCCTTGGTCGGGACAACAGACGTATACCATGTTGGAAATGGAATGAGTGTCTTTTTATAAGACACTACGCCCTCATCTGTTGAGGACTACAGAGGTTAAGCTTCAGTTTCTAATAATAAACAAATGTTATCTACATTTTAGTGAGAATGCTTTGTGCATTCTCACTTCTATGCTTAATGTATGTCCAAACTAATTAATTGTTAAAATCTGTAAATTCATCAACTTTATGTTGACCCCCGTTAGTATGTTTTGCACAGGAATATGAAGTTAGTACGTGGTGTGTGCATGGTCTCCAGCATCTTAGAAACCTGTATCATACGACTCGTCAGGGGTTCTATTTGGGAAACATAAACAATCACCTTCTGTCATGTTTAAGACAATTTTATTTTATTTGTTTACCAAACACGTAATCTGATTTAATTAACTCTTTATCTTATGCTCTATGGACTATCTGCTATCGATCCACCCTAGTGACATCTCAGTGGATATTTCCGCATATTTTGACCCTACCCGGGGTGTCATAGAGAATGGTATTAGAGCATTAGTTATAGAGAACCAGATAAATTTTTAATAAAATAAAAATAAAATGATTTTTCTTTTATTTAAAACTGGACGATAACTTATAAAAATCTTTTTTGGGATTTTATTATGGGACCGTATTAGTTAAGCATATAGATCTTAGGGCATTTTATGCTATGTGAACTAATTGTGTACATATATTTACTAAACTTGATCATTAATAATGTTTAATGAGATATTGCTATGAAAAATGTTGGACGTGCTAAACATGAAAATTTTACACTACATAGTAAAATACTGAAATGAGAATATAGGCAATATTAAACCAAACTTCGCACTTACAAATTGATAAACGAACTACCTAAATGATAATACATATATATATATATATATATATATATATATATATATATATATATATATATATATATATATATATATATATATATATATATATATATATATATATATATATATATATATATATATATATATATATATATATATATATATATATATATATATATATATAAGTATTAATATTTGTAACCTTAAAGATTATAATAATTGTTTAAAGGGATATATTTCATAAAGCATGTAACCTAAAAAAATATTGTTCTTTGTTTGTAAGCTTATACTCACTTCAAACTTAAAATAATACTATTTCAGAACATCATGACTCCGCCTACTGCATCCTCGACTCTTCTACCCGTAGTAGATCCTACTCCAGTTGTTTGTTCATCTCCACAGTATGGATGGTTGTCAGCCTCGGATTTAGAGGATGACCCAACTATCGAAGCTGTACTCCCAGAGGACCCATTTCCTATCTCCGCATCAGCTATACTAGCCCCAGCCTCTGTGGAGGAGGACCAGGTACTTCCTAGCCTACCATCTTCCGTGCCTCCATTCTTATCATCGGGCTATTTCTCCGGGTCCGTACCCGTCTCCACTTATGAGACCGGGGAAGGCTCTGGAGCGAGACGTGTCGATTCCGTTCAGGCTCAGATTTCCGCACTGGATGCACGCCAAGAGAAGGAGATATCAGACCTCCGCAGCCTAGTGATAGCTGGTCGACAAGGCCACACCGTCATCCATGATCGTATTGACACTTTCTCCCGCACCATGAGGAGAGAAGCCCAGGCCACTAAGGATGTCCAGGCCAAGACCGATAAAGCATTGAAGTGGCTCATAGAGGAGAACCGTCGTCTTCACCAACGTATTCAGGTCATGGAGGGTCCTCAGCATCAGACCCATAATGCCCTATCTGCTCAGGATCAATCGTTGTCTATCTTTTGTGATCTTGCCACCGTCCGACATGACGGGATTACTGCAGAGATGACTCATCTCCAAGGAGACACCAATAGACTCCGGACCCATTTGCTGACAATATTCCATGTGCTTAAGGAGACCCGAGTGACGATTCGGACATTACAGGGTTCCCGAAGAGCTTCTGCAGCTCCACCAGCTCCATCAGAACCATCAGCACCAGCCTTATCTAGTGGACTATCTAGGCAGGACTAGTATAGATGTACCGGACTTCTTGTACATCATGACAAGCTTACGGGTTGTATCCCGGCTATCATGATATCAGACCTTCGTACTTTTATTTCTTTTCAAGCTTTTGGTGATGTATCCTTATGTTGTACCTTTCTTTTTCTGGCATGTATTTTTGGATTTGATGTACTTAAGACAACGTGTACCACTACCCAGGAGAAGGCTAGCTAAGTCTCTGTCCCGGATTTGATATGCTCGATGAATGTTTAATTCCTTATGGAAATTTGCATGTAATCATTCTCTTATGTTATATCTGCTGTGCAAAGTATTATATTATGAAATCTGACAGGTTATCCAAATTTGTTATGAATTTTACGCATGAAATCATCTCTTGCAAATAATATAAAAACTGTACTAATGTTTGAACTAATAGTCTCATTTTGTGTATGATTATAGACAAATGGTGATTACGCGATCAAACCCCAATAATGCAACCACTCCCAACACCGCTAACACCGAAGTTCCTGAAGCTACTCATAATGTTACCGTTGCTCAACTCAGAGAGATGATTGGTGAAGGCATTACGGTAGCTATGGCAGCCAGAGAAGCAAATGTGAGCAATGAACCGAACCACAACATGCACAGAAACAACTTCAACAGGGGTTGTTCTTACCCCGACTTCCTGAAATGCAAACCCTCATACTACCGAGGAAAAGAAGGAGTTGTTGAATTGATGCAATGGTTTGAAAGACCAGAGACAGTTTTCCGCATCAGCGGTTGTGTTGACGAGAACAGAGTTAACTTTGCTACATGCACTCTGCTTGAGAGCGCCCTTACTTGGTGGAACTCTATGGTCGCCACCCTTGGACATGAAACTGCCTATACTCTCACTTGGGCCAACCTCAAGGAGAGAATGACTGAGAAGTATTGTCCCAGAGGAGAAATGAAGAAGTTGGAAGTCGAGCTGTGGGATCTAAAAAGTGTGAGAACATTGATATCCTTTGGTACAACCAAAGATTTCAATAGTTAAGCTTGATGTGCACCATAATGTTCCCTCTAAGGAGTGACAAGATTGAGAAGTATGTCAGCGGACTCCCTGACAACATTCATGACAGTGTGCTAGCTTCACGACCCACTACCGTGGAAGGTGAAATGGAATTTGTGACAGAGCTGATCAACAAGCGAGCTCACAAACTGTCTGAAAGACAAACGGACAACAAGCGGAAGTCGGGTAGAACTACTCGTAGCCAGCACCAGCAGTCTTGCAAATGACAAAACATTGAGCAAACTAAAGACACTACTCCCACAACCCGCAACAAGAACTACTTAGGATCCAAACCTAAGTGTTCAAAGTGCGGCTACCATCACGATGCTGGAAAACAATGCAAGGGAAACCGAAACCCCGCAAGTGGAAGTAATCATGGGCCAAAGAAAGTTGTAGTATGTTACGAATGTGGAACTCCTGGACATGTGAGACTTGATTGTCCCAAGTTGGCCAACTGGAAGGAGGACAACAAAGGAACCCCATCACAAGCATACATGGTTGGCGATGCCCAAGCCAATCCACATTCCAACATCATCACCGATACATTTCCACTAAACCAACGATATGCATCTGTCCTATTTGACTCCGGGGCAGATCGAAGCTTTATATCAACGGAATTTAGTAGAGTATTGGAAATTACTCCATCAGTCTTAGACTCCTACTATACTATAGAACTAGCTGACGGAAAAATTGTGACAGATGACACCATCATTCGAGCTTGTACTTTAGACCTCTCCAACCACCCGTTCAACATCGATTTGATCACAGTAAGTCTTGGTAGATTTGATGTCATCATTAGCATGGATTGGCTATCGAAGTACCATGCAGTCATCTTATGTGATCAAAAATTGGTCCATATACCTTGGGGAGACGAAACCTTGATTATACGAGGGGATGGTAACCCTGATATAATCAACACTAGACTTAGTGTCATTTCTTGCACCAAAGCACAAAGGTACTTGACTAGAGGATGCCCTATCTTCCTAGCACACATCTCCAAAATCGAGGAAGAAGACAAACCCGAGGAGACACGAATCGAGGACGTGCCAATTGTCTGAGATTTTCCCGAGGTATTTCCTGAGGAACTGCCTGGTATGCCCCCAGTGCGACAAATAGAATTCCAAATTGATTTGATTCCTGGGGCTGCACCTGTAGCTAAGGCTCCCTACCGGCTAGCACCATCAGAATTGAAGGAACTAGCCAAACAACTCCAAGAACTATCAGAAAAAGGATTCATTAGACCTAGCTCTTCTCCATGGGGCATAACGATAAAGAATCGCTATCCATTACCTCGTATCGACGACTTATTTGATCAACTCCAGGGATAAAGTATGTATTTTAAGATTGATATGAGGTCTGGATACCATCAACTGAGAGTCCGGGAAGAAGATATTCCTAAGACAGCTTTCAGAACTTGTTATGGTCATTTCGAATTTAGAGTTATGCCTTTTGGGTTGACAAACGCACAAGCAATATTCATGGATCTCATGAACCGAGTGTGTAAACCCTATTTGGATAAATTCATGATAGTCTTCATCAACGACATACTTGTTTACTCCAAGAACAAACAAGACCATGCTGAGCATCTGGCCCAAGTACTGAAAGTACTCAAGGAAGGGCAGCTATATGCAAAATTTTCCAAATGTGAGTTCTAGATACCCAGAGTCCATTTCCTAGGACACGTCATTGACAGCGATGGTATTCACGTAGATCCTGCAAAGGTTGAATCCGTTAAGAGTTGGGCATCTCCCAACGGAGATCCGCCAATTCCTAGGCCTCACCGGATACTATCACCGATTCATCGAAGACTTCTCCAAGATAGCCAAACCAATGACAAAACTCACTCAGAAAGGAGTAAAATTTAATTGGGGAGAAAAGGAGGAATCAACTTTCCAATTGATAAAACAGAAGTTGTGTAGTGCGCCTCTCTTATCCTTGCCCGAGTGAAATGATGACTTTGAGGTATATTGTGACGCATCATATAAGGGATTGGGAGTAGTATTGATGCAAAGAAAGAAAGTGATTGCCTACGCTTCTAGGCAATTAAAGAAGCATGAGAAGAACCACACTACCCACGACTTAGAACTTGGAGTGGTAGTCTTTGCCTTAAAAATTTGGAGGCATTACCTTTACGGAACAAAATGTACAGTGTACACCGACCACAAGAGTCTGCAACATATATTAGATAAAAAAGAGCTTAATATGAGGCAGCGTCGTTGGATCGAACTGTTAAGCGATTACGATTGTGAAATCAAATACCATTCAGGTAAAGAAAACGTAGTTGCTGATGCACTGAGCCGTAAGGATAAAGACCCACCCATTTGTGCTTGTAATTTTTCATTTGTATGGTATTTGATCACAGTCAGTTGAAAAGTTGGTTGTTCAAGGGTTCTACAAAAATCTGTTTTGTAAAAACTCCATGTCTAGAACTTTAAGGTGTGTTTGGGAGAACTTGGTGTGGACTATGTATACCATGTTCAGGACAAGTTGAGCTCTACACAGCTTATAAAGGTTTAGGGTAGTTGATTTTACCAAAAATATTTGAGGTTTGTTAAGAAAATTTTGGTTTTGAAGTTTTGCCAAAAATCTGCCAAATTTCCATTTATTCTAGTTTGTGATCGTGTTGTTAATCTAGATGTGGTTATTGGATTCCCAATGGTGTTTTTGTTGCTGTCTTGATGTGTTATTTTACTCAGGAAGTTTATTTAGGCCACTGTTAAACTTGTAGATCTTAAGTTTTCTGTTTTTAGTTGTGTCTCTAGTTAGGGTTTAAGATTAAGAGTTGTTGCATTTTATTATTGAGGTTAGTGATAGTTGTTCTCGACTTTTGTTTCGTTAAGTAAAAAATATTAAAAATATAGATGTTCATTCATGTTTCTGTGGTAGTAGAACAGTAGGTAGTATATCCTTCTCATTTGTTGTTATTTGCGTTTTGAATTGTTTATTCTGTGCTAGGGAAAGTATTTGCTTACTTGTCATAATTAGATTTAAGTTCTATCCTCATTTGTTAAAAATTTTGATTGACTTGGTGGTTTGATTTTTAGCTTGGTGTGCCTTTGGTATCCAACTAGCAAAATAATCACCATAGTAGTCGTTTTAAGAAGCCATATTACCCACTGTTTTCTTAATTAGTTAACTTAAGGGTGCGTTTTATCTATTTGCTGTAGACTGTGAGTTTGTGGCGTGTTTTGTGTGCCTATGCATGCGGATACCACCAACAACCCAATAGCAAAGCGTAAAACAAAGTAAAAGAACCAAAAAGAACACCCAAGTAACCAAGAAATAGTGTGCAGCTTTTAATTTCGAACCCACTGTTTGCATAAGGGGTGAGCGTTTAACTGCTGCCAGACCTTTGTGTGCAATTTTTATTGATTCGGGCTTGTTAAATTCATCAGTTATTTGTAATCTTGTGATGTGCGTTTGTTATTGACTGTGCAACCAAGAGTGAACCAAAAAGGTAAAAAGGGTGTTTGTTCGACTGCTGTATAAGACCACTGTTATTGTTATTCGTATGTTGTCGATGGGTTATTTGTTTGGCTCCTTGGCGTAACATCTGCTTGTTTTGTGCCCGCTGTCATATCATTTTGGGGGTTTGTGGTACTTCTAAAAAAATCATCACAGAAAGTGACATATGTGGGTCTCAAACCCACAACCTTGTGCAGGCAGAGCACACAACACAAACTCTTAGTACCATCTGCTCTTTGAGTTTTTTCTATTAATTGTTCCTTTCATTTTTTCCTTTATATAGTTTTTCATCCAGCTTATAAACTGTGGTAATAAAAAGAAAAAAAAACAAAGAATCTGCCAACAGTGGGAGTAGAACCCACGACCTCTGGGAACAACAAAAGCAGCAACCCACCCCTTTAACCGTCTCTTCTTATTATATTTTTTGTTAACATTCTCTTTTGTTTTCTATATATACACTTTTAGTTTTCTTTTTAGTTTTTTTATATATATAATGGTTATAGCTTATTCGTAGCTTTTCGAGCTTATCGGATAAGCTGATTAGTCTAGATTATTTTCCTAGGATATAGATAGCTTAATATACTTTCTATAAATTTTTGAGATTTTTCGAAATTAGTTTAATATTTTTAAACATTTAAATAGTTTTTCATCTTATTTAATTCATAAAAAAAATATTTAAAAGTAAAAAAAATATATTTCTTTTTTTGAAAATTCTATTTTATCATTTAGGACTTAGGAAAATTAAATTTGCTTTTGTAGAGTTTAAATTTCATAATTTTCTTTTTATTATTTCATTTTCCAGGATTATTTTAGTTTTAAATTTGAGAAAAGTCATAAAAAATAGTAAAAAGTATATTTAAATTTCAAAAAAAATATTTTTTAGCTTTTCTATAATATATTTTGGGTTTACAAAATAAAAAGTTTAATTTTTGTCCTTTTCTTAGTTATTTTATTTTTTAGGATTTTTATTTAACTTTAAAAATTAATATAAAATAATTAAAAAGTTTTCAAATTTTTTGGTTTTCATATTTTTCATAGTTATAATTTTTAGGAATTTTTAGTAATTTTTAGTTATTTTTTAGGTAAAGTTTTTCGTTTGGTCGCGTTTTTACGTTCGAACGCGTACGCGTTTTCGTCCGTTTTGAGCTTAATCCGTCCCCGTTTTCCTTTCTTTCCTTCTTTCCAAGAGCGAAATCACTCGAATAAATAACGTATATTATTGTTGGCTAAACACCATACCTCCTCTAGAACGAACTCAACGACGAGTATTCGCGTTTTTCACAAAACGTGATACCTAATACTTACCCGCTTTTGTCGCTTTGTTTTTCCTAAAATAAAGTGTACAAAAATACCGCATCACCAAAGTGGCGCCGCTGCCGGGGAGGTGTGTTTAGCCATATTTATTTATCGTGTTTATTTGAGTGTTTACGTTTTTATCGTAAATACTTCTTTTTATTTTTCTATAGTATTAGCCATAAAAATAAATCGTGTTAAATAGAACTCTATTAACACAAAAATCATTTTCTCGTTTTCTTGTGAATAATATATTGTATTTACGTATCAAAATTAATACACAATAATTATCCAAACGCGTGAAAACGCAACCTTAATTGGTATTTCATCACTCAATTATTGTATTCGAATCTCAAACGAAAATCAAAAGCAAAATAGATAAATACTCTTAATTAGTTTAATCTCGATAAATACAAACTATAAGGTAGGTATAAGGCGGTTGTATTTCACGACCTAAGGAAAAAAGGCTCTTAAGTGCTTCGCGCCGCCTCGTTTTCTCTGCTCGCTTGTGCGTATTTTGAAAGTGACGATTAATTAGGGGTTAGCCACATCAAGTATTATTAATCTATTTTTGTGAGTTTTATTTATTGAACCTCGAAACGTTTTGGCGTTCCGCCAACGTTTCAATGTCGACGAGGGTTTTACTTCACGTAATTGACTTCACTCCTCTTGGTTTCATTAATCGAGACCTTTGATTAGTGGATAGTTTTTGTAGATTAATTTCTATGTAATACACCAAAATTCCAAAAAAATTTAAAAACCAAAAACACAAAAATAATCTTCGATTTTTCCCTCTATTTTCATAATTCTTTTTCTCAACCCCTCTAAATTTTAATTCTTCATGGATTTTCATTGCCAAGGTTATGGGAGACGAAAGTTTGGTTCCATGACTTGTCCATGGTGTGTATGCGAAAGGTGCGGAGATTATGTCAACTATGCAATATTTAGGGCATGTCCACCGTGTAATCCGAACAATTGTTTGTACTCTAACGAAAAACGTCTTATGCATTGTCGATATTGTGGAAGCCCTTCCCATTGGCACGACGAGGTCAAATTCAATACCCAAATGGTCACAATCATGAGCCAAATCCGAATTTCGTTGACCAATCTTCGCAATACTCACCGTCATGTGAGTATTGTGGAGATGAACCTCACTATGGGTACGATTGTCAACCGATGAACCAAAATACGTATTTCGACAATCAATTTTCCGGTTTTGACGAATCACACGACATGGGTGAAAATTACGACAATGGGGGTGGTTATCCATACGACGAACCAGATTTTTCTCAAAATCCGTGTTGCCACAATTGTGGGGGGCCTCACGATACTTTTCTTGCCAACCAATGGATTATAATGAACCCAATTCATACTATAATTCCGGTTTTGATAATTTTGAGGCCCCACCATACAATCTCGATCCTCAAAATTACCATGAGCCCGATCCATGTTACAATTCCAATTTTGACCAGTCATCTCCACAACATATTTTTGATGATGATCTAGGTTCTAGTCATGTCGACGAAAGGTCTAATCGTTTCAATGAACGAATTGATATGCTCTTCCAACTAATTATGGAGAAAAAAATACCCTAATTGTTGAAGAGGTTGAAAAGAGCATCAAAGATGAGGAAACAAGGGTGTCAACGAACGAGATTTTTTTAAAATGTTTTCGAAAATAAACAACAAGAAAAACTCGTAGCACGTGTTGGAACAATGAATGTTAAACCTTTGGAACCTAATTTTTCTAATGAAGTTGAAATTATCAAAGATTTTCAGAATCAAAATACACAAAATTTTGACGAAGATAGTCCGTTAATTGATTTTGAAAAAGAAGAAATTGATAAGGTTTTAAGGAGAATCATTGACCCCTAGATTTTTGAAGAGTATCAAAATATAATTCCGGAGGGACGCTTTACTACTATTTCTACGCCTTTTGGGAACCCGCATTCGATCCCTCCGAAGGACCAATTTGAAACCATCAAGGCTACAATGTCAAGTGACGAGCCTTTTACTCCTAATCCCACACCGTGTGAGATTGTGGATTTATCATGTGAGAAGTCCACCTATGGCCTTGCTCACATTGATACGTTTTTCGACGCCGATGTCGAAACCACTAAGGCAAAATCTTCAAATGAAGAGCCTTTTACTCCTATACCCACTACGGAAACCGATGCCTCTCTAAGTATGGGGGAGACGAATCTTAGTACTAATCCTAGTGTTGAGATCCCTATTCCAATCCAAATTGAGCCTTCGGTTTTCTCTGAAGATGAGGTAAGATATTTTGCTCTCGATGAATTTTTCCACGAAGATTCTAACGAGGCAAATCACAATAGTGAGTCTGATTCTATAACACATGATGATGTCTCTCGCATTGACACTTCGGGGAGAGAATCAACGACTTTTTTTAACCCGCTTTTCAATAACGATGATTTATCTGCTAGTGATGACGAGTCACTAATCGACAAGGACGTTCAAAACACCAATTTTAAAATCTTTTCGAACCCTTTATTCGAATTTGATGATGCGTTCGTTTTTGGTGACGTAAATCCTCTCTTTGATGAGATGTTCGAGGACATCGAGAATGCGGATTCTAAGGATCCTAAACTCGATGAGCCGGATTTGCTAGTCACCCACCCGAAGTCTCATACGGTTGAGACTACTCTTTCTACTCATAACGTTTCCATTCTCTAGGGGTTCATCGATGGACCGCCTCTCGATGAGATTGAGGATTTTAATGAGGCTTTTGCCTTCGATACGGGGGGGAATTTTGAAACTCCAATTATTGGCAGTTCTCTTTCTATTTCACCTTCGTTTCAAAGTATCCCTACCCACCCCTCGGATATGATGAGTTTTCATACGTTGTAAGGAGTTTTCTTCCTTACAAGACGTATCCTCCGACTTTACGTGTTTTATTTTCGTCAAAATGTGAGGATACGGTCTTCGATCCCGGTATAAAGGCTTTGCCTTTATTCACGGTTGCATTTGGGCCTTGATTACATGTAAGTCCCACCAAAAATGACCGAACCATGATTATCCCTAAGTGATCACATTTATGGGGATCCGAATTGAGATTTTGACTCGGTTATCAAAAACAAGGTGCCTCGTGGGGGATTCCCATGCTTATCCATGTACATATTATCGCTTTCTAATGTAGTAACGTGAGGGGATTTGTGCCCTTCCAAACTTTGTTCCGTGGTTGTTTGTGATATGTGGTTTTTAGATGATCATGATCTTCGCGACTGGAGCCTATCGTGTTCATTTTATGGGAGCACTCGATCATTTGCTTTGAAGAATTTCTCTATATCCATGATATATCCTTTGATGTTCTAACCTTAGGTTTTTAGCACACTTCATAAACGGCTTTAAATTTAACGGTTACAACCTTTCCATGCTAGATTAAGCATTCGACTACGTCTCTAGTATGGGGGTATTCTATCCTTAGACTTGAAACATTGAGAAGAATGTTTAACTTTAGTATGGGGGGGGGTGAATAGATACTTCACCTTGCTTACTTTACCACGCAATCCAATATTCATCTTTTTATCGTTTTGTTGCAAATAAGGCTAAAAATGGCCAAATTTTAAAACTTTTATTATTTTTTAAGTGTTTAAGACACGAATGTAGGTTTTCCGATGGTGAGAATAAGAGTAATTTTTGACTCGACCGTGCTTGTTGAGCACTTAGCTTCGATTCCTTAACTTTTTAGGCTAAGTCTCTTAAATGAGGAGGAGAAATGATAGAGTTATTTATAAGTCTCGTAATCTTTCACGATCTTATTTGTAGTAATTATTAGCTTAGTCTCCCCACAATTTTAAATAATAAATTGTTAATAAATATTGATTTAGCGGTTTAGTCACTATTGTTGGTTTCTAATTTGTTTTAGTAGCTTCCATGTAATTAAATTGGGAAAACATTAAGGTATCGCCAGCGTCACGGTTTTGAAGTATTGGCAACCCGAATAATAAAAAGCTTCACCCAATAATAAGATTTCAAGTGCTCACCTAAATTAAGCAAAAAATTGAAGCTCACAAAGCCGAAAAATCTATGCCCAAATTAAAAGTGAATCAAGCCTTAATATTTGAAGCTTTAAAGATCCAAAATTCGCCTTAGCGTGAGGATATACGTCAAGTCATAATAAAACCATCGATGATGGCGGATAATAAAAGACAAGGGCAAGACCAAAGTCATAATAAAAGCTTCATGGCGAAGTTGAATAAAAGATGGAGGTAAACCATGATAATAAAACCACCGATGATGGCGGATATTAAAATTCATGGTAATAAGTCTCATGTTCAAAACCGTTCTAAAATCGTGTTTATCGATCCTTCTTGTTGACTTAATTTTTTGACATCGTTGTCTATTAGGGTAAATTATTAATTCAATAATTTTGGTTACACCGTTAAGACTCTATTTTTAGAGCTAATCTCTATTCACGCATAAGTCATTGATGTATCCTCGTGATCATTAAGACAAAAAAAAAATATAAGAGATACCAAGTAGGAATAAGGGAGTTTAGGTGTGTAATTAACACTCATGAGATACGATTGTGTTGCTAACTTATAATAACAATGATCTCGTTACACGCTTAGCATGGAATCGAGTGAAAATCGAGGACAACAAAATTATTTCTAACGAAGCATTCACGTGTTCTTATTCTATTATCCTAAAAGTCACTTAATTGTGATGAAAACAATACATTATGTCTAAAACACGTGTAGTAGTTTATTTAAATTTATGTGTTTAATAAATGTCACATAAAATGAATTTTGGAAGTGATACGATACTTAATTCTAGCATTGCGTGAGGGCACGGCAATGGTTTAGTATGGGGGAGTGATGAGACTGCAATTATACATAGTCTCATCGTCCAAATCGGGCTTAAAACGCTTAAAATATCATCAAAATACTCAAAAATATGCATGTGTTTGTTCATTGTGTATTTTAGCTACGGATATCGAGAAAACGATAAAAGATCACAATAATTAATGCAAAAACGAACATGGGAAACGAAGCCGCACAAAGAACCAGACCCGATTATGGATTTTACAAAAATGCCCTTAAAGTTCGAATTTTGTCACCTTTGGTCCATCAAGAATTGAAAATATACACTTTTGGTCCTTCATTTTTGGCAACTTGTCAAGAATGACCCTTGAATATGTTCACAAGATCGAATCCGAAATTACACTTAACAGAGTAAAACGGGCATTTTCGGATCAACTCAACAATGTTTGAAGTTTTTACAAGTTAAAGTCAAACTTGAAACCCGACAATGAAATGGTCATAATTAACCGGTTCCCAATCCAAAAATAATATTTTACGAACCAAACCGCATCCGTTTAACGGACCCGGTCAGTCCGTATTAATATTACTATCAAAACAAAATCAATGTGACTATATATCATCATACTACATAAACGTGTAGTAGTGCTACCACAAGCCCATTTGTTTTAAAATTCATATTCGGGCTTTCAACTCCCCAAAGCCAATACTTGCCCATTCCTTGTTTCTATCGATAAAAAAGGGATGCATTTTTACTAAGCGTATATTGCAAAAAGGGGATTATGTTTCTTCTCTCATCTTCAACAGCTACCATTATCAATTAACCTCATCTCAACCCTAATCCCAGATATGTCACCATCTCATATTACCCCACACAAAGAACATCACGTGAAGACCAAATAGAGAAAGGGACTTTTCAAGACTTGTGATGACATACCCACATGATGCTGCCAATAATCAAAGACCAAGAAATCAAAAGATTCGAATATCCAATGGCATCTTTGAAGGGTAGAAGAGGTAAATCGTAGTTTAGGGTTTTGATTTCTAGATTATATTGTACCCTCTATATAAAGGGAATAGGTTTTATATTTTTGTTCTTGTTCCAGATTTTAGACCTTATCTTGTAATTCCTTTTGATAAATAAAAGTTGGTTTTTATGAATCGTAATCTATTTTTATATTATGAAAGTCGGTATATGAAAGGCTAAATTCTGAGTTCCACCCATCTTTCCATGTTATATCTTTGATAGTCAAAGAGTAATCTCTGTTCAAAAAGAAGTTTCTTTTGAAAAGTTGTTTTTGTTTGAAAAGAGTTTGGTTCATAGTGATTGTTCCCAAGTAGTATTAGTGGTGTTTGATGTTCTGATTTATAAAGTTTGAGAATTTGTAAAAGTTTCTGAAGTTTAAGTTTGAGAAAAGAAAGTAAAATTTTCAAGAAAAGAAAAAAAATCATATTGTTGATATTCAGTTGTTTTAGTTTAAGGTTTGTTATTCTCAGAAGGATTGGAAGCTTGTGATCATTGTGCGATCACATAAGCTCAACAATCCGAGGGCATGGATTGTATGCTCTTGAGGTTTGCCTTCCTTTGCTCTTTTTATTATTCGGTCCAAGTAGAAATGTTCATGTGGATTCTGTTTTGTTAAAGTGTATCATTTGTGCTTGTAATTTTTCATTTGTGTGGTATTTGATCACAATCAGTTGAAAAGTTGGTTGTTCAAGGGTTCTACAAAAATCTGTTTTGTAAAAACTCCATGTCTAGAACTTTAAGGTATGTTTGGGAGAACTTGGTGTAGACTATGTATACCACGTTCAGGCCAAGTTGATCTCTGCACAGCTTATAAAGGTTTAGGGTTGTTGATTTTACCAAAAATATTTGAGGTTTGTTAAGAAAATTTTGGTTTTGAAGTTTTGCCAAAAATCTGCCAACTTTCCATTTATTGTAGTTTGTGATCGTGTTGTTAATCTGGATGTGGTTATTGGATTCCCAATGGTGTTTTTGTTGCTATCTTGATGTGTTCTTTTACTCAGGAAGTTTATTTAGGACACTGTTAAACTTGTAGATCTTAAGTTTTCTGTTTTTAGTTGTGTCTCTAGTTAGGGTTTAAGATTAAGAGTTGTTGCATTTTATTATTGAGCTTAGTGATAGTTGTTCTCGACTTTTGTTTCGTTAAGTTTCGTTAAAAATATTAAAAAAATATAGATGTTCATTCATGTTTCTGTGGTATTAGAACAGTAGGTAGTATATCCTACTCATTTGTTGTTAATTGAGTTTTGAATTGTTTATTCTGTGCTAGGGAAAGTATTTGCTCACTTGTCATAATTAGATTCAAGTTCTATCCTCATTTGTTAAAAATTTGGATTGACTTGGTGGTTTGATTTTTGGCTTGGTGTTCCTTTGGTATCCAACTAGCAAAATAATCACCATAGTAGTCGTTTTAAGAAGCCATATTACCCACTGTTTGTTAATTAGTTAACATAAGGGTGCGTTTTATCTATTTGCTGTAGACTGTAAGTTTGTGGCGTGTTTTGTGTGCCTATGCCTGCGGATACCACCAACAACCCTATAGCAAAGCGTAAAACAAAGTAAAAGAACCAAAAAGAACACCCAAGTAACCAAGAAATAGGTGTGCAACTTTTAATTCTCGAACCCACTGTTTGCATAAGGGGTGAGCGTTTAAATGCTGCTGGACCTCTGTGTGCAATTTTTATTGATTCGGGCTTGTTGAATTCATCAGTTGTTTTTAATCTTGTGATGTGCGTTTGTTATTGACTGTGCAACCAAGAATGAACCAAAAAGGTAAAAAGGGTGTTTGTTCGACTGCTGTATAAGACCACTGTTATTGTTATTCGTATGTTGTCGATGGGTTATTTGTTTGGCTCCTTGGCGTAACATGTGCTTGTTTTGTGCCCGATGTCATGTCATTTTGGGGGTTTGTTGTACTGCTAAAAAAATCATCACATTAAGTGACATCTGTGGGTCTCAAACCCACAACCTTGTGCAGGCAGAACACACAACACAAACTCTTAGTACCATCTACTCTTTGAGTTGTTTCTGATAATTGTTCCTTTCATTTTTTCCTTTATACAGTTTTTCATCCAGCTTATAAACTGTGGTATTAAAAAAAACAAAGAATCTGCCAACAGTGGGAGTAGAACCCACGACCTCAGGGAACAACAAACGCAACAACCCACCCCCTTAACCATCTCTCCTTATTATATTTTTTGTTAACATTCTCTTTTATTTTCTATATATACACTTTTAGTTTTCTTTTTAGTTTTTTTATATATATATAATGGTTATAGCTTATTCGTAGCTTTTCGAGCTTATCAGATAAGCTGATTAGTCCAGATTATTTTCCTAGTATATAGATAGCTTAATATACTTTCTATAATATTTTGAGATTTTTCTTAATTAGTTTAATATCTTTAAACATTTAAATAGTTTTTCATCTTATTTAATTCATAAAAAAAATATTTAAAAGTCAAAAAAATATATTTCTTTTTTTGAAAATTTTATTTTATCATTTAGGACTTAGGAAAATTAAATTTTCTTTTGTAGAGTTTAAGTTTCATAATTTTCTTTTTATTATTTCATTTTCTAGGATTATTTTAGTTTTTAATTTGAGAAAAGTCATAAAAAATAGTAAAAGTATTTTAAAATTTTAAAAAAATATTTTTTAGATTTTATATAATATATTTTGGGTTTACAAAATAAAAAGTTTGAATTTTGTCCTTTTTTAGTTATTTTATTTTTTAGGATTTTTATTTAATTTAAAAATTAATATAAATTAATTAAAAAGTTTTCAAATTTTTTGGTTTTCATATTTTTCTTAGTTATAATTTTTAGGACTTTTTAGTAATTTTTAATTATTTTTTAGGTAAAGTTTTTCGTTTGGTCGCGTTTTTACGTTCGAACGCGTACGCGTTTTGGTCCGTTTTGAGCTTAATCCGTCCCGGTTTTCCTTTCTTTCCTTATTTCCAAGAGCGTAATCACTCGAATAAATAACGTATATTATTTTTGGCTAAACAACATACCTCCTCGAGAACGAACTCAACGACGAGTATTCGCGTTTTTCACAAAACGTGATACTTAATACTTACCCGCTTTTGTCGCTTTGTTTTTCCTAAAATAAAGTGTACAAACATACCGCATCAGTGTCCTTGTTTTATGAGCTTACTGTTCAAATAAGTACCCAATAAGCTGCCTGACAATAACTTATTGAGCACTTATTGGGGGTTGAAGTTTTCGTTTTTTTCTTTATTTGTGGATTGCAGGTATTAATGAAAGAAGAGAAAAAAGCGCATTTTCTCCCTTCTCCTTCTTATTTCTCTTTGGTCTACTGTAGACCACTCACTAAGAGTTTCATCCCAAATTTGATCTTCAAATCACACATCCAGGGAAGGCATCAGCTTCGGATAACTTGACTTGAACAAAAGTCAAGCCAGGTTTAGGCTTAAACCCCCTAGATTTCTGTTTTTAACTAATTTGTGAAAACTATGCTGCGAGTTTTGCTATGTATCATTCATAGTGTAATTTTCTATATCAACTTGTGATTTTTAGATATTGAATGAATGTTCATGCTAGTTTAGGATTATTCTTAGTTTGGTTTGTGGTTTGTTCTCTGAAATTTGGGGTTTATAAAATGTTATCTAGTGTTTAATTCATGCAGTAATTCTGTCACAGGTTAAGGTTCTAAGGTTCAATTCGTTTGCTACAAGTTTACAAGGTTAAACATAGCTAGTTTTCACTTTTAGCTCATTTAAGTTCATCAAATATCAAGTTAAGTGTTTTCCATTTTTCTGAGGTTCTTTAAACAAGTAGGTCACTTATAGGTTTTTAGTTGATAGGTGATGCTATGAATTCTTGCCCACAGCTAGAATTGGTGATAATATAGGATTGAATGCATGTGATGGTAGTTTTGGTGGATTAAAGTGTAGGTAGTCATAACTAGAAACTCACTTTGTGCATATAACCCTAGCAAAACTTGACTACCTGCTGCACACACTAGTTTTAGGGGTTTTGATTTAGGTTTTTAAAGAGGAAATTGGTTAAATAGGCAAGCATTAGGGTGTTATAGGTTTTTATCATCTGGTAATAGGATTAGGCAGGTTTTTGGTGGTTAAAATGTCACATTAGAAGCTCATTGTTGCCCTCTAGACCTGCAGACCCCATTTTATTGTTTATATTGAGTGATTTGCTTGATTTGTGTGCACTTTGTGTGTTAAGATGTGTGTTTTTTCACTTATACTTGACTCCTCACACAGTGTGAGGGTGCCCATTGTATCCAAAAAATCTCATCAACAAAGCTTAAAACAAGCAAAAGTCATCCAGACCTGTTTTCTATTTAGTGTCAGTGGGTACAAAGGTCCCATTGCTAGTTATAGTCTACCCAATGCTAGCACTACTGGACAAATCAATCCACATGTCACTTTCAGAATCTTTTACTTTTTGTCTTTAGTGACTTAATTTTATCCATTTTCAGTGTTTTCAATTTTCCTAGATTTGTTATTTTATTTTGAGATTTTTCATAAAGTTTGTTTTTATTTTACTGTTCATATGCATTTTTTTAGATTTAATTTAGTTTTCATTGGTTTTATATAAAATCTGTTTTTTGTCTTCTAGTGAAAAAGTTTGTATTTTTCAGTTTTAAAAATTTTCATAGATTTGGAATATTATTTTAAGGTTTTTAGTTAAAAAGTTTCACTGTTCACCTTTTTTTTAGATTTAATCTTAGTTTAAATAGTTTTTAATTAAAACTGTTTTGTCTTTTAGTGAGAAAAATTACTTTTTTCAAAATATTTTATTTTTCTACTGTTTAATAATATAAATTAGGATTTTTGAAAAAGTTAAATTAATTTTAGCATTATTTTATTATTTTTTATCATTATTTTAGTTTAAAAATTGAATTTAGTGATTTAAAAATAGAAAAATAGTTTATAAAATTTAGGAAAAATACTTTTTAGTCTTTAAATAATATAAGTGAGTTATTAGTTCAATAAAATAACATTTTGGGCTTTTTCCTAATTCTACTTAATTTTAGGGCTTTAATTAGCATTTAAAATTAAAAATTTAATAAATAAAAGGTTTTAGAATTTATTTATTGAATTTTTATTCTTATTTATATTATTTTAGACTTAGTTTTTGTTTTTAATTAATTTTCAGCTTTAATTTTTAATTTTGTCACGTTTTACGTATTTACGTTCGCGTTTTACGTCATTACGTCATAGTGTAATCGTAGTCGTAGCTCGTCTTTTATTTTTCTCTCTCTAAACCAAAAAAGACACTAATCCAAACTTTGATTTTACATATTGGCACTCATAATCACACACCTCCGCCGAGAACGAACTCATATTTATCGAGCATTCGCGTTTTCCTAAACGTGAAGGTTTAATACTTGCCAATTATACGCGTTTTTCCTAAAACGTGTACGATTTTACTTATCAATTTTGGCGCCGCTGCCGGGGAGGTGTTTATAGTGCCATTATTATTATCGTGTTTGTGTGAGTAGTGCGTTTTTGCTTTTCATTTTTTGGAAAGCGTAAATGACATACATACTCATTTTTGTTATTTTTCCTTAATATATTATACTATCCAAATAAATCGTGTTTAATTTTCCTAAATTAAACACACAACAATATTTATTATATTGTAGATGTATTGGTTTTTGTTTTTCTTGTGATTATTATTAATATACTATATTTACGTAGAACAATAAATATACAAGTACTCCAAAAACGTGAAAACGCAACCTTAATTGGGATTTTATCACTTAATTATTGTATCCGAATCTAAAGCAAAAGTTTAAAAGCAAAATAGCTAAATTCTTTCATGAGGCTTAATTTCAATTAACACAAACTATAAGGTGGGTATAAGGCGTTTGTATTTCACGACCTAAAGGAAAAAGGCTCTTAAGTGCTTAGCGCCGCCTCGTTTCCTCTGCTTGCTTGTGCGTGTTTTGCGAAAGAGGGCTAATCGAGGGTTTGCCGCCCAAGTATTATCTATGTATACTATATTTGCATGTTTTCAAGATTAAACCCTCTTGAACGTTTTGGTGTTCCACCAACGTTCAAAAGTCATCGAAGGCGTTCACTCCACGTGATCGTTTTCATTCTTTGAGGCTCCTTTAATCGAGAAATCGATTCGAGGAGAGATTTGTAGATTCGAGTCTACGTAATACACAAAAAATCCAAAAAAATCGAAAAACAATAAAAAACCAAAAAAATTGAAAAATTGAAAATCCGCAAAAGGAATCTTCTTTGCTACCCCCATTCTACACTTAGTGCATGCGCACTCGATCGAAGGATTATTCTTATTCTAGCGACTCTTCGAATCGACGCAATCGTAATCAAAGGAATCGACGACGTAGACGATATTTAGAAACTGACGTTCCTAATATCATTGTTGAAGAGACCGTAGACGAGATGGCCGACAATCGTTCGATGATGGAATTGCTCCAAGCACCCACCGAGGGTTATGGAGACGCGATCGTAATTCCTGATATCGAAGCGGAGAATTTTGAGATTAAGAGCGGAATGCTTTCGTTGATACAAGCTATGAAGTTTCAAGGTCGTGAAGCCGATAATTCTCACGACCATATTCGGAATTTTGATCGTCTTTTGGCCACGAGCAAGTTTAAGAACGTCAACAGCGATGTCGTCAAGCTTATGCTTTTTCCGTACTCGCTCGATGGTGCCGCCAAGGATTGGTACAAAAAAGAGCCACCTAATTCGATAATTACGTGGAAGGATCCCGTCTCCAAGTTCGTTAATCATTTTTTCCCACCGTCTAAGACGACGTTTTTCAAAAACGAGATTACGAGATTTGAGCAAAAACCGAATGAATCTGTTAGAGACGCGTGGGATCGTTTTAAAGAATTTCTTAGGAAATGTCCTCACCATGTATTTTCCGAATTGCACCAAATTGATACGTTTTACAACGGTCTTAGTTTTCAAGAACAAGATTCGTTGAATTCCGCCGCCGGTGGCAACTTTTTGTGTAAGACTCCGAAAGATGCATTAATGATTATCGAGAATCGATCCAAGGTTTACCAACTCCGCAACACACCGAGTGTTGCCAATGTACCCAATGTTAGTTGTTCTAATCGCGGCATTGAGAGAGTTGATGCGAAAGTCGACAAGTTGACGAATGTGTTTACGTCTTTTCTCAACCAAATGGAAAAGAAAGACGCTCCCGCTACGGTGAACGCGGTTGAGAGTTCGTGTACGTTTTGCAGTAGACCTCCTAATTATTACGAGTGTGCGGCTACGGATGGCCAAACGTCGAACGTGAGTGCGTTAAACAACAATTTTTCTAATCAAAATCAAAATAACACCAGTCCATCGCAACAAACGAACAACAACAATAAAGGCAATAATTTTCATAACCGCAACAATTTTCAAGGAAAAAATCATTGTAATCAAGGTTATAATCAAGGTTAAAATTTGAATTGGCAAAATCGAGGTTTTAACAACAACAATCAAAACCGGAATTTTAACAATGGGAAAAAATCGATTTTTTCAAACAACGCTAATCAAGGAAGCAATTTTCAAGGGAATCAAAACCAAGCTTTCAATAAAAAGTATAATGGCTCAAATGATTTTCAAAATTACGTTAAATCAAATGACGCTAATATGAAGAGATTAGAAACGCAAATTGGTGATATGAAAAACGAATTTTCAAACACGTTGAGAGGATAAAACAACAAAATTGAGCAAGGACAATTGACATAAAAAAGATGTTTTCGGTTATTATGAACAAAGCCTCGGGTGCTTCATCGAGTTCGTTACCTAGTGACACCATTGCAAATCCGAAGGAACAATGTAAAGCCGTCTCGTCTCGTGGAAAAAGTCGTGTGATTACCCCTACCCTTGATGGATTTCATGTTGTTCCTTCTTCTCAACCCTCGACTTCTAAGACGTCTTATTGTTCTAAAGTCGATGGGGTGAACGTGGCGACCAAGGAAAAGAGTGCACACCCTCGTGTACCTCAAATTCCATCCACTGTTCAAAAAGAGAGTTTTATCTACCTTACAAAAGTAACCCTTGAAGAAACTTGTGCATCGATCCTCCTTAAAAAACCCAAAAGGCATATGCCGAGAAAGGAAGAGGATCCGAGCCAATTTCTACTACCTTGTGATTTTTCCGAGATTGAGGGATGTTTAGCCCTTGCCGATTTAGGTGCTATCATCAATCTTATGCCTCATTCTCTTTGGAAATTGATGAGATTGCCTTCACTTACCCTCACGAACATGAAAATCGAGCTTGCAAATTATACGCCTTTAATACCAATTAGAATAGCCGAGGATGTCTATGTAAAAGTTGGAAAGTTTTTTTTCCCGCGGATTTCGTCATTTCCGATTACGAGTGTGACCCTAAATGTCCCATTATTTTAGGCCGACCATTTTTATCGACGTCTTGAACCGTAATCGACGTCCACGAGGGGAGACTTACTATGAGATATGGGGAGGATAAAATGGACTTTTTCACGAGTAAATCCTAAGTGTCTAATGATCATGAAAAAACCAAGGTTTCAAAACCTAGTGTTTTAAATTCTAATGATTTCAAAATGTTAACTTTAGCGGAAAATATGAGGCTTAATTCATTTTTTGAAAGAATTAAGAAGAACGGTTTTAAAGATGATGATTTTAACGATAAAGAATATGTGTACCTAATTAAAAAGGGTATGCGTAAATTTATGGATGAAAAATCACTTTAGGATATATTTAGTGAAACAAGTGAACGACCAATTCCGAAGGGCGACGTTAGTGCCATCACGACAATGACCAAAATGGACTCGTCTTCACCACCTTCGAAGGACCACGTCTTTGAGGCTCCAACTTCTAACTCCATCAAAAGTGTCTCCTTTTCCTAGCTAACACCCGTTGAGGCGAAAGGTTTTATCGACATCGATCCTCTCGTCATAGAAAAGTCAGCTAAGCATAGTCATTCGACTTGTAAGACCATGGTTGTGAGTGCTCACATTGACTCTTTCTTTGATGATGATGATGACGATTTTGCCGAGATAGATCATGTACTTCGAAATCCACATGCCATTTTTGAGGATTCTCCCAAAAGACCTCTTCACATGTGAAGTATGATGATTACGAGTTTGATCCCGAGATTGAGGAAATCATTGAACGAGAGCTATCTCTTATGCCTTCACTCCCACCTACAAGTGAGGTCGATCTTTCCAAATCGGGGATGAACTTAATGAGTTGGAACGTCTTATTTTTGATGAGAATTACGTTTACCACATTCGTGAGAACTTAACTTATCAACAATCCCCACAAATGAATGATGGTATCGTGCATGATCGTGATCTTTTCGAGAGAGTTTCTAAGATACTCAAGGAGGGGAATGACAAACCTTGGTTTCACAAGCCTATCTTTGATGAAGAAATCGATGAGATCGACGTTCATGAGGATGACGAGTATGTAGACCCCGAGGGGGTGGTGTTCTTTGTTGATCGTCGTTTCGAGAATTTATACAATCCACCACCCCTTCACCGCGACTTAAATGTGAGGATTTTTAGTGTGCCAAACATCGACTTAGATACGCCAAATATTTTCGACATCATCAAATCGGGTTTTCATAAAGAGTTTTCAAACGATGAAAAAGGAAAGGATTTTAAAATTGATTTAAATGAATTTTCTACAAGTTTAACTCCGTCATCACCGCGTTTATTGAGTGCTACCACCTCGTCTACTCCTTTTGACGACGGTTAGTGTGGATCTAGTGTGGGGGAAACCCCTTATGTTCCCTCCCATTTCTCCACCGAGGACGAGATTTATTATCCCGGGATTGCTTGTATAGAGAAATCTCGGTCTTCCACCGATGCAATAAATGGAAAATATATTCGTTTTCTTGGTGCGAGTATACCTCGAGTAGCTCATAAGTTTGACTTACCCATTTCTCCACCTTTCTACTTCTCATCTCTTTTCTTCTACCCCATTGGGGTTCTAGTTGGAGTGGTGTTGTTTCCTCTTTCATCCGAAAACGAGGACGCTATCTTTGACCCCGTTATACGTATATCAGGTTTTTAAAGTACTCCATGTACTTTTGGGCATTGTTTATCATGTAAGCCCTACCAAAAATGACCAAACCATGATTATCCCTAAATGATCACATTTATGGGATTCGAGTCGAGCTTTTGACTCGATTATCAAAAACAAGGTGCCTCGTGGGGGATTCTCAAGCTTATCCTTGTAAATATTATTGCTTTCTAATAGTGTAACGAGGGGACTTGTGCTCTTCCAACCTTTGTTTCGTGGTTGTTTGTGATTGTGATTCATTAGGTTCATCATCATCATTGAAGCCTCTCGTGTTCGTTTTACGGATCACTCGAGCTTCGATCATTGCCTTTGGAGATTCCGATATCCGATGATATCCTTTTATGTTCTAACGTTTATCTTATTAGCATAATTCATAAACGGCTATAGGTTATTCTTTTTACCCTTTCCATGCTCGAGATTAAGCATTCGACTTTGTCTCTAGTATGGGGGTGTTTTCACCCCTAGACTCGAAACACTGAGGACAATGTTTAGTTTTAGTATGGGGGGGGGGGGGGGGGGTGAGTAGATATTTCACCTTGCTTACGTCAACACGCAATCCAATATTCATCATTTTGTTATCGTTTTGTTGCAAATAAGGCTAAAAATGGCCAAATTTTTTTTTTTGTATTTTTCATAAGTGTTTAAGACACGAATGTAGGTTTTACGATGGTGAGAATAAGAGTAATTTTTGACTCGATCGTGCGTGTTGAGCACTTAGCTTCGATTCCTTAACTTTTTAGGCTAAGTCTCTTAAATGTGGACGAGAAATGATAGAGTTATTTATAAGTCTCGTAATCTTTCACGATCTCATGTGTAGTAATTATTAGCTTATTCTCCCTACGCTTTTATAATAAATTGTTAATAAATATTGATTTAGCGTTTTAGTCACTATTGTTGATTTCTAATTTGTTTTAGTAGCTTCCATGTAATTAAATTGGGAAAACATTAAGGTATCGCCAGCGTCACGATTTTGAAGTATTGGCAACCCGAATAATCGAAAGCTTCACCCAATAATAAGATTTCAAGTGCTCACCTAAATTAAGAAAAAATTTGAAGATCACAAGGCCGAAAAATCTATGCCCAAATTGAAAGTGAATCAAGCCTTAATCTTTGAAGCTTTAAAGATCCAAAATTCGCCTTAGCGTGAGGATACGTCAAGTCATAATAAAACCACCGATAATGGCGGATAATAAAAGAGAAGGGCAAGACCAAAGTCATAATAAAATCTTTATGGCGAAGTTGAATAAAAGATGGAGGTAAACCATGATAATAAAACCATTGATGATGGCGGATAATAAAAGTCATGGTAATAATTCTCATGTTCAAAACCGTTCTAAAATCGTGTTTCTCGATCCTTCTTGTTGACTTAAATTTTTGACATCGTTGTCTATTAGGGTGAATTATTAACTTAACGATTTTGGTTACACGGTTAAGACTCTATTTTTGGACTTAATCTCTATTCACAAATAAGTCAATGATGTATCCTCGTGATCATTAAGACAAAAATAAAATATAAGAGATACCAAGTAGGAATAAGGGAGTCTACGTGTGTAATTAACACTCATAAGATATGATTGTGTTGCTCACTTATAATAACAATGATCTCGTTACACGCTTAGCATGGAATCGAGTGAAAATCGAGGATGACGAACTTATCTCTATTAGGCATTCACGTGTTCTTATATATAAAAATGAATTTTTGAAGTGCTACGATACTTAATTCTAGCATCGCGTGAGGGAACGACAATGGTTTAGTATGGGGGAGTGATGAGACTGCAATTATACATAGTCTCATCGTCCATTGAAGTCCTTGAAGTTTTGAAGATTGTCAAGATTAGTGCCTCAACTTTTGAAGAACTGTCACTTTATACCCCTAATCTATCATTATTTGCATTGGGATCCCTAAAGTTTGAACAACGTACAAGAATGGCCCTTAAAGTATGGTCAAATTGCACTAATGGTCCTTGATAAAAAGTTTGAAAGTGTTGTGCCATTTTTGACAAGTGGAGGAAACTTATATACAAAGGAATTGGGTAATAAGTTGCTGATAACTTTAAATGACAAAAAAGGGAAGACTAGGGACTATTTTTGCCATCTATGAAACCCATACCCGTTTATTACCCATTATAAGCCCATGTTACACCCTCCAGCCCACTCCATATCCTATCCTACCCGAAACCCAATCCACCCCCACTCCTTTCCACGTACACACCCATTCAGTATAATAATTCCGTTTGAATTATTATTATTAAACCTAAAACCCGCTAAACACATCCTATTCACCACTAATCCCTTTCTCCCCAGCCATAAACCCTAAATCTTAATCTTAGTCAAATCATAGGGTTAAGGTTTTATATACTCCAGATCATTAATTGAGTCCAACCTCAACACTACCCCACTCCTACAACTGCCATATCTCGCATGCGGGACCCCCATGAACACCCCTTGCACCCGTCGTTTTCCATAAAACCCCAAATGGAGACAAGATAAACGATTCACAATGAAAATGTGTTCACCACAACATTTGGAGGGCTCTGATTGATTTCAAACAACTGGCAAACACAACATCTTCACATGGTCGATTCTTGACCATTTTTTAAACTTGGTCAACTGGGAATATGCTGAGAATCATCCAAGGGAATTCTATGTAGATTACTAGTTAGGGTTTATCATTTTTTATTATTCTAGATGATTCTTAGTACTAGTATAAAAGGATGTCGACATGTGACCCCTTTTCTCTTGTTCCAGCATATTTCTTGTACTTTTTTAAAGTTTAATGAAAATTTTCAATTTATGAAAATATTGCTGAGTTCCAAGTAATTTAGTTCGTTTTACATTATTTGCAAATTTGTTGTTACTTTAATCAAAATATTTTTATTGTGCAAATTTTTGGGCAAAAAGATAGTTTGAGATCCAGCTTGCTGAGACTTATTGATTTGTGTGGATTGACACCCACATAAGCCTATTAAGCTCCCTTAAGCTGTTAACTTTTGTGGGATACAATTAGTTTTTAAAAGGGTGGTTTTCAAGTTTGTGATTTACTCATAGTTCAAAGGTTTTTGGTTTGAAGATTTTTCAGAAAATCTGGTGACCTTGTTTTATGTGCTTACTGTTCAAATAAGTACCCAATAAGCTGCCTGACAATAACTTATTGAGCACTTATTTGGGCTTGAAGTTTTCGTGTTTTTCTTTCCTTGTGGATTGCAGGTATTAAAGAAAGAAGATAAAAAAGAGCATTTTCTCCCTTCTCCTTCCTGTTTCTCTTTGGTCTGCTGTAGACCACTCACCAAGAGTTTCATCCAAAATTTGTTCTTCAAATCACACATCCAGGGAAGGCATCAGCTTCGGAGAACTTGACTTGAACAAAAGTCAAGCCAGGTTTAGGCTTGAACCCCCTAGATTTATGTTTTGAACTAATTTGTGAAAACTATGCTGTGACTTTTGCTATGTATCATTCTTAGTGGAATTTTCTATATCAACTTGTGATTTTCAGATATTGAATGAATGTTCATGCTAGTTTAGGATTATTCTTAGTTTGGTGTGTGGTTTGTTCTCTGAAATTTGGTGTTTATAAAATGTTATCTAGTGTTTGGTTCACGCAGTAATTCTGTCACATGTTAGGGTTCTAAGGTTCAATTTGTTTGCTACATGTTTACAAGGTTAAACATAGCTAGTTTGCACATTTAGTTCATTTAAGTTCATCAAATATCAAGTTAAGTGTTTTCCATTTTCTGAGGTTCTTCAAACAAGTAGGTCACTTATAGGTTTTTAGTTGATAGGTGATGCTATGAATTCTTGCCCACAGCTAGATTTGGTGATAATATAGGATTGTATGCATGTGATGGTAGTTTTGGTGGATTAAAGTGTAGATAGTCATAACTAGAAACTCACTTTGTGCATATAACACTAGCAAAACTTGACTACCTGCTGCACATACTAGTTTTAGGGGTTTTGAGTTAGGTTTTTGAAGTGGAAATTGGTTAATTTTATCCATTTTCAGTGTTTTCAATTTTCCTAGATTTGTTATTTTATTTTGAGATTTTTCATAAAGTTTGTTTTTATTTTACTGTTCATCTACATTTTTTAGATTTAATTCAGTTTTAATTGGTTTTATATAAATCTGTTTTTTGTCTTCTAGTGAAAATTTTGTATTTTTCAGTTTTAAAAATGTTCATAGATTTGGAATATTATTTTAAGGTTTTTAGTTAAAAAGTTTCACTATTCACCCTTTTTATTTATTTTTTTAGATTTAATCTTAGTTTAAAAAGTTTTTAATTAAAACTATTTTGTCTTTTAGTGAGAAAAATGACTTTTTTCAAACTTTTTAATTTTTCTACTGTTTAGTAATATAAATTAGGATTTTTGAAAAAGTCAAATTAATTTTAGCATTATTTTATTATTTTTTATCGTTATTTTAGTTTAAAAATTGTTTTTAGTGATTTAAGAATAGAAAAATTATTTTTAAAATTTAGGAAAAATTCTTTCTTGTCTTTAAATAATATAAGTGAGTTAATAGTTCAATAAAATAATATTTTGGGCTTTTTCCTAATTATATTTAATTTTAGGGCTTTAATTAGCATTTAAAATTAAATATGTAACAAATAAAAGGTTTTAAAATTTATTTATTGAATATTTATTCTTATTTATATTATTTTAGACTTATTTTTTATTTTTAATTAATTTTGAGCTCTAATTTTTAATTTTGTCATGTTTTACGTATTTACGTTCACGTTTTACGTATTTACATTCACGTTTTACGTCATTACGTCATAGTGTAATCGTAGTCGTAGCTCGTCTTTTATTTCTCTCTCTCTAAACCAAAAAGACACTAATCCAAACTTTGATTTTACATATTGGCACTCATAATCACACACCTCCGACGAGAACGAACTCGCATTTTTCGAGCATCCTAAACGTGAAGGTTTAATACTTCCCAATTATACGCGTTTTTACTAAAACGTGTTCGATTTTACTTCATCAAGTTACAAGGGTGAACTTAGTAAATAATTATAGGATGAAATTTTTGTGCATTATTTTTGAAAGTTTCATTTAATATGGCATAAAATGTAACATACTCTTAACAATTAAACATTTGTTACACAATTAGTATTCATCTATTTCATTTCTAGTCTTATTGTTATGTTATTTTGAAATCATAAAGGTTCTTCTTTTCATTGGATAGTAATATCAGATTTAGAGAAAATGTAAATGTAAGAAGCAGATGTTTATTATTTTGAAGACAACTATGTTTTATATTAATATAAGTTACTAAATGTCTGTTTAAAGACTATGTTACGGGTGTAATGCCTTATATTAATATAATGATTCCTAAAACGTTACTTGCATTTTTCGATCTCGCTTTGTTTTGATTACGAAAATATATAAAAACAAGCATTTACGAAAAATAACGAAAATCGAATTATTGAGTTCAAGTATTTTTCATTTCATCCATTATCACTTAAGGTATGAACAAACAAGTTTTCAACCTAACTAAGTGATCAAAGATTTAGTTTTTCTTAAAACTCACCTTTTATTAAATGTGAAAAAAGTTTCTATTAAACTTTATTTTTAAGAAAAAGTTTTATTAAATTAGAAATTTGAAAATTTGAAAATGGCATAACCCATATGGTTTAAGAATATCCTTTGAGGATAAATATTCCACCAGATGTGACTAACCCACTGAAAAACAAAAAGGAGTGGAGTCTATGCTCGGCGGTTTCCTAAATAGGGGTGCGACTCTTTATCAATAAAGAACTGCAGGTGCCATTAAGGAAACGCGCTCATAAAGAGACATTCGGCCTTTGTCTTATAAATAGTGGACCATTTCCAGATTTTCTCTTCACCTCTTTTGCACAAAAATTTCCAGATTCAATCCACCTTCTTAAATCACTCAAATCCTTGGTTATTTGGTTGATTACTACTTGTTTAGAAGTGAATCATTCTCTTCCCATGTCACACCCCAAAAAATGGATCATAGTAGCATAGCTTTGGGGGTTGGTGACTTCATGATTATCACAAGACAAGGAGATAAAGAACGACCTTTATATGAGACGTTCGAAAATAGATCATTTGCATTAATTAAAATAAAGTGTTTTAACAAATTGCGGAAGCATGAACTGGTCACAGACGATCAAACAAAGTTTATAAAATAGTACAAATGATCAGAGTTTAGACTTGACAAGACTTTAATGCATGAGACTTTAGTTTTCTCCTTCGTTCTGTTTACCTGAGAAAAACATTGTTAAAGTGTCAACACAAAGTTGGTGAGTTCCTAGGTTTGAGTTTAAGAAAACAATAAAATAATTTTAATGAAGCACAAGATTCATATCCACCTGTGACAATATAATACATACAAAGTCACATAGTTTATCTTTACTACTATTTAAGCTCATGATACCGATGCGTTAATGAGTCTAACTAACTTCGTATGTGTGTGCCCATGCAGGTGACTAACCCAAGTCACCCGTCGTCTTCAAATGAAATTGTATTTACTTGAACGCACCCATTCAAAGTAAATATGAGTGTCAACTCCGATAGATCTATCCATAACATTCGCGCTTACTTCGCTGTAACACAGCTAAGTGACTAACGGTTCATGATTCGTGGGAAGTTATCATTTGTGTTGTTTCGAGCCATAGATCAACTAGTAGAGAATAGTTCACTTGTGTTCACGCGTTATAAATCAAGCAATGTTATCACCCGAAAAGATGATAAAATATTTTGAAAGAGATATGAGCTAGTAACTCATAGTTAATAAACAATTTGAGAAATAGGCTAAGAAACTCACCTTGTTGATAGTAACTTGTCGCGGGACAAAGTGGAGTTTTTACCGATAACCTAATAACAATAATGTTTATTTAAACCATGTGTAATATAAATATAATGTACATGTAAAAACCCTTTCTCAGTTGGCGCTTTAGGTTGGAATAGTAACGACGAAAGTTTTATAAATCGTTTTTCGGTTATTAATTAGTTTAATTATTTAGGGTCGAGTTTTATCTTTTTAAACTAGGTTTTCATCAATTATTATCATTTTATATTTTCATATTTATACATTATAAAATCATTTATAGGTTGATATAAATTCAAGTAAAAGTAATGTAAATTTATTAAATTTTTCTAATAAATTAACAGTTAAATTTGACGTAGGTTTTAATAAAAAAAAATTCAGGTTTTACGGTTTCAGCTTTCGTATTCATTTCTTAATCACTGTTAAGTATAATGAAGTCATGTCATTATTTACAAAAATAATATGAAATGTAAAATTTACAAGTTTAGCATGAAATTTCATTTAACAATTTCATGAGTTATAAAATATTATTAGATTTTCTTAAAAACGTCATTTTTACGTGTAGTAATTATTTATTAGTTATAAGCTCGTTTTTTTATCCTTCTACCATGATTATTTTTGAAGAGATTGATTAATATTATGGTCTTACCATTTCATTAAGTAATTGATATTAGTGATATTCTAAGTGTTCTAAAGTTTACCGTTTTACATGCATACGATTTCATTAATTTCGCATAAAATCATAAAATAGAAAGTGTGATAACAAATTCATTTTTAGGTATTTTTACTTGATTCAAAAAGCATTATAAAACTTATGAAAAATGCAATATCGATATTTAGAGAAAAAAATTTCGTGACCAACATTGGATGGTCGGTTTTTAACAAAAGTTTAGGCGTGTTTAAGCTAGTTTAGCAACGACAGTTTCAGCTACTTTTACCACTTGATCAAATAACATTACCTACTGAGTTTAACTAACATAAACTAATTACTAACATCAAATAACAGTATGAAACAGGAAAATTCAGTTTAAAATCAAGTTAAGCAAAATTAGGGCATGGTTTTTACCCGTACGCCCCGTTAGGGCTCGTTTTTAACCATTTAGTCAATTACGTGTTATTTTACAACTTTAGGCATTACTAGATCAGGGTTTAACATGTAATAAAATTTAATTGTACTATGTAAATTAAATCTTACGAAGGGATTGGTGGTTTGAGCAAAACCGAACCTAGAAAACCCTAAAAAGAGCTCGGTTAGGATTTTGCTTGCACAACCCGTACATGAACACTTGGAGGACTTAGGAACTTGTAATAGGACTACTTGGAAGACTAGAAGTAATGTCAAGGATGTTTTTAAGTAACAAAAACATCAACAACAACACAAATCGAAAATCAAAATTAGGGTTTCTTAGAAAACCCTAAATCGATTTTTGCTAGGGTTTCGACTATGGTTCTTCATACTTGCTAAGATTCTAGAGCAGAGACCAAGGGTCCTTTGTGGAGATTTAGGAGTCCTTGAATGCTCTTGGGGTGGTGGCAACGGTGGTGTGATGGTGGCGGTTCACGAAGACAAACAAAGAACAAGGAAAGGAGTTAATTGATTTGTTTATGATGATTTGGTGATTCAAGACATCGTAGGTGCTGAATATTTATACTACTCTTGAATACATATCACCAATGAATAAATTTTTGATGGAAATCAAGAAGAATGGCTAGAAATCATGAACTGTAGCAAGAGATTGAAGAACAGTAGGTTGTGGATCATTTTTAGGGATAGGATACATCTCATATGGTTCATTGCTGAGTTTTGATGAGGGATGGGTCGAATTATTAGTGCCAGGAAGGATACATGCATTATTTTGGCAAGTAGATAAGTTGTAATTGGAGTAAAATTGATTCCCTAAAATTTAGGTATGCAAATAGTCGGCATTTGTGTTCCTAGGGGCTTATACCACCGATTACTAAACATGGGTCATTAGGGCCTTAATTTGGGCTTAGGTGCTTTTAGTTGGGTTTAGTTTGGGTTTATGGGTTTTAAAAATTGCTATGGGCATATTTCTAGTCGTTTAATAATTTATTTAAGCTCGTACAATTTATTTTTAAGTTTACAAATTAATTTTATTAGTTCTTATTTGATAAAATTAATTTACACATTTTTGTGATCATTTTTCATAAAAACGATATTTTATAATTAAATAATAAATAAAATACGATTATCTCGATAAATTATCTGAAACGTTGAAAATAAACTAAAAGTGATAAATATATTATTTATTAATATGTTGTTTTTAGTACAATCGTTTCTCTAGGTCTTATCGAATTGATATAACTTTTCAAGCTCGACTTAATTGTTTTTGGTTAAAAATCGTAATTTTGGTATTTAAGCTACTTGACAAACAAAACACTTAAAAATGTGAAAATAGTATCTATACTACGCAATACGTACTAAACTAAAAATATTTTGCACTTACCACAATTAAACGCACAAAATATCTAAAAATGGAAAATACAATTTTAAACTACAAATAAAAAAATGTAAAATACAGAATAAGAAATTAAAAGTAATTTTCCTTAGAAAAGTAAAATACTATTGCTAGATAACAAAGAAATGAAATTATTGAACCAAAACTAGTGTAAACAACTAGTAATCCTAATCTAATCTACACAACCCATGAATACTAAAATGGCCCATCAAGATAACACGTAATATCTAAATCAATCTGCACAATAGGAAGTCAAATCAATTGGAACCATACCTAATTAGAACTAGACCAATAACAAAAAGACCATTTCAATCCCTACACAGTCCAATGGATTAGAGAATTTCAATATTCACTTTCTAAAAAAAACTAAACATCCTTTATGCCTACACTTCTAATCTATCTGACTGCCAAAAATCAATGCCAAACGCACCTTAATCAGACGTCCAAGATTTTTACACAGCTAAAAAAAGTGAAACATTCAAATGCTCAAATACAAATGTCAAATACCACTCTACAACAAATTCTCAATATGCAACACACAAAATCTATCCTCTAACATTAACTGATTAGTAGTAAGCTAAGATATTCAGAAAATTAATCTCGCGCTTGACCTGCACTTCCAGGCCTAGTCTGTTGTGGAAGAAGCACAGCGCTGAGCCTGCTTGTAACTAAAACCGAAAACAAGATTACGGGGATATGCTAACTGCTGTACAAGATACTGAACTTTAACGCCATGGATTTGCTACGATTCTTGCAAAATATCAACAAAAAAAAATGCAAACCAACAAAACTTCGAATCTAAATCCTGCACAAACTAATCTATAACGAACATTAGGCCACTTAACTATTTCTGAACAGAACTGAACAAACGACTCACAATTTGAGTCCTAAACTGATTATTAACTGAACCAAATCAAAAACCGGTTAATAGAGACTCTGAAACTTATCACAATCATCTATATCCCAGCTGAACTCAAATAAGCATACTGGCAGAAGTGAACTGCTAAATTTCTGATCTCTTCAAAGAACTGTAACAGCTTATGAACAATCTTACAACCCAAACATGATCGGATACTCGCAGACTTAATTATAACAATGAAACTTGAGTAAAAATCTGAACGAACTAAAATCGATCTTCAATAAAACCAGAAAACATGAAATTTTTCGAATCATAAGATCACAAAAAGGCTTTCCTAACAAAAATAAGCTGAAAGAACAAAAGAGAATTTATTGGAATATGAGACTTGAATTTCCATTAACAAACAAGACGGTTACTCCTAAAACTGAATGTTCTAACAAAGTTAACTAAATTGAACAATCATCTTGAACAGATAAACCACGATACTCGATTGCAAGCTGTAACAGTAACGTAAAGTATTCAAAACAGGATGAAGAAGATTATCTTGACAAAAGAAAACTCAAGCTTTCATTAATGGTGAAAAAGAAAGGATTCGGTTACAACTGATTAAACTGAAAAGAAACAGAATTTGTTCAAAGTCTTAAAAGCTAATTATCTCTAATCCTACACCTACAACTATGTGTAAACTACACCTAAGCTAACCACCTTCAAATGAGGGTCTTGATCTCTATTTATAGCCATCTGAAGATGAAGGAGTGACGTGTCTTGTCCAATCCAGCGAAGACACGTGTTTAATACGAGGATTGATCATTTAGGGTTCTTCACATCCAATTGGGCGTTTCTTCAATATTGAGTCTTGATCTAATTAATTTGTATCATCATGAAGAGGAGAGCAAGAGGATCGTTTTTGTAGTTTTAGTCTTTTCTTGAATCTTTGTGTAGCTCTTGTGATTGGGACTTGCAGGTTTGTGGAGAAAAAGAGATATAGTCGTCTTTTTTATTTCTCTCTCTCTTCTTTGGAGAATGAATAAGACGTGTATGTGTACACGTTTGTGTATGCTTTGACTGTGAATTGGTCATTTGACCAAGTATAAAAGTTAACTTAACTTTCCATGTTTTCCTTTTAATCCCTCATCTTTTTATTTTGTCAAAAGTCTTTTACACTTTGAAATCAAGTTTCTTTATCATCCTTTATCTTGTAGAAATTGCAACTTAAGTCCTCGATCTTTGAAAGCTAGGAAAATAAGGTCCTTGAAAGCATCTTTCGTCTTTTTCTTCGTCTTTTCGTCAAATAAATCCTTGAAAACGCATGTTTGCTCAAAAATGTATCTTCTTACCTGAAAACACATAAAACACAAATACGCGCGTAATTCTGATATTTTTAGTTAAATATTATGTATTTGACTGTGTTTTGAGTGGTATTTAGATCATTATTGATGAGTGGTTTCACACTTATCAACTCCCCTCCACTTGACCATTGCCATGACCTCATGCAATGCAACATTTTAAAGCACCAAGTTACACTTTTCTCATAATTAACCCACCTTGACCATTATGGAATGCATCTACACTACTCTACACTATATGATGCATGATTTTAAATTTATACAATGCAATGCAAGAGAAAACAATTCTATTTACATCTTTTTGTATTTTCTTGAAATGGTTTTGATGGAAATAACTCATAAAGAAATCAATGACTTAGATTAGGGCTTTGGTACCATGGACATTTATCACTCTCAAGTTTCACTTTCCCCATACCAAGCTTAAAAATGGGATCATTGTATTCACAAGTAAAAAGTGCATCAACTTATCCATGACAATTAAATGTGGAACCAGTTCTTATTTGAGCAAATTGCTTATGGGCAAATTTGTCATTTATTTCAAGTGTGAAGTATAAGAAATGCAAAATCCAAAAATAAGGAAGCACGGTTTTAATCCTAAGTAATCCTCTCATCCATTACTCGAAAAACCGCTCACAATTAATATAAGTCCGTTTCAAGAATAATAAGTCATTCGCCTTATGTGTAAAATAAAACTCACGCAATAATTTACATCCGCCGCCTCTTTGAGACTTTGGATCTTCAACCCCGCAACCCGTCAAGGTAATATTGGATTGTAGCAATCTATTGAATCCCCGCAACCCGTCAAGGTAATATTGGAACTCAATAGTCACTATAATTAACACCACACTGCCCCTCTTGGGAGTCTTGTATAATTATTTTTTTTTTCTAGCCACTCATTTTTTCATAAGTCGCTCTTATTTTTCTTTATTCCTCACAAAGAAAGTAGAAAAGAATAAAAGGAAAAACACCCGCAAAATATTGAGCATGACATAAGTCTAGTACACATAAAACGTTCTAACTTAGAATCTTAAGACGTACTCATACCAACCATGAATGATTAGACAAAAATGCATAAGAGATTACAAACCAATTAAAACCGTTCTTGATTATTTATTAAAAATATATACATGCGAAGAAAATAGAGGTAAAGAAGAGAAGGGTTTAGCCACAAGTAATTATCATGAAGTTTATCTAGCCCTTTTATACTTGCTTCAACTCTATCATTTCCCATTCTCCACAAATTTAAAATCTCAAAGAATGAGATTCATGAATGCTTAGCCTAATAGACCAATTAAGGACTACATGGTTAAGGATACTAGCTAGAGAATGCTAAAATAAGCAAACTCGGGTTGAGTCAAAATATCCATGGCGGGCCTAATATGTCAAAGAAGTCTAAATTTGTTAAACCATGTTTTTATTATATTTTTTCTTTTTCAGAATTTTTAAATGAAAAATAAAAGAAGAAATATATACAATGCAAATGTGTTATGAAAAATGTTTGATGCTAAAATTATGAATGCATATTTTTGGTGGCCAAAGTAGATAAAAAATTTGAAAAGCGTTGAAAAAAATCATTTCCCAATTATCATGAAGTTAAGGCAATGGTCTAGGTAAGGTCACTTCGATAGAAGTCTCCCCTACACTTAAGATAAACATTGTCCTCAATGTTTAAGAGTATTGGAGTGAACTCCCCTACACTTATGACATTGATAACTTTGCTTAACTTAAGTTAAGGAAGAGACAACTAAAGAGTATTCATTTTAAGCACAAGTGTTGAATATCACAATAGCAAAAACTAATCAAAGTGAACCAGATACACGGGCCTCCTCCATAAGCTCCAAGCATGAAATGAGAGAGCAACCCTTGAAACAAACACCAAAAGACGAAGAAAGGCCACCCCTCCACTTCAACTCTACTATAACATACTTTTAATTAAACCTAACCTATTTAGATCTACTCTATATTTTCTAACCTAGTTATTCAATGCTTGAGTTTTTTTTAATCCTAAGTCTCTAGCTCGACTCGGCCCCGAATTAAGTTGTCCTTGGGGAAACCATCATGGAGAATAAAGGTTATCCACTTTGAAGCTCGTCTCTCATGATATACTCAAACTTAGCACGTTGCCATTTACTATAAGATTTACAAAATCCGCCTCGATAAATGGAACGGTCCAACGTGTCTCAAGTTTGTCCAACATACGAAAGCTCTCATATATGAAGCACACCAGGATCAAATACATAGTTTCCATCTCGACAAGTGAACAACTCCAAAATAGGTAGCATCACCAAAGTAAGATCATATAAGAAGTCCATATCGATCGAAATCACACTCTTAAGTGGACTATATTAAAACCAAGGTGTCTCAAATTTATGTATCCCAGGATCAAAAACCTTCCCCTTCATGGGAAAATAAAGAGATGAACTTGTATCAACCATATAAGATTCCCCCTTGGTGATCAAAGCATCATGAGACAATGAAGGTGTAGGTATCAAAACATTCATAACAAGTATATCCATGTTGGGCTCCTCATCATCATCAAAAGGTGGGTAATCTTCCATAGAAGGCGTAAAAAAAGGAGGATCAAGATGAATGGTGTCTTGTGAAGGAGGTGTAATCTCTACGTTCCCAAAAAGCAAGTTCTCACTAAGACGAATCTCCTTTTCCCAATTAGAATCACTATCATCAACCTCAATATCAATATTAGCAAGATAAGCCTCTATGGTGGCATCAATATCCCTATGAGAATCCATATCAAAGGTTTTGAGTTCTAAAGGTGCCTTAGGTGAAAAAGGATCAATCTCTAAGAGTATAGGATCTTCATCAATAACCAACTTCAAGGGTGGAAGGGTAGGAATAGAAGGCTCAAAAGGAGGTGTATTAATGAGAGAATCACTTAAAGGGATGATATCATCATAAAAATCAATAGGTGCAACCTCAAAAACCGGTGAAGAAATATCAATCAAAGGTTCTTCTTCTATGGAATCATTATTATGGTTTTCATTCAAAGCTTCAATCGAGGAGATAAGATGATAAACGTTTGATAAAACATCACGAATATGAACATCTTCCACTTCTTCGATATGATCAACATCATCATCCAAATTAGGAATGTCATCTTTACATGAAAAGTCATCGGATGATAGATCATAAGATGCCTCACTAGAATCACAATCATCATCCTCTATTTGTGGCAAGTCTTGCACAAACTCTTCCTCAATCTCATTATACATTTCTTTAAACAATTCATCAAGATCAAAATCACCAAAATCACTAGTAGTAGCATGAAGGTCAACATGTGATGAAATCTCAATGTGATCATGAGGAGAAGAGGTATCAATACAAAGCTCGTCACATGGTTCATTGGAAACACTCTCAAGCTATCTTTGGATTGGGATAAGGTTCTCAACACTAGAAACGGTTAATTCATCCAAATCTTCGTTTGTATTAGTGCTAAGAGGCTCGTCCACCATGGTTAAAGAGTCGGTGGGTTCCACGTGAGGTAAAGGTGATGAAGGTGTGTCATCATTAAGTGTCATAAAAATCGGAGGATCGTCATCATCGTCATATAAGCATTGTTTAAGCAAACGAGCACGATTAGCAAAAAATCGTTCTTCTTCTTCTTTTTGATCAATCTTAATGAGTAAATCATCTAAATTGTTCTTGAGGAACCGAGAGGAATCGTTCACCGATTCACTATACATATCACAAAATTTCTTATTATTAAACCGCTTGTTCCTTACATCATCCTCAAGAGACTTAATTTCCTCCCTTAACCACCAAGTTTCTTCTTTCATTTCCTCGAGGCTCATCTCCTTCATACGTTTAAGAGCCTTTAAAATATATCTATTGTCTCTTCCTCGTTCCTCGAATATAAAATAAAGCTCATTGAGATCACTAAGAGCATAAGAAGGTGGATTCCTTGGTCGACAATCATAACCATAATGGGGTTCTTTTCGACAAAACTCACATGAATAAGTCGAAGAATAGGGTGGAGGTGGATTTCCATAATTAGGTGGATTATAGTTTTGAAAAGAGTCATGATTATGAAAGGTCTCATGATTGTAACCTTGAAAATTTCTTTCGTTTTGAAAACCCTCATAATGTGAAAATCCTTGATTTTGAAAAGTATCTTGATTATAGCATGGAAAAATTTCATCATTTTGAAAGCCTTCATTGTTTGAAAATCCTTGATTATGAAAGGTTTCTTGATTATAGCCTCGAAAATTATCATTATTATGAAAACCCTCATAATTGGAAAATCCTTGGTTTTGGTATGGCTCATTAAAGGTTTGATCATGAAATGGTGGTGGAGGTCGTGATGAAAAATCAGAATATCCCATATAGTCATTAAAAGTATGGTCCATTGGAAGGTTAGGTTGAAAATTAAGATTCTCGGTTCCATTGTAAGCATATCCCTCCCCATAATAACCATTATTTTGATCACATAAATAAGTATCGTGTGGACCACCACAAGTCGAACAAGGCGAATAATTAGCGTTGGCGGATCGTTGTTGCAAAATCTCCAACATGGAACGAGTATCCATGTGTAACAAGGTGGCCGAATGTATATACAAGTATAATGACGTTTAAAAGCTTCCTCGGGGAAGGAAGTAATACACCAAAGGTGGTATGGTTACACGCGTGCGAGTACACGTGTAAGTAAACACGAGGAATGAGGGAGTACCCCTCGGTCGACTTTTGAGAGAGAAGAGATTATCTCCCTCGAGGTTCGATATGAAATATCCACAAGAAAGTATAATATATATAATTACAACTTGGGTGCAAGACCCCCAATAAAGCCTTCCTTCTTAGAATACGCACTAGTGAACAGGGGGTTAGGTGGCGCGAAGCACTTAAGTACCTATTGACCCTTAGATGGCATTTTATAGCACATCGCCTTTCTATTCACTTTGTAATTTGTATTCTTCGAATTATTGCCTATTGGAAGTATTTATCTATTCTTGCTTTAGTAAATTTAATCGATACGCGTGTCAAGGACCGGAACGCCCCCTAACACGGTGTATTGCCTCGGCAATACTTATGGAAGATATGTGTATTGGTTGTTCGTATATGTATACGTATCTACATATAATAATATATAAAAAATATTTTTGATTTTTTTAAGAAAATACTATATGTACATAAAAACGATGAAAACCGATATAATATATATTTTTGTTGTAATCTTTTAGGAAAAAGATTACTTTTTGGATTTTTTATTTTTTTGGTTCAATTCTTTAGGAAAAGAATTGATTTTTGTCATTTTTTATTTTTTATATTTTTATCTTGTTGATTTTTTTTATCTTTTTAATTTATAATACGTAAAAATAATGTTCACAAAGTGAACGGATCCCAAAATCCAATCGTCTCACTCGAAACCGTTAATCTTCACGAAAAGAACCGGCAGCGGCGCCATTTGAAATGTGTATAGTTGAAGTTCGTTTTTCTCAGTTCTTAACAAATTGAAAGTCCTAACAAGATCGGGTTTTTAATTGTTCTTGGTTGGTAATGTTTTTTGGATATTCTATTGCTAATTGAAACAAGCCTTGCAAAAATGAAAAATATCGTCTACTTATATGTAAAACACAGTGAAAATACCAAGTTTTTATTCAATTAAAATGCAAAATGTAAATTCTATAAACTATAAGGACTAGAAATGTAAATTCTATGAAATTTAAATGCTCAAAATGTAAAGCTGAAAAGTACAAGGACTAAATGTACAAAAACAATAAACTATGAGGACTGAAAATGAAAACTATCCAAACAAGTAACCAATTTTCCAACTAATTCAAAACTACCTAACTGATTTTTAACAAACTTGAAAGTGTAAGGACTGTGTTTTTGCAAAACCTAAAAACTTGGAAAGATTAGCCAAAATTAAGAACAGTTTAATACATCAAGGACCAAAGTGCAATATTTCAAAACTTTTTACCAAAAACGGGTTACACCCTTCAATAAGCTCGTTTGAGCTTATTTCTCAACGAAATTCGACCAAATAAGTTGCAATCGACTTAAAATCAGATTTAAGCTAGACCTATCCAAGGAAACTTGCTGAAAGTTACTAAAAAGCTGATAAGCAAATTTCAATAAGCACAAAATAAGCTATAGGCTAATCTATACTTGCACAACTAGATTTTAGTAAAGATTCTTGTTAATAAGCTCAAAATAAGGACGGGAAATCAAGTCTCATGAAAATTCATCAAGTAATAAGCTCAGAATCTTAAAATAAGCAAAAAGAGTGCTTATGTTGACTTTCGTTGACTAGATTTTTCAATAAGCCCAAATTCTCAAAATTCAACCAGGAACACTTATTGAATGATTTTGTGAAAGGAAATTGACCAGTTAATGAAGTAGAAATTGAGATATGAAAAAGCAGTTCACCAAGTTACAGAAACTTGAGTTTGCTCAATGGTTCAAACTTTTGCTTATTCCTAGCTGATTATTTGATACTTTACAAATTCCTTACACAAGTTGAAACTTCATATTATGACTGAGAAATGATAACTGGTTTGGAGTAATTTCATCAACTAACAAAGGAATACCAAGCAGATTAAAATCACAACTTTTTGAAACAAAGCTTGAAGAAAACTGACCCAGACTTTTTAGATGGCCATTTGCCTTTTTGACCAATTACTTGACTAGAAAAAGACTCAAAGCTATTTGTTATCACTTGTTAACTGAAAATGAACCAAAACCTGCCAATTTCTAACACTTGATTATCAAATACAAGCTAATGCCAAACACCACTTTCTGATCTTTTTGGAAGTTTTATGAAAGATTTTAAAGCAAATGAAAAGACTGAGTTAAAAGCTTTATCAAACTAAGTTTAGTAGCCAAAAAGAAGTGTATGAGAACTAGAAAAAAGCAGGACACTTAACTATAACACAAAATGGATAGCAAAGCTAAAGTTACTGATAAAATCTGAAAACAGGTCAAGTATTTAAGCTATAAGCTATATTAAGCTACAATTAAGCTACCAAATCACTGAAATCAGATCAATTAAAGGCTATAACACATTTTATCATGAAATCAAGCAAGATTATCTAGGAATGAAGCATGCATCAACTGTTAAGTGGAAATGAAAATCAGAACATGTAAACCTTAAGCAAAGGCCTCCTTTGGGGAGTAGAGGAGCGCTGAGCTCTCTAGTCTAGTGCTAACCACCACCTTAGCACTAGTAAACACTATTCAACTACCTATCAACAGCAATCAACCATCAAATTCACCATTAAAGAACTGGAACTCATCACAATCTACTAGAAATGGAACTGGACCAACAAACAGCTATAATCTTCAAACTTAGTCAGTTATGATCAAGTGATGATCATAACAAACCAAAATCAGCAACAAGAAGGATCAATGAAGCAAGGATGAACAGTAAAGTAGTATGAGAACTTTTGGAGGGAATATGGGAATTTGAATTTTATTGAGTAAGGAAAGTAGTTACAAGGGTAGTTAAACTGTTACAACTAACTATAACAGACTCAAGAGTGTGTCAAACTCTTGAGTTGTTAAGCTGAAACTAAGAAATGAGATGAGAGGAAAAACTAAGTGTGTGTGATTTCACACTTTCTACAACTTCCAGAAATGAGAACTAAACATGGTATTTATAGATTTTAGGAGTAGAGCAGTTGGGGTTGGTGACGTGTTCGAACCAATCCCAAGCTTCCACGTGTCAAAAATCTGCCAAATGATTTTTGCTGATGAAGAACAGATTTGGGGATTTTTTCTTGGTTTGATTTCAGCTTAATTGGTTGTGACCATTGAGTTTGTCTTGTGATTTTGAACACTTTTCATGTTCACATCTTCTTTTGAAATGCACTCTAACTCAAAGTCGATCCTGGTAAATTTTTGTTGATGAAGATGACACGTGGCAGAATTTAACTGGCTATGAGAAGTTCACACGGATCACTACCCACAATGGATAAAGTGATTATTGCATGTCCCAATTTCATTGGCTGAAAAAGTCTGAGTGGGTTTTATTGTTGGGATTTTTGACCAATTAATGACTGGCGGCTGAAGTGCAATTAATGCAATGATTTGGCAATCCATGGCATTGGTTTCTTGCATTCTCATTGGCTTGTGAGTTACCACACGGATTGAGCTTAAATAACTTTCCAAAATTGGTAGAATAAGCCCTTGAACTTGGTAGTTTGTAAATTTGAGCTAGTAACTTCATTTCTTTGGCATATTTGGTCCTTAAAACTTCATTCTTGAACAAATATGATCCTTTGACTGATTTGACTTGAGAGTTGACCAGATTTGACTTTGATCTTGACTTTGTCATATTTACACTTTTGGTCCTTCATCTTTGGCAGATTGTCAAGATAGGTCCTTTGTCTTCAAAGTCTTGTCACTTTTGATCCTTTCTTTTTCACCATTAATGAAAGCTTGAGTTTTCTTTTGTCAAGGTAATCTTCTTCATCCTCTTCTTCATTCTGTTTTGAATACTTTACGTTACTGTTACAGCTTGCAATCGAGTTTCGTGGTTTATCTGTTCAAGATGATTGTTCAATTTAGTTAACTTTGTTAGAACATTCAGTTTTAGGAGTAACCGTCTTGTTTGTTAATGGAAATTCAAGTCTCATATTCCAATTAATTTTCTTCTGTTCTTTCAGCTTATTTTTGTTAGGAAAGACTTTTTGTGATCTTATGATTCGAAAAATTTCATGTTTTCTTGTTTTATTGTAGATCGATTTCAGTTCGTTCAGATTTTTACTCAAGTTTCATTGTTAGAATTAAGTCTGTGAGTATCCGATCATGTTTGGGTTGTAAGATTGTTCATAAGCTGTTACAGTTCTTTGAAGAGATTAGAAATTTAGCAGTTCACTTCTGCCAGTATGCTTATTTGAGTTCAGCTAGGATATAGATGATTGTGATAAGTTTCAGAGTCTCTATTAACCGGTTTTTGATTTGGTTCAGTTAATAATCAGTTTAGGACTCAAATTGTGAGTCGTTTGTTCATTGAACAATTCTTCAAATGATGTGAATGCAATTACTCTTTCTTATGTAACTTGTGGAGGTCCCCATTCTTATGAACAATGTGATAAGGTGCAAAGTTATCAAGGGGAATGTTATGCTTACCAAGAGGAACATCGTGAACACTTCAAGCCAAATATCAATCCAAATAACCTTTTTTACAAGTCCCAAAATTACCTTACTCCACCGGGATTCCCACCCCAACCACCCACCCAACTTCAACAAAATCCTCTTCAAGTGTTACAACGGAATCAAGGGCAAAGACCACCTTACCAAGGAAATAACTACAAGGCACCCAACAATGTTCAACATCAAGGAAATACCTTTTATCCACCACATCAAGGATTTAATCAACCTATTCCACCTTTCCCAAATCAAGGATACTCTCAAATACCAAATCAAGCTTACCCTCAACTTCAAAATCAAGGATATGGGATGCAAGAGACTCAAGAGTATGTTGACAAGAGAATGCGTGAAATTGAAAAGAGAATGAATGACCAAATGAAACTTGCATTGGATGCACAAACCAATAGGCTTTTAATGGCATATAATCAAAGACCACATGGGGATTTACCTTCCAACACACAAACAAATCCAAGAGCAAATGTCAATGCTATTACAACAAGAAGTGGAAAGACAACAAAGGATCCTTCACCTCCTAAGCCTCTTATTGTTCCACCCACTTTTGTTCCTACTTGTGACAAGCCTTCTACCTCTACTTCACCACCTCAAAATACTCATATTCAATCAAACACACCTTCTCAACCTATTCCTACTTCTCCTTTACCTACCACACCTCCCAATGAAGAAGCTAACAAAGACAAATCTTCCACTACAACACCTATTCCACCTACACCAAAACCTACTCTTCCATATCCTTCAAGGTTGAAAAAGGACAAGTTAAAGAACAAGGATGACATCCAAGTCTCAAATTTCTTGAGGATGTTCAAGCAACTCAACATCAACATATCCTTTGCGGAAGCTCTTGCTTATATGCCAAAGTTTGCTAAGATTTTCAAGGATTTACTCTCAAACAAAGAAAAATTGGTTGATTTGCTCAACACATCCCTTAATGAAAATTGTTCCGCCGTGCTACTTAAAACCTTACCAACAAAACTTGGAGATCCGTGGCGCTTCTTGATACCTTGTAATTTTCCCGGTGTAGAAAATTGCATGGCGTTGGCGGATCTAGGGGCAAGCATTAACCTCATGCCTTTATCGGTTTGGAAAAAATTCTCTCTTCCCGAGCTCACTCCCACTAGGATGACCCTTGAGTTAGCCAACCGAACCATAGCTTACCCTGTTGGTATAGCGGAGGATGTGTTTGTAGGTGTGGATAAGTTTACATTTCCGGCTGACTTTGTAGTGGTTGATTATGACATGGATCCTAGAGTTCCTTTGATTGTTGGTAGACCGTTTTTGAGGAAGGGTCGTACTTTGATTGATGTGGCGGAAGGAGAACTAATCATGAGAGTAGAGGATGAGAAAGTGGTGTTTAAGTTAGGGAAAGTTTGTGAGAGGAAAGAGGTTAAGGAGTCTAGACCGTGTGAGACTATTAACATAGTTGATGTGTTAGATGAGGTGTGTGATGAACACTTTCATGATGCTTGCAATAGTACTAGTGATGAGATGCCCCATGTTGAAACCGTGGCCTCAATTACTCCCTCTTTAACACCTTTTGGAGAGAGTGATTTCCTCTTGGAGGAATTTGAGTCAAACTTTCTTGGTGATGATGATTCTCCCATTAATTGGGATGAAGATATTCTTACTATCCAAAAGTTGCTCAATGAGGACCCTATTCCTTCTCATATTCCACAAGAAGTTACCAATGAGGATCCGTCCATAGTAAAACCTTCCATAGAGAGTCCACCTCCAATTGAACTTAAGGACCTCCCATCCCACTTAGAGTATGCTTTCTTAGAGGGCAAAGACCAATTACCCGTGATCATTGCTAAAGAGTTGAAAGAGGATGAGAAGGAGCAACTTATTGAAGTCCTTAAGAAACACAAAAAAGCCTTAGCATGGAAAATATCCGACATAAGGGGCATTGATCCACATTTTTGTACACACAAAATCCTTATGGAGGATGATTACAAACCCGCCATTCAAAGCCAACGAAGAGTTAACCCAAAAATCCATGAGGTCATTAAGAAGGAGGTGATTAAACTCCTTGATGTGGGTATGATTTACCCCATTTCCGACTCTCCATGGGTTAGCCCGGTACATTGTGTTCCAAAAATATGTGGAATCATCGTAGTGCTTAATGAGAACAATGAGCTTATTCCTACGAGACTTGTCACCGGTTGGAGAGTTTGTATTGACTATAGAAAATTCAATGAGGCTACTAGGAAAGACCATTTCCCATTACCTTTTATGGATCAAATGCTTGAACGCTTAGCGGGAAATGAGTACTATTGCTTTCTTGATGGCTTTTAGGGTTACTTCCAAATACCCATTGACCCTAAGGATCAAGAAAAGACCACATTCACTTGTCCCTACGGTACATTTGCTTACAAGAGGATGCCTTTTGTCTTATGTAATGCACCGGGGACGTTTCAAAGGTGCATGATGGCGATTTTCCACGACATGATAGAGCAAACTATGGAGGTTTTTATGGATGATTTTTCCGTCTTTGGAAATTCATTTACCTCATGTCTCACCAATCTAGAGAGAATGCTTATGCGTTGTGAGGAAACACGTTTAGTGCTTAATTGGGAGAAATGTCACTTTATGATGAAAGAGGTAATTGTTTTAGGACACAAAATATCCAACAAGGGATTAGAAGTGGATCGAGCTAAAATTGATGTGATTGCTAAGCTTCCCCCACCCACCTCGGTTAAAGGTGTGAGGAGTTTCTTAGGTCATGCGGGATTTTATAGGCGCTTTATACAAGATTTTTCTAAGATAGCTAGACCGATGACTCATCTCTTGGAAAAAGAGGCTCCTTTCATTTTTAACCAAGATTGTTTGGACTCTTTTGAGACTCTTAAGAAGAAATTGACAAAGGCTCCCGTTTGTTGATCCCAAAGTCAGATCTTAAACCTTAATAGCTTGTTTAAGGGTTGTGATAGAGAGAAAGAATTCAATCTAACACTAGAGAAACTTTGCAAAGCAAAGTAACTAAACAAGATGCGGAATGTAATGTTTAGTACAAGAACAAATGAGATTCAAACGTTGAACTTTAATATATCAAAGATATACGAATACCCAAAGTGGTATTAGGGTTTACAAAACCTTAAAGTAATAATAATGAAAAACGAAATGAGAAAGACACTCTTTGCATGCTAACCTAGTGAGTCCTTTTATAGATACAAGGACCCACGTACAAGATCACTACTAACAAACTATGGAAAGTATTAAGGAATAATAACTGAAACGCGTAAAAATCTATTCCATGTTTATCTTGACGGCAGGGCCTTTGACTCCAGCAGGGGAACGGATCCCCCTGCCTTTGTTATTTAGCAGGGGGAACTTACTCTAGCAGGGGTATGAATAATCAACTAGCAGGGGAAACAAGTAAGCATAGATTTATTCCCAACAATCCTCCCCTAAACTTGTGCTTTCCCCTAAAAGACAAGTTTCTGAATAAATGCTAGTTGATGAGGATGCTTACAAACTCTCTGGCCAAATCTGACTATGAACCATTCTTACCAGATCATAAGCAACAGGCTTTTTGGCATCAACAATTAACTTAGCCTGTGCTAACTTCTTCAAGGTTTCCTGAGAGAAGGGATAATACCTGTGATTGAGTAAATAAACACTCACACCTTCCATTACTACCTCATAGACCCCAGAATTTGTAAATAGCTTCCAATACACCAAATCTCCTTTATTCACTGCATCAAATAGAGGATCAAATAATTCATGTTCATACATTCTATGCATACACTCCCAGATTACCCAATCCTTCTCCACACCATCCATGGTAGGAGGTTTTGCAGCAAACGTTTTCTTCAATATTTTCCACAGATCTTCTAAGTCTTCACTATCCAAAATTTGAAACATGACATCTAGGCTTAGAAATGTCTGTGCTGTATTGTCAGCCCTTGTAAGCTTCCACCAAGTTCTCCCTTTGTGTTCATAAACAGCATACTCTATAATAGCAAACTTCTTTCCAAGTTCACTAGGTGAGATTTCATCATTTTCCTGCAAAATCAGCTGTTTATCAATTTCATCATTTGATGGCCCTTGAGACTCTTTAGTGATTATGCCCACTTGCTCCATTCTCTTGAGTCTCTTTGCTGCTCTTTGTGCATTAAGTACAGACTTCTCAAGTACTTCTGGAAAACTTTCACCTGCTTGGTGCGATGCCCCTGCTTGGGATGATGCACCTGCTTGTGTAGTCTCTCCAGCTTTTATTTTCTTTGTTGCTCTAGCTTTCTGTAGCACTTCACTTTGTCTCCTAAGATACTCAGCTTCCTCAGGAGTGTTGATGGTCATCCAATCCTCCACATCATACAACTTTAGAACTGGTCTGACTGCTCTCTTTATGGCTTCAAAGCTCATATCTCTGAAGTCACCATCCTTCCACTTTCTATGCCTTTTAAGCAGAACTTTGTAGTGATCAAGTTTCCCTTTCTCTGACGTTCGATACTTCTCACTCTGAATTTGCATTGCCCTTCTTTCCAAATATTTAGTTTGATATTTGTAAACAAGGCAAGTCAACTCATACCTGCCTTCCAAAGGAGCATTTTTCAACTCCTTCTCCCATTGATCAAGAAACTCTCCAACATGAGGTACCCTGTCATCTAGTTCCCTATGCATAATCTCAACCTGTTTTAGCATATCTTTGGGCCTCATCTTCTCCATCCGTTGATCCTGCATATCCATTTCCTCTTGTTGTAGCCTGAGAGCTACTTGTGCATCATGAGCTTCTTGGACCTTCTGCTGTTCAGGAGTCAGATGCTTGTATTTTCTCTTGGGCTGTTGCACCATGATTCCTTTTCCTTTGTCTTTTGGATCCACTGCTGGTGCTGGTTTTGCTTTAGATGCAGGTTCTTTGATTGTTATCCCCTTCTGAGCTGGTTGCTTTCTGTTCTTCCTAACAAATGTTTGAGTAATGTTCTTAGCAGGGGATAAACTTACAGCAGTGGGATCAGCAGGGGCTTCTTCTTGATTGCCTATGGTGAGCAATGTTTGAGCAATATCTTTGGTTGCACTCCCCTTGTCACTTCCCTTATCAGCACTTTCTCTCTCCATTCCTTTCTTAGCACTTGTTATCTTTCCATGCTCCCCACCAGGATATGAATAATACTCAGTAGATTCTTCTGTGTGTGGAATTTCCTCCCCTTTGGAAGCATCCTCATCTGTGGAAAGAATCAGTCTGGGCTTTCTCCTCCCCTCAAGAGTAGCAAGTCTGGTTTCCAGGTGAGAGATAACTAGACCTTGCTTTTTGACATCTTGTACTAGTTGTGCATTCTGCCTTTTCAGACTCATGCACATTTTCGTCAATTCCAGATTTGTCAAAGGTTTCATACTGCTCTCAATCCTAGAAGGGAATTTCTCCCCTTGTTGGATATCATGGAGTGGGGGAGAGGACTTATTGATGGTGTCACTATCCTGCTCACCCCTTGAGGATGAGACAGTAGTGGCAGCCAAACCCCCAGGTTGCTCCAAACTCTTGGAGACTCTCCTTTCTGCTTCTTGTGAAGATTCACCAGGCAAGGGAGACCTGGCAAACCTGGATTTTGAACGCCTTTCTTGTTGTGGATCAGCAGGTGGTAGGTTCTTGGCAGGGGATTCAGCAGGTTGATTTATGGCTGTTTGATTTTTGGCTTCTTCCCGTCTGATTTGGTCTAGCATAATTGAAGTGAATGGAATGTTTCTGCCAGAGAACAAAGGTGATGGTGCAAGTAATGTGGTGAAAAGTTTGGTTGTGTGTTTGGTTGCTGAAAAATAGTTTCTGTGTGTAATAGGACCATGATCACTTATATTCAGCAAAACTTCTATAAACCTTGGATACATACAAAACTTTGAGGTGCTTGAAACATTTTTAACCATGCCTTTAAAAATCATTTGAGAAAAACAATACTTCCTTCCTGTTGCAAAGCAGATCAGGGCAGAAGCTATCTCACTACCAACCTCATTAAAAGCAGTGGTTTTGGGTGACAAACATTGCATAATAGTATGAATCAAAAATTTCCAATGAGGGCCAAACTGGCCTTTAGCAAACTTTAATTTTTGATTTTCAGAAAGTTTATACCCCAATTTATCAAGACCTTCAAAAATTTCAGCCTCAGAAAAGTTGGTTATTCCATCCTCATCATCAAGGAGGAGATTCTCCCTAATGGAGGCAAGTGTGATTACCTTGGAATGACCATCAACTGTGCTTTGAATTATGACCTCTCCATTCACTGTTTTGGTCATGGCTTTAGACCAGAACTGTTGAATGTGTGAGGTATAAATGCGAGGATTGATGAGAAGGGCCACTCTGAAGTACGAAGACTTTAGAAAGGCCACAGCCTCAGCAAACTCGGCTGGTTCATCATGAAGCAAAGCAATTTGGTTATGATTAGGAGCAATTTTAAGGGTCATGATGAATTTGGAAAATAATTTAGAGGTTTATAGAGATGGGAGGTAAGTGGGATTAGGTCGAGAGAGATTTATGGACCTGCTGGTAAAGGGAATTAAGTTTATATAGACAAATTGAAGGGCTGTGATTGGACCAAAATTTTCAAATTGCAAAAATATCAAGGATAAATCTTGATAAAAAAATTAATATATTTGAAATAGAAGGAAAAGATTACCAATCAGCTAAGAAAGTGCCTTAAATATCTTTTAAAAAGAATAAAATATTCCCTAACCAAAATGTAAGCAAGCAGGCCCAACGGCTATGAACAGGGTAACGGTATTGTCGGTCAACGGTCAAACAGGGGAATGTTGTGAAAGCAGGGGAATAAAAGATAAAAGCAGGGGAAACTTTCCTAGGGATATTGAACTAGTCATGAAGAGACTAATGCTAACTAGCTCTGCTCTAATGCACACACTTGTATACACAAGATAGATACATAGAAACTCAAGAGTCCTCTATTCAGCAATTGTCCCAATACAAAAAGTTAATACATAAGTCCCCCTACACCAGGTTATCCCAAGAAATCATGCATACCCCAGTCACCATCCCAACCTTGTCCCTTACCTATGGTCAGTCAGTCTTGGCAATATGTGCCTCAGGCCTGTATTTGAACAGCAAGCTGTTTTAATAGAGAAATGTAAGCACACACTACAGTGCCTCAAGGTTTCGGAATTCTGACAAGCTTTGCAGCAAGTCATCATTAACCTGAACCCTCACTCACCAGTGGATATGATCTAAGATCATATATGAGCATCCTAAGAATACCCTGAATCCTAAAGGTTTGACCTAACCTCCCCTGAAACATAGAGTATATACCTGATCCACCAAGGAGAATAGTATGCACCATATGAACCTCTGCATTGTTAGTCTAAAACCACATAAAACCACTTTTGTAAAAAGAACACACCCAGCTTAAGAGAAAAATCCTCTTGGCAGGGGAATGAACCCCAAGCAGGGGAATCAGTGTTAAAAAGCAGTGGAATGAAAGAAATGGTAAAATTGACTAACAATTATACAACAACAGCAGTGAAGTAACCCTGATTATACATGACAAAAGAGACATCAGATTTTTAAGGAGTAACCATTCCAATACCTGCAACCAGATACTGAAACCTCCCTACATCAAAAGCTTTTGTTAAAAGATCAGAAACATTAAGTTCTGTATCAATTTTCTCAGGGATAATCAGTCCTTTTTCAAAACAATCTCTGATAAAGTGATGTCTAATTTCAATGTGTTTGGTTTTGCTATGAAAAACAGGGTTCTTTATGATGCAAATAGTGCTGTTGTTGTCAATGAATATCTTGGTTTTAAGAAAGTTATACCTATAGTCAAGCAATTGATTTAGCACCCAAAGAACTTGACCACAGCATGCAGCAGCTGCTACATACTCAGCTTCAGTTGTGGATGTTGCCATGATAGTCTGCTTCTTACATTGCCAAGATATAAGCCTGCTCCCCAAAAATTGGCATCCCCCTGTTGTAGACTTCCTATCATTGTTGTCACCAGCATAATCACTATCTGAATAAGCTATCAGCTCAAATGGTGACTCCTTTGGATACCAGAGTCCTAAGGTAGGATGAGATTTTAGATACCTAAAAATCCTTTTCACAGCAAATAAGTGACACTCTGTTGGTGACACCTGGTATCTTGCACATAAGCAGACTGCAAACATGATGTCAGGTCTTGAAGCAGTGAGATACATAAGAGACCCAATCATAGACCTGTAATTCCTGACATCAATAGGCTTTCCAGGACCATCCTTGCCCCATGGATGATCCTTGTCCATGGGAGTGGACACCTTCTTCCCATCAGACATGCCAAACTTCTGTACAATCTCAGCCACATATTTGTCTTGTGAGATAAATATCCCATCTTTACGCTGCTGAACTTGTAACCCCAAAAAGAAGTTTAGTTCTCCCATGGCACTCATTTGGAATTTATCCTGCATCAATTTGGCAAACTCTTTGCTAAGCATGGAGTTAGTTGATCCAAAAATGATGTCATCCACATAGACTTGTACTAGCAGAAGGTCACCCTTTTGTTTCTTGGTAAACAGGGTCTGATCAATCTTCCCCCTGCTGAATCCATTGTCTAGGAGATATTTGGAAAGAGTACCATACCAGGCTCTGGGAGCTTGGTGAAGGCCATACATGGCCTTTTTCACCTTGTATACTTTGTCAGGATGTTCTGGATCTTCAAACCCTGGTGGTTGCATGACATAGACTTCTTCATCAATGGTGCCATATAAGAAGGCACTTTTCACATCCATCTGGAAAACAGTGAAGTCCATGAATGAGGCATAAGCAAGAAATAATCTGATAGCTTCAATCCTTGCTACTGGAGCAAACACCTCTTCATAATCAATCCCTTCTTCCTGAGTATACCCTTGTGCTACTAACCTTGCTTTGTTCCTGACAACTATTCCCCTTTCATCCATTTTGTTCCTTAGTACCCACTTGGTCCCAATAGGCCTTGCCCATTTGGGACAATCAACCAGAATCCAAACCTCTTGTATGTCGAGTTGTAAGAGCTCCTCTTGCATAGCTTCAACCCAGCTTGGGTCATTTAAAGCCTGAAAAATCTTCTTTGGCTCTTCTTGTGACAAAAATGCAGTAAACAGACAACATTGCATGTTGTCATGATTGAACTTCATGGTGATGTTAGCAATGAAGCTGTGCTCCTTTGCTGTATACCTTGTATGTCTGGGGGCTTCAGGATCCCCAATGATCTGAGAGATAGGATGATCCTTATTGATTCTATAGGTAGGCTGCATGATGACTTCTGTTTCATCTTCTTCCAAATCAGAATTGATGGGGCTATTTTGATTAGGAAAGAAGTCCTCAAAGGAACTTCCAAATGAGACAGCATGACCTAAAGATGGGTGCTTGTGAGCAGAATGAAGCTCTGAATAACTAGGGCCTCCACTCCTGATGATTCTGCTTCCACTGCTGGATATGATAGGACCATCATTTATGGGTGTAGATGATAAGATGAGTGGGGATTCTCTTTCTGTATCATTAGTCTCATTAGCATCATGATCCTTTTTGAAGGAGGAATCAATTCCTCTAGCAGGGGAATCCAGGATTCCACTGCTTTCAGCCATTCCACTGCCTTCAGTCATAGCAGGGGATGAGATTGGCTGTTCTTTTCCTGAAGCAGAATTATCTTCTTGTTTATCAGCTTCACTAGGAAACAATGAGGGTACATTCATGTACCTCAGAGGTGACTTCTCAGCATCAATTGTTTCTTGAGTACCTGAAATGTTAGTGTTCTACAAGACAACAGGTACATAATTCATGGACTTGGAAAGTACATCTATATCAAAGAACCAGTCAGGACCTGTTTGAACATCTTTAGGTTTGTCTTCAAGAAAGTTCACATGAAGATTTTCTGTGATTTTGCTTGTCTTCTTGTTGAAGACCCTATATCCCTTGCTGTTTAAGGAATAACCCACAAAGTATCCATCATCACCCTTTTCACTAAACTTACCAAGATTGTCAATGGTGTTCAAGATAATAACATGACACCCAAAAGGTCTGAAAAAGTCAATTAAGGGAGGTCTTCCATTAAACAACTGATAAGGGGTCTTGTTGTGTGCCTTGACAACCAAGGCCCTGTTTTGCACATAGCAAGCAGTGGATACAGCTTCAGCCCAAAAGATAACTGGAAGTTTGGAATCAGACAGCATAGTTCTTGCAGCTTCAATGAGTGTCCTGTTCCTTCTTTCTGCCACTCCATTCTGTTGAGGTGTTCTAGCAATGCTAAATTGCCTCTTGATGCCTTTGTTTATGCAGAAAGAATCCAGTTTCTGATTTCTGAACTCACCACCATTGTCTGATCTTATGGTAACTACCTTCATGCTTTTTGACAGTTCAATTTGATTGATGAACCCAATGAGTATATCAGCAGTGTCACTCTTTTCAAATAGAAAGAATGTCCATGTAAATCTTGAAAAATCATCAGTAATCACTAAGCAGTACCATTTCTTCATTATACTTGCCACAGAAGTAGGACCAAAAAGATCCATATGTAGTAGTTCCAATGGCTTGGTGGTGGACATACTTGTTTTTGACTTGCAAGATGCTCTGTGTTGCTTCCCTTTCAGACATGCTGCACAAGTATGTTCAGTGGCAAAAGACTTGGAAGGAAGACCATGAACCAGATTATGCTTTACTAGTTTGTTCATGTTTTTGAAATTAAGATGACCAAGTCTTCTATGCCATTTCTTGCATTCATCTGCTGAAGCTTTGGCAATGAAACATGTTTCATTGTCTTGGAGAGATATGTCCTTGAGATCAATTGTGTACATGTTCTTCTGTCTTGGTGTTCTGAGAACAATTGGAGTGTCTTTTGGCAAGACAAACTCCTTTCCTAGTACCAAGCATTCAGTGTCAGTAAACAAGACAAAATTCTTGTTATCAGTCATCTGTGACACACTGAAGAGATTATACTTGAGTTCTTTCACCAAATACACATTGTCAAAAGTCATCCCATTTGTGACAATAGTTCCTTTTCCTGTTATAGTTCCATGCCCATCTCCAAAAGAAACACCATCATTGTCATGCAGGGGTACAAAGTTAGACAAGTAAGCTTTGTGTCCAGTCATACTTCTTGAGCATCCACTATCCCAATATGCTCTATCATCCCTTGTCTTCTTTGTCACCTGCAAAAGGAAAAAAAAAAATAGTTTTTCTTGGGGACCCAAGCCATTACAGACTTGGATCTACCTCGTGTATCAACGTAGGATAGCTTATCGAAAACTAGAGATACACCATTAGATTGAGTACCCCTTTTGGGTGCCCAAACCCAACGAGCTGAGGCTTTCACAGCTTTTCCCCATCTTCCCATGTTCCTAGAATGTACAACTTTTCTAGCAGGGGATACCCCAGTTTTAGCAGGGGAATCCTTATGCTTAGCAGAGGGAACCCACCTTTTGTTTTGGCCTCTATTCATGTGTTGGTAAGGTCTTGGGCCAGATCTATATGCAGTATAAGGTGTTGGGGTGGTCACAGAAGTGTTGGGCTTTGGGTGAACATCATTTTCCTTTCTAAGGGCTGGAACAGCATATTTCTTAGTTACTTTATTTCTCAAGGCAGGGGCAACATCCTTGGCAGGGGAAAAGGATTTTGCCCCTGCATTTAGAAGAATGGCTTTAGGTTGCATATCCTTTAAGGGATTTGCAGCCACCATCTCCATTGGTGCCTTACACTCTTGATAAGTGTGTTCAAAACTGCCACATGTGAAGCAGGGCTTGGTATTGATCACAAAGTCTTTTCCTAATTGATGAGACTTTTGGTCATTCTAATTTCTTTGATTACCTCTGACATTCCTGTACATACCAGCATATTTAATGGTAGGCTTAGGAGACTGTGGCCTAGCCTTAGATTTGGGAGAGATACTCTTAGAATTTGGATTGCTGCTAGAAATTCCTTCTTTTGAAAATCTAACAGGGTTGTCAATTTGCTTTAAGCCAATCTGTTCCTGTTTAACATCCCTAATGACACTAGTTTTAACTAGAGACTCTTCTGTATCAAGGTTATTAGGTATATAAGCACTCAAATCAAACTCAATGTCATCCTGTTTTTCAAAACAAGGGAGACCAGTCCATGACAAGCCTTTTCTAGGATAGGCAGCATGGATGTTAGCAGGGGGTGGTGGTATAGTAGCATTCATATTCTTAATTCCAAACCCTGTTTTGTCCCTAGGAGATTGACCAATTTCAAATGCCTTGGTTAAATCTTTTGAAGCTTTTCCAAATTTTTCAACAGTTTCATCATCTATCTTTTGGTTAGCTTTGAAAATTTCAAGTTCAGCAGTTAAAACATTTATAGATTGGTTATTCTCCTTGACATCTCTTTCTAGAATCACAATGTGATCCCTATACTCACTTTCTCTTTGCCTATACTCTCTTATGGTGTACTCTAGTTGTTCTAAAGCACGTTTGTAATTATCAAGATCATTATCACAATTGATATAGTCAGCTTTTACCTTTCTGATTTGATCATTTAAAGATTCAGTATTTTTCCTACAAGCTTTAGTACAGTATGAGTCATCATATACCTCATTGTCAGAGCTGGAACTTGACATGGCCATAAGTGCAAAGTCTTCTTCCTTTTCCTCAGCCATCAAAGCTTGATTTCTTTCCACACTTTCTGTCATAGCACTCCAGTCCCATCCATTTGCTCCATCTATTCCCTGCATTGCTACCATGGCTTTAGCACCAGAATCCTCATCTCTTGTTTCCTTTCTATGGCTATTTCCAGACTTAGGTCCTCTGCATTCCCTGGCAAAATGACCCTTCTTGCCACAATTGTAGCATTCAACTTTTGCTTTATCAAACCCAGCCACATCAGATGGATTAATTGTGATCTTCTTCCCATACTTCTTGTGGAACCTGTTTGCTCTCATGCTGAGCAAAGCCATATTCCACTTGATATCCAATTCTTCTAGCGCTTGCTTACTGATTTGACTCAGATCTTCATGTAACACTGTAGATCCTTGTGGCCCTTGAGATGCTATAAAGGCACATGCAGTGTCAAGGCTGAATGTGGCTGGTCTTTCTTCATCATAGGAAGGTCCAGACCTGGTAGCAGGGGAATAAGTAGCAGGGGCTACTTCTATTCCACTGTTCTTGGAGATTCCACTGCTTTGTGATATGAATGCCATGTTAGCAGGGGAATCAATGACTCCACTTAAGTTAGTGGGAATTATCCCTTTTGACTTCATTTCATTGACAATAGGTTCAAAAACTTTTAAGTTATTGTATATGTCATCAATGTTCTTGTTGTCCAAGTCATCCTTATTCTGCCAGATTGCCTTATAGACAAACCATTCTTTCTGGAGGCTGTTAAGAAACCTGGTATTTACCTGCTCTCTTGACACCTCAATATCAAAGAATTCCAAGTGGGCCACCATGTCTTGAAGCCTATTGTAAATAGCTCCAATTGATTCATCACCAATTGCTTTGAAAGAAGCAAAATCATCCAGCATTTGGTTCTTCTTCTTCTTCTTTGTGGCTTCATTTCCTCCAAAGGTTGTGCCTATGGCTTCCCATAGTTCCTTAGCTGTTTTGTATTTCCTGAATCTGAGTTGATGTCTATCTGGTAGGGCCAACAGCAATGAGCTATGAGCCCTGACATCATGCCTTCTAGCCAGTATTTCCTTATCACATAGAGCAACAGATTTCTTCTTGTCCTTACCTTTGGAACTTTCACCTTCATCCTTGCCTTCTTCAACTGCCACCATTTTGTTGAATTGATCACCAAACTCTATGATCTCCCAGAGAACATAGTGTTCCATTTTCAGGTATTGTTGGATTCTGAATTCCCATAATTCAAAGTTTTCAGGATCCAACATGGGTAACTTGAGGTTATTGTGGTTGTTGCTGTTTGTGGATGAATCTGAAGACATGTTTGCTATGAGGATTTTGTTCTTGATTTAGACAAAGTTTCTCAACAAGCTCTGATACCACTTGTTGATCCCAAAGTCAGATCTTAAACCTTAATAGCTTGTTTAAGGGTTGTGATAGAGAGAAAGGATTCAATCTAACACTAGAGAAACTTTGCAAAGCAAAGTAACTAAACAAGATGCGGAATGTAATGTTTAGTACAAGAACAAATGAGATTCAAATGTTGAACTTTAATATATCAAAGATATACGAATACCCAAAGTGGTATTAGGGTTTACAAAACCTTAAAGTAATAATAATGAAAAACGAAATGAGAAAGACACTCTTTGCATGCTAACCTAGTGAGTCCTTTTATAGATACAAGGACCCACGTACAAGATCACTACTAACAAACTATGGAAAGTATTAAGGAATAATAACTGAAACGCGTAAAAATCTATTCCATGTTTATCTTGACGGCAGGGCCTTTGACTCCAGCAGGGGAACGGATCCCCCTGCCTTTGTTATTTAGCAGGGGGAACTTACTCTAGCAGGGGTATGAATAATCAACTAGCAGGAGAAACAAGTAAGCATAGATTTATTCCCAACATCGTTTTGGTTTCTCCATATTGGAAATTACCTTTTGAGCTTATGTGTGACGCTAGTGATTATGCGGTGGGGGCCGTCTTAGGACAAAGAGTGAATAAGCATTTTTCAACCTATACACTATGCGAGTAAAACCATGACCGGTGCACAACTTCATTACACTACCACGGAAAAAGAGTTGCTTGCTATAGTTTATGCTTTTGAGAAATTTCGACCATACCTTGTGCTCTCCAAAACCATAGTGTATACGGATCATTCCGCTCTCAAGTATCTTATGACAAAACAAGATGCTAAGCCTAGGCTTTTGAGATGGGTTTTGTTGCTTCAAGAGTTTAAATAGAAATTCGTGATAAGAAAGGGGCCGAGAATTTAGCGGCGGATCACTTGAGTAGACTTGAGCATCCTTTTCAAAGAGATTTTACACATCAAGAAATAAATGAATCCTTTCCATTAGAGGAGCTCATGTCTATCTCTTCCCAAGAGGATGCCACTCCTTGGTTTGCGGATATAGCAAACTATCTTGTGGGCAATGTGCTTATTGAGGGTCTTACTTATCAACAAAAGAAAAAATTTCTTAAGGAAGTTAAGTACTACTTTTGGGATGATCCTTATCTTTTTAGGCAATGTGCGGACCAAATCATTAGACAGTGTGTAGATGGGCCAGAGGCATTTAAAATCTTAGAAGCGTGTCATAAAGGACCTACGGGTGGACATTTTGTGCCTAACTATACCGCCAAGAAAGTCTTTGATTCGGGTTACTATTGGCCTTCCATTTACAAAGATGCCCAGGAGATGGTAAAATTTTGTGATGTGTGTCAAAGACAAGGAAAAATTACGCAACGTGATGAGATGCCACAAAATTTTATTCAAGAGTGTGAGATATTTGATGTATGGGCATTGATTTCATGGGACCTTTTCCATCCTATAAGGGAAACAAGTATATACTTGTGGCGGTGGATTATGTGTCCAAATGGATGGAGGCTAAAGCCTTACCTACCAATGATGCTAGAGTTGTTGTGAAGTTCTTAAAGAAATTGTTTGCTAGATTTGGTGTACCTTGAGCCATCATAAGTGATCGTGGTACGCACTTTTGTAATGATCAATTCACGAGAGTTATGAAGAAATATGGAGTTAATCATAGACTTTCTACCGCGTATCACCCTCAAACAAATTGTAAAACCGAGGTCACAAATCGTGGTTTAAAGAGAATTTTAGAGAGAATGATGGGAGAGCATCGAGCTTCTTGGTCGGATGAGCTTGATGATGCTTTGTGGGCTTTTAGGACGGCTTTTAAGACCCCAATTGGTTGTACTCCTTATAGACTTGGCTATGGTAAAGCGTGCCACCTCCCATTCGAGTTAGAACACAAGGCATCTTGGGCTCTCAAGTGGGCTAACTTTGATTTAAACCAAGCCGGTTCACATAGGAAAGATCAACTTAATGAGATGGATGAATTGAGAGCCAATGCCTATGAAAATTCTTTGATTTACAAGGAAAAGACAAAGAAATTGCATGATGCTAAGATCAAGAACCGTGAGTTAAAAGTTGGAGAGCCGGTTCTCCTCTTTAACTCAAGGTTGAAACTTTTTTCGGGCAAGCTTAAGTCGAGATGGTCCGGTCCATTCACTATTGCTCAAGTGTTTCCATATGGAACTATAGAGTTGTCACAACCCGACGGACCAAATTTTAAAGTGAATGGTCACCGTGTGAAGCATTATTTTGGGGAGGACATTTCCGTTGAAATGGTCCAAGAGATCCCTATTTTCCCCATGAATTAATTCATTGAGGGACGAGTCGAGCTAGAGACTCATTAACTCAAGCATCGTATAACTAGGTTTAGAGTGTTGTAGGTTAGCAATAAAGGTATAGACTTGGAGATAAGTGTAGGGGAGACCTTCTTTTGTCTTCATGATTGTTTGTAGGATTGCTCACTCATTTCATGCTTTGGAGCTTATGGAGGAGGCCCTTGTATCCGGTTCAAATCGTTACTATTGTGATCTTTCATTGACATCTTGTGCTTAAGCATGAATTCACTAATAGTTGTCCTTTCCTTAACTTGGGTTAAGCAAAGTCTATTCATTGTCATAAGTGTAGGGGCAGTTTTTATACTTCCATGCTCTTAAAAATTGAGGACAATGTTTAGCTTAAGTGTAGGGGGGTCTTCTATCGAAGTGACCTTACCTAGAACTTGTCATTGTCTTTCATGATAACATGGAAACTTAATTTCTCAAACATTTTTCAAATTTTTGATCTACTTTGGCCACCAAAAATATGCATTCATAATTTTTGCATTAATCATTTTTCATTTGCATATCACATTTGCATTGTATATATTTCTTCTTTTATTTTTCATCAAAAATATATAAAAGAGAAAAATATAATAAAACCTGGTTTAACAAGTTTAGATTTCTTTGACATATTAGGCCCGCCATGGATATTTTGACTCAAACCGAGTTTGCTTATCTTAGCTTACTCTAGCTAGTATCCTTAACCATGTAGTCCTTCATTGGTCTATTAGGCTAAGCATCCACCACTCTCATTATTTGAGATTTTAAATTTGTGGAGAATGGGAAATGATAGAGTTAAAGCAAGTATAAAAGGGCTAGATAAACTTCATGATAATTACTTGTGGTTAAACCCTTCTCTTCTTAACCTCTATTTTCTTCGCATGTATATATGTTAATAAATAATCAAGAACGGTTTTAATTGGTTTGTAGTCTCTTATGCATTTTTGTCTAATCATTCATGGTTGGTATAAGTACGTCTTAAGATTCTAAGTTAGAACGTTTTATGTGTACTAGACTTATGTCATGCTCAATATTTAGCGGGTGTTTTTCCTTTTATTCTTTTAAACTTTCTTTGTGAGGAATAAAGAAAAATAAGAGCGGCTTATGAAAAAAATGAGTGGCTAGAGAAAAAAAAAGAGAAAAAGAAAAGAAAAAAAAAATAATTATACAAGAATCCCAAGAGGGGCAGTGTGGTGTTAATTATAGTGACTATTGAGTTCCAATATTACCTTGACGGGTTGCGGGGATTCAATAGATTGCTCCAATCCAATATTATCTTGACGGGTTGCGGGGTTGAAGATCCAAAGTCTCAAAAAGATAGCGGATGTAAATTATTGCGTGAGTTTTATTTTTCTTTCCTTAGCGAGTGTGTAGCTACTTATGAAAGCATGACATGAGGATTTTACACGTAAGGTGAATGACTTATTACTCTTGAAACGGGCTTATATTAATTATGAGCGGTTTTTCAAGTAATGGATGAGAGGATTACTTAGGATTAAAACCGTGCTTCCTTATTTTTGGATTTTACATTTCTTATACTTCACACTTGAAATAATGACAAATTTTCCCACAAGCAATTTGCTCAAATAATAACCGGTTCCACATTTAATTGTCATGAATAAGTTAATGCACTTTTTACTTGTGAATACAATGATCCCATTTTTAAGCTTGGTATGGGGAAAGTGAAACTTGAGGGTGATAAGTGTCCATGGTACCCAAGCCCTAATCAAAGTCATTGAATTATTTATGAGTTATTTCCATCAAAACCATTTCAAGAAAAACCAAAAAGGATATAGATAGAATTGTATTTTGTTCATTGCATTGTTAAAAATCAAAATCATGCATCATTTAGTTTAGAGTAGTGTAGATGCATTCTATAATGGCCAAGGTGGATTAATTATGAGGAGAATGTAAATTTGTGCTTAAATATATAGCATTGCATGAGGACATGACAATGTTCAAGTGTAGGGGATTTTCTATGAGCAAAAACTCATATCAATTTATCAACAAATCACCCTAAAACACAATAAAAATACCTAAACTTTGTGCTATAAAGCGGAATTATGTGGTATGTTTTGTGTTTGTGCTCAAATAGGTAAGAAGGATACATTTTCAAGAAAACAAAGGAAAATCAAGCTTAATTTGATGAAAAAGACAAAGAAGGATCAAAAGTGACAAGACTTTGAAGACAAAGGACCTATCTTGACAATCTGCCAAAGATGAAGGACCAAAAGTGTAAATATGACAAAGTCAAGATCAAAGTAAAATATGGTCAACTCTCAAGTCAACTCAGTCAAAAGATCATATTTGTTCAAGAATGAAGTTTGAAGGACCAAATATGCCAAAGAAATGAAGTTACTAGCTCAAATTTACAAACTGCCAAGTTCAAGGGCTTATTCTGCCAATTTTGGAAAGTTATTCAAGCTCAATCCGTGTGCTAACTCACAAGCCAATGAGAATGCAAGAAACCAGTGCCATGGATTGCCAACTCATTGCATTAATTGCACTTCAGCCGCCAGTCATTAATTGGTCAAAAATCCCAACAGTAAAACCCACTCAGACTTTTTCAGCCAATGAAATTGAGACATGCAATAATCACTTTATCCATTGTGGGTAGTGATCCGTGTGAACTTCTCATAGCCAGTTGAATTCTGCCACGTGTCATCTTCATCAACATAAATTTACCAGGATCGACTTTGAGCTAGAGTGCATTTCAGAAGAAGATGTGAACATGAAAAGTGTTCAAAATCACAAGACAAACTCAATGGTCACAACCAATTAAGCTGAAATCAAACCAAGAGAAAATCCCCAAATCTGTTCTTTATTAGAAAAATTCATTTGGCAGATTTTTGACACGTGGAAGCCTGGGATTGGTTCCAACACGTCACCAACCCCAACTGCTCTACTCCTGAAGTCTATAAATACCATGTTTAGTTCTCATTTCTGGAAGTTGTAGAAAGTGTGAAATCACACACACTTAGTTTTTCCTCTCATCTCATTTATTAGTTTCAGCTTAACAACTCAAGAGTTTGACACACTCTTGATTCTGTTATAGTTATTTGTAACAGTTTAACTACCCTTGTAACTACTTTCCTTACTCAATAAAATTCAAATTCCCATTTTCCCTCCAAAAATTCTCATACTACTTTACTGTTCATCCTTGCTTCATTGATCCTTCTTGTTGCTGATTTTTGTTTGTTATGATCATCACTTGATCATAACTGACTAACTTTGAAGATTGTAGTTGTTTGTTGATCCAGTTCCATTTCTAGTAGATTGTGATGAGTTCCAGTTCTTTAATGGTGAATTTGATGGTTGATTGCTGTTGATAGGTAGCTGAATAGTGTGTACTAGTGCTAAGGTGGTGGTTAGCACTAGACTAGAGAGCTCAGCGCTCCTCTACTCCCCAAAGGAGGCCTTTGCTTAAGGTTTACATGTTCTGATTTTCAATTCCACTTAACAGTTGATGAATGCTTCATTCCTAGATAATCTTGCTTGATTTCATGATAAAATGTGTTATAGCCTTTAATTGATCTGATTTCAGTGATTTGGTAGCTTAATTGTAGCTTAATATAGCTTATAGCTTAAATACTTGACCTATTTTCAGATTTTATCAGTAACTTTAGCTTTGCTATCCATTTTGTGTTCTAGTTAAGTGTCCTGCTTGTTTCTAGTTCTCATACACTTCTTTTTGGCTACTAAACTTAGTTTGATAAAGATTTTAACTCGGTCTTTTCATTTGCTTTAAAATCTTTCATAAAACTTCCAAAAAGATCAGAAAGTGGTGTTTGGCATTAGCTTGTATTTGATAATCAAGTGTTAGAAATTGGCAGGTTTTGGTTCATTTTCAGTTAACAAGTGATAACAAATAGCTTTGAGTCATTTTCTAGTCAAGTAATTGGTCAAAAAGGCAAATGGCCATCTAAAAAGTCTGGGTCAGTTTTCTTCAAGCTTTGTTTCAAAAAGTTGTGATTTTAATCTGCTTGGTATTCCTTTGTTAGTTGATGAAATTACTCCAAACCAGTTCTCATTTCTCAGTCATAATATGAAGTTTCAACTTGTGTAAGGAATTTGTACAGTATCAAATAATCAGCTAGGAATAAGCAAAAGTTTGAACCATTGAGCAAACTCAAGTTTCTGTAACTTGGTGAACTGCTTTTTCATATCTCAATTTCTATTTCATTAACTGGTCAATTTCCTTTCACAAAATCATTCAATAAGTGTTCCTGGTTGAATTTTGAGAATTTGGGCTTATTGAAAAATCTGGTCAACGAAAGTCAACATAAGCACTCTTTTTGCTTATTTTAAGATTCTGAGCTTATTACTCGATGAGTTTTCATGAGACTTGATTTCCCGTCCTTATTTTGAGCTTATTAACAAGAATCTCTACTAAAATCTAGTTGTGCAAGTCTGGATTAGCCTATAGCTTATTTTGTCTTATTGAAATTTGCTTATCAGCTTTTTAGTAACTTTCAGCAAGTTTCCTTGGATAGGTCTAGCTTAAATCTGATTTTAAGTCGATTGCAACTTATTTGGTCGAATTTCGTTGAGAAATAAGCTCAAACGAGCTTATTGATGGGGGTAACCCGTTTTTGGTAAAAAGTTTTGAAAAATTGCACTTTGGTCCTTGATGTATTAAACTGTTCTTAATTTTGGCTAATCTTTCCAAGTTTTTAGGTTTTGCAAAAACACAGTCCTTACACTTTCAAGTTTGTTAAAAATCAGTTAGGTAGTTTTGAATTAGTTGGAAAATTGGTTACTTGTTTGGATAGTTTTCATTTTCAGTCCTCATAGTTTACTGTTTTTGCACATTTAGTCCTTGTACTTTTAAGCTTTACATTTTGAGCATTTAAATTTCATAGAATTTACATTTCTAGTCCTTATAGTTTATAGAATTTACATTTTGCATTTTATTTGAATAAAAACTTGGTATTTGCACTGTGTTTTACATATAAGTAGACGATATTTTTCATTTTTGCAAGGCTTGTTTGAATTAGCAATAGAATATCCAAAAAACATTACCGACCAAGAACAATTAAAAACCCGATCTTGTTAGGACTTTCAATTACACAGCCCATGAATACTAAAATGGCCCATCAAGATAACACGTAATATCTAAATCAATCTGCACAATAGGAAGTCTAAATCAATTGGAACCATACCTAATTAGAACTAGACCAATAACAAACAGACCATTTCAATCCCTACACAGTCCAATGGATTAGAGAATTTCAATATTCACTTTCTAAAAAAAACTAAACATCCTTTATGTCTACACTTCTAATCTATCAGACTGCCAAAAATCAATGCCAAACGCACCTTAATCAGACGTCCAAGATTTTTACACAGCTAAAAAAAAAGTGAAACATTTAAATGCTCAAATACAAATGTCAAATACGACTCTACAACAAATACTCAATATGCAACACACAAAATCTATCCTCTAACATTAACTGATTAGTAGTAAGCAAAGATATTCAGAAAATTAATCTCGCGCTTGACCTGCACTTCCAGGCCTAGTCCATTGTGGAAGAAGCACGACGTTGAGCAATGCTTGTAACTAAAACCGAAAACAAGATTACGGGGATATGCTAACTGCTATACAAGATACTGAACTTTAACGCCATGGATTTGCTACGATTCCTACAAAATATCAACAACAAAAAAAATGCAAACCAACAAAAGTTCGAATCTAAATCCTACACAAACTAATCTATAACGAACATTAGGCCACTTAACTATTTCTGAACATAACTGAACAAATGACTCACAATTTGAGTCCTAAACTGATTATTAACTGAACCAAATCAAAAACTGGTTAATAGAGACTCTGAAACTTATCACAATCATCTATATCCCAGCTGAACTCAAATAAGCATACTGGCAGAAGTGAACTGCTAAATTTCTGATCTTTTCAAAGAACTGTAACAGCTTATGAAAAATCTTACAACTCAAACATGATCGGATACTCGCAGACTTAATTCTAACAATGAAACTTGAGTAAAAATCTGAACGAACTGAAATCGATCTACAATAAAACCAGAAAACATGAAATTTTTCGAATCATAAGATCACAAAAAGGCTTTCCTAACAAAAATAAGCTGAAAGAACAGAAGAGAATTAATTAGAATATGAGACTTGAATTTCCATTAACAAACAAGACGGTTACTCCTAAAACTGAATGTTCTAACAAAGTTATCTAAATTGAACAATCATCTTGAACAGATAAACCACGAAACTCGATTGCAAGCTGTAACAGTAACGTAAAGTATTCAAAACAGGATGAAGAAGATTATATTGACAAAAGAAAACTCAAGCTTTCATTAATGGTGAAAAAGAAAGGATTCGGTTACAACTGATTAAACTGAAAAGAAACAGAATTTGTTCAAAGTCTTAAAAGCTAATTATCTCTAATCCTACACCTACAACTATGTGTAAACTACACATAAGCTAACCACCTTCAAATGAGGGTCTTGATCTCTATTTATAGCCATCTGAAGATGAAGGAGTGACGTGTCTTGTCCAATCCAGTGAAGACACGTCTTTAATACGAGGATTGATCATTTAGGGTTCTTCACATCCAATTGGGCGTTTCTTCAATATTGGGTCTAGATCTAATTAATTTGTATCATCATGAAGAGGAGAGCAAGAGGATCGTTTTTGTAGTTTTAGTCTTCTCTTGAATCTTTGTGTAGCTCTTGTGATTGGGACTTGCAGGTTTGTGAAGAAAAAGAGATATAGTCGTCTGTTTTATTTCTCTCTCTCTTCTTTGGAGAATGAAGAATACGTGTATGTGTACACGTTTGTGTATGCTTTGACTGTGAATTGGTCATTTGACCAAGTATAAAAGTTAACTTAACTTTCCATGTTTTCCTTTTAATCCCTGATCTTTTCATTTTGTCAAAAGTCTTTTACACTTTGAAATCAAGTTTCTTTATCATCCTTTATCTTGTAGAAATTGCAACTTAAGTCCTCGATCTTTGAAAGCTTGGCAAATAAGGTCCTTGAAAGCATCTTTCGTCTTTTTCTTCGTCTTTTTCTTCGTCTTTTCGTCAAATAAATCCTTGTAAACGCATGTTTGCTAAAAAATGTATCTTCTTACCTGAAAATACATAAAACACGAATACACGCGTAATTCTGATATTTTTAGTTAAATATTATGTATTTGACTGTGTTTTGAGTGGTATTTGGATCATTATTGATGAGTGTTTTCACACTTATCATTTATATACTTTTCATTGTCCATCATATATTGTTTTGAAGAAATCGTGAGTTGATATCATTTATATAACCATCTATTAATAATTAACGATGATTTCGATAATTTACGTTAACTATTAAAATAAACAATTTTTGACGTTTATATGACTCATAAACTCTAAATAACTTGTTGCAGTTTATTTTGAATGGCACTCTTGTTATAAATGAGATAGCCTCTTGATGAGATGGCTTTTATACATGATCTCATTGTTCTTTTCGGGCTTTAAATGCATTAAAATGTCATAAAATACCATATATATGCTTGTATTTGTTTACTTGTGTGTTTTAGGTATGGATATCGTGAAAAAGACAAAAGATCACAAGAAACAAGGAAAAACGGACACGAGAAACGAAGCCGTACAAAGAACCGGGCCCTAGTCATGAATTATCCAAGATTAACCCTTGAAGACTTGAAGATATACAAGATTGATCCTCATTATATGAAGAAACGACACTTAAAACCCTTGTATATTCATAATTACAAGTTTGGTCCCTTAAGTTTGTCAAAATTACAAAATGGTCCTTCAACTTTGAAGAATTGGCAAGTTTAGTCCCTCAACAATTCTAAATTGTCAATTATGGTCCCTCATGAAGTCAAAGATACAATGAAGACCTTTGAAGATCAAGCATGTCCAAGACCAGTCCCTCGAATATGCAAAAATGGCAAAAACAACCCTTGAAATACTTTTGCCAAAGTTTTGGGGCAAAAGTATGAAATTCATAACTTTCATAACAAAGGAAAACGGGTTTTGTGGCTGAAAAACTTGTTTTACCCATTTCACCAAAACACAAGGACCAAAAGTGTGCAAGTTAAACATTCAAATCACTTTTTGCGCCAAACAACTCCTATTCCTACAAAAACGGATCAAACATGTTACTGTTACCCTTCTTCACCCCCAGAATTTACTTCCACTTAACAAAGGGTAAAATGAAATTGACCCTACCCACGCTTGATTCACACATGCATAAACTCATCCCACACCCAAAACCTCACCCCCACTCACCAAAGGGCCCCACCATTCAAGACGTCCACCTATCACATCACAACTTAACCTCCAAGGAATGCCATGTGTCCAAATCAACAACTGACACTCTTTGCTTGGTTACAAACCTAAAAGGAACGCTCAAGATCATTGTGGACAGCTAAACAACTCAATGCACTCAAGGGCAAATTTAGGAATTCCTAGCTAGGGTTTCATGTATTTTCTAGTTCTAGAATCATCCCTTGTACTCTATAAAAGGACCCCCAACTTATGGTGAGGCATTTGTTCCAGTTTTACCTTTTAAACATTGTAATCCCTTTTTAAATTTTATAAAATTTGGTATTTTGAGAAAATTGTAATTCCTTTTTATGTTTTTGAAAGTTGGTGTTGTTAAAGGGTAATTCTGAGTTCCATTTGATGTTATAAGTGTGCTTGAATCTTGTGGTTCAAGGACGTTTATGTTTGGTAAGGTTTTCAAGTTTGAAATAAGCTTGAAAAGTGGTTTCTGATTTTGCTATTTTTCTTGTACTAATCCTTGACCAAAAGCTATAAGCTCTTACAAGCTTGTTGACACCAAGCTTGTGACGGTATTGGAGCCTTTGGTTGGGCTGTTTGTTCATTGTGTTGAAGAAATCAAGTCCTTGAGTTTCTACTTTGAAACATCAACCAAGGCAGTCATTCATCTCCTTTGTTGAAGTACCTTGGTCTTGTTCTAGTTGTTGAACAAGGTCTAAGGAGCATTGCTGATCCTCCTAGGATGTTGAACAGATTCCTCTAAAAAATTACATGATATTGACTGTTTTATGTTTTGCTATGTGATTTGGTGATTTTGTGTTTTTGCTTTGTGTTTTATGGTTGGTATCTGTTAGTTGTCACCTTGTGTAGCTATTTGATCATTAAAATCAGTAGGTTGTTTGTAGAATTAAGAAGTTGCTTTGAAAAGGGGCTTATAAAAGGCTGTTTGGGTTTATTGGTTCATAAGGCCTTGTGGCCTTGTGCCCTTGGTTCTTAGGGTTTTGGAGGTCTAAACAAGTCATACTAAACAAGTTTTAGTCATTGGTTAAGTTTCTGAAAGTTTTGAAAAGGGATTTGAAGTTTTGTAAAAATCTGATAAAAAGTGTTTTGAAATTGGTCAAACACATCAGATCTAATAACTTCTTTGTTTGTTGGATCTAAGGTCTGAAATCAGGTTTGGGAATAGTTTAGGTGATAAGCTATCTGTGCATTATCTGTTTGTTGAATTTGGTGGCTTGAAGGAGCTAGGGTTTATCAAAGTTGGCTGAAGTGGTCATTTGCATCAACAAAGTGACCACCTCATTTTGTGCTTGCATTTGTAATTCTAGTGTATGCCTTGTTGTTTTGTTGCTTGGATCTTGTTTATGTGCTACTTGTGAGTGAATTTTGCTATTTGGTGTGCCTTGTATCTGGCTTATAAGCTCACTGGCTTATTAAGCCTTATTTGCCAAAATCTGTCATCAATTGGTCAACTAACCTCTTGATTCACAAGGACTCCTCCTTGAGTTCTTCACAAAAATTGCTTATAACAAGCCCATAATCTATCCCTGATCATTTGGTGAACTTTGGAGTACTTTGACTTTTGGTCAAATAAGCACAATTTGGCTTATTTTTTAGAACTGCTTATTGGTACATGCAACAACTTGGCTTTTGTAATAGAACTCATTTTTCTTAGCTTAATAACAAGTCTGGAAGGTTACAAGTCTTTTGGTTAAGCTTTTGCTAGAAAACTATCTTATTTGGCTTTTTCAGCCAGCTTATTGGTTTACACAGCTTATTCTACATGGCTTTTTGTGATTTCTTGATTTATTATTCTTAGTTAAGCTATTTGTGAGCTTTTGCAACAAACCAGAGCTCCTAAACAGCCTAGAACTCTAACCCGACTATTTTGTCTTTTAGTGAAATTGTTCTTTGCTTATTTCTGGCTTATTGAGTGTGCTTTTTCAAAATTTCTTTTCACATATCTCTTTGGCATCTTAAAAGAAGGGTGTGTGTTTAAGTAGAGCTTATGGCATTGGCTTATTTATTAATGGGATTATTGGCCCAATAAGAATAAGCTGTTTGTTATTTAAGCTGTGTTAAGCTAAAAATCATCTTTTGGGCCTTCAGACTTTTGTGCTTAGAATTAAATTTTGAGTCAGATAGGGCTTTTTCAGGTCATTTGGGCCTAGTTTGACTTTTTTGGCCAAAAAGCCCATTTGTGTTGACTGTTTTTGCTTTTAGCCCATTTGGGGGCCCATTAAAGGTAATTTGGTAATTCCACTTTCATTTTCTGATTACTTAGGTTAAAATAAACTAGTTTTCAAGTTTTTTGAATTTTTTATAATTTTTGGATTTTTAATATTATTTTAATATTATATTATTATATTTTTTTCAAATTTCAAATTTTTACACTTTTTATATTTTTCTTAGCATTAATAGATTAAAATAGGATTTTTGCAACTCTTGTCGTAGTTTAATGGTGATTTTAATAAAGTGCGATAATTATCCTATGATTAAAAGGAAAAAAATGAACCTATTTTTCCGGGTTGTCACAGTCACCCCAGGTTAGAAGGATTTCGTCCCGAAATCAAGACGTTGTTGGTGATGGTGAAGTCAAGAATAAATGCGGGTATTTATTTTTGAATTGATCCACTCGTTTCCAAGTAAACTCAGGCCCTCTAGGTGCGTTCTAACGGACTTTAAAGATAGGTATAGGACTTTACCTTAACTGTTTAACTTTTCGATCCATAATTTCAACGGGTTCTTCCATGAAATTAAGTTGATCATCGAGCTCTAATTCCTCCAATGGAATGACGAGGGATTCATCAGCTAAGCATTTCTTCAAGTTACAAATGTGGAACACATTATGTACTTTGCTTAGCTCCTGAGGTAATTCCAAACGATATGCTACTGGACCAATCCTTTCTATGATCTTAAAGGGTCCAATATAGCGGGGGTTTAACTTTCCTCTTTTTCCAAAACGTATTACACCTATCAAAGGTGCAACCTTTAGCATAACCATATCACCAACTTGAAACTTAAGTGGTCTTCTTCTTTTGTCAGCATAGCTCTTTTGTCTGTCCTGTGCAGCTTGCATGCGATTCCTAATCTTGAAGATTTTCTCCGTGGTCTCGTGAACAATATTGGGTCCGGTAAGTTAGGCATCTCCCACTTCCGCCCAACAAACAGGTGAACGACACTTTCTCCCATAAAGTGTTTCGAAAGGCGCAACTTTGATACTTGTGTGGTAACTATTATTGTATGAGAATTCTACCAAAGGTAGGTGTTTATCCCATCCATTTCCAAACTCAATCACACAAGCTCCTAACATGTCTTCCAGAGTTTGTATCGTTCTCTCACTCTGGTCGTCAATCTGCGGATGATATGTTGTACTCATATCTAGTTGCGTACCTAAAGATTTTTGTAAGGATCGCCAAAATCTTGAGGTGAAGCGACTGTCGCGGTCAGAAATGATTGATACTGGCACACCATGCTTTGAGACTATCTCCTTCAGATACAGTCCCATTAAGGTCTCCATCTTGTCGGTTTCCTTGATTGGTAAGAAATGTGCTGATTTGGTAAGTCGGTCGACTATAACCCAAATCGTATTGTATCCTTTGGAGGTCTTGGGTAGTTTGGTGATGAAGTCCATAGTTATCCGTTCCCACTTCCATTCAGGTAGCTCTGGTTGAACTAGTAAACTGGATGGTTTCGTATGTTCAGCCTTTACCTTAGCGCAAGTCAAACATTTACCAACATATGTTGCAATGTCGGCTTTCATGTTTGGCCACCAATATAGTAACTTCATGTCATGGTACATCTTGTCAGATCCGGGGTGAATAGAGTACTTTGATTTGCGCGATTCATGCATAACCAAAGACTAACTTCACCGTATCGCGGTAACCAACATCTACCATGAAAACATAAAATTCCATCAGCGCGAGCATCTAATTTCATTATCATTCCCCCAATTTCTTCATCTTTGAGGTGTTCAGGTTTCATTGCCTCTTGTTGAGCCATATATATTTGAGATGAAAGATCCCAACCATTAGTCATAACTAGGGACCTTACTCGTAATGGCTTGATTCTTTCTTTCTGACTCAAAGCATCAACTACAACATTTGCCTTGCCCGGGCTATAACAAATTTCACAATCGTAATCACTTAGTAATTCTATCCATATTCGCTGCCTGATGTTAAGTTCCTTTTGGTTCAAAATGTGTTGCAAACTTTAGTGGTCGGTAAATACCACACATTTTGTCCCATAAAGATAATGTCTCCAAGTTTTGAGGGCAAATACCACTGCTCCTAATTCTAAGTCATGAGTGGTATTGTTCTTCTCGTGAACTTTCAATTGTCTGTAAGCATAAGGAATAACCTTCTTTCTTTGCATTAGGACAACTCCTAACCCTCAGATGGATGCATCACAGTACACCACGAAGTCGTCACTGCCTTCGGCTAATGCTAGAATAGGTGCATTGCATAGCTTTTGCTTCAATAGTTGGAAAGCTGCTTCTTGGTCTTTTCCCCATTCAAACTTCTTATTCGTTTTAGTCAGTTCCGTCATAGGCTTAGCTATCTTAGAAAATCCTTCGATGAATCTTCTATAATAGCCAGCTAGACCTACAAATTTACGTATCTCCGACGGTGTGGTAGGAGTACTCCAGTTCTTAACTGAATCAATCTTCGCTGGATCCACATAGATTCCACTGCTATCAACAACATGTCCAAGGAATTGCACAATGTTGATCCAGAATTCACACTTGGAAAACTTTGCATACAACTCCTCCTTTCTCAGTAATTCCAGAATGATTCTAAAATGTCCTTCGTGCTCTTCCTGACTACGGGAGTAGATAACTATGTCGCCGGTAAAGACAATTACGAATTTGTCTAAATATGGTTTACACACACGGTTCATGAGGTCCAATAATAAATGGTATTTTGCTTAGCATTTGTGTATTCGATATCGTTCTTGGTATCTAATCGAATTGATCACGGTTAATGGTGGAATTGTTGGTATTGGTCACTAAAAGGGGGAGCTTGGTTGTCTAAGTCTACAAATAACATTAATATTGAAATAAAGAAGAATTTCTAACCTTGGTTGCTCAATTAGAGTGAATGCTACAAAACAGAACTTGGTGAAAGAAATTAAAAATAAAAGTGAAAATGTAAGTATGTAGACTAAAAATAAAAGCTTTAAAATTTAAAGTAAAAATTAAGATTCAAAATTAAATGACGAAAAATTAAAACTTTTAAAAAGTAAATTTGAAGATTAAAACTTTATAAAAATGAAAACTTTACTTAAAATAAATTGAAAATAAAGCTAAGTGGAAAAGGCGGGAAAAATAAAGATTTGAAAATAATTAGGAAAAAAGAAACTGAACATAATTCGGAATCTGATAATTCCTGATATAGTTCGGAATGCTCATTCTTGCACACAATTCAGAATGCAAGTCCTTAAGGTATATCAGAATTAAGTAAATCCAACCTAATTCGGGATCCAAAAATGCATAACCTAACTCGGAATATCGACCTTGACGTAACTCGGAATATGGACCACAAAGTAATTCGGAATATAGATTTTTGAAGTAACTCGGAATCCAATGCTGAACACAACTTGGAATACTCTATCTTTGACCTAAGTCGGAATGTGAAAATTCGACACCTAACTCGGAATGTATAAAACTGACGTAATTCGGAATAGTGTCCCACATGTACTTCGGAATATGACCAAGTTGTTAATCCGGAATCCCTATCCCAAACGTAGTTCGGAATAAGAATACCTAATGTAATTCGGAATCAAACACTGAACTCAACTCGGAATCTACCTGTACGTGACCTAATTCGGAATATATGTCTCACACATAGTTCGGAATGAGGGACTTTGATGTAACTCGGAATAAACAAAATTGACCTAACTCGGTATAAACTGTGTTTTTACCTAATTCGGAAAATGGGGATTCAACATAGTTCGGAATAATCTGTAGTTCGGAATGTTAGGGTTTCTAAAATCCGGATTAAGACAAATAAGCAAAACCTCAATAAGCACTTACCAAAACTTTTACCAAATTAATTTTTAAGAAAAGCTAATAAGACACAATTTGAAAACTTTTAAAAACACTTAATAAGCAAAAATTTTAAATCAACTTTTTTATAAAAATATTAGACTTATCAAAATTAGCTTATTTTTTAAAAAAACTATTAAACCTAAAAGTTAAGCAAATAAGCTCCTCAATCTAAAAACTCTAAACACACCAGCTCAATAAGCACAATCAAACAAGTAAAACAATCACATCATCAACAAAACTAAACCAACTACATGATTAATTAAGCAAAAACAATAGATTATTAAGAAAGGTAGAATGAGAATTATGAAATAAGCTTGATTATATAGAAGATTAAGATCCAAGAATACATGATTAATGAAGGTTTGATAAGCTTGAAAAACTAGAGAGAAGAGAATTAAAAACACTCTTAAAAATAAAACTAGACAAATTACTTAATTAACTAACTAACTAACAACCTCCAAATGACACATTAGGAGAGTATATATAGGAGGAGGGGAGGGTCTTGTGTCTTCTCTCTTTCTTCTTGTTTTCTCGACTCGATTTAAATTCTTTGTCTTTCTCGACGTCGTCTTGGGATTTGTCGATATAAATTTAACACGTCTTATAATTTTCTTCTTCTATGAGACTTGAGTTCTTCGACTTCATTAAACTTTCGTCTTTAGAATTTTTCTTCGATAAATCTTCAGAATAGGCCTTGGACTTCCGTTCTTTTTTCACTCTTGATCTTTTGACTTCGTCTTTTGTATTTTTCTTTGATAAAAGCCCGTGATAGCCCGTGTTTTCTCCCTTTTTCATATTTTATCCTGAAACACAATAAAAACACAAACCACGCATAATTCCGACTTTTACGACATAAAATACACGTTTTGGTCTTGTTATTCTTGGAAATAAGTGATAAAAGGATAAGTGTTTTCACACTTATTAAATCCCCTACACTTGACCATTGTAATGCCCACATGCAATGCATTAATTTCAAAGCACGTTTTACATTTTTCATCATAAATAACCCACCTTGGCCTTTATTAAATACTAAACATTAAGGAAACTAAAAAGATAAAAATATATACAAAACAAGTAAAGCAATCAAAGACTTACCTTGGGGTTTTGGATGTCATGAATGTTTATCACCCTCAAGTTTCACGTTCCCCTAACCAAGCTTATAAACGAGATCATTGTTATTATAAGTTAGCAAACTAACACAAACTCATGTGGCCCAATTATTCACTTAGACTCCCTTATTCCTAGGTGTATATCTTATATTTTATTGTTCTCTTAAATGATCATGAGGATACATTGTTAGACATATTTCGATAGTTTGTTTAGGCCGAAAATAAAGTGGAATGATATAATCAATAGTTAGGTAAAGGACAAAATCTTTTAAAACTGCTTCTCGGGACCTCTTAAAATTCATATCTTTGGCATAACTCGCTTTACGATTTGAGACCTTTCTCGGACCGATATTTGGCAGCGACTTCATAATTCGAATCTTGAGAGACGTTCTTGAAATTATGGTCTTCTCTTCATAATAGGAATTTCTTCACTTGAAGTTTTGAGAGATTCTTCATATTTGGACCACGAATTCTTCATTTTTCTCCAATCTTTATTTTGGACTTTGATATACAACGATCCGCCTCCTTTTAGGACTTGGATCTATTTATCCTCATACCTTGTTAGGGTCTTTTTGGATAGACTTCTCCATGATCTTTAGAGGAGTATTTGCTTTTCGTTGTGTGTCTTGATCCTTCATATTGATTTTTGGTAAATGATTCTTCACATCACTTTGGATCTTTAGCAATAAAATGTAGCCCTCATGCCTTGTTAGGGCCTTTTCGGACTCGCCAATCTTCGCATCCCGCTTCAATAAGTTATGCCTTGGCTATGAACTCTAATTAATACCGAGCAACTTTTAAACGATCTTGTGCTAGAAGCTAAGTAACTTTTCAAATCGTACAACCTTATTTATTTCAATTAAATTTATTAGCAAGCGATGGGAGAAAAAGCTTATAATCAACTCACATAAATTCATGAAAGAATACCAAACTTATAATTGACTCTATCATCTCTCGTTCTCCACAATTTAAAATCTCAAGGAATGAGACTCGTGGATGCTTAGCCAATTAAATCAAAGTTTTGGGTTTTCGAGTCATCTATAGGATCTTGCAACTTCTTAGAATCTTTCAAGTTTAGAATTCGCATTTAAAAGATCCCTTGATAAACGACTTTCTAGGATCAGTTATAGGAACTTACAAAAAGTTCTTGCTCTTAACCCGTAAGAGTTAAGACTTTCGTGTTTTAAAGTTCCCTATATAAAAGCCTAGCAAAACCTGACTTAAACACGTTAAGGATACTTGCTAGAGTAAACTTAGATAAGTAAACTCGGGTTGAGTCAAAATATTCACGACTTTGAAAAATTTATAACCACTTTATTAAACTTTATTTTTTTAGCAAAGAAAGTACATAACGCTAACAAAGGAAAATACTACTATACAACTAGGCCAAAATAGATTAAAAATTTTTAAAAATGTCGAAAAAATTAAAATTTCCGGTTAAAATGAGGACAAATTCGTGGAAAAGCCCACTTACTTCGATAGAAATCCCCCCTACACTTGATATAAACATTTTCCTCAATGTTTAAGCATGTGGGAGTAAACTCCCCGACACTTAGGACACTGTGCACGTTGTTTAAATCTCGTTAAGGAAGAGACAGCTATTGTGATTTCAATGGGAACATATAAGATATGAAATATTGAATCACGACAGTTTAGGATAGAACCGGGAAGACGGGTACACGGGATCACGGGTCGTCAAATGTCTTCAAATGTGCTCTTTGAAGCTTTAATCCCTGCACATCATAAGAAACAAGACAACAAACCATATGTAGCTCCCCCTACACTTATTATGAAAATGGGTAAAGGATAGATCAACGGGTTGCCTCCCGAGAAGCGCTTGTTTTTGTTAACCGAGTCACGAGCGTGACTCGACCCAGAACTAATTCAAGGGAAACGTGGTGAGGGATGGAATCATCTCATGAGAGATGTCCTCACCAAAGTACATCTTCACACGCTGGCCATTCACTTTAAAATTAGGCCCATTTGGTTGAGAAAGCTCAATGGTGCCGTAAGGGAAGACTTTGGCGACGATGAATGGACCAGACCAACGGTTCTTCAGCTTGCCCAAGAAGAACTTCAACCGAGAGTTAAAGAGTAAAACTTGATCACCAACGTGAAACTCTCGGTTCTTAATTCTTGCATCATGAATGATCTTGGTTTTCTCCTTGTAGATCAATGAATTCTCATAGGCTTCATTACTCAGTTCATTTATCTCGTTGAGTTGAATCTTCCGAAGATCACCGGCTTTGTTGATATCAAAATTAGCCCACTTCAAGGCCCAATACGCCTTATGTTCCAACTCAATAGGGAGGTGGCATGCCTTCCCTTACACAAGACGATATGGGGTGCAACCAATAGGTGTCTTATATGCGGTACGGAAAGCCCACAAAGCATCATCTAACTTATAAGCCCACGAGGCACGATGCTCTCCCACACTTCGCTCTAAAATTCTCTTCAATCCACGGTTAGAAATCTCGGCTTGACCATTTTTTTGGGGATGATAAGCGGTGGAAAGACGGTGATTGACACCGTACTTAGCCATGACTCGAGCAAATTGATCATTGCAAAAATGAGTCCCGCGGTCACTGATGATAGCACGAGGAACACCGAATCGAGCGAATAACTGCTTCAAAAAGTTCACAACCACCCTCGCATCGTTCGTAGGGAGAGCCTTTGCTTCAACCCATTTTAATACGTAGTCAACGGCTACGAGGATGTACATGTTCCCTTTGGATGATGGAAATGGCCATATAAAGTCGATACCCCATACGTCAAAGATTTCAGATTCTTGTATGAAATTTTGAGGCATCTCATCTTTATGTGTGATCTTGCCTTGGCGTTGGCAAGCATCACAATGTTTAACCATTTTATGAGCGTCATGATAAATGGAGGGCCAATAGAATCCTGAGTCGAACACTTTCTTAGCGGTGTAATTAGGACCAAAGTGACCACCGGTGTGTCCTTTATGGCAAGCTTCAAGGAATAATAAAGCTGCCGGCCCATCAACACACCGACGAATGACAAGATCCGCACATTGTTTGAAAAGGTAAGGGTCGTCCCAAAAATAGTGTTCAGTGTCTTTAAAGAACTTTTTCTTTTGTTGGGACGTTAACCCTTCCTTGAGAATTCCACCCGCTAAGTAGTTTGCAATGTCCATAAACCACGGGGTGTCATCAAGATTGGAGTTGATAGAAATTAAGGCTTCAAGGGGAAAAAAGTCATTGATCTCTTGATTCGGATGATCCCGTTGATAAGGATCCTCAAGTCTACTTAGATGATCCGCAGCTAGGTTTTCGGCTCCCTTCTTGTCACGAATTTCAATTTTGAATTCTTGAAGGAGCAAAACCTAACAAAGAAGTCTTGGCTTAGAATATTGCTTTGTTAACAAATACTTCAACGCGGAATGGTAGGTATAGACAATGGTGGTGGAAAAAAAAGATAGGGGCGGAACTTCTCAAAGGCATACACTACAACTAAAAGCTCTTTTTCGGTAGTGGTATAATGTAATTGAGCCCTCGTCATTGTCTTACTAGCATAATGGATTGGTTGGAAGTGTTTGTTCACTCTTTGTCCCAAAACCGCTCGAATAGCAAAGTCGCTAGCATCACACATCATTTCAAAAGGTAACTCCCAATTAGGGGTAACCAAGACCGGTGCCTTAGTTAATTTATCCTTAAGAAGATTGAAAGAGTCAATACACTCTTTAGAAAAGATAAAAGGAGTATCTTTTTCCAAGAGGTGGGTCATCGGGCGAGCGATTTTAGAAAAATCTTGAATGAATCTACGATAGAAGCCCGCATGACTAAGGAAACTTCTCACACCCTTCACGGTTGAAGGTGGAGGTAATTTAGCAATCACTTCAACTTTAGCACGGTATACTTTAAGACCGGCTTTGGAGATTTTATAACCAAGAACAATGCCTTCTTTTACCATGAAATGGCATTTTTCCCAATTAAGAACAAGACGAGTGTCTTCACACCGTTTAAGCATACGTTCTAAATTGGCAAGGCAAGTAGAGAAAGAATCACCATAGACCGAGAAATCATCCATAAAGACTTCCATAGTTTCTTCAACCATGTCATGGAAGATAGCCATCATACACCTTTGGAAAGTCCCAGGAGCATTGCATAAGCCGAAAGGCATTCTTTTGTAGGCAAATGTTCCATAAGGACAAGTGAATGTGGTTTTCTCTTGTTCTTTAGTATCGATAGGAATTTGAAAATACCCGGAGAAACCGTCTAAGAAGCAATAATAGTCATTACCCACTAAACGCTCGAGCATTTGATCCATGAAAGGAAGAGGGAAATGATCCTTGCGAGTGGCATCATTGAGTTTGCGATAGTCTATGCAAACTCACCAACCCGTGACAAGTCGAGTAGGAATCAACTCGTTGTTTTCATTGGGAACAACGGTTATTCTGCCTTTCTTAGGCACACAATGGACGGGACTAACCCATGGAGAATCCGAAATAGGGTAAATCATTCCGGCATATAGAAGTTTGATAAATTCTTTCTTGATGACGTCATGAATTTTAGGATTAACCCTTCTTTGGCTTTGGATTGCGGGTTTAAAGTCATCTTCCATGAGAATTTTATGAGTACAAAAGTTTGGATCAATTCCGCGGATGTCGGAAATTTTCCAAGAAATTGCTTTCTTATGATTCTTCAGCACGTCGATAAGTCGAGATTTTTCTTCTTCTTTCAAGTCCTTTGCGATGATGGCGGGTAACTTCTTATTGTCTAAAAGGAAAACGTATTCGAGATGAGACGGTAAATCCTTAAGCTCTAAATCCGTAGGATTGTCGATGGAAGGGGTAGTCAAATTTGGTTCATCGATTGTAACATCCTTAGGAGAAGGTGGGGAAATATGGTCCTCATTGAGAAGTTTCTCAATGGTACGAATGTCTTCATCCCAATCGGAGGGAGAATCGTCATATTTTAAGTCCACATCTCCCAAAGTTGCTTCAAATTCTTTCAAAAGGGAATCACTTTCTCCAAATGGAGTTAGTGATGGAGCAATAGAGGCAATGGTCTCAACAATGGGTAGAGAAGAAGAACCACTTTTACAAGCGTCTTTGAAATGCTCTTCACAAGCCTCATCAAGAACATCAATGAAATTAACGCTCTCGTTTTCATAAGGTTGCTTAGAAAGTTGACCCATGTTGAAGACGATTTTGTCGTCACCAACTCTCATGATTAATTCACCCGCGGCTACATCAATGAGAGTGCGATCGTTCCTCAAGAATGGACGTCCAACGATTAATGGAACACAGGGGTCCATCTCGTAGTCAACGACAACAAAATCCGCTGGAAAGGTGAATTTGTCGACACCGACGAAGACATCTTCGGCTATCCCCACCGGATAAGCAACCGTACGGTTAGCTAATTCCAATGTCATTCGTGTGGGGACTAGCTCAGGTAGAGATAATTGTTTCCAAACACTTAATTGCATTAAGTTTATACTAGCACCTAGATCGGCTAGGGCCATACAAATCTCTACCTCGGGGAAGTTGCAAGGAATGAGAAAACGACCCGGATCACCAAGTTTGGTTGGTAATTTCCTTAAGAGCACTACGGAGCAATTCTCATTAAGCTGGGTCTGGGCGATATCAAGAAGCTTTTCTTTGTCACTGAGAAGATCTTTTAACATTTTAGCATACTTCGGTATGTGAGCGAGAGCCTCGGTAAAGGAGATGTTGAAATTCAGTTGTTTAAACATTTTAAGAAAGTTAGAAACCTGAATATCATCCTTGTTCTTCAACTTCTCTTTCCTCAACCTTGAGGGATAAGGTATATTGGGTTGAGATGAAGGCTTTGGAATGGAATTCTCACTCACATCCGTAGGTCGTGGAGGGGTGGGGTTGGAAGGTAAAGGAGGTGGGGAAGTTGTTCTTTTTCCTTAGTCACAATCACGGGAGTAGGTGTAGGAATCTCGGGTTCCTTAAAACCTTTTCCACTTCGAGTGGTGATTGCTTTCATCTCCCCTCTTGGGTTAGCAACGGTGTTACTCGGAAGAGAACCCGAACCAGAGGCTTGATTACTTTGGAAAAAACTAGCCATCATATCCTTTAAGTCATTCGTTTGACTGCTCATAGAGTTTCTCATATCGGCTCGAAGATCATTCCATTGTTTCTCCATGTCATTCCTTACCTCGGCTCGAATATCGTTCCCTTGTTTCGCCATGTCACCCTTCAAGTTAATGAATTGGCTTTGAAGATTCGTCAAAATCTCTCTATTGGTCCTCATGTAAGTTTCGAGGTCTTGGTTCAATGTCGTGGGTTGATTGAGAGGTGGGGTTTGGTAAGCTGGATTATTTCCTTGAGGTGGATATGGGTTTCTTTGGGATTGATATTGATTAGCAGCTCGAGGTTGGCTTTGATTGTTGCGGTTGAAATTGTTTTGGTTTTGGTTTTGAGGAGGAAAACTGGGTGGAGATAGAAAGTTGTTGGAACGATAACTTATCATGTTACGGTCTCCTTGAGGGCAAGCTTGATAGCCTCCCGTGGAATAGTTACTGTATGCCGCGTTAATGTTTTCAAAAAGATTACTTTGGGTAGAGGGGTGATAACTAGGTTTTACTCAGTTAAAATTATCGTCCGATCTTTTCGAATTGAGAAAGGGAAAAATGTGCGACTCGGCTCTCTTTTGGTGGAAACAAATATTATTGGTTGTAGTAAAATTAAATTGCCAAACTTTAAAGTAAAAGGCTAGTAATTAAATCTAAAACTAATTAAAATGTAAATGGTGCAATATTAAAACATTTAAAAGTAAACTAATTAAATGACTTAAAATTAAAGCGTGACGAAAAATTAAATTGACAATGTAATAAAAAAATGTGAACTTTAAATTGAACCTAAGACAAAGCAATAAAAATAACACTTAAGAAAAATGGCGGGAAAATAAATGCGTAAAAATAAAAAGAAACTAAACAGAACCTGAGCCGGGATCCAAAATACTGTCACTATTCGGAATCCAATCTTACTCTTATCTTGAATAACGAACCTGCTGCTTATCCGGAATAAAACTGTCACTCTTATCCGGAATAACCAACCTGTCGCTTATCCGGAATGCTGTTCTATCCTCTATCCGGAATATGGTTCCTGGCAGCTTATCCGGAATAAGCCAAGTGAAGCTTATCCGGAATCCCCTTTGAGACCTTATCCGGAAAACTCTAGTCAAGCTGCTTATTCGTAATAAATTCCTAGTCTTATCCGGAATAAATTTGAATCTGCTTATCCGGAATAATCCTCTCTTATCCGGAATCTGTATCGGACCCTTATCCTGAATCACTGCTGCAGCTTATCCCGAATCCCCGTCAAGTAGCTTATCCGGAATAAACTTCACTAAAGCTTATCCGGAATACACGAAGACTCTTTATCCAGAATACCAGCCAAGAAGCTTATCCGGAAAAAAAACCTGAAGTTCCTTATCCGGAATACTTCTTAGTATCCCTTATCTGGAATACACGAAAGTTCCCTTATACGGAATTCTTCACAAGCTCACTATCCTGAATAATCTCCTAGAGCTTATACCAGTCGAGCACTTATCCGAAATGATGGATCTGAGTGATGTTCGGAATAAGAGGGTTTTACCAAACCCGTATAACCACTAAAATAAAATAAGCTATAAACTAAAATTAAGCTAAAACAAATAAGCACTTAATCAAAACTTTTACCAAATCAAATTTAAGAAAAAGCAAATAAGCCAAAATTTGAAAACCTTTAAAAACACTAAGTAATAAAAATATTAAAAATCAACTTTTTATAAAAATTAACTAATAAGCACTTTTTTAAAAATAAGAAAAGTTCACAATAAGCAATAAAATCAATAAGCTAAAACAATCATAAACATAAAAGCATAACCATTAATCAAATAAGCAAAACAATAAGCACATAAACATAAACATTAAATCAAGATCAAGAAAGGTAGAATGAGAGATTAATTAAAACTTGATTAAAATTAAGATTCAACAATTAAAGTAAAGACAAGAATTAAAAGCTTACAAATTTAAGGTGCAAGACAAGAAATTAAAGGTGCAATTAAGAAAAGTGCAAGTAATTAAAAATGGAAGACTAGTTTGTCAAAATAGCCAACACCTCCTAATGTGAGATTAGGATGGTATTTATAGTGATTAGGGAGGTTAAGCATGTGTTGCTTCCTTCTTTCTTTCTTTCTCGTCTTCTTAGTTCTTCGACTTTTTCGACTTTGTCTTGGGATTAATTAAACTCATCTTGTAATTTGTTCATTAATTTAGACTTGAGTTCTTCGGCTTTTATTAAACTTCCTTCTTTAGACTTTTCTTCGATAAATCTTCAGAATAGGCATTGGACTTCCGTTCTTTTTGCACTCTTGATCTTTTGACTTCGTCTTTTGTCTTTTTCTTTGATAAAAGCCCATGAAAGCCCGTGTTTTCTTCCCTTTTCATAATTTGGTCCTAAATCACAACAAAAACACAAACCACGCATAATTCTGACATTTACGACATAAAATACACGTTTTCGCTTGGTTATTATTATAATTAAGTGGTAAAAGGATAAGTGTTTTCACACTTATTAAATCCCCTACACTTGACCATTGCAATGTCCTCATGCAATGCATTAGTTACAAAGCAAGTTTTAAATTTTCCATCATAATCAATCCACCTTGGCCTTTATTAAAAGATATAGAAAATTATAACAAAGAAGAAAATAAGTTAAAAGATCAAAAACTTACCTTGGGGTTTTTGAAATGTCATGAATGTTCATCATCCTCAAGTTTCACGTTCCCCATACCAAGCTTAAAAACGAGATCATTGTTATTATAAGTTAGCAAACTAACACAAACTCATGTGGGCCTGTTGATCCCAAACTTAGATCGATTAGCTTTGTGTATACGAGATTAGACCAAGTAATACACGTAGAGAAACCTTTGTATATGCTTTATGAATCTAAGTGTTATGCGGAATTTAACACTTAAACAAGAACACACAAGATGTAAAGAAACTTTCACTTTGATTATCAATGTCAAACTTGCTTACAATGAAAGATGTTTACAAACGAAAACTTATATGAAAACTTATTATTAAACATTAACCTAAAGGCCTTCTTTTACATACATAAGAAGCCTTGTACAATAATCTACGTATCAACTATTCTAGGTAAAGATAAATATAGAAAATACATTATTGTTCTTATCCTTACTAGAAGTATTCTAGAATATAATACACGCATAGAATATATCTTCCATCAGTGCTTGTCTTCAATGTGTCAACGCTTGACTTTAACTTGTCAACGCTTGAGCTGTCAGCGCTTGTTTTGTTCTTGTCAACGCTTGGTTTGTTCTTGTCAGCGCTCAAGTGATATGGCCTTAATTTATTCCCAAAAATCCTCCCCTAAACTTGATATCTACTCTTATGATCAAGTTTCTGAATAAGCATTAAGGACTAGGAGGAGTCTTACAAACCTTCTCATATTGGTAATGAATAAATCTGATCAAATCTTTTGCCACGTCACTTGAATAATCTATTTCCAGCTGAGTGTCCTTCATCTTTTCCAAAATAGCCTTAGATATGAAATACTGAGCATCCACAAGTAAATACTCAGCAAACTTTGTAGAACTCAAATGGTATACACCAGCAGCTGAATATAACCTCCATTGAAGACCACTGAGGTCATCTTCAAGATCCTTCCATATTGCAGGATCCTCATCTTTTGGTCCACACATTCTTTTGAATGTGGTCCAAAGTTTTATTCCATTAGCTGAAGTTGGTGCTTCAGCCTCATACTTGGTTTCCAGCAACCTCCAAAGGTCCACCAAGTCTTCTCTATCACAACTTGCAAACAAAGATATGAGAGTGGTAAAAGTGTGTACCTCCTTTCCAAATCTACCAATCTTCCAGAATCCACATTCATCTTCTTCATAGCTCACAATTGGATTCCTGGGATCTAATGGTAACACTTGCACCATATCTGAAGCTTCTAATGGGGAGAGCTTGAGGCTCTTTCTTATAACTGCTTCACTTGGATATAGTGGATCCATATATTTTGGAAACTCAAATTTAATTCCCTTCTTCACTGGCCTGGGAACCATCATAGCTTTCTTGATTTCCATTTCTTCTGCAAGTTCCTCCTTTCTTTCATCTGAAAGAAGTTTGAGAGTGTTTGCTTCCTGCATTCTCACCCAAATGGGATAAGCCCTATTTTCCAACTCATCAAATGTCAAAGCCTCCAACTTCTGATATGTCCATCCAACTCCATGACATCTGAGCAACATAAAGTAGAGCTCCATTCTATCCCTTTTTAACTCTGAGAGAATATTGCTTGCCTTGTGTTTCAAAATTACCTTACAATCCTTCTGAACTCTAAGAAGAAGCTCCAAACCCCATATTTGATCTGAAATGGTTAAGTCTGGATTATCCATGCATCTTTCTTCCTAAGCATTGTACATTTGAACCACTTCTTGCATGTCAAAGTCAACCTGCAATTTCAATTCTCTCAGCTTCTCTTTAGCCAACTCATCTCCATACTCAAGCCTTTCAGGTTCTATAATCATTACACTTGAGTCTGAGCTAGCTCCATCACTTTCTTCATCTGAAGTCACAACAAATGGTGACTTCTCCTTTTCATCTTGTTCCATGATTTGTTCAGCCAATCTTCTATCAAATTCAACTTGAGCTGCATCCTTTGGAACAATCTCTTCTACCATTTTACCCTTACCCTTATCTAATAGTGCAATGGTTGGTAAGGTAGATGGTAATACCTGAGTAGAAACCTCCTTGATGATAGATGATGACTGGGATACATCACCTTCATGTGCAGGTCTGTCAACGCCCAAATTTGTTCTATCAGCGCCCAAAATACTTCTATCAGCATCCAAATTTTCCTTGTCAACGCTCAAATATCTTCCCTCAGCGCCTTGTGTAACCTCTCTCAACATAGCTGTAAATGATAAATTTAAGTTGGTGGGAGAGACTAAGGACGTATCAAAACCTGTTTGTTTCTTCAAAGTTGTAAGGGCTTCAGCAACATCCATTGATTGACCATCCTGGCTGCCCTTATCACTCAGATTTATTTGATCTTCCTCCCCTTTGGAAGACTCCTCCATACCCTTCCTAGCACGATCACTTTCCAAAACAACAATCCTCTCCCTCATTTGCTTGAGTTCAAGGCCTTGTGAGCTGACAATTTGTACTTAGTCTGCATTTTGCTTTTGCAAGCTAATGCAGACTGCCGTCAATTCCATAAGAGTCATTGGTTCCAGTCTGCCCTCTTCTAAAATGGGGATTTGACCTCCCAAGTCAGATTCATTGGGCAAAGATGAGGACTTAATAATGGTGGGACTGCCTTGGCCAGCTTCTAAGCCAGAACCAATAGTCCCAGCCTCATCCAGGTCACCAGCCACACTTGTGGTGGTGGTTCTCTCTGCTACATGGCTAGGACCACCAGAGGAGAACACTCCACTAGTCCTTTGGCGTTTCATCAACCTATATTTAGGGGGTGTGGAAGATGGTGTGGAAGAATGGGTAGATGTGGGTTGGTTAAGGGGTGTTTGGGATTGTGAAGGTTGTGTGTCAGCGTTAGAAATAGGCACATCAACGCCAACATTTAATGTATCAGCGTTGAAGGATTCAGAGTCAATTTGCATTTGTTCAGGGGAGGGTAAAGGTTCAGGAATTGGTTCAAGTTGTGGTTGAGGGTCAATTTGAGGTTAGGGGTCTGGTTGGGGTTGTGCTGCTGTAATAACAGCAAGCATGGCTTGAGTTAAAGGTAAGTCTCTATGAGGTGGTGAATCCATCTTCATAAAAATAACTTTCTTTTGCTCAGGGATCTTATAAAAATCATTGTGATCCCTTGAGCAGTATCCTTGATCATCAAAAACCATTTGCAGAAAACGGGGATAAGCTAAAGTCATTTTTGTCCCCTTGTTTTTACACATCCCCTCAAAAATCATTTTAGAATAGTTATATTTTTGCCCTGTTGCAATGCACACAATAGCACCTTGCAATGGATCTATTGATCTCATTGTGTGCAGTACATTTGGGACTCAAACATTGAAGGAGGACATGTATGAGGTACTTCCAGGCTGGGGGAAATTCCTACTTATGATACTTGTTTAGAGTACCTTGATCAGGAAAAGGATATCCCAAAGCCCTAAGCCCTTGTTCTATTTCATTTATGGGAAGGGTGGATATACCATCAACATCATCAAGATGCAAGGCTTGGCGTACCAAGGCCTCAGTAACCACCCAAGATCTCCCATGAACAATAGAAGTCAATGTGGTCACTCCATTAACTGTTGAGGAACTGACAGTGTTCCAAAACTGCTTAATGTGTGTGACTGGAATGAGTGGTGCATGAGAAAGAGCATACCTTAATGGGGATGCGTTCAAGTACGCCACCATTTGTGTGTTTTGGGGAAACAGAGCATCATCAACGTCAAGATAAGCAATCATGTTATGTTGTGATCTGAACCCCAATTCCAATTCTGTTGGTTTAAACTTTGGTGCCATTGATGAAAGCTGTGAATTTTAAGTGAAGAATATGAAGTTGATAAGAGAAAAGTGTTAGACAAGAATTATAGATACCCTGTTTAAAATAGGAGCCAAATTTATAGGAGAGAAAGAATGCATGTGATTGGCCCAAAAATAGGCAAAGATTTTCAAAAATCAATCATGAAAATATTGAAAAAGTTATAAGTTATCTCATGCATTAAATGAAAGTAACAACTCCTAAAATTACGGCTTGAACATATGTCAAAAAGTAACAACTGGGTAGGTCCCATTGAGTGTCAACGGTCAAAAATAACCTATCAACGCCCAACGGCTATAATCTTGTCAACGTTTGCCAATAGCCATGTCAGCGTCCAATTTGGTCACAACAACGCTTGGAAAATTCTTGTCAGCGTCCAAAAATAAAAACATTTTAAAAAGTGAAAAATGACCTTAACAAGTAATTTATCCTAGAGAAGATAACCAAAAGCTGATAATTATTATAGGGCGGCAAGCACTGTCCAGTTATGCACACTTGCATAAGCAAGATAGACATAACAGTCCTCTAGTGTCCCTTGCTAACCAAAACTCTTAACAACAAAGTTACCTTATAAAATCCTTGTTACTCCCAGGTAAATCCCATATCAAAATCATTCCCAAGTCTCCCAACAGACCACAACCAATTCTAGGCCAAAAATGTCTTGGCAGCATGCAAAGTTGATATACTATGCATGCTACAGTGCCTCATGATTTAGTAAAACTAACTCATACTCACCTGTGGACACAATCTAGAATTGTGATAAGAGTATCATATGGATACCCAAACATCCTAAAGGTTCCTAAAACCTCCCCTTAAACTATGATACAAAAAGTTTGCTAAAATCATGCATGAACATAAAAAATTTATGTCAAGATAGGAATGGAACATTCTAACCATCATCCATAAATAAAAACTTGTCCAAATGCTTCTCCATTGATCCATAAGCAACTCTGTATCCAATGGTATACTGCTAACACCATCTGCACATTTAGATTGAAAACCACAAAACTAACATTGTTGCTGACAACGCCTCGATAACACATGACAGCGTTGAGGAAAGCTTTGTCAGCGTTAGACAATTATATTGCTGACAACGTTACAAATACACTTATCAGTGTTCAAATAACCTTTGTCAGTGTTAGAAAAATATAGTGGAAAATCTAAATCATCAATAAAACCAACAATAATAATGCATCATCCTGTACATACTTTTACAAAAAGAATCCAAAACACATATTATGTGAGATTGACCATTCCAATACTTGTTACCAAGTATTGAAATCTACCAGCATCAAAAGGTTTAGTTAATAAATCTGACACATTTTCCTTAGTGTCAACCCTATCTGGTTGCATTAAACCTTTCTCAAAGCAATCTCTTATAAAATGGTGTCTAATTTCTATGTGTTTAGTTTTAGAATGATGTACAGGATTCTTAATGATGCATAAAGTACTATTATTGTCAACAAATATCTTAGTATGCATGAAATTATACCCATAGTCCAACAGCTGGTTCTGAATCCACAACACTTGACCACAACATGCAGCTGCAGCCACATACTCTGCATCAGTTGTAGAATTAGCCACCACTGTTTGTTTCTTGTATTGCCAAGATATTAACCTACTCCCAAGAAACTGACATCCACCAGTTGTGGATTTCCTATCAAACTTATCACCTCCATAATCACTATCTGAATATGCAATCAGCTCCAATGGTGAATCCTTTGGGTACCACAAACCAAGACTAGGATAGCATCTTAGGTACCTAAAGATCCTCTTCACAGCATAAAGGTGACATTCTTTGGGAGTCACTTGATGTCGTGCACAAGCACACACAGCAAACATGATATCAGGTCTGGAGGCAGTAAGATACATCAAGGATCCAATCATGGATCTATAATGCCTGACATCAACATCTTTCCCATCTCCAATATTTCCCCAAGGGTGTTCTCTATCCATAGGAGTAGTAGCCCTCTTTTCATGTGGAGAAAAGCCAAACTTCTTCAAGATCTCAGCAACATATTTGTCCTGGGAGATGAAGATACCATCCTCTTTCTGCTGAACTTGTAAACCAAGAAAGAAGTTCATCTCCCCCATAGCACTCATCTTGAATTTGTCTGTCATAAGCTTGGAGAAATCCTCACTCATCTTTGGATCAGTAGACCCAAAAATGATATCATCAACCTAGACTTGCACAAGCAACACATCCGTACCTTTCTTCTTTGTAAATAGTGTCTGATCTATGGTGCCCCTCTTGAATTCATTGTCCACCAAATAGGTAGACAGAGTACCATACCATGCTCTAGGGGCTTGATGAAGGCCATACATAGCCTTTTTGACTCTATACACTTTATTTGGATGCTCTGGATCCTCAAAACCAGGTGGTTGCATTACATATACTTCCTCAACAATGGTGCCATAGAGAAAAGCACTTTTGACATCCATTTGATAGACTGTGAAGCCCATGCAAGAAGCATAGGCTAGAAAAATCCTAATAGCTTCAATCCTTGCAACTGGTGCAAAGACCTCCTCATAGTCTATCCCCTCCTCTTGTGTATAACCTTGAGCCACTAACCTTGCATTGTTTCTGACCACAATGCCTCGTTCATCTCTTTTGTTCCTTAGAACCCATCTTGTCCCTATAGGTCTGACATATCTAGGACAATCAACCAGCTCCCAAACATCCTGAATTGCAAATTGGTGAAGCTCATCCTGCATTGCTTCCACCCAACTTGGTTCTTTGAGAGCATCAAATATTTTCTTGGGTTCTTCTTGTGACAGAAAACATGCAAACAAACATGCTTGCACAAGAGGGGTATCAACCTTCTTGTGTATATTGGCAATAAACCCACCAAGACCTTGATGAGATCTTCTAGTCTGAACTGGAGTCATAATATCACCAATGATCTAAGATGTGGGGTGATTCTTCATTGTGGAAGTGAGAACCCCTCCCTCAAAAATTCTGGTGTCCTCAACCTCACGCTCCATGTTGCCAATATCTTCTTCATCAGACTCTCTTTTCATCAATGTGAACTTCTTCAAGAATATTGGAAGGTCCACCTTGTTCAAAACTGGAAGAGAAAAGATGCCCATAAGTGTTGTCAACGTCTAAATCTTAGTTGTCAGCGTCTGGGCTAACAGCGCTTGAAATGTTGTTGTCAACGTCTGAGCCATCAACGTCTGAATTGGTCTTGTCAGCGCTAGATTTGCCTTTGTCAGCGCCTGAAGAACCATGCATGTTTGTATCTGGTGGTATTTGGAAACCACCATTATCTTGTCCAGCAGCAGCAGCAAAAGCATCTGTCCAAATGGGAATTGTGACATATTCTAGGGTAGAAGATGCCTTTTCTGCTTGTGATCCAACCTTCTCATGAACCTGTGTACCTGAAACATTAACAACTTGTTCCTCCACAACATTTGAAGTTACCTTCACAATGTCTGGGTTAGTGACAGACATATAATTTAAAGTTCTAGATAAGGGTTCCAAATAAAACAACCAATTAGGACCACTTTCAGGATCACTAGGTTTATTCTCTAAGAACCTAACATGTACTCTCTCAACTATACGTTTGTCCTCTTTAAGATAAACCCTATAACCCTTTCTCTGGACTGAATACCCCATGAAATAGCCCTCATCACCTTTTGCACTAAATTTCCCTAAGGCATCACTAGTATCCAATACTACTACATGACAACCAAAAGGTCTGAGAAAACCAATATTAGGTTTTCTTCCCCAAAGTAACTCATAAGGTGTTTTGTTCTGAATTTTGTTAACCAATGCTCTATTTTGCACATAGCATGCTGTATTAACAGCCTCAGCCCAAAAGGCTATTGGAAAGTGAGCATCAGCCAACATTGTTCTTGCTGCTTCAATTAGGTTTCTATTTTTCCTCTCAGCAACCCCATTTTGTTGTGGGGTTCTAGCAATGCTAAATTGCCTAGTAATTCCTTTCCTGGCACAGAAATCATCTAGCTTCTTGTTCCTAAATACTCCACCATTATCACTCCTAATCATTTTAACCTCATTGTCAGAACTTTTCTCAATCTGAGGGATAAAATCAATAAGAACATCAGCTATGTCACTCTTCATAGCTAGAAAGAATGTCCAAGTAAATCTAGAGAAGTCATCTGTGACAACAAAGCAATATGACTTACCATTCAAACTTTCTATGTTTGTTGGACCAAAGAGGTCCATATGAAGCATATAAAGAGGTCTGGAACTAGTATGCACCAGTTTGGACTTGAATGAGACCTTGTGCTGCTTGCCCTTAAGACATGCAACACAAGAGTGGTCATTGTAGAAGGCCTTCTCAGGCAAACCATCAACTTAACCAACCCTCACAAGTCTATTTATATTTTTAAAATTTATGTGCCCTAGTCTCCTGTGCCACAAATTCCTCTCATCTACTGAGGCCTTAGCATAAAAACAAGACATATTGGTATTCATTTTAATCCCATTTAAATTCACATTATATATGTCCTTATGCCTAGGTGTTCTATACTCAATATATTTCTCATCAGGGATCTTAAAATCCTTGCTTAACACCAAACACTCAGTATCAGTAAAAAGAACTTTATTTTTGTTATCACAAACTTGTGATACACTAAACAGATTATAATCAAGTTCTTTTACGAGGAAGACGTTCTTAAAACGCAGATTATTGGTGAGAAGAGTTCCTTTGCCTGTGATAGTTCCATATCCACCTCCAAAGTAAACCTTATCACCATCTTGAATAGGGGTGAAATTCGTCAGATAGTCTTCCTTCCCTGTCATGTGCCTTGAGCATCCACTATCCCAATATCCATAATCATTGATCTGTCTTTGAATGCCCTGCACATAAAGAAAACAAATTAGTTTTCTTTGGGAACCCAAGTCTCAAAAGACTTGGATTCATCTGGTTGTTCAATAAGAACAGACTTAGTTCTCACAACAACCCCATTCTAATCCTTTTTAGGATGAAATACCCAGTTAACCCCAATAGGCTTTGTAATGACCTTTGAAATGTAATTAAATCTATTACAAGTCATTGAAATCCCATTATCATTAGGGTTTTGATCTTTCTTGGGTCTCCATGTTAAGCTTGAAGAAGCTTTAGACCCCTTACCTTGTGGCTGCAAATATTTAGGTCTGGTCACGTTTCTGTCAGCGTTAGAATTTGTCCTGTCAACGCTGAAATTACCCTTGTCAGCGTTGAACCTAGGGTTTGCTACAGAAACCCATTGCCTATTTGACCAGGTGTTAGTCTTTTGAAATGGTCTTTGTCCATGAGTGTTAGACCTTCTAGAAAAGAATGGGGCAAGTCTAATCACTTGTGGACTTTGTTGCACACAAGGTTTGGGTCTGACAACGTTTGACTTTCTAACAACGTTGACTTTCTTCCTGTCAGCGCTGAAATTGTTCCTGTCAGCGCAGGCTTTGGGAGCGTTGACACACTTGTATGCCAAATGTGAAAAGCTACCACAAGTGTAACAGGCTTTCTTAGACACAACCTTTGGTCTAGAAGAGAAGAAACCTGTTCCGTGATTGCTAACTTGGCTCTTGGGTGACCTATTATTCCTATACATCTCTGCATATTTAATGGTAGGTCTTCTAACAGTGTTTGAGCCTAGGTCAACAGGTTTACCAGTGATTGGGTTAGTAACCTTAATGGGTGGAGATTCATTGGGACTTTCACATAGAAAACCTCCCTTAACAAATAAAGTAGGGTTAGCTTTCTACCACTCATTTAGGTCAGTCAATTTTTGTTGATACTCTTCCATTGGAATGACAACTCTTGGTGGAGGAATGAATTCCTCCTCTTGAAGCTCTGGTAAACCAGTCCAAGATAAGTCCCTTCGTTGGACACCATAGAAGTAACCAGCTGGTGGTGGAACCAGAGAGTAATCATTCATCCCAATCCCAGTCATGTCCTTAGGATCCCTTTGTTTAGCTACACAGTCTCCTAGGGTTTGGGTGGCTCTATCAAATCTTTGAATTTTGAGGTCAACATTATCTTTATTCTAATGACCTCATCTAACTTAGCCTGTAATTCACTATTAACCTTTTTCATGATGTTTCTAACATCCATACTACCCTCTAACTCATGTTTTAAGATATTGATCTTATCTTTTAAGTCAAATTCCATTTTCTTGTATTCAGAAACGGTTTTCTCAGTTTCAGTAAGAGCTAGTTGGTAATTAGACAATTTACATCTTTCAGTACTCATGTCATCTTTTAGTTTTAACACCTCTTTGTTAAGTCTTTCAGTATTTAACCTACAACCTTTGCTACAAAAAGCATCATCATATACCTCATTATCAGATGCAGAGGAGGAGTGTGCCATGAGAGCATATTCAACATGCTCTTCTTCTTCAATATCAGCAACCAAAGCTTTATCCTCTTCAACATTCTTAGCCAGATAGCTCCAATCCCATCCTATACCATCAATTCCTTGAACTGCAACCATAGCTTTGGAATCCTGAGCTTTAACAACCTGACTTGAGGGTTTACCAGCATCAGATCTTCTAGGAGATCTGCATTCCCTCATGAAGTTCCCCATACGATGACAGTTGTAGCATTCAACTTTGGATTTATCAAATCCAGCTGTGTCTTTAGCATTGAAGGTCATCTTATTTTTAAACCTTCTGTTCCACCTATTTGCTCTTATACTAGCAAGAGCCATGTTCCACTTGATGTCCATCTCTTCCAAGTGCTCATCACTTATCTGCTCAAGGTCCTCATATGTAATCACTGAACCATTGGGCAAAGAAGCAATGTAAGCACAAACAGTATCTAAATCCAAACCAGCAGGTTTAACTCTTGGGGAGTCATTCTTGAATGTGTCAGCGTCTGAAAAGGAGACGTTGACAGGGCTTGTTCCAGCGCTGACATATGATGATCCAGTAACTGGATGCATATAAGAGTCCTTCTGATTGAATTGACCTTCACTATGAGAGAAGAAGGCCATGTTGCAGGTGGTAGATTTGCTTCCATGCTCTGAAAGAGTTTCATCTTCCAACAGTCTTAGTTTGTTGTAGATGTCATCAAACGAGGAGCTCTTGTAAGTATTGTTGGCAAGAATAGATCTTGCCTCAATCTTCCATGCCTCACCAAGACTTTTAAGAAAGGTAGCATTGGTGTCAACATCACCAACTTGTGTCCCCATGAAGGACAACTTACTTGTGATGTCAAGCAATCTACTTCTCACACTACTCAGTTTCTCATTGGGTTGAGCTTTGAAGACAGCATAATCATGCAGAAGTTGCTTTTTCTTTTCTTCCTTAGTGTCTGCATTGCCACCATATGCAACTTCAAGAGCTTCCCAAAGATACTTAGCAGATTCATAGCCTCTATATTTATGCTGGTTTTCTTGTCCCAAAGAGACTTTCAGAATATTTAGGGCTTTCATGTCAACCCTTTTCTTTGCAATATCATCAGCAGCTATAGCTCTACCATCTCCAGGTTTTTCTTTCTTATCCTCTTCAGGGCATCCTTCAACAGCTGTTCTTTGACTAATGGCATCAAGAATCTTTTGAGCCTTATTGAATGTGTTTCCATATTCAATAATCTCCCAGAGTGTGTAGTCATAGATCCCCAGATATTGTTCAAAGTTGAACTTCCATAAGTCAAAGTTGGTTGCATCAAGAATGGGAATCTTGATGTTTGGTAAGGCTGAGGAGGAGGAGGTTATTGCTTCAGACATGATGTTGTTAGGGTTTCTGAGAAAATTAGGGTTTTGGTGTTTTTAGGGTTCTGGTGTTCGTGTATGGTGTTCTTTAAAGATCAAAAGTTCCTCAACAAGCTCTGATACCACTTGTTGATCCCAAACTTAGATCGATTAGCTTTGTGTATACGAGATTAGACCAAGTAATACATGTAGAGAAACCTTTGTATATGCTTTATGAATCTAAGTGTTATGCGGAATTTAACACTTAAACAAGAACACACAAGATGTAAACAAACTTTCACTTTGATTATCAATGTCAAACTTGCTTACAATGAAAGATGTTTACAAACGAAAACTTATATGAAAACTTATTATTAAACATTAACCTAAAGGCCTTCTTTTATAGACATAAGAAGCCTTGTACAATAATCTACGTATCAACTATTCTAGGTAAAGATAAATATAGAAAATACATTATTGTTCTTATCCTTACTAGAAGTATCCTAGAATATAATACACGCGTAGAATATATCTTCCATCAGTGCTTGTCTTCAATGTGTCAACGCTTGACTTTAACTTGTCAACGCTTGAGCTGTCAGCGCTTGTTTTGTTCTTGTCAATGCTTGGTTTGTTCTTGTAAGCGCTCAAGTGATCTGGCCTTAATTTATTCCCAACAGGGCCAATTATTCACTTAGACTCCCTTATTCCTAGGTGTATCTCTTATATTTTATTATTGTCTTGAATGATCACGAAGATGCATTATTAACTTATTTCGATAGTTTATTAGGCCGAAAATAAAGTAGGGCGATTTAATCAAAAATTAGCTAAAGGACAAAATCTTTTAAAACTGCTTCTCGGGACCTCATAAAGTTCATATCTTGGCATAACTCGCTTCACGATTTGAGACCTTTCTCGGACCGATATTTAGCAGTGACTTCATACTTCAAATCTTGAGAGACGTTCATGAAATAATGGTCTTCTCTTCATAATAGGAATTTCTTCACTTGAACTTTTTAAGAGATTCTTCATATTTGGACCACTACTTCTTCATTTTTCTCCAATCTTTATTTGGGATTTTGATATACAACGATCCGCCTCCTTTTAGGACTTGGATCTATTTATCCTCATACCTTGTTAGGGCCTTTTTGGATAGACTTCTCTGTGATCTTTAGGAGAGTATTTGCTTTTCGTCATGTGTCTCGATCCTTCATATTGATTTTTGATAAATGATTCTTCACATCACTTTTGGATCTTTAGCAACAAAACGTAGCCCTCATGCCTTGTTAGGGCCTTTTCGGACTCGCCAATCTTCGCATCCCGCTTCAATAAGTTATGCCTTGGCTATGAACTCTAATTAATACCGAGCAACTTTTAAACGATCTTGCGCTAGAAGCTAAGTAACTTTTTAAATCGTACAACCTTATTTATTGCAAATATATTTATTAGCAAGCGATGGGAGAAAAAGCTTATAATCGACTCACATAAATTCATGAACGAATACCAAACTTATAATTGATTCTATCATCTCTCGTTCTCCACAATTTAAAATCTCAAGGAATGATACTCGTCGATGCTTAGCCAATTAAATCAAAGTTTTGGGTTTTCGAGTCATCTATAGGAACTTGCAAACTCTTAGACTTTTTCAAGTTTAGAATCCGCATTTTAGAGTTCCCTTGTTAAACGACTCTCTAGGATCAATTATAGGAACTTGCGAAAAGTTCTTGTTCTTAACCCGTGAGAGTTAAGACTTCCGCGTTTTAAAGTTCCCTAAATAAAAGCCTAGAAAAACTTGACTTAAACACGTTAAGGATACTAGCAAGAGTAAACCTAGATAAGTAAACTCGGGTTGAGTCAAAAGATTCACAACGTTTAAAAATTAAAACCACTTTATTAAAATTTATTCTAGCAAAGACATAAAATAACTATAACAAAGGTAAAACTACTAGGCCAAAATAGATTAAAATTTTTGAAAAATGTCGAAAAATTGATTTTCCGGTTAAAATGAGGACAAATGCAAGGAAAAGACCACTTAACTTCGATAGAAGTCCCCCTACACTTAATATAAACATTGTCCTCAATGTTTAAGCATGTGGAAGTTACCTCCCCTAAACTTAGGACATTGTGCACGTTCTTTAAATGTTGCTAAGGAAGAGACAAATAAAGTGATTCCTATTTTAATATTGGAAAATATAAAATAAAGAATCAAAAGAGTTTAGGATAAAACCGGGAAGACGGGAACATGGAATCACGAGTCGTAAAAAGTCATCAAGAATGTATCTTTGAAAGCTCGAATCCCTGCACATGATAAGAAAGAAAACAACAAACACATACTAGGGTCTCCCCCTACACTTATTATAGAAACAAAAGAAAAAGGATAGATACTGCGGGTTGCCTCCCGAGAAGCGCTTGTTTTTGTTAACCGAGTCGTGAGCCTGACTCGACCTTGATTAGCATTGGAAGAAGCTTGAAACATATCCACCGGGATCAAATACATGGTTTTCGTCCATCAAGTAGCACAAGCTTAAGGCGAACACGGCAAGCCAAAGAAGAGTAGACAAGGTTCCCTCAAGCAAAGATGGAGCACGTGTGACAACCCTAGATTTTGGATTTGTCACTTTTTACTGTTTGACTTTGATTATGTGCTTAGTGTGCGTTTATGAGCATTCTGTTTATATTTGAGCCTTGGATTGGATGTTAGTATTCGTTCGTGTACTGCGTGGTGCATTATATAATGATATGATGGGGTTAGTTCATGCTCATTTGTTCACTTGGATGTAACTATGATAGAATGCGGTGCTATATTAGTATTTTATGTGTACGTATAAGTATTATAGTATATAGTATTTTTACGATTTAGGGGTTAGCGTTTAGAGGTCTCGGATGAGGTATTTAGTCACGGGAATAATTTACGGGATAGTTTTAAGTCATTTAGGGCTTAGTTATAAAGTTTATTTCATATTTTAAGAATTTTCATAAAACTGTATATTTTACGTATTTTACGGTAACCGCGTAAAATTGAATAGTTAAACGGTTTAGGTGTAATTAATTAATTAAGGGATTAATAAAAAAATATAATTAAGGAAATTAATTATTTAAAAACGAATTTAATAAAAAAATAAAAAAAATATTACTTTTGGTAAAAATAAATTATAAGACGGTGGAAAAAAAAGAAAAAAAAAGAGAAAAATTAATTATGGTAAGTTGTATTGGGCTAGGAATTTGTATCTATGCTATATAAGCTTCTAACTAAAATCAAAACACATAAAATCTCTGGGTTAAAAAAAACACGCTGATCATCTTTAAGTTTTTAGGGTTTCATCAATTTTTCTTGATTCAAGGTAAGTGATCAATTAAACCTTAATTTAATTCATGTTTTATTAATTAATCATGTTTACAATGTTAATTAACCATCATTGAGATGATTAGGGTTTCATGAATTTTCTGAAAAATATAGTAATTAATATCTATTAATGATTTTAGGGTTCTTGTTTTATAATTTAGGGGTAATTAATGATGTTTAGAAGGTTAGTGCATAAAGGCGTAAAACAGTCTGATTTTTACGGCTGTCTTGTGTCGACCGTTCCGGACAGTAGGTAGCACCTTTGTTCGAGTTTCGTTTTTTTACAATTAAGTTCAGAGAGTTTAGTTTTCAAAAATGTAAGGTTGGTCGAAAATGGAGTTAGGGAAGGTCGTCAAACAATTTTTATAAAAACAGTACGCTGTTTAGGAATAAATTTGGATTTCGGGAATTTGAGTCAAAACCTAACCAAACGAATGAGATAGCCAAAGATTTTTGATTTGGAAACTCTTTATAATATATATGAAATTGCAAGAGGTTTTCAATAAAAGTTATGATGTTTAGGTCGGGATTTTGGTGACAAACATTTAGCATGTACAGAAAATCAGTTTTGGTGAAAACGACTTTTGGCGTAGAGACTAAACGAAAGGGTTAAACGTGTTAGTAGAAAGTAAAAATTGATTTTTGGAGTTCTTATATCATATAAAAACATAAATCCAGTAGGGTAGGAACCAAGTGTGGTGTTAGGTTCACTTTATGTGATCGTTTAGTGACTAGTAAACCGTACCGGGAAAGAACTGAATTTTTACGTATAGAATAGCTTGTAGTGGGAGAACTAGATAGTGGGGATTGGGTAATTAGATTCATCTCCTTGATAGTTACTTAATTTGGGTGTTAAGACACGAGCTAAGAGTGTCGTTTATGATTTTATATATTTCCAGGAGTGCTAGCTTGATGTGCTATCAGGTGAGTTAATAGTCCCATTTTTGCTACGTTTTTAAATGTTTTTCCAGTATGGGATGGAGATGACACTTCTAATGTTCTTAAAATGATTTAGTACTATGTTTTAAAATGTGTGGACATAAATGTGATATTGTGTGACTTGCGTGCTTATGTGTTCTCGTAGGTGCTTTGATATGTGTTCTGATATATGAATCTTGATTTTGTTATGATTGGGATTGGTACATAGATGTATGGGCGTCTATGGGACCAGTTGTGATGTGTGTGGAGCGTGGGGCACGATCCGTCCTGAGTTCTTGGTTCATGGGGCACGATCCGTCCTGAGTACTTGTGCATCGTCTCTTTGGAGGCAAGATATCTCGACGGAGATATAGTTCATCTTCCACAGGTGGTGTGGGAAATATTCGGATAGTGTGGTGCGTGTTCTTGTGTGTGTGACGGGATACTTCTTAATTGTTATAGTGTGATTTGTGAATTGTAGATGTGATCGGTACTTGGTTTAAGTTTTGTTGTGGATGCATGTAACATGATTATCACATTATGGTCCATTTACTATAAATTGTTTTTCTTTAACTTATTTACAGCGGATGTCAAGGTTTCATATGATGTTCTAGATAACTTAAACCTATGTTCTCACCAACTTTATGTTGACAGATTTTAGTGTCATTTTCAGGTGAGGTAGTAGAGAAGGATGAGGTTAGAAGTGGTTAAAGTATAGAGGCTGCTACGATAGCATTAGGAGGAATCCCTTTCCTCTTAGATTTTATTTTGTGAATTGATTAAGTGAACTTTGTGGTACCTATATGTTTGATGTTTGTTCATTTGTATGTATTTGGTAAGAGGTAGGAATGTTACCTACTTACCTAGACGCCTGCATTGTTGAGATATTGTCACGACATTTGTGTCGCCATTTATGATATTTCAGTTTCATTTAGTTATCTCTATAGACACGCTGTTGGGTCGCGCCCCATATTCCGCCATGGTGGGGTGTGATAGAATGGTATCAGAGACAATGGTTATAGAGAATTAGGTTGCCTAGTCGCGTAGCCTAGTCTATTGCTTAAGGGTCCCTGCATATAGGCGTCATAGGAGTATGTGTGCATTTTATATTAATTGATGTGTTTGGATGTTATTTATTGTGATGTTTTGACTAGTATGAATTGAACCATAGTAAGTTCGTACTTAGCTACATGTTATTTTCTTTTCGAGTTTTGAATAGTCCGGGTTGAACTATAGTTGTATACGCTAGTCATTGTTGGATTTCCTTTAATTACGTTTTCATGTTCTTTATACATTTTGATTTTTGTCTACGGTGGTTCAGTTGGATTACGAGTTTATATGTTTCATGCATTGGCTACGTTATTTTAATACATGGATTTGGGACCTTATTTTATGTTGTGGTTATGTGCTTACATGAGTTGTAGGATCTATGTGCTTATTTGAGTTGGTAGACCGATGTGTTATGTGTAGTATTAATTCTTATAAGTGTCATCATAGGAGGGAGTGCATTGGTGAAAGGGGACTTGTATAAGTATGGTGGCCAACATAGTTATACAAGTACCAAGACATCAATAGATTCCTAAATATGGTTGTATGAATTTGAGTGTACGTATGCATATTCTACTTACCGGTTGTATTCTTGGGATGGTTTGCTAGCTTGTTCCTCTTTGAGATGTTTAACTTCCGTAGTAGTACATTTATCAAGTCCACATTTCATGTGTTTGTTTGTTCGTTACTTTTGCCGTGAAGGATATTGAGAGGGTGGATATTTCTTTTTGAGGTAACGATTTCTCTTATTTTGAGTCTTACGTGGTAAAAGAAATGAAATTTTCAAATAGTTAAAAATCGTTGTTGGTAGTCGGTGAAATAAGGGTTAGGTGTCGTAAGCGTGTTTGAAATAAGATGGAATATAAATTTTCTTTTAACATATAAGCATAACTTGTTTATAAAAAAATTTGGTTTTGATCACCTAAAGTTATTGTTCTTTAGTTAAAATTTTGTTCTTATTTAATTATATATGTTAAAATCATGTAATTAATCATATGATGGGTGAGAGTTTTAATTTTCTGGAAATAAAATATTGTAGGGCTTGAATTTGGTAATAATAACAGGTTTTTTGGGGTTTAAAATCGTTTTTTTGGTATAAATCGGAGTAGGAAGAAACTGCCGCTAAACTGTCAAATTTTGTCGGTAAACTGTCAGAAACTGTCGCTAATGCCTAGGCAGGTTTTAGGTAAAAATCATTTTGGTCATAACTTGTTCGTTTTTAAAGCTTTTTGGGTGATTCAAAAGCCTAAAATTATGTACTCATAACGTACTTTTCAAATATTCAGAGTGTTTAGAAAATGGAGGTCAGTAGCTAAGTCTAACTAATTGTACAAGTGTCGAGTTCAAGGTTAATTTTCAGACAACATGGTTTAAACTTATGTTTTGGGTATTTTGGGTTAATGAATACTTGGAGGGTTAACATAGAGATGATTTGTGATAGAATTTGAGATTTATTTAGACCTTAGAGCACATGATTATATCTTGATGAGTTTTGATTTATGGTATTTATGAGTAAGACTGAAATCAGGGGTGACAGTTTTAAACCCGTCGAGTTTTGTGATGGCTCCTATCTTGGTTTTTGATGAGTTGCGAGATTTAGTTAGGTTGGTTACATAAATTTATGGTTTTAATAAGTTTCCTTGCGACGGTTATGGCTCATGTGTTGTTGGTTGAGATTATTTTAGTATAAACTAAGTTCACGTTTGAACGTGAAGGTTTTATCAAGGATATGTATCCTCGTTTGTTTGTTGAGAATAAGTTTGAGTTTCGGAGTAAATCTCGGGACGAGATTTCTATTTGGAGGGAGTGATGTGACAACCCTAGATTTTGGATTTGTCACTTTTTACTGTTTGACTTTGATTATGTGCTTACTGTGCGTTTATGAGCATTCTGTTTATATTTGAGCCTTGGATTGGATGTTAGTCTTCGTTCGTGTATTGCGTGGTGCATTATATAATGATATGATGGGGTAAGTTCATGCTCATTTGTTCACTTGGATGTAACTATGATAGAATGCGGTGCTATATTAGTATTTTATGTGTACGTATAAGAATTATAGTAAATAGTATTTTTACAATTTAGGGTTTAGCGTTTAGAGGTCTCGTATGAGGTATTTAGTCACGGGAATAATTTACGGGATGGTTTTAAGTCATTTAGGGCTTAGTTATAAAGTTTATTTCATATTTTAAGAATTTTCATAAAACTGTATATTTTACGTATTTTACGTATTTTACGGTAACCGCGTAAAATTGAATAGTTAAAAGGTTTAGGTGTAATTAATTAATTAAGGGATTAATAAAAATTATAATTAAGGAAATTAAATATTTAAAAATGAATTTAATAAAAAAAAATATTACTTTTGGTAAAAATAAATTATAAGACGGTGAAATAAAAAGAAAAAAAGAGAAAAATTAATTTTGGTAAGTTGTTTTGGGCTAGGACTTTGTATCTATGCTATATAAGCTTTTAACTAAAATCAAAACACATAAAATCTCTGGGTTAAAAAAAACACGCTGATCATCTTCAAGTTTTTTGCTTTTCATCAATTTTTCTTGATTCAAGGTAAGTGATCAATTAAACCTTAATTTAATTCATGTTTTATTAATTCCTCATGTTTACAATATTAATTAACCATCATTGAGATGATTAGGGTATTATTAATTTTCTAGAAAATATAGTAATTAATATCTATTAATGATTTTAGGTTCTTGTTTAATAATTTAGGGGTAATTAATGATGTTTAGAAGGTTAGTGCATAAAGGCGTAAAACAGTCTGATTTTTAGGGCTGTCTTGTGTCGACTGTTCCGGGCAGTAGGTAGCACCTTTGGTCGAGTTTCTTTTTTTTTAAATTAAGTTTAGAGAGTCTAGTTTTCAAAAATGCAAGGTTGTTCGAAAATGGAGTCAGGGAAGGTCGTCAAACAATTTTTACAGAAACAGTATGCTGTTCAGGAATAAATTTAGATTTCGAGAATTTGAGTCAAAACCTAACCAAACGAATGAGATAGCCAAAGATTTTTGATTTGGAAACTCTTTATAATATATATGAAAGTACTGGAGGTTTTCAATAAAAGTTATGGTGTTTAGGTCGGGATTTTGGTGACAAATATTTAGCATGTACAGAAAATCAGTTTTGGTGAAAACGACTTTTGGTGTAGAGACTAAACGAAAGGGTTAAACGTGTACGTAGAAAGTAAAAATTGATTTTTGGAGTTCTTAGATCATATAAAAACATAAATCCAGTAGGGTAGGAACCAAGTGTGGTGTTAAGTTCACTTCATGTGATCGTTTAGTGACTAGTAAATCGTACCGGGAAAAAAACTGAATTTTTACGTATAGAATAGCTTGTAGTGGGAGAACTAGATAGTGGGGATTAGGTAATTAGATTCATCTCCTTGATTGTTACTTAACTTGGGTGTTATGACCTGAGCTAAGGGTGTCGTGTATGATTTTATAGGTTTGCAAGAGTGCTAGCTTGATGTGCTATCAAGTGAGTTCATAGTCCCATTTTTGCTACGTTTTTAAATGTTTTTTCAATGGAGATGACACTTCTAATGTTCTTAAAATGATTTAGTACTATGTTTTAAAATGTGTGGACATAAATGTGCTATTATGTGACTTGCGTGCTTATGTGTTCTCATAGGTGCTTTGATATGTGTTCTGATATATGAATCTTGATTTTGTTATGATTGGGATTGGTACATAGATTTATGGGCGTCAATGGGACCAGTTGTGATGTGTGTGGAGCATGAGGCATGATCCGTGCTGAGTTCTTGGTTCTGAGTTCTTGGTTCGTGGGGCACAATCCGTCCCGAGTACTTGTGCATCGTCTCTTTGGAGGCAAGATATCTCGACGAGGATATAGTTCATCTTCCACAGGTGGTGTGGAAAAGATCCGGATAGTGTGGTGTGTGTTCTTGTGTGTATGACGGGATACTTCTTGATTGTTATAGTGTGCTTTGTGAATTGTAGATGTGATCGGTACTTGGTTTAAGTTTTGTTGTGGATGCATGTAATATGATTATCACATTATGGTCCATTTACTATAAATTGTTTTTCTTTAACTTATTTATAGCGGATGTCAAGGTTTCTTATGATGTTCTAGATAACTTAAACCTATGTTCTCACCAACTTTATGTTGACATATTTTAGTGTCATTTTCAGGTGAGGTAGTAGAGAAGGATGAGGTTAGAAGTGGCTAAAGTATAGAGGCTGCTAGGATAGAATTAGGAGGAATCCCTTTCCTCTTAGATTTTATTTTGTGTTTTGATTAAGTTAACTTTGTGGTACCTATATGTTTGATGTTTGTTCATTTGTATGTGTTTGGAAAGAGGTAGGCATGTTACCTACTTACCTAGACGCCTGCATTGTTGAGATATTGTCATGACATTTGTGTCGCCATTTATGATATTTCAGTTTCATTTAGTTCTCTCTATAAACACGCTGTTGTTGCGATGATATCCATACGTCGCGCCCCATATTCTGCCATGGTGGGGTGTGACAGCACGGTGGTAGCAAGGGTGAAGAGGTGCAAGCATATCTCCATGGTTTCCAAAAATCTTTCCTTTTATTTCATCAGATGGATATTGAGATGGCTTAAAAAGTGCAATACCGGGATCGAACACGTTTTCCTTTAGGGGAAAATAACACTCAGGCTCAGCAGACCTTGAAGAAGATCCGATCATAAATCTCGCAATCTCATCCTCAGAAGGTGGATAGAGAGGAGTTAAGACATCAGTGTTGCAGATATCGGTGTCTTCCGACTTCTTCTCCTTTGAGACGGGTTTCTTCAGATCCAAAAGAGGATAAAGACCATAATCATCAAAGTCCAAAGGAGGAGCATCGCTCTCATTTGGGATGTAAGTGTTCAGAAAAGTATCAAAGTATTCCTCAAATGAGTAGTCATCCAAAGTAGGATCAAGTGTTGTTGGCGGAGGATCTTCATCATGTGAAGAATTACTCGAGAGAGTATCAGCCTCATCAAAATCATCATAAGTGGGCATGTCTGGATACTCAGAAGTAAAATCATCATAATCATCTCCATTGGAACTAGAATCGTCATCATAAGCATCAAATATCGGCGGAGAATCATAAATTGGTGGAGGATCAGAATTGGATAGAGAATCATCCACATCATCTTGGAACAGTGGATTATCATAGCAAGAATCGAATAGAGGATTGTTGTAGACGATAAAATCATCAAGCACATTAATCATATTTGCTGATTCTATTCCATTAGATTTGGTTGTGATCTTCCCCATTTTGAACACTTGTGCATCATTCCCGACTCTTAAAATGAGCTCGCCTTCGGCAATATCGACTAATGCTTTTCCGGTTCTCAAGAATGGCCGACAAAGTATTAATGGAATACGAGGGTCCATTTCATAATCAACAACAACAAAGTCGACCGGAAAAGTGAAGGTGCCAACTTTAATGAACACATCTTCAGCAATACCAACAGGGTAAGCGAGAGTGCGATTTGCAAGCTCAAGAGTCATCTTTGTTGGTGTAAGATCGGTTTATGATAACTTTTTCCAAACACTTAAAAGGCATTAAATTAATACTTGCCCCGAGAACGGCTAAGGCAGTAAATTCTTCGGTTTGGTGAAAAGTACATGGTAACACAAAACGACCGGGATCTCCAAGTTTCTCCAGAAGTTCTTTAAGAAGGACGGCATAACAATTTTCATTCAATCGAGTATTAACAAACTCGGCCATCTTCTCCTTCTTGCTAAGCAATTCCTTAAACATCTTAACAAATTTAGGCATTTGTGCTAGAGCTTCAACAAGACTAAAACTAATGGTCATTTACGAAACTTTCTTCAAATAGTTTGACACTTGAATGTCATCCTTGGTTTGTAGTTTGGCCTTGTCTAAGCGAGATGGATAAGGAATATTAGGTTTATAGGTGGAAGGTGGGGTTGGTGAAGGGTTATTCTTGGGTACTTTAGTAAGAGGTGGAGACGGTAATGAAGAACTAATACTAGGCGTGGGAGTAGGAGGGATAATTGGTGGTGGAGGCGGTGTAGATGGAGTAACTGGGAGAGGGATAGATGGTCCTACTAAGGTTGCTCCACTACGTGTAGTAATAGCACTCACATTCGCTCTTGGGTTGGTGACGGTGTTTGAAGGTAGAGAGCCCGCAGTAGAGGGTTGAGTGGTAGGTAAGAAACTAGCCAACATATTCTTCAAATCATTTGTTTGAGTGCTAAAGGAGGTTTGTATATCATGTCGAAGCTCGGATCTAATGTCATTACCTTGCTTAGTGATATCCCCTTTCAAATTGATAATTTGGCTTTGCAGATTCTTAATTTGCTCTCCTTGGGTTCTCATTAAGATTTCAACATCTTGATTAATGGGTGGTTGTTGAGCGGGTGGGTGATAAGGATTAGAAGCTCTAGGTGGGTTTGGGTTGCTTCTATTAAAGTTGTTGGGGTTGTGGTTTTGAGGAGAAAAACCGGGTGAAAGAAAGTTGTTAGAATGGTAACTTAGCAAGTTACGATCACCTTGAGGTCGGGCTTGGTAATTGTCCGTTGAATAGTTACCATAAGCCGTATACACGTTTTCTGGATTGTCTTGAGTAGAGGGACAATCAGTGTATGAGTGAGGACCCCTACAAGTCTCACAAGAAATTGCTACAGATTTAACTTGTTGTTGATGATTTGTAGCCAAGAGTTGCATGTTTTTGCTCATTTCGACCATTGCGCTGGTCAATTCGGTGATATAAGGGTTTTAAGAAGTAGAAGAAACATTGACTCTCGGGTTTGATCTTGAAGAAGCGGATGAATCCCAATTTTTGTGGTGAGTAGTCATGTTCTCGATAAGCTCTCTACACTCCTCATGTCTTCTTTTCATAAATGTGCCACCGGCGGCTACATTAATCGTATCACGATCTCGAAAAGTTAAACCGTTGTAGAAAGTATCAATTAAGGTGACGGGGATCATGTTGTGGTTTGGACATCGATCAATCAAGACATTATATCGTTCCCAAGCATCAAAAAGTGATTCATTAGGTTCTTGTGTAAATCCACTAATTTGATTTCGAAGGCTCGTGACCATGGATGGTGGAAAGTAGCGCGACAAAAAGCGTTGAGTCATCTCATCCCAAGTATGAATTGAATTCTTTGGAAGACGATCAAACCATTTTTCGGCATGGTGGGATAAGGTGTGTGGAAATAGGTGAAGGCGAAGAAAATCCATAGTAACCCCGAACAACTTCATGCTTTGAGTAACGGTAATGAACTTGTCGAGGTGTTTGTTGGCATCATCATCTGGCAATCCGCGAAATGGACAAGTGTTCTACACTTGTTGGATCATGTGATGCTTCAAAGAAAATTCCGGAGCCGTGATTTGAATCGGCGCAATCGGCCCTCCTCGTCCATTCATAGTGGGTTGACAAAGCTCCTCCATCGTCCTAAGATCAGGTGGTGGAAGAACATTGTTGTTGTTATTATTGTTGAGGTGCGGTGGGTTATTGTTGTTGTTCACACCTGCCATATCGAAATCTTCACGAGTCTCGGGCTCTGAATAAGTTGAAGATCTAGTACGCATACACCTGCAAAAGCAAAAGAAAAAGATACCAAAGAAATAGACAATATATATACACTATAAAAATAAAAATCTTTTTGGATTTTTGAAATTTTTTAATTTTTATGGATTTTTAACAATTTTTAATTTTTATGGATTTTTGAAAATTTTTGAGCAAGAAAAATAACGTTCACGAGTGAACAGATCCCAAAATTCAACGCGTCTCTCACAGAAAACCGTTAATCTTTACGGAAAGAGTCGGCAGCGGCGCCATTTGATAACTAGATTTTACTCAGTTAAAATTATCGTCCGATCTTTTCGAATTGAGAAAGGGAAAAATGTGCGACTCAGCTGTCTTTTGGTGGAAACAAATATTTTTGGTTGTAGTAAAATTAAATTGCAAAACTTTAAAGTAAAAGGCTAGTAATTAAATCTAAAACTAATTAAAATGTAAATTGTGCAATATTAAAACTTTTAAAAGTAAATTAGTTAAATGACTTAGAATTAAAGCGTGACGAAAAATTAAATTGACAATGTAATAAAAAATGTGAACTTTAAATTGAACCTAAGACAAAGCAATAAAAATAAGACTTAAGAAAAATGGCGGGAAAATAAATGCTTAAAAATAAAAAGAAAGTAAACAGATTCTGAGTCGTGATCCAAAATACTGTCACTATTCGGAATCCAATCTTACTCTTATCCTGAATAACGAACCTGCTGCTTATCCGGAATAAAACTGTCACTCTTATCCGGAATAACCAACCTGTCGCTTATCCGGAATGCTGTTCTATCCACTATCTGGAATATGGTTCCTGGCAGCTTATCCGGAATAAGCCAAGTGAAGCTTATCCGGAATCCCCTTCGAGACCTTATCCGGAAAACTCTTGTCAAGCTGCTTATCCGGAATAAATTCCTGGTCCTTATCCGGAATAAATTTGAATCTGCTTATCCGGAATAATCCTCTCTTATCCGGAATCTGTATCGGACCCTTATCCCGAATCACTGCTGCAGCTTATCCCGAATCCCCGTCAAGTAGCTTATCTGGAATAAACTTCACTGAAGCTTATCCGGAATACACGAAGACTCTTTATCCTGAATACCAGCCAAGAAGCTTATCCGGAAAAAAAACCCTGAAGTTCCTTATCCGGAATACTTCTTAGTATCCCTTATCCGGAATACACGAAAGTGCCCTTATACGGAATTCTTCACAAGCTCACTATCCTGAATAATCTCCTAGAGCTTATCCGGAATACCAGTCGAGCACTTATCCGGAATGATGGATCTGAGTAATTTTCGGAATAAGAGTGTTTTACCAAACCCGGATAACCACTAAAATCAAATAACCTATAAACTAAAATTAAGCTAAAACAAATAAGCAATCAATCAAAACTTTTACCAAATCAAATTTAAGAAAAAGCAAATAAGCCAAAATTTGAAAACTTTTAAAAACACTAAGTAATGAAAATATTAAAAATCAACTTTTTATAAAAATTAACAAATAAGAACTTAATTAAAAATAAGAAAAGTACACAATAAGCAATATAATCAATAAGCTAAAACAATCATAAACATAAAAGCATAACCATTAATCAAATAAGCAAAACAATAAGCACATAAACATAAAGATTAAATCAAGATCAAGAAAGGTACAATGAGAGATTAATTAAAACTTGATTAAAATTAAGATTCAACAATTAAAGTAAAGACAAGAATTAAAAGCTTACAAATTTAAGGTGCAAGACAAGAAATTAAAGGTGCAATTAAGAAAAGTGCAAATAATTAAAAATGGAAGACTAGTTTGTCAAAATAGCCAACACCTCCTAATGTGAGATTAGGAGGGTATTTATTGTGATTAGGGAGGTTAAGCATGTGTTGCTTCCTTCTTTCTTTCTTTCTCGTCTTTTTAATTCTTCGACTTTTTCGACTTTGTCTCGGGATTAATTAAGCTTGTCTTGTAATTTCTTCATTAATTTAGACTTGATTTCTTCGGCTTTTGTTAAACTTCCGTCTTTATAGTTTTCTTCGATAAATCTTAATAATAGGCCTTGGACTTCCGTTCTTTTTGCACTCTTGATCTTTTGACTTCGTCTTTTGTCTTTTTCTTCGATAAAAGCCCATGCAAGCCCGTGTTTTCTTCCTTTTTCATAATTTGGTCCTAAATCACAACAAAAACACAAACCACGCATAATTCCGATATTTACGACATAAAATACACGTTTTCGCTTGGTTATTATTATAACTAAGTGGTAAAAGGATAAGTGTTTTCACACTTATTAAGGGGCAATCATTATAAGAATGAGGACCACCGCACGTCTCACAAGAAATAGCAACAACTTTAGCTTGTTGATTTTGGTGAGTAACCAAAAGTTGCATATTTTTGCTCATTTCGACCATTGCGCGGGTCATTTCGGTCATATCGGGGTTGGCAGAAGTAGAAGAAATATTGACTCTCGGGTTTGATCTTGAGGATGCGGATGAATCCCAATTCTTGTGGTGAGTAGTCATGTTTTCAATTAACTCTCTACACTCCTCCGGTCTCCTTTTCATAAAAGTACCACCGGCGGCATTAATCGTATATCGATCACGAAAAGTGAGACCGTTGTAGAAAGTATCAATGAGAGTGACGGGGAGCATGTTATGATTGGACAACGGTCGATCAAGACATTGTAGCGTTCCCAAGCATCGAAAAGTGATTCATCATTTTCTTGAGTGAATCCACTAATTTGGTTCCGAAGGCTAGTGACCATAGAAGGGGGAAAGAAGCGAGACAAAGAGCGTTGAGTCATCTCATCCCATGTATGAATAGAATTTTTAGGGAGACGGTCAAACCATTTCTCGGCATGGTGGGATAAAGTGTGTGGGAAGAGATGTAGGCGAACGAAATCCATAGTAACACCGGGAAGTTTCATGCTTTGGGTGACGGTAATGAACTTGTCGATATGTTTGTTGGCATCATCATCCGGTAATCTGCGAAAAGGACAAGCGTTTTAAACTTGCTGGATCATGTGATGCATCAACAAAAATTCGGGAGCCATGATTTGCATCGGCGCAATCGGTCCTCCGCGTCCGTTCATGGTTGGTTTACAAAGCTCCTCCATTGTGCGTAGGTCGGATGGGGGAACATTGTTGTTGTTGTTATTGTTATTCAAATTGGGGTGAGGTGGGTTGTCATTATTGTTATGCACACCGGCCATATCTATGTCTCTAAGAGTCTCGGGCTCAAGATAGGACGTAGATCGAGTACGCATACACTAAAAGGAAATAAAATATTTTTGATTTTTTTATCTTTTTTATTGTTTTTGAATTTTTGAAAATTTTATATTTTTTAGGATTTTCGAAAATTTTTCTGCTTGAAAATAACGTTCCCAAAAGAACGGATCCCAAAATCCAAATTTTATCACTAAAAACCGTTAATCTTTACGAAAAGAGCCGGCAGCGGCGCCATTTAATAAATGGTATTTTGCTTAGCATTTGTGTACTCGATATCGTTCTCAGTATCTAATCGAATTGATCAGAGTTAATGGTGGAATTGTTGGTATTGGTCACTAAAAGGGGGAGCTTGGTTGTCTAAGTCTACAAATAACATTAATATTGAAATAAAGAAGAATGTCTAACCTTGGTTGCTCAACTAGAGTGAATGCTGCAAAACAGGACTTGGTGAAAGAAATTAAAAATAAAAGTGAAAATGTAAGTATGTAGACTAAAAATAAAAGCTTTAAAATTTAAACTAAAAATTAAGATTCAAAATTAAATGACGAAAAATTAAAACTTTTAAAAAGTAAATTTGAAGATTAAAACATTATAAAAATGAAAACTTTACTTAAAATAAATTGAAAATAAAGCTAAATGGAAAAGGCGGGAAAAATAAAGATTTGAAAATAATTAGAAAAAATGAAACTGAACATAATTCGGAATCTGATAATTCCTGATATAGTTCGGAATGCTCACTCTTGCACACAATTCAGAATGCAAGTCCTTAAGGTAATTCGGAATAAAGTAAATCCAACCTAATACGGGATCCAAAAATGCATAACCTAACTCGGAATATCGACCTTGACGCAACTCGGAATATGGACCACAAAGTAATTCAGAATATAGATTTTTGAAGTAACTCGGAATCCAATGCTGAACACAACTCGGAATACTCTATCTTTGACCTATGTCGGAATGTGAAAATTCGACACCTAACTCGGAATGTAGAAAACTGACGTAATTCAGAATAGTGTCCCACATGTACTTCGGAATATGAGCAAGTTGTTAATCCGGAATCCCTATCCCAAATGTAGTTCGGAAAAAGAGTCCCTAATGTAATTCGGAATCAAACACTGAACTCAACTCGGAATCTACCTGTACGTGACCTAATTCGGAATATATGTCTCACACATAGTTCGGAATGAGGGACTTTGATGTAACTCGGAATAAACAAACTTGACGTAACTCGGAATAAACTGTGTTTTGACCTAATTCGGAAAATGGGGATTCAACGTAGTTCGAAATAATCTGTAGTTTGGAATGTTAGGGTTTCTAAAGTCCGGATTAAGACAAATAAGCAAAACCTCAATAAGCACTTACCAAAACTTTTACCAAATTAATTTTTAAGAAAAGCTAATAAGACACAATTTGAAAACTTTTAAAAACACTTAATAAGCAAAAATTTAAAATCAATTTTTTATAAAAATATTAGACTTATCAAAATCAACTTATTTTTTTAAAAACTATTAAACATAAAAATTAAGCAAATAAGCTCCTCAATCTAAAAACTCTAAACACACCAACTCAATAAGGACAATCAAACAAGTAAAACAATCATATCATCAAATAAACTAAACCAACTACATGATTAATTAAGCAAAAACAATAGATTATTAAGAAAGGTAGAATGAGAATTATGAAATAAGCTTGATTATATAGAAGATTAAGATCCAAGATTACAAGATTAATGAAGGTTTGATAAGCTTGAAAAACTAGAGAGAAGAGAATTAAAAACACTCTTAAAAATAAAACTAGACAAATTACTTAATTAACTAACTAACTAACAACCTCCTAATGACACATTAGGAGGGTATATATAGGAGGAGGGGAGGGTCTTGTGTCTTCTCTCTTTCTTCTTGTTTTCTCGACTCGATTTAAATTCTTTGTCTTTTTCCACGTCGTATTGGGATTTGTCGATATAAATTGAACTCGTGTTATAATTTTCTTCTTCTATTAGACTTGAGTTCTTCGACTTCATTAACTTTCGTCTTTAGACTTTTTCTTCGATAAATCTTCAGAATAGGCCTTAGACTTCCGTTCTTTTTGCACTCATGATCTTTTGACTTCGTCTTGTCTTTTTCTTTGATAAAAGCCCGTGATAGCCTGTGTTTTCTCCCTTTTTATATTTTCATCCTGAAACACAATAAAAACACAAACCACACATAATTCTGACTTTTACGACATAAAATACACATTTTGGTCTTGTTATTATTGGAAATAAGTGGTAAAAGGATAAGTGTTTTCACACTTATTATCCATGAATACCGCAGGTGCGTTTGTTAATCCAAATGGCATGACTTGAAATTAGAAATAACCATAATGAGTTCTGAAGGCTGTTTTTGGAATGTCTTCCTCTCTTACCCTTAATTGATGATAACCTGACCGTAGATAAATCTTGGAATAGATACTTGATCCTTGGAGTTGGTCAAATAAATCGTCAATTCTTGGTAATGGATACTGATTCTCTACCGTGAGCTTATTCAACTCTCGATAATCGATACACATCGTAAAGGATCCATCCTTCTTCTTGACAAATAGGACCGAGTCACCCCAAGGTGAGGAACTTGGTCGTATGAATTCCTTGTCAGAAAGTTCCTTTAGTTGTTCTGCTAATTCTTTCATCTCCGCAGGTCTAACCGATATGGAGCTCTTGCAATAGGTGCAGCACCGGGTGTTAGCTCAATGTGAAATTCAACATGCCGCATCGAGGGTAGTCCGGGTAAGTCTTCAGGAAATACTTCTGGGAATTCCCTAACAATTGGTACATCTTTGATCCGTTTCTCTAGGGTTTCTTCCTCTTCTTTCTTAGTCACTTAAACCAAGAATACTGGGCATCCTTTCTCAATGTATCATTGGGTTCGAATACATGAGATGATTTCTACCCTTGATCTATTTCGGGTATTGCTTCCTTCGCCTTGTATGATCAGCACACCGACTTCAGAATGAATTCGGACGCGCTTCTGATGACAAACTATCTCGGCATGTTGTTTTGACATCCAATCAATCCCAATTAACTTCAAAACTTCCTAACTCGACAGGGACTAAGTCAATGTGAAATGGGTGGTTTTGAAAATTTATGGTACACTCTTTAAAAATAGTGTTGGTGGTAATTGACTTTTCGTCAGCTAACTCAACAATATACTCTGAATCTAAAGAGGTAGGGGTAGTATTTAGACATTCACTAAATGAGATCGACACAAAATTTTTATCCTAAAAGTCCCTTAATATAACAATTGTCGAAACTATAACTCGTTTAAACACAAATACACAACGAAATACTTTTCAAACGCGTAATGCTTTATTAACTATTATAAACAAAGTATTATAAAGTGCTATGAATACACCCGTTGAATGACAATAAGAATTGAACCCTAGAACAAGTAAACTTGATTCGAGACTCAAGTTTACAAGAGAACCTATGAGTCGCTCGTAGACAGCTGAGGGCTCAGAGGTTTTAAAGGGAGAAAGAACTTATATAATTTATCCAAGCACAAGGGTTGATTTTACTATTCTTTCTCACTCCTATTTATAGTGGTACGAGGTCGCTTCCTTAGTGGGAGTAGTTGATACGTGTCATCTTCTAAGTGGAAGAGTACAACGTATTAAATGCATGTCCAAATCGAGACATACCTGTAAACGACTTTAGGTGAACAGTCCTGCCAATTGTTCACCTTTTGTCCCACTAGGTCGTACTAGGATTTATCTTGAATCTCTTGTTTTGTCCCGCTCAAAACACTTTGTAGATTCTCCCGCCTAAAATATAAAGGATTGGACAAGCTTTGCTTGTATCAGACTTCTAGGGTTCTTAAGTGATCTCTGAGTATTGTCAACTCAGAGATCCTTGAACACCAGAACATTCCTTCTACATCCCAACTATTCATAATCGCTGGTAAGTATGACTTCAGATTGTCTTCGACTTCTCTGACGTTGTCTTTGACTTGAATGTTCCTGGTGTGCCAGCTGAGGCTTTGCCTTCCGCTGGTCTGGTCTCTATTGCTGGTCCTCTTAGCGATCAGTAACACTTAGTCTAATTTAAACAAATCTAGACTGGGCCATAGTTAAAACTTTCATTAGCCCAACAATCTCCCCCTATTTGTTTATAAATTATACTAAGTCTAGAATTATTGTAAGTGAGTACACAACTTCTTCTTACACATAATTTTAACAAACATACCTTAGAGTTTTATTAAACGTAAATAACCTAGTCTATTACAAAAACACCCAGTGGTGTAAAATAAAACAAAACAAATGGTTCTTCAGTGATCGAGGCCTTGGTCACAAATTCTCTGAGCTTCAACTTTGTCACTCCTTGAGTTAATGATCAGCTCAACTTCAAACTCAAAATCATCAGCTAATTTGCAGTTCCTTAGGATGCCTTGTTTGAGTCTGATGAGTTAGATAGTTGAAGCCAGATGGAGTTCATTAAATTACCATTCATAAAGACCATTATTTTCTCTGGTTCTGAATAAACTTGGCCACCCACTGGCTTAGCAATCTCCTTAGGAAGTACAAGGTTTCCGTACATTCTATCTACCACAACATTCTCAGTGACCAGCTTCTCTACCAGAAGCCCCATTGTGGTTTTACTTTTTCTTTGTCCTTGAGTTGATTGTTGTTGTGATAGTTGAGGGGGAAGAGGTAGCTTCAGCTTCTTAGCAGTGTCTCTTACCCAATTAAGCTTAGCTTGAATGTTTTTCATCATTTGGGTAGCACTAGGCCTAGTGTTCTTTTTGGTAAGAGACAACACTTCTAACCATTCAGAGAGGCCCAAATCTCTGAGTCTAAAGTCACTAAAGACTTTGTAGGTGGTTATTTGATTGTCTCTGTATAAGGTCATTGATAGGTGTGTAAACACCCATCCTTTTACCACTTAATTCTGGCTAAAACGAGACCAAAACACGTATTTAATATCATTTGTTTGGAATTATGCGTGGTTTTTGTGTTTATTATGTTTTCAGAGCTAACCGGATGAATATTAAAGAAAACATGGGATTGCACGGGTTCTATCAAGGAAAAAGAGTCAAGACGAAGTCTATTGTCCAAGAGATGCAAAAGATTTGAAGTCAATGGGCCTATTTGAAGATTTATCGAAGAAAAGGACCAAAGATGGAAGATTTACATATGTTGAAGAAACTCCTGTCTATTAAACGAAGAAATTAAAAGAAGAGTTGAATTTAATCGTCGACAAATCGCGGATCAGAATCGAAAAAGTCAACTTTTCTAAAAAGACGAGAAGACAAGAAGAAAGGGAGATAGCCCACTCACCAACCAACCACTAGGACTATAAAAGGATTTTTCCTTCACACAATTAGGGAGTTAGCTTTTTATTTTCCTTTCCCAGGTTTCTTTGGTTCGTTTCATCACCAACACCATTAGGGTGTTTGGTGATTTTTCATTTTTCCTTCAATCTTGTAAGTGTTTGATCATTACTATTGTTAACTTTTACATTAATCTTTCAATCCAATCTTTCTATTCATCTTGTTCATCTCATTTTTATTCAAAGTTTTCAAGTTCTTGTTTGATTGAGTTTGATTTTAAAAAGTTGTTGAATTTGTGTTTTTATGATTGGGATTTGATCCTTGTAGTTAGTAGATGATTTGTGTTTAGTTTGGTAAAACCTTTTTGAGTATTTGGGTCGATTTGATTTAAAATCGTTTTTCCTGTAACTGTTTCTGTTCTTCATCCAGACTTTCCGAATAGGCAGTTTGACTCGTCCCCTATTCGGAATATTTTACATATTCCGAATAGGCCTATTTACCTTTCTCTTATTCGGAATAAAATTTATTCCGAATAGTCTTCTTTGATTTTCCCTTATTCGGAATAATATATTCCGAATAGGCCTTTTCCCTTTTCTCTTATTCGGAACATTTCACATTCCGCATAGCAAGATTTTTCACTCCCTTATTCGGAATATCTTCCTATTCCGAATAGAACCAGTTTTTCCGCATAGGCCTTATTTTCCGCATAGACTTATTTTCCGTATAGAGCACATTATTCAGAATTGAGTATATATTCCGAATAGCCTGTTATTCCGAATAGAACCAGTTTTTCCGCATAGGCCTTATTTTCCGCATAGGCCTTATTTTCTGCATAGACTTATTTTCCGTATAGAGCACATTATTTAGAACTGAGTATATATTCCGAATAGCCTCTTTTTCCGAATAGAGGTTTTATTCCGAATAGGTCATTTATTCAGTATAGGTTGTTATTCCGAGTAGAGTGTTTCTCAGTTAGGGCATTTTCCTGTTTTAATTCAAGTGTTGCTTTTTAATTATTGATTGTTTTAAGTTTATACCTTTATCACTTTATTCATTTCCCTGTTTAGTAGATTAGAAAACCAAATCCATTTTTGGACACCAAGAACAAACCTTCCACTTAGAGCTGAGATCAATTCGAGAGGATACCGAGAGAACTAATCCGAACCAATGAAAAAATCATGTATCAAATGGCGCCGCTGCCGGCTCTTCTCGTTAAGATCAAAAGTTTTTTGTGAGAACTTGGATTTTGGGATCCGTTCCCCGTGAACGTTAATTTTTCATAAAAAATTTCAAAAAATCCAAAAAAAATATAAAATTCTCAAAAATCCTTAAAAATATAAAATTTTCAAAAATACAAAAAAAATTTAAAAACCATAAAAAACCAAAAATATTTTTGCTTTGTTTTTCTTTGTTCGTTCTTTTGCAGGTGTATGCGCACTCGATCCACGTCTTATCAAGAGCCCGAGCCTCTCGATAACTTAGACATGGCTGGTGTACAAAACAACAATAACATACCACCTCCAAACAATAATAATAACAACAACAACCCACCTTTCAACAACATGAACAATAACAACAACAATGAGCCTCTTCCGGATAATCGCCCGATGATTGAACTGCTGCAAGCTCATGTAGATGGCAACACTGATCCAATTGTCATACCTCCAATTGCCGCCAATAACTTTGAGCTAAAATCAGGCTTTATCCAGATGGTCTCCGCTCAACCATTCTTGGGACGTACCATTGATGATCCACACGACCACATCAAGAGATTCTTGCAACTCACTAACACGGTCAAGTTCAATGGTGTTTCACAAGAGGTTATAAGGTTACAACTTTTTCCCTTTTCTTTAGAGGGAAAAGCCCGGCATTGGCTTGCTAAGGAACCGCCACAGAGTATTCTCTCGTGGACGGATTTGGAAACAAAGTTTATCAATTATTTTTTCCCACCCTCTCGTACTACCGCTTTGCGGAATGACATCATAAATTTTGAACAAAAGTACGATGAGTCGTTCAGTGAATCTTGGGATCGTTTTAAATATCTTTTAAGAAAATGCCCACAACCTGGTATTACCAAAGTACATCAAATTAATACTTTTTACAATGGTTTAAACATGAGTGACCAAGATTCACTGAATAGTGCCTCGGGGGGTAATCTTTTGGCTAAGACTTCCAATGCTGCTTGGGATATCATTGAGAATAAGTCTCGTGTGCAAACCAAGAGTGTTAGGACCAATGTCGCTAGTGCTAGTACTAGTGACAGCGACAAGCGACTGGACAAAATCACTACGCTTCTTGAATCGCTTGTCACCCACACCGTTAACAACAACAACAGCAGCAACGCTAAAAACGCTCAAGTCAGCGCTGTCAGCCAACCTTGTGAGATATGCGGTGGTCCTCACTCTTACACCTCTTGTACTACCACCCAAGACTACCCTGCTGAAAATGTGAATGCGGCATATGGCACCTATCCTCAACCTGCTTATCAAGCACGACCTCAAGGTGACCGTAATTTGCTTAGCTACCGCTCTAACAATTATCTTTCCCCACCCGGTTTTCCTCCTACCAACCCAAACCAACAACAAAACCTAAACCGCCCTTCTCAACAACAACAACAACCTCGACAACCATACATACCTCCTCACAAGCAACAACAACCACCTCAAAGAAACAACCAAGTTTACCAACCACCTGCTTATCAACCACCCGCATACAATGCTCCTCCCAACCAACCCACCGCTCTTCACCAAGAAGTGGAAACTTATATGAGGACTAACGATGTGATAGTGGGAAATCTTCAGCGGGAAGTGCTCAACTTGAAGGCAGACTTGGTCAAACAAGGAAACGATTTGAGAGCCGATATGCGAAATACTTTGGATAGTCAGACGAATGACTTGAAGAACATGATGGCTAGTTTCTTCCAAAGTAGTCAACCCTCTTCTTCGGGTAGTCTTCCGAGTAACACCGTTGCGAATCCAAGAGGGGAGATGAAAGCAATCACCACTCGAAGTGGCAAAGGTACCAAGGAACCCGAGCTTCCTATACCTCCACTGGTGGTTGTGACTAAGGAGAACGAGTCACCTGCTCCTATTCCTCATCCTTCTCCTTCCCCAATTCCTCCACCTCTTTCTTCTACCCCTCCACCACCCAAGGATGTGAGTGATCCTATTCTTCCAACGCCTTCCTCTTCCTCCAATATACCTTATCCATCTAGGTTGCGGAAAGAGAAGCAAAAGAGCAAGGACGATATTCAGGTTTCTAACTTTCTTAAAATGTTTAAACAACTGAATTTCAATATCTCCTTCGCTGAGGCTCTCGCTCACATGCCTAAATATGCGAAAATGTTTAAAGATCTTCTGAGCGACAAGGAAAAGCTCCTCGATATTGCCAACACCCAACTTAATGAGAACTGCTCTGCAGTGCTCTTAAGGAAATTGCCAACCAAGCTTGGTGATCCGGGTCGTTTTCTTATCCCTTGCAATTTCCCGGGAGTAGAGAATTGCATGGCCCTAGCCGATCTAGGTGCCAGTATTAATCTTATGCCTCTAAGTGTTTGGAAGCAATTATCTCTCCCAGAGCTAGTCCCCACAAAAATGACTTTGGAGTTAACTAACCGTACGGTTGCTTATCCAGTGGGGATAGCCGAAGACGTCATTGTAGGAGTCGACAAATTCACCTTTCCTGCTGATTTTGTTGTCATCAACTACGAGATGGACCCTCGTGTGCCACTAATTGTTGGTCGTCCATTCTTGAGGACCGGTCGCACTCTCATTGATGTTGAAGCCAGTGAGCTTATCATGAGAGTGGGTGACGATAAAGTAGTCTTCAACATGGGAAAGTTGTCTAAACAGCCATATTCATATGAGAGTGTTAATTGTATTGACGTTCTTGATGAGGCTTGTGAAGAACACTTTAATGATGCTTGCAAAAGTATTCCTACCTCTCTTCCCAATGTTGAGACCGTGTCCTCTATTGATTCCTCATTGTCTCTATTTGGAGATAGTGATTTGTTTTGGAAAGATCTTGAAGACACCATGGTAGATGTGACCTTATCTACTGATGATTCTCCTACCGATGGGGACAAAGACATGAATTTCTTTGAAAGCCTTCTCAACGAAGACAATCCTTCTCCTCCATCTCCCACGGTCATTGCTATCGATACTCCGACTTTGAATACGCCTCCCGTCGAAAATCCTCCGGATTTAGAACTTAAGGAGTTGCCGCCCCATCTTGAGTATGTATTCCTTGAACAAGAGAAGAAGTCGCCAGTCATCATTGCTAAGGACCTAAAGGAAGAAGAAAAAGCCCGACTTATCACCGTGTTGAAAGATCATAAAAAGGCTATTGCTTGGAAGATTTCTGATATTCGTGGAATTGATCCTCACTTCTGCACACACAAAATTCTCATGGAGGACGACTTTAAGCCCACAATTCAAAGCCAACGAAGGGTGAATCCAAAAATCCATGAAGTCATCAAAACAGAAGTTATCAAACTTCTTGATGCGGGTATGATTTACCCTATTTCGGATTCACCATGGGTTAGTCCAATCCATTGTGTGCCCAAGAAGGGCGGAATAACCGTTGTTCCCAATGAACACAACGAGTTGATTTCCACTCGTCTCGTTACTGGGTGGAGAGTTTGTATAGACTACCGCAAACTCAATGATGCCACGAGAAAGGATCATTTCCCTCTACCTTTCATGGACCAAATGCTTGAACGTTTAGCGGGTAATGAATATTACTGCTTTCTTGATGGTTTCTCGGGTTATTTCCAAATACCCATCGATCCCCAAGATCAAGAGAAGAATACATTCACTTGTCCCTATGACACATTTGCTTACAAAAGAATGCCTTTTGGCTTATGCAATGCCCCCGGGACTTTCCAAAGGTGCATGTTAGCTATATTCCATGACATGGTTGAACAAACCATGGAAGTCTTCATGGATGATTTCTCGGTCTTCGGGGATTCCTTCTCTTCTTGCCTTGCCAATTTGGAACGTATGCTTAAGCGATGCGAAGACACTCGCCTTGTTCTGAATTGGGAAAATTGCCATTTCATGGTAAAAGAGGGCATCGTGCTGGGACACAAGATCTCGAAAGCCGGTCTTGAAGTAGACCGTGCTAAAGTCGATGTTATCGCCAAGTTGCCTCCACCTTCAACCGTGAAGGGGGTGAGAAGTTTTCTGGGTCATGCGGGCTTCTACCGTCGATTCATCAAAGATTTTTCTCAAATCGCTCGCCCGATGACCCACCTCTTGGAAAAAGATACTCCTTTTATCTTTTCCACAGAGTGTCTTGAAGCCTTCAACTCGCTTAAGGATAAGCTAACTAAGGCACCCGTCTTGGTTACCCCTAATTGGGAGCTTCCCTTTGAGTTGATGTGCGATGCTAGTGATTTTGCTATTGGAGCGGTTCTGGGACAAAAAGTGACCAAACACTTCCAACCAATCCATTACGCTAGCAAGACAATGACAGGGCTCAATTGCATTACACGACAACCGAAAAAGAGCTTTTAGCTGTTGTCTATGCTTTTGAAAAATTCCGCCCCTATCTTGTCCTTTCTACAACAATTGTGTATACCGATCACTCCGCGCTGAAGTACTTGTTGACAAAGCAAGATTCCAAACCAAGAGTTCTTCGCTGGGTTTTTCTGCTCCAGGAATTTAAAATCGAAATTCGCGATAAAAAAGGAGCAGAAAACCTAGCCGCGGATCATCTCAGCAGACTTGAGGATCCTTACCAAGGGGATCATCCGAACAAAGAAATCAATGATTATTTTCCCTTGGAGACCTTAATGTCTATAAATTCGAATTCTGATGAAACCCCGTGGTTTGCGGACTTTGCAAACTACTTGGCGTGGTGGAATTCTCAAGGAAGGGTTGACGTCCCAACAAAAGAAAAAGTTCTTCACCGATATAAAGACTTACTTTTGGGACGACCCTTACCTATTCAAACAATGTGCCGACCTGATTATCCGCCGATGTGTTGACGGACCGGCAGCTTCGGAAATCCTTGAGGCTTGCCACAAGGGACCCACCGGTGGTCACTTTGGTCCCAACTACACCGCCAAAAAAGTGTTTGATTCGGGATTTTATTGGCCCTCCATATATCGTGACGCTCACAATATGGTTAAACGATGTGATGTTTGCCAAAAACAAGGCACGATCACACATAAAGACGAGATGCCTCAGAATTTCATTCAAGAGTGTGAAATCTTTGATGTTTGGGGTATCGACTTTATGGGACCATTCCCTTCTTCTAAAGGAAACAAATACATCCTTGTAGCCGTTGACTACGTTTCTAAGTGGGTTGAAGCCAAAGCTTTACCTACTAATGACGCAAGGGTGGTTTGTAACTTTTTGAAAGCTCTTTTCGCTAGGTTCGGTGTGCCTCGTGCCATTATTAGTGATCGTGGGACTCATTTTTGCAATGACCAATTTGCTAGAGTCATGGCTAAGTACGGTGTAAACCATCGTCTTTCCACAGCCTACCACCCACAAACTAATGGCCTGGCTGAAATATCCAACCGAGGACTAAAGCGAATTCTGGAAAGAACCGTGGGAGAGCATCGTGCCTCATGGGCTGATAAACTTGATGATGCTTTGTGGGCTTTCCGTACTGCTTACAAGACCCCGATCGGCTGTACGCCTTATCGTCTTGTGTACGGGAAAGCGTGCCACCTCCCCATTGAGTTGGAGCACAAGGCTTACTGGGCCTTGAAGTGGGCTAATTTTGATATTAACAAAGCCGGTGACCTACGCAAGATCCAACTCAATGAGCTCACTGAACTCCGTAATGAGGCTTATGAAAATTCTTTGATCTATAAGGAAAGGACTAAGCTCATTCACGACTCTAAGATTAAGAACCAAGAGTTCCATGTTGGAGACAAAGTCTTACTTTTTAACTCTCGGTTGAAAATCTTTTTGGGCAAGCTCAAATCTCGTTGGTCCGGCACATTCACCATTGCAAAAAATTTTCCATATGGTACTCTCGAGCTCGCTCAACCTGATGGACCGAATTTTAAGGTGAATGGCCAACGAGTGAAGTTGTACTTTGGTGAGGACACCTCTCAGGAGGTGATTCCATCCCTCACCACGTTCCCCATGAACTAATTTTGGGTCGAGTCAGGCTCGTGACTCAGTTATCAAAAACAAGCGCTCCTTGGGAGGCAACCCGAGTATCTATCTGTTAGAAATACGTTTTTACGTATATTAGAAGTATCGGTCACTCCACAATAATATTTATGTTGTAATAGCTCGTAGTTAGAAAATAGTTGTTAGTTGCTTATTAACTTAAGTAAGAACCGGTCCATGGGCTTGTCATGGACCGGCCCAAGTCCACTTATGACTTGGAACTATAAATACCCCTTTCCACTAAGGAAAGGGGTTGGTTGTTGTTCCATTTTACACATTCATATTAATAAAATCTTTCACATATTCTCTCACTTTCTCTCTCTAGTTTCTCTCACTAGAAAACATCAACCCACTTCATAGATTCATAGGTTATCAATATTCTACATTTGGTATCAAGAGCTATGGGGTGATTTAAGGTAAGGATTGTGTTGCTTTTTTAGTTTTTGAATCAATTAGTGATCTTTAGAAAAAATCAATCTTGAATCTTGTTGTTTTTGGTATTTTTGTTATTGGGATTGATTGATAAGGATTGGATTTAGCTTATTTTGGTAAAAATCATAAAACTTTTTGTGGTTTTGGATCAAAAATCGGGGTTAAAAGCTTCTTTTTAAGTCTCGGAAACATTTTTTCCAGAATTTTCCGAATAGGGATTCCGAATAGAAGTATTTTCAGTATAGAGGGTTTATTCCGAATAGGGATTCCGAATAGGAGAATATTCCGAATAGCAGAAGTTTCCGAATAGAAGAATTTTTTCCGAATAGAAGATTTTTTTTCCGAATAGCCGTTTTTTCCGAATAACCAAAATTCTTTCCGAATAGACACCAATTTTCCGAATAGCCAAAATTCTTTCCGAATAGACACCAATTTTCCGAATAGCCAAAATTTTTCCGAATAGGAGAAATATTCCGAATTGCCCATTATTCCGAATAGGAGGTGTTTTTCCGAATAACCCAAAATTGCCAAGATATTCCGAATTGAAGAAAACATTCCGCATAGGGGTTTTTCCGCATAAGGGTTATTCTGCATAGAGTTTATTCCGAATAGGGTATTTTCAGCATAGGATTATTCCGAATAGGCATTACTCCGAATAAGGGTTTATTCTGAGTTTGGGTTATTCCGTATAAGCAAGTTCAAGGGGTATTTGAGTTTTTTCGACGATCTTTAGTGGATTTAATCTTGAGTTCAACCAACACAACACAAATTCTCAACCTTTCTTCACTGCTCGATCAACCGATAATCTTTGAGTCTGTTAAGTGATCGCAATGAATCCAAGTTCATTAATGCCTCAGATGACATCTCTTACGGATATCTCGATCATAACGGGGACTGATAGTCGTCCACCGATGCTTATTAAAGAGGTGTTTGAGGCATGGCAGGGTCGAATGATGCAATATCTAAAGGGGAAACCGACATACGGAAGGCTTATGGTCAAATCGATTTTGAATGGTCCACTCGACTATGGTACCATTACGGTTGACAACGTGACTAGACCACGAGAATTTGAAGAACTCACTCCAGCTCAACAACTTGTTGCAGATGCAGATGAAAAAGCTCTTCAAACAATTCTCCAAGCTCTTCCCCATGACATCCATAGGATGGTGAGTCAGTATACGGTGGCAAAGGATCTATGGGAACGTCTTAAGGTGTTGCTACAAGGAACGTCTCTCACCAAACAGGAAAGGGAATGTCAGTTGTATGACCTGTTTGATAGATTCACGTACAACCCAGGGGAAACGCTCCACGATTATTACTTCAGATTCACCACACTCATGAATGATCTGAATGTATACAATCTTGTGATTGCACCATTTCAGGTTAACACCAAATTCTTGAATACTCTACCTCAAGCTGAATGGGGTGAGTACATTACCGATGTCAAGTTAACCAGGGATCTGCATAAGTGCAATTTGGATCAAATATATGCCTTCCTTCAGCAGCATGAGAAGCATGTGATTATGCACCGTTCACCTCGCGGTATGTACCCAGATTCCTTAGCTTTGATGGCGAATCAACCAAGCTTGTCTCACAACAACACACCTTATATCTTGGGACATCAAGCCTATCATCAATCACCTTACATGACACCAGCCTTTCCCCAATACTCGATTCTACCACAACCACCCACCTCACATCAGCAACAATATCGGTTCAATGCACCTTTACCACAGTATGCTTCACAACTTCATCTAGCAAATGTTGCACCTTATGCAGCATATCCATCAAGCTACCCTGATCAAATGAGTATTCCTTCTACTGATTATGCAGCTCATCCAGATCAAGCACTATATTGTGATGATGAGGAAGTCCCAGTTCCTGTATTCCAACAAGGAGCTGACCCAGTTGAAGTGCTAACTACTATGTCTGCTTATCTCACAAGAACTTTAAGCAAACGAGGATTCAGAGGATCAGCTCCTACCAACAATCAGTTGAGGAATTCATCCAATTCTCGCCAACACGCTACAATTGAGAATGGCAGGGTAATGGTTCAGCCAATTCAACCATATCAGGGGAGAACTTCCACATCAACCAATGTTCGCACCGTCAATCCTGCTCCTGCTCCAATGGTCAACAATCCTCCACGGGTTAATACAGGCAAGTTGAGAATGATTACATGCTACATTTGCAAGGAAGAGGGTCATATGTCCAGGGATTGTAAGAAACCCAAGAGGAGAAGGGATGGACAGTGGTTTGCAGAAAAGATCTATCTGGTAAATGCTCAGGCGCAAGGAAGGGAACTTGATGAAGAGGAGCTTGCATTTCTTGCTGACCCAGGGATTGCTGAACAAGACGTTGTCACTACGCAGAATGCAGCTTACCAAGCCGATGATCTTGATGCGTATGACTCCGACTGTGATGACTTTCAAACTGCAAAGGCTGCTCTCATGGCAACTATCTCCAGCTTAGGGCCAGATAAGAGATCTGAGGTACTTATTAATACCACCGATAATACCACTGATGCTAGTATTCAACCACCTCAAGTTGTGCAAGAGAGTGCTGACTCGAATGAATCTTCGGTGGTGAGTCCTTCAAATGAGGAGACAAACAATGATAGTAATATCAATGTGAGTCCCCAGACTTTGAGTGAATCACAACCGGGACCCAGTTCGCACACGCCTACTCCTGCTCAACAAGATTTGGTCATGGTTCCTGCTACATTACTTAGCCAAATGAATGCTGCACTCTTAGAAACCTTAGCTAAGAATAAGAATTTGTCTGATGAGCTTGCCTTAAGCAATGAGAAAGTACAAACTTTGGAACTAGTGCCTTCGTCTAGTGTTCTCATAAATCTCGAATATGATCATTTTAGAAACAAACAAATGGGTCACTTGCAAGAGATCGAAAACTTAAGAGCAAATCTGTCTAATGAACTTAAAGAAAAGGAGTTAGTGGTCACTAATTTTCAAAAACTTCAAACTGATTTTGAATTACTCGAATCTAAGAAGAATGAAATGGAGATTAATGCCACTAATAAGATTAGAAGTCTAGATTACTTGCTTTTAAGACAATACGCTGCTTCGCAACTAGTTCACTTATTTGATGCTTCATTTAGAGAATTTAACTTATCACGTCAAAAAGGCCTTCCCCCTAATCCACAGTATGCAAAACAAGCTTTAAGACATAGTCCTAGACTTTATAATGCAACTCAATTAGGATTGGCTTTAGACCCGATTGTTTTTCCCGATGATCGAACAAGTAAGGATCTAGTTGATGAGGATCGGTCATACAATTCTGCAAAATATCCCGATTGTGATTATTTTAAAATGAATAAGGAGCTTGCAAAAACTGATTTTAGAATTCGCTTCCATATGGATAAAGATCTCATCACAGCACCAACCTACATGATAGAGGAAGAAAGCCCTAGTACATTTCCTACACTTGTCAACATGGAAGGTCCTAAGGAAATTCCAAAGAATCTTCCACCTGTTAGCACTGTATGGTTAAACTTGAAAGAGATTAACCGATACTTTACTAACTTTGACAAGGTCATTTTGGAATGTACGACTTCAAATGGCTTAAACGCCGGAGAATGGGCTTTCGAACACATGAACGAGGTGTTTAAAACTGAGATCAATCCGTTTGTCGAAAGTCTAAAAAGAAGTTTTGCATCTCTTAAGGAAAATCTTCAGTTTGAAATTGGTGAAGTTCAAAAAGTGTTTTATGAAATGGACACCGCTTACGAACTGCAACTAATTGAAAAAGAAAAGATTTTAACCGAATATGACCGATTCTTGTCCGAAGTAATCTCATGTGATGTGCTTACTACTATAAATGTTAATTATTCGAATGAGCTTACATCTGCTGCGATTAATTGTGATGCTGTGAATATTTGTGAGGATATTTGTGATGATGTTTGTAATCTTTCTATAAATGTTGCTGATACTGTAAATGCGGTAGAAAATCATTCTTGTCACGAATCTAACGCTGAGTTTTTAAAGCTACAAGATTCTTACAATTTACTTTTACAACGCTTTAATCAACTAGAACAACATTGTATATCTTTAGAATTAAAACAACAAAATCAAAATGAAAATCTTTTGATATCAAATGTTTGTGAAAACGGTGTTGAGAATAGTGACAAGATGATTGCAATTGTTAAGACATTAGAGGAAGAAATCATGAGATTGAAGAGAGAGGTATCATCAAAGGAACCATTAAGAATGGAACTAGAGGCTGCAGAGTCTAAAAACCAGGTCTTAGAAATCAGACTATCAACTGTTCTAGGGGAGATGGATCGGACAAGGCAGGGACTATCCGCTCTTTATGGTTCACTAGAAGAACGCTTCGCTTTTAATGCGGCACAGCAACAATATTATGTTGAACAACTGAACCAAAAGTGCGAAGAAATCTCTGACTTGAATATCCTGCTCATAGACAAAAATATGGTTTTGGCTGAGTTAAAGGAGACACTTCTTCTCACCCGACAAGAAGTTGTTGATAACTTAGCTACCGACTCTGCACCGTCCACTAGTGCTCCAACAACCAAATCAGTAGTGCTTTATAAGAATCCGCTTCATAAAAGAAAACAGGTTACCTACGATGATTATATGAGGAATGCCATTAAGCATGTCGATCTTCTTAGGGATATTTTAGACGATCTTTATGCCTTAGATCCCTCAAGTAGCGACTATTATTCGGCTCATGAATATGTTAAGCGAGTTCAATATTGCTTGGCTTATTTGCAATACATAGGTACACCAGGTTCTGCACTACTTAATAATAGGCCCATTGCTGTCACTCCATTTAATAAGACTCCAGGAGCGAAACCGTCATTGGCACAATCAAGTAAGACACCTTTAAAATCTGTTGCTAATGTTCCCACTTTGCCTTCTACAGGATTAAAAGCGACTACTAAGGCTAAAGGATCGCCACTCAAGAAAGCTAAGATCAAGCCCTCCACTAGTAGTGCCACAAAGAAGAAAGTAGAAGTCCATAATAGGAATGCTAGTTCAGTTTTAAATAAAACGAATCATGTTAAGACTAAAAGCTCTGCGCCTGTGCAGCAGCCTAAACCATTCGTGAATTCTGATTTAAATTGTTGGAATTGTAATGAATGTATGTTTTCCCAGCGTCATGATTTGTGTCTGATTGATCACGTTAATGAAATGAATGCTATTAAGAATGGTCTTGAATGGAAGCCAACGGGTAGAACTCGTGCCCAAGTTGGCTGGCAATGGCGTCCCACTGGTAGGACCTTTACACTAGATGGTAAAATGTGCCCTTTAACTAGGAATGCATCCATTGAGGTTAGGTCTGAGCGTCCTTTAGTTAGGAACTCTCGCACTCAAGTATGGAAACAGCGCCCTTTAATTAGGTCAGCCCCCACTATAGTGCCTATCAGTGTAGAAATACCTCAGGATTTGAGCCAACTAGAATCTACACCACCAATTAAGAAGAAGAAGGCTAGGAAATCTAAGAAACCTAGAGTTAGCAAATCTAAGATTATTAAATCTGTACCTGCTAATAACAAGGAACACTCAGATTCCGATACCTCTACATTGTCTTTGTGTGGTGATATTTTCAGGTGGTCCAAATCATCCTGTGGTATTTGGACTCCGGTTGTTCAAAACATATGACCGGAAATCGCTCGATGCTCCGAAATTTCGTCAGCAAGTTTCTTGGTACGGTTAAATTTGGGAATGATCATATAGCAAAGATTATGGGGTATGGTGAATATCAGATTGGAAACGTGACGATTTCTAGGGTATACTATGTAGAAGGTCTTGGTCATAACTTATTCTCAGTAGGACAGTTTTGTGATTCCAACCTTGAGGTTGCTTTTCGACAACACACTTGTTTCATCCGCAACTTGGAAGGAAAAGATTTGTTGAAGGGATCTCGTGGTGCAAATCTTTACACTTTGTCCTTACAAGACATGATGGCCGCTTCTCCAGTATGTCTTCTCTCTAAAGCTTCTAAGACCAAGTCATGGTTATGGCATCGCAGATTATCTCATCTTAATTTTGATGCTATTAATCATCTGGCTAAAAACGAGTTAGTTCGTGGTCTTCCCAAGCTTAAATTTCACAAGGACCATTTATGTTCCGCGTGTTCAAGGGGGAAAAGCACCAAGAAATCTTACAAACCCAAAGCTAAAGACACTAATCAAGAAAAACTTCATCTTTCGCATATGGATCTTTGTGGACCGATGAGAACTGAAAGTGTGAGCGGTAAGAAATTCATTCTCGTCATTGTGGATGATTTTTCCAGGTTTACATGGGTTAGATTTCTACGTACAAAGGATGAAGCACCGAAGGCTATCATCACTTTTCTGAAGTTCATTCAGGTACGTTTGAATACCACTATCCGCCGTATTCGTACAGACAATGGTACAGAGTTCGTCAACCAGACTCTTCGTGATTATTATGAGGGAGTTGGTATATCACATGAAACATCCGCTGCACGCACTCCACAACAAAACGGTGTCGTTGAAAGACGGAATCGTACACTTATGGAAGCTGCTAGGACCATGCTTATTTATGCGAACGCTCCATTGTTCTTGTGGGCAGAGGCTATTTCTACTGCATGTTTTACCCAAAACCGTTCTATCATTCGGAAACGCCATGGAAAAACACCTTATGAGCTTCTACATGACCGCAAACCCGATGTTTCATTTTTCCATGTGTTTGGTGCTCTGTGTTATCCAAACATCAATAGTGAGAACTTGGGTAAGCTTCAACCAAAAGCCGATATAGGTATTTTCATTGGTTACTCACCGTCCAAAAGAGCATACCGAATCTATAACCGTCGTCTTGGCAAGATTGTAGAAACTATGGACGCAGATTTCGACGAGCTGACAGCGATGGCTTCTGAGCAACACAGCTCTGAACCCGCGCTTCATGAGATGGGAACCGGTGCTATAAGTTCCGGATTAGTTCCCAACAATCCTACTTCTACATCATTTTTACCACCATCAAGGCCCGAGTGGGATAAACTGTTTCAACCGTTGTTTGATGAATTCTTCGATCCCCCGACTGATGAAGTTCCAGCACCTGTAGTAATTGCTCCAATACCTGAAGTGGTTGCTCAAGTTAATGAACCTTTATCTAATGCATCTACAATTCACATTGAACCAGATGCACCTTCACCAAGTGATTCTCAAACTACACCTGAATCATCACCCCTACTTGTGCCTAATGATGTAGAAGAGGATACTACTGATCACGACTTGGAATATGCTCACTTGCAAGAGCTTCCTTTCTTTGGTGTAGCGATCCCTGAAGACCCTTCAGCCGCGTCTACCTCAGAAGAAGCTCCTTCTATTGTTCACTCCAGACCACCTAGGATTGAAAACCATAGCACTAAATGGACAAAAGATCACCCAATTAGGAATGTTATTGGAGATCTAGATAGACCAGTCTCTACACGCCATCAATTACAAGAGAATGCACTATATTGTTACTTTGATGCATTTCTCTCTGAAGTTGAACCCAAAAATTGGCAGCAGGCTATGACCCAATCGTCTTGGATTGAAGCTATGCAGGAGGAACTAAATGAATTCCAACGACTTGAAGTATGGGAATTGGTTCCTCGCCCTGACAAGGTTAACATCCTTACTTTGTTATGGGTTTATAAGGTTAAACTTGATGAGATGGGTGCGGTATTGAAGAATAAAGCTAGATTGGTCGCTAGAGGATATAAACAAGCCTTGGGTATAGACTTTGAGGAATATTTTGCTCCTGTGGCTAGATTGGAGGCGATTAGACTATTCCTTGCGTTTGCTGCTCATATGAACATGATCGTCTATCAAATGGATGTGAAGACGGCATTTTTGAACGGTGAACTAAGGGAAGAAGTTTATGTTAGTCAACCGGATGGGTTCGTCAGTACGGAGTCTCCTAATCATGTGTACAAGCTTAAGAAGGCTCTTTATGGGTTGAAACAAGCTCCACGCGCGTGGTATGATCTCCTGTCAACATATCTCATGTCGGAAGGCTTCTCCAAAGGCAAAGTGGACCCCACTCTATTCACTCTCAAGGACGGCAACGACATGCTTCTGGTACAAATTTATGTTGATGATATAATATTTTGCTGCCACTAACATAGAATTGTCTAAACAATTTGAGAAGATAATGTCCACACGCTTTCAGATGTCGATGATGGGAAAAATCTCATTTTTCTTAGGATTACAGATTTCTCAGAATCCCAGAGGCATCTTTATAAATCAATCCAAATATGCTCTAGAATCTCTTAAGAAATATAACTTTGAAAATTGTGACCCCGTAGACACTCCAATGGTGGAGAAATCCAAGTTAGATGAAGATAGGAATGGGACTATTGTCGATCCAAAACTTTACCGTGGGATGATCGGCACCCTTCTATATCTGACTGCTAGCAGGCCTGATTTGCAATTTGTTGTATGCATGTGTGCCCGGTATCAGGCTCGGCCTACCGAAAAGCACCTACATGTAGTTAAAAGGATCTTTCGGTATCTAAAAGGAACACTTCATCGTGGTCTATGGTATCCGAAAGATTCCTCGATTGCTTTAATATCATACGCAGATGCCGATCATGCTGGATGTCAAGACACGAGGCGTAGCACGTCTGGATCTGTGCAACTCCTTGGAGATAGATTGATCAGTTGGTCTTCAAAAAGGCAGAAAAGCGCTGCAATATCAAGCACGGAGGCTGAATACATCGCCATGTCCGGTTGTTGTGCTCAAGTCCTTTGGATGAGATCACAATTAACTGACTACGGTCTTGGATTTAACAAAATCCCGATGTATTGTGACAACAAGAGCGCCATTGCCCTTTGCTGCAACTATGTTCAACACTCCCGGGCCAAGCACATAGACATTCGCTACCATTTCATCAAGGAGCAGGTGGAGAACGGAGTGATCGAGCTGTATTTTGTCACTACTGAGTACCAGCTGGCGGATATGTTCACCAAAGCCTTAGATCGAGGACGAATCGAGTTTTTGATCGACAAGCTTGGCATGAAATCATTCACTCCAGCGACTCTCAAAGAGTTGGCAGAAGAATCAGCTGAATAGTCGTGGTAAACTATTCAGAGTATCCTTTTGTTCGTGATCATGTATATTATCGTAAATATATAAACCACAAAAGAAAAATACAAAAATATAAAACCAAGAAAAACCATAAAAATTATAAAACCAAGAAAAACCATAAAAATTATAAAACCAAGAAAAACCATAAAAAATATAAAACCTAGAAAAACCATAAAAAGTATAAAATCAAGAAAAAACCAAAAATATTTTTCGTTTAAAACGGGCATGTCTTTTAGTACGGTAATATTTACGGCCTTAGAAATGTCAATTAATATTGACACGGTGCCATAAATAGAGTCCGTATAAAAGTTGAAATGTTTTAAAACATGCCCATAATGGCTTGTAGTTATTTCTGACTGCAACCCGGTTTTCATATTAAAGTCACGTATTTCTTTGGAAAACGTTGGCTCAGAACGGGAATTAATTTTCTCGGGCATGATTTACAAGCCAAATCATGCAAAGGGATCAAGTTTACTTTACAACTTGGTCTAACACGAATTTGTGTACGTCTCAGTGCATTAATTTGTTAAAATAAGAGAAATCTTATTGACACCACGAATCAAACTTTTTCAAGATATCAATTGGGAAATGTTTTTCATCATCATGTGCCTCGTTAAACAATGACTACAGCTCTTTAAATAGAAAACGGGTCATCGTTTAAGGGGGAGAAAATGTTTCATCATCTTTCACATCAAAAAGATCTTCAAAAGTTTTCAAGGAAACTCACAACGCTTAATAGTTAATGGTTGGATTGCTTTGGCATTTGTATTGTTGTTGCTTATAAGTTTGTCGTGGATAGTTTTGTGCTTGTGTTAAGTTAAGTTAATCACTAAGGCTCGGATAGTTAACATAAGATAGGGTCAAAGTGACAAGTGTTAAAACTTGGTACACAAAAGAATGTTGAATGAAGCAAAAAGAAAATTTGAGGGGGCAAAGTTGACAATAGGTCTAACTTGTGGAAAATTTGACCTAGTCAAAACCTTCCCCCCCATTTTTTTCTAATCCTTCACTGTTTACATTCCCTTTGCCGCCATTGATAACCTTCCACACAAAACAAACACACGTAAATCAATCAATCATCTCAAAATCATTCACTTTCTCAGATCAAGATCTTCTAAAAAGGTATTAAATCGGCTTAATCTTTCATGAAAAACAATTCAATTAACTCTTTTTAACTGCGAATCACTTGAATGAAATTACTGTTTAATTAGGGTTTAATTAATTGGGGTTTTTGCCTGGGGATGATTCGGAATAGGTCTAATTGCACTAATTTGGCCTTTAGAACACTTGAATCAAACGAGTTCATGCCTAATTAGAAAATCGTAACTGTTTGTCACTTTCCGCATAAGAGCACTTATTTAGAATAGAAAATACTTTCCGAATAGGGCAAATGTTCCGAATAGGGCAAATGTTCCGAATAGGGCAAATTTTCCGAATAGGGCAAATGTTCCGAATAGGGCAAATGTTCCGAATAAGGCAAATGTTCCGAATAGGTCAAAAGTTCCGAATAGGGCAAATGTTCCGAATAGGGCAAATGTTCCGAATAGGGCAAATGTTCCGAATAGGGCAAATGTTCCGAATAGGGCAAATGTTCCGAATAGGGCAAATGTTCCGAATAGGGCAAATGTTCCGAATAGGGCAAATGTTCCGAATAGGGCAAATGTTCCGAATAGGGCAAATGTTCCGAATAGGGCAAATGTTCCGAATAGGGCAAATGTTCTGAATAGGGCAAATGTTCCGAATAGGGCAAATGTTCCGAATAGGGCAAATGTTCCGAATAGGGCAAATGTTCCGAATAGGGCAAATGTTCCGAATAGGGCAAATGTTCCGAATAGGGCAAATGTTCCGAATAGGAATTTATTCCGCATTGGACTTATATTCAGTATAGACCTACTATTCCGAATTGTGTGATTATTCCGAATAGTAGATGTTTGAATGGTTTCAAAGCTTAAGGGATTATGTCATATGTACAATGCTTAGGTTTAAAGTAATAATGATATTCATACTTGTTTGTATCAACCTTTGTGTTTTATCTTAAGCAGAGACGATGACTAACCCTACCGTACAACAACTACAAGACAACAGAGCCGCCGCCATTGCTGAAGCCAAGACTCTAAAGTTTATTCCAAACAACTTCCGCTTGAAGGAGGTATCTCACTCTACCCATAATGGCTTTAAGGTAGGCACAGCCATGCTTGATAAATCTCATTTCAAGCATGCGCTAAGGAGAAGTGCTTCGGTGCCCTATGAATATCTTTACGAGTTCTGGGCTACCAAAGAGAGGACGTCGAACAAGATCACTTTTTCCTTGGACAACAAGCAGCAGACGCTTACTGTGTCAGACTTCAGAAAGATCTTTGGATTTCGACCGATACTCAAAGGTCTACCATCATACTCACCCAACCCAACCAAGGACCAGATCATGGAGATGTTCACCGCCATTGGATGTCTTGACATACGAACCCCGTCTGAGTTTACTACTGCCAAAGTTGGTCAACCATGGAAAGCTATTTTTGGGATTCTAAGCTGCTGTTTAACACCCAAAACAACTGGGTATGATGTTGTTCGTCCACCAATCATCAAGATGTTTTATGGTATGTTCAAAGGTATGGGTATTGATTATGCATCACTGCTGTGGGAGGAGTTTACTTTTCAACTCTTCACTAACACAAAGGGTAAAGTTAAAACTTACCAGTACCCTAGGTTTATTAAGCTGATCATCCATTACTTTATGGAAAACGATGCATCCATTAACAAGCGTGCAGGTAGTCGTCACCACATGATAGATGATGATGATTTGGTAGACTTAAGGCAGGAGACTCATTCGAATATGGTTATTCCTGGTCCCATCCCCAGTCATCTTCTGACCGATGAGATTATTGCATCTGATGATTACAAGAACTTGCTAACAGAAATTGAGAATCAACGCGCAAGTATTCTAGCAGGTGAAGACTCTTCCACCACGGTAAAGAGCAAAGGTAAACGGAAGCAAGCAGATTTACCTGAATCCAAAGCCAAAAAGAAGAAGACAAAGGGTAAGAAGGGAAAGGGTAAGGCTGATGAGATGCGTTTACGTGACGAAGAAAATATTGCTGATCCTGCTCTTGAGAAAACTGAGAAACAAATAATGAAGATAGCCATTCAAAGGAGCAGGAAAGATACTGGCGGTAGTGGTTCAGGTGTAAGAGTAGACGTTGAGGATGAGTACATGGAACCTGATGATGTTGACGAGTTTGGGTCACCAGAACATTATTCCACTTCGAAGGAGCCATCAGTCCCTGTTTCAGCTGGTATTGACAAAGAGTCGACTCAACCTTTGGTAACTCAACTTCAAACAACTCAACCCTTACCAACCAGACCGGTTTCTACACCATTTCCTCCACCACCAATAAAGCCCATCTTCAGCACCGCAGTCACAACCGAGCCCATTCCATCAACCCAGAGCAGCTCTGCAACGTCTGCAATGGCAGCAATAGTGATGGCCGAGATGTTGGACAAACATGTGGATAATCAAAAGAGATAAATGGATGAACTTCGCCAAGAGCTAAATAGAAGAGCTCAAAGTGAAGAAGCATCAAGGAAAGCTCAAGAAGAGTTGATTGCCAAGTTCGCTGCAGACATGGAAGCTACACGTAAAGTTCATGCAGAAGAGCTTGCTCAGGTTAAAAAGGCTGAAGCTGATAGGCATAAAGCACGAATTACGAGACTTAAAGCTATTAAGGATGACCTCAAAGAGCAAAAAGCAGCTATTGAAGCTTCTATTGAGCAGAGAGTGAAAGACTCCATTGAATCCTTAATGCCTAAACTGCGTGATGACTTGAAGACGCTTGCTGCTGACAACTTAATGATCAAATCATCCAATCCTTCAGAAGCCGCCTACAAGATCGCTTATGACTTGACGGATTTTGAACTTAAGAAGATCCTCAAAGCTCGAATGAAGGAACTTGGATCGTTTGATAAATCGAGGAATCAATGGGCTCTCTTCAAATCACTGAATGACGCTATCATGGAGGATGATAGGTTGTTCAAGACGTTTGGAAGTGTGGTACCCTACCACATTCTCCCTGAAGAAGAAAGGGAAGAGAGCGACGAAGAAGAGGGTACTGGTGGAGAGGAGGAAGAAGAAGAAGAAGAAGATAAGAATGAGGAGGATGATGAGGATGAGAATGATGAGGATGATGAGGACGATAATGATAATGATGATGAAGATGATGATCATGATGAGGATGATGATGATGAGGATGCAGATGATGATGATAATGATGGTAATGATGGTGGTGATGGTCACCAGGAAAGTGTTAAGGGGAGCAATGCGGATAAAGGTGAACAGCGTGAGAAAGGGGATAAGGGTTCCAGCTCAAAGAAAGTGGTTAAGTCTGGCACCAAGTCAAAGAAAGATGCAGCACCAAAGGAGAAATCTACATCCACGGAATCCAGACGATCGAAGTGGCGCCATGATGTGAATGCCACTACAGGGTCATCTATTCCTGGTACATTTATACATGCATCAATACCTGTTACAACTAACCCCGTTAGTTCTTGTGTTGTTACCCCTGTGATTGCAGAATCGGTAACCGAACCAGAAGCTGCACAACACTCACCCGTCCATGACACTGCTGAAATGCCTGAATCTGAACAAGCAGATGTTCACGTCTCTACTCTTCTGCAACAAAACCCACAATCTACTATTCCTGAACCAAGCACAAGGGATTGGGAGGACACGTTGGAAATCGACGAGACTGCTCCACCACAGGCTTGGATCACGGCAGCGGCGCAGTATGATCCGATCACCGACGCCGACAAAGAAGTCTTGTATCTTCGTATCCGAAGTCCGATTGACTTATGTGCATTTCTTGCTCATGAGTATAAGACTTCGGTTACTCCATCTTTGGTGAAGAAAGTACTGAAGGATAAAAGACTTCGCGCCAAAACCCGGTTGACCCAAATGGAGTTCGAATATTATGCCGAGGAGATCCTGAAGGCTCTGAATACCGTTCAACGTCCAGGTCTTCATGAATCAGAAAGAGCTCCACCTCCAATGGATCAAGATAATCAGATTGCTCTTGACTTCTTTGTCACCAATGATTTGGTCTATCTACTGAAGGGGTCATCAAAGTACGCAACATCCCTGACCTTGCTGAAAGCTGCCAACTGGGGGACAATACCCTTCATCGAGGAAAAGGTAAACCGACTCTGGGTCCCTAAGATAAATCGTAATTATGATATGTATGCTGTCATAGGTGCATCTCATTGGGACGAACGAGTCAGAAGGGCGTACAGGGGTTGCTGCCTAGTCAATTCTGGAAGCTCAGTTAGATCCGATATCCGCATCTCCAGCATTTTAGGGATGAAAACAGAAGCCAAGAACGGCTATTATCATGTGACGGAGATTCGTTTGAAAAGGGAGGATGACAGGGAATACAGAATCCAGCAGGGAGATTTTTCCATCATTCTCCTTGAGGATATTGAAGATATGCTGCTCCTGATGACCAGAGATCAACTCACACATATTCCTCGTGAAGACCTCATTACTTTGAATACAGCACTTCGTATGTTCACACGAAGCGTTGTCATCAAGACACGAGTTGAAGATCTTCAGTTGGGAGTCGAAAGCTATCAGAGAAAGCTCAATTTAACCCGCCCTGTGAATCAAGTGTTACCTCAACATGTAGCAAGATGTCCCTATACCGGCATTTCTGTCCCGAATTACGGCATTTTCTACTTGAACAGTCGAGGTTTGATGAAGTTTATGAGGGTGGGGGAGCTCCACAAGTATAGTGATGGAACTCTTATACAAGTCAGAGGAAAGTTGGAGCATCTGAACTCGGGTGGGACTTTGCCAGAAATGACGGAGGATTGGCATCCAGGTTACCGGCAGATGGCAAAGTACGTGATCAAGAAGATCGATCAAAAGCTTCGTGAACGTAGATTGATGAGGAGCTTGGAAAGATTCGTGGGTGGTAGACCATATGGAGTGCACTACAGGACACTGCAACGATCCATCTAATGGGTTGTACATTTCAGGTCACTCTATATTGGTATTATTTGTGAATATGTATATTTGTGAATAATGTGCTTTAATGGCTTGTTGTAGTGTTAAAGTATGATAATTTTTCAAGAATTTCTCACGAGATTCTAAATCTTTCAAAATATATCATACTAAAGCACTACAACTACCCCTTATTAACTTAAGGGGGAGCAATCATTTGTTCTATGGCCAAACATCGATTTCATTTTTACCCAAAGACCGGTTAATCCATTCAATATCCCAAATATTAATGGTTAACATTTTGGATAAGGGGAGGAAATGGGATTAAGGAGATTTAAATGATACTTGGCTAAAATGAAAAAGACTTAACGATTATCCAACTTAATATGTGTAAAGAACGTGTTAAGGGGGAGCGTTTTTGATAAACAAAACACCTAAGGTACAAAACTTTTGATTTCAATATCACAAGTACCTTATGTGATTTTCAATGATTTTTCATGGTGGCGATTCCTTCCCAAAACACGCTTAATTCACGACGGATGTGGTGACAAAAGGGTGGTAGGAATAGGTTTAGTCCAATGATTCATCAGAACCGATGGAATCTTCCCAAGGACAATTCCCTAGATAGAATTAGAAGTCCTAGGAAAGATGGAGAAAGAATGTGAACGTAGCTGAATGCCGACCAAGTACTTAAGCTAGCACTGGAACAATCACAACAAGGTGCTAGTGATGACGTATTGGTAAGCATTGAAGGGGTTGAAGAATGAAAAAGAAATGTAAAGATAAAGGGTGTAAAGAAAGAAGCCCTCCTTACAACTTTAGGCAGAAACCGGGTCAATACATATGCTATTGAGGTCATTTTTGCTAATGATTCTCGGTATTGAAGAAAGACATCATGGACCCAGTGATGCAATGCACAACCCTTCCCCAGCTAACTCAAATATCTCTCAAAAGGTATTTGTTTTAATCACACGGAGATCAACACGTTATCTATTGGTTTATTCACTCCGAATAGACTGGTATTGAAAAGGTGGCACTCCTCTCCAGCCATCGCTCACTAAATCAAAACGCACAATCGAGTCTAGAGCCAAGAGATCATCAAAAGTCTCATTAGGACACTCTTCATTTATTCCTTGCTTTCTCACACACTGTGAAAAGTAAGAGATTTTCATGAGTCCTACGCAATATTCCTGTAATATTGCCAGAACATCCGAGTAATACGCAAGTATTACAATGAAGATGGAAATCCTGCTTGAGCCAACATCAAACAAGCTCATGGTAGGTTACACGTGCGGTTCTTTTAGAACCAATCTTGTGAAAAACTGGAAGGTAACAGTGGTTTAATTCTTAATTGAACTTAAACTCGTTACAGGCCTCTTCGCATTATCATATGATCTTGCCAGAACACTCAGAGTGACTCTTTATTGACCACAGTGACGAGTGGAAATCCTTCTAGTGTCAACATCAAACAGCACTTGGTAGGTGACGTACAAGATTCTTTATGAATTGAGCTCGTGACAACTGGAAAGCAACGATGGTGAAAATCTTAATTGAAATTCACTTGTTCCAGGTTTCATGAATTGACGGCTTTTAATCACAAGGATAATTTATCCAAGTGATTCACTCTTTATGTTCGCAGTCAGCTTTGGACGGTCGAATAAAGAGAACGGGTTTACCCGCGAAATCCTGTCAGGAAGTTACTTAATTGAAACTATCCGTCACGGGTACGATATCTAATATCGTCCAACGGTCTTCACCGACCGGAGGTAAAATGCTACCGAATTAGAATAAAATGTTCAAAGCCATTTTATTCGTGTCGTTGCTGTGTACCTGCTAAAGACGGTGGCGTTGCTGTGTACCTGTTGAAGACGGTGGCGTTGCTGTGTACCAGTGAAGACGGTGGTGTTGCGGTGTTCCTGTAAAAGTCGTTCCCACATGCTTATGTCTTTTGCAACAAAAATTCAAGAAAGTACAAGATGAAGTCTTCCGCTGTACCAGACTCTGAAGCTTTCGAGAATTCAACAAAAAGACGTAAGTGTGTGGAACATGAAGTCACGAGGAGGCAAAGTTCACAAGAAAGGCAAAGATCGCACGTGAAAGGCCAAAGAACAATGCTCTCAAGTCAAAGCCAAAAAGATCAAACCAACATATTCACAACAAAAGAAAGAAAAGAAGAAAGGACTACGAGCTAAAGAACGAAGACTTAGTATAGTATGCTAGGTTTAGAACTTTGTAAACGTGGAGTGACCTCCCTTAGGGGGAGATTGTTAGAAATACGTTTTTACGTATATTAGAAGTATCGGTCACTCCACAATAATATTTATGTTGTAATAGCTCGTAGTTAGAAAATAGTTGTTAGTTGCTTATTAACTTAAGTAAGAACCGGTCCATGGGCTTGTCATGGACCGGCCCAAGTCCACTTATGACTTGGAACTATAAATACCCCTTTCCACTAAGGAAAGGGGTTGGTTGTTGTTCCATTTTACACATTCATATTAATAAAATCTTTCACATATTCTCTCACTTTCTCTCTCTAGTTTCTCTCACTAGAAAACATCAACCCACTTCATAGATTCATAGGTTATCAATATTCTACATTATCTTTTTATGTTTTAACCTCCTAAGTGTAGGGGGGACCTCTATAGGTTCTTTGTTTTTGTGTGGTGATGTGATTACAGGGATAAGTGCACTCTTGGAATCTTTGAAGAACCGGGCTCCCGTGTTATCCGAAATCCGGTTCTATCTCTCAACTATCGTGATTCAATTTTCTTGATACTCACATTTGAAATTGATCACTTTAGTCGTCTCTTCCTTAACTTGATTTAACCAACGTGCACAATGTCATAAGTGTAGGGGAAACTATTCCCACATGCTTAAACATTGAGGACAATGTTTATCTTAAGTGTAGGGGGGACTTCTATCAAAGTTTTAAGTGGAATTTTCCATGAAAATGCCTTCAATTAACCGGAAAATCATATTTTTCAACATTTTTCAAATTTTTTATTAACTTTGGCCATTTAGTCGTAATTTTTAAATTTTTATCGTTGCTTTCATATGTATATGTTCCACAATAAAGTCAAAAATATTAATAAAGTGGTGAAGCTAGTTTAGAAGCCTTTGATCTATTAGGCCCGTTGCGTTTATTTTGACTCAACCCGAATAGACTTATCCAAGTTTATTCTAGCTAGTATCCTTAACCAGGTAGACCTTAATTGGTTTATTAGGCTAAGTGTCCACGAGTCTCATTAGTTGAGATTTTAAATTGTGGAGGACGAGAAATGATAGAGTCAATTATAAGTCGGTATTCTTGCACAAGCTCACTTGGTGTAATTATTTGCCTATTCTCCCATCACTTGCTAATAATTTATCTGCAATAAGTAAGGTCGTACGATTTGAAAAGTTACTTAGCTTCTAGCCCAAGATCGTTTAAAAGTTGCTCGGTAATGATAAGAGTTCATAGCCAAGGCATAACTTATGAAGCGGGGCGCGAAGATTGGCGAGTCCGAAAAGGCCCTAACAAGGCATGAGGATTCCATTTTATTGCTGAAGATCCAAAAGTGATGTGAAGAACATTATTCCTAAATCAATATGAAGGATCAAGACTCACGACGAAAAGCAATCAACTCCCATAAATATCATGGAGAAGTCTATCCGAAAAGACCCTAACAAGGTATGAGGATAAATAGATCCAAGTCCGAAAAGGAGGCGGATCGTTGTATCTCAAAATCCCAATTAGAGATTGAAGAAATTATCATGAAGTCGTGGTCAACAAAGTTGGAGTACCCCTCAAAAGTCTCCAAGTGAAGAAACTCTATTACGATGAGAAGACCATTATCTCAAGAACGTCTCTCAAGTTGTGAAGTATGAAGGGCATGCCAAATATCGGCCCGAGAAAGGTCTCAAATCGCGAACCAAGTTATGCCAAGATATGAACTTTTTGATATCCCGAGAAGCAGTTTTAAGAGATTTTGTCCTTTAGCTAACTATTGATCAAATCGTCCCACTTTGCTTTCAGCCTAAATAAACTATCGAAATAAGTCCAAAAATGCATCTTCATGATCATTCTAAGACAAACATAAAATATAAGAGATACACCTAGGAATAAGGGAGTTTAAGCATATAATTAAGCCATGTGTGTAAGTGTTTGATTTACTAACTTATAATAACAATGATCTCGTTTTTTAAGCTTAGTTTGGGGAACGTGAAACTTGAGGGTGATAAATCTTCGCAGCACCAAAGCCCTAATGTAAGTCCTTGATTTCTTTGCAAGTTATTTCCATCCTTTTGTTTATTTTAAAATTTTAATTTCTCTTAGTATTTTAATTTTTATTTAGTAGTATTTGAATAAGGCCAAGGTTGATTGATTATGAGAAAAGTGTAAAAATTGCTGTATCACTAAGCATTGCATGAGGGCATGGCAATGGTTAAGTGCAGGGGATTTGATAGGTGTGTAAACACCCATCCTTTTACCACTTAATTCTGGCTAAAACGAGACCAAAACACGTATTTAATATCATTTGTTTGGAATTATGCGTGGTTTTTGTGTTTATTGTGTTTTCAGAGCTAACCGGATGAATATTAAAGAAAACATGGGATTGCACGGGTTTTATCAAGGAAAAAGACTCAAGACGAAGTCTATTGTCCAAGAGATGCAAAAGATTTGAAGTCAATGGGCCTATTTGAATATTTATCGAAGAAAAGGACCAAAGATGGAAGATTTACATATGTCGAAGAAACTCAAGTCTATTAAACGAAGAAATTAAAAGACGAGTTGAAATTAATCGTCGACAAATCCCGGATCAGAATCGAAAAAGTCAACTTTTCTGAAAAGACGAGAAGACAAGAAGAAAGGGAGATAGCCCACTCACCAACCAACCACTAGGACTATAAAAGGATTTTTCCTTCACACAATTAGAGAGTTAGCTTTTTATTTTCCTTTCCCAGGTTTCTTTGGTTCGTTTCATCACCAACACCATTAGGGTGTTTGGTGATTTTTCATTTTTCCTTCAATCTTGTAAGTGTTTGATCATTACTATTGTTAACTTTTACATTAATCTTTCAATCCAATCTTTCTATTCATCTTGTTCATCTCATTTTTATTCAAAGTTTTCAAGTTCTTGTTTGATTAAGTTTGATTTTAAAAAGTTGTTGAATTTATGTTTTTATGATTGGGATTTGATCCTTGTAGTTAGTAGATGATTTGTGTTTAGTTTGGTAAAACCTTTTTAAGTATTTGGGTCGATTTAATTTAAAATCGTTTTTCCTGTAACTGTTTCTGTTCTTCATCCAGACTTTCCGAATAGGCAGTTTGACTCCTCCCCTATTCGGAATATTTTACATATTCCGAATAGGCCTATTTACCTTTCTCTTATTCCGAATAAAATTTATTCCGAATAGTCTTCTTTGATTTTCCCTTATTCGGAATAATATATTCCGAATAGGCCTTTTCCCTTTTCTCTTATTCGGAACATTTCACATTCCGCATAGCAAGATTTTTCACTCCCTTATTCGGAATATCTTCCTATTCCGAATAGAACCAGTTTTTCCCCATAGGCCTTATTTTCCGCATAGACTTATTTTCCGTATAGAGCACATTATTCAGAATTGAGTATATATTACGAATAGCCTGTTATTCTGAATAGAACCAGTTTTTCCGCATAGGCCTTATTTTCCGCATAGGCCTTATTTTCCGCATAGACTTATTTTCCGTATAGAGCACATTATTCAGAATTGAGTATATATTCCGAATAGCCTGTTTTTCCGAATAGAGATTTTATTCCGAATAGGTCATTTATTCAGTATAGATTGTTATTCCGAGTAGAGTGTTTCTCAGTTAGGGCATTTTCCTGTTTTAATTCAAGTGTTGCTTTTTAATTATTGATTGTTTTAAGTTTATACCTTTATCACTTTATTCATTTCCCTGTTTAGTAGATTAGAAAACCAAATCCATTTTTGGACACCAAGAACAAACTTTCCACTTAGAGCTGAGATCAATTCGAGAGGATACCGAGAGAACTAATCCGAACCAATGAAAAAATCATGTATCAGTCATCACTACTCTTTTGTCTTTGTCAATGTAACAAGTGTACTTGGTGATTTGACCGAGCTTTGCTCTTTGGTCCACTATTCTCTCATATTCCTTATGAAGGTTGCTCCTTTTGACTTCAAGTTCTTTGAGCTTGTTTAGTTGTGCTTCCTTTCTGGTTGGAGAGAGTAGTTTGTTTAGAGCCTCTTTGCTTTTGATTTCAGTAGCTCTGATGTCAGCTAACCTCTTTTGTTCCAAGAATTGAGCCTTTGCCTGCTCTGGGGTTAGTGGTGTTTCATCAGCACTTTTGAATTTGTTCAAGTCAGAGTGTCTGGCTGTAGATCCACCTTCTTCTTAGAGGGAGTGCAGGGTTGTTTCAGGCACCTCAGTGGTAATACATTTTCCCTTGTCCTTTTCCACCTTAGTGATAGGGTTAAAGGATCTGATGGGTTTTGGTGTTGGGATCTCTGTTGTGGGTGCAGATTGTTTAAGTGATTGATCCCCCTTAGGTGGAGCAGTATCTTCTTGTTCTTCAGAGGTAGAAGTAGCCGAATTCTCCCCCTCAGGCATAGCGCTAGTAGAAGCTGTGCCTGATCCAGGTTTAAGGAAATTAACAAATTCTTGATGGACAAATAGACAAATTTCTTTAAGTTCCTCTTGTAATAGCTCCTGAAGAAGTTGTCGGGAAGGTTCAGATGCCTTGGCAATAGCAGCAACGTTAGCTTTGACAGCTGATGTGAGGACTGATGGCATGTACTGCTGGAGACTCTAGTTTAGAACCACTGGGAGTTTAGTTTTCTAGGCATTTCCCAGCAGTTGCAGAAGCAGTGAAGTCATAGAGGATTCCACAGATGAGGTTAGGGAAGTCTCTAAGGTTGTGGTGAGTTCTTCTGCAGCATGGGTGAGTGTTTGTATTTCAGAGAGGATAACATCATTTATGACTTTTGGCTTGGTGATGCTGATGTCTCCCCTCTTAACCCAGAGTTCCTCAGCGGCTAGTTCTTGAACATCTTTCATTCTTGGAACATAGATAGGATTGAGGTTTTTCAAATACTATAAGTGTTTCATTGCCCCAGTTGCATGACATTTGGCAAAGTTAGGAAGGGATCTAGGGTTGGTGTATAGAGCCTCTGGTCCCATAGCTGCTTGGCAGCTAGTTCCTGAACATTTACCATCGATGGGAAGGAAATGGGCTTCAATTCAGATGTGACTTAGTCATCATCAACGTCCATATCAGCATAGTCTAAAAGGGTAAGTTCATCTTCAATGATAAACACCTCATCTTCAGGCATGGAGTCAATGTCTGACATAGAATTTAGATCAATGAGGGAGGCTTCAGCATTTTCGTCACCAGCGATGGAGTAAGCATCATCGTTCTGTTGTTCTTCATGAAGATTGTGAGCCTGTTATGACATTTGTTAGTAACCAGTATGAAATAAATATGAAGTTATTGATCGCCATTCACTGCCCCTAGGAAAGTTGGGTGTGATTATCCAGCCCCTAAGGATTTCTCCTTAGGACTCTTTTAGTGTGAAACAGATATGTTGAAGGGTTGCTGTTAGGACCTTTGGAATAGTTATTTGTAATAGGTATACTAGGAGGTATGTAGTTCCTCTTGGTCCTAGTAGTAGTAGGAGTAACACGTACTCATGGTCTTTAGAAAGTCAAACTTTATTATTTTGAGTATTCTGTTAGGATATGCATGAGATATGTTAGGAAAGGATATGCATATCAGTTTTACACGTTTTGGTTTATTGACGTATTAGGGTTTCCTTGTAGTATAAAAGGAACCTTAGGCAGAAGGGTTAGACAAACCTTCATCAAACATTGTTCTAGTTTATATTAATATTAGAAATACTTAGTAAAGGATCAAGTCATTATAGTTATTATCTTTCTTCTTGTTCATAGTATTTGTATTCCGCACTTATATTGTGTGATTCATCTAGAGTCTCTCTGTGAATAGACTTCTGATTACAGAAGTCGTTCACCATCCTTAACAGGCTGCAAGATCCACATCTAGTGGACCCTACAAGTGGTATCAGAGCCTTGGAGAGTCTCTGTACAAGAAGAATCAATTTTTATTATTACTAACATATTTGTTTAATCATGTCTGCCTCTAGTTCCACTCAAACAGGAGAAGATAGCACCCCTAAAACACAGCAACCTCAGTAGATCGTTGCTACGGTTTCAGACACAAATGGAAAATTTCCTCTTTTGAAAAAGGATGAGTATGATAGCTGGGCAATGAAGATGGATTGCTGGATCACCAACACTGATCTAGACCTTTGGAAGATTATTCATAATGGAAACTGTAAGAGGTTTACTGAAAGAGACAAGAATGGTAATATCATTCTTCTTGATCCTAAAACTCATGAAGAAAGCACAGCTGTTCAGAAGGAGATCAAAGCAAAAACTATTTTGCTTCAGTCTCTTCCTGATGATCACATGGGTGATTTTTATCACTTGGATGATGCTAGAGAGATTTGGAATGGAGTAAAAGCAAGGTTCGGAGGGAATGAGGAGTCAAAGAAAATGCGCAAATCCATGTTGAGAGATGAATTCACAGAATTCAAGATCTCTGAAACTGAAGGTATTCATCAAGAGTATGATAGGTTCCAAAACATACTTAGCCAGTTGAATCAACTCAGGTCTAAACTTGACAATGGAGATATCAATGCCAGGTTTCTTAGAGCTTTACCTTACTCATGGAATCAGGTAGTAATCTCTCTCAAAGCAAAAGGTGTCCTTGACTATCTTAATTTTGTGATCTGTTTTATAAGCTCAAAACCTTTAAGCCTCATGTAAGAGGATACTCAAGTGATTCTTTTCCTACTCCTGCTAACTCTGCCTTTGTGAGTTCCATGGGATCTAGTCCCATGTCTTATGCTAGTAGCCCAAGCTATACTGTGTCTTCTCAGCATACTTCTAATCAGCATACTTCTACTCCTGAACCACAAGCCAAGTCTGGTAGAATGGTAGAAGTTGTTCTTCACTCTTTTGTTGCTGATGTTGATCCACAACAGGAGCTTGCTTTCGATGACTTCAAACAGGTTGATAAACTTGACCTGAATGAAATGGATCTCAAGTGGCAGATGGCCATGCTCACTCTCTAGGTTCACAAGTTTGAGAAGAAAGCCGGTCGAAAGTTTAACTACAACCCAGAGAGCCAGCAAGGTTTGATAGAAGCAAGGTTAGATGCTATAACTGCCAGCAGCAAGGTCACTTTTCTAGGGAATGCCCTAACAAGAGTGACCAGGAGAAGAACAGGTATTCAGCCTTCAAGATTCAGGAGGTCAAGGTGACAAGAAAGCTTTGGTGTCTGTTGAATCTATGGTTAACTAGAGTGAGCATCAGAATGCTACCTTGGAAACAGCTGAACCTTCTACTGACATGTTTGCAATGATTGCTGGGAATTTGTCTGATGCCGAGGAAGCAGCAGAATTTGCTCTTATGGGCATCTCACGTAAGGTACAAAATTTCCCTTTTGGTTGTCATGATAAATATTCAGAACTGTTGTCTCAATACAATGAATTAAATGAACAAAATGATAAGTACTTTTTAGATGTTCAAGCATATAAGAATTCTTTAAAAACATTGGAACAACAAAAGAGGTGGCTTTAAGATACTCAACGAGAGTATGAGGATAAAATTAGAATTCTGAACATTGATTTAGAAAACACCACCAATATGCTTAGATACACTAAAAAAGTAAAAGATGACAGTATCAAGGATAAGCAAGACATGCAGGAAAAATTGGATGCTACACTTTTAAGATTTGAAAAATGGCAAATTGTACCTAAGAATCTTTCAAAGTTAATTGATAGTAGCATGTCTGGTAGGACTAAGAGAGGTTTAGGATTTGATAAATATATTGATTCAGAAGATGTGTTTGATTTGTCTTTTTCAAGCGTCTTTGATCCTGACAAGGAGGAGGAGGGATAACCTAGCTACAATAGGTTTCAACCAGCTGCAGCAATGCATGTTGTCCCTCCACCTCTTACAGGAACTTTTATACCCATGCCAAGGCATACTGACTAGGATGGATCACAGATGCATGAGTCTCCAAAAAGCTCTACTAATACTAATGACTTTGTCTCTTGTACTTTCAGTGACAAAGCTAGTGACTCTGCATCCTATGGTTCAAGTGAAGAGTCAATACCTACAAGCTCCAAGACAAATGACCCTGCTGCTACTAGTGCTAGGAAGAGTGAAGAGAGAGTTGATTCTACTTTACATGTGTCTAGTTCTAGTTTATTGAGTCCTAGGAATATTGATACTTGATGAGACTGCTTTTATACATGGTCTCATCGTCCAAATCGGGCTTAAAATGCATTAAATATCATCAAATATACCAAATATATGCTCGTGTTTGTTACTTGTGTATTTTTAGGTACGGATATTGAGGAATTGGCAAAAGATCACAAGAATCAATCAAAAACGAACACGGGAAACGAAGTCGCACAATGAACCAAGCCCAAGTTTAGAATTTTGCAAAAAGACCCTTGAAGAATTGAAGATTGGCAACTTTAGTCCCTCATCTTTGAAGAACTTGTCACAAATGACCCTCCAAATGTCAATTGTACAAGAATGGTCCTTAAGGAATGAAGATTGTACAAGTTTAGCCCTTGAGAAATGATCAAATGTTGCAAAGTTAACCCTAATTGATAAAAGGACCAAACTTGCAATTAGTTTTGGACTGCCAGTGCAAAGGATTAAACGGATGGACTGGTTTTGCAATAGAAAGTTAGTAGCTGTTAATGTTTTGGACTGATTTTGAAATTACCACCAATAACCCTTTTACCCCGTTTTTAAATAGTCAAAAAGTCAAACCAACTTACCCTCCCATTTTCCCACTCAAACACCTTTTTAAAATAAGTTTATACCCAAAACAGATTAATCCCCTTCCTAATCACCCTAGAACCCTAAATTACCCAGGCTCGATTAAACTCAATCCAAAGGGTTTTCACCCAATTAACTCAAGATCCTAAATTAACCTTAACCTAAATCTACCCCACATCCCACATCACCACAAGACACACCCATGTGTCTTGTGGGACCCTCCCCTGCACCCATCACTTTCCCCCAATTCCCACACCCGACCAGATCTTTCTACTTGGTCCCCAAGGCGTTTTGGACGTCTATGATCAAATTTCCAAGCTGGCATATCAACAAGCATCACATGGATCCGTTTTGACCAAAATTCAGTCAACAAGTTCAAATCGTCCAAGGGCCTTTATGGCAATTCAGCAATTAGGGTTTAGTGATTCTAGATAGTTCTCTAGTGTAGTATAAAAGGAGGGTGCAACCTGTGCATACCCCTTTGTTCCAGTTTTTCTAGCAACTTTGTAATTCCTTTTTTAAATTAATATAAAGTTGGTAATTTTTAGAAAAAAAGTGTAATTCCTTTTATCATTATTTAAAAAGTTGGTAATTGTTTGGCTAGAATCTCTGAGTTCCAATTACATTGTGGAAACACTTTTGTGTTTGAAGATTTTCAGAAAAAGGTTTTTGAAAATTTTGAATTTGTGGTGAATCTTGTTTCAAGGTTTGTAATAGCAGGATTTAAGTGTGTTTGGTCTAAGTGATTCAAAGGAAAACCTTTTATAAGTTTTAGAAAGGTTTTTAAAAGAAAAAGAAGAAAACAGAATATAGTATTGTGCTTGTTTTTCCATTTTTCTTAGCAGGTTGTTTAAGGTTATTGATTTGTCAAAGGTTCAGCACAAACCCGTGTTTGTGGGAGGTGACATTCAGTCACTGAGAGACCTGTATGTAGGTCTCTCTAGGTAATACCCTTGTTCCAATTTTCCTTTTCAAATTTTTTTTCAGTTTATATGTGATTTGAGTGATTTTGCTTGAAAGGTGCTAAGTGTTTGTTTAGGCTGTTAGATATAGCTCATGATAGGATTGTATGCATGCTAGATGTTTTTAAAATCAGTTTAGTTGTGTTTAGCCTTGAATTTGTTTGAAAATTTTGATTTTGAAATATTAAAGGGGTGTTTGGATTTGTGTTTTAATCAGATTTTGAGACAAATTTGTGAATTATAAACCTGTTTAAATCAATCTTAGGGGTATAATAGGTTACTTGCTAGTTGGTTTTCCAGTTTGGTGTGGATTTAAAAAGGTTTGCATGATAAAAAGTTGGATCAATAGCTTAAAATCAGTCACTGTCATCTCTGCCTGTTTTTTATTGAATTCTGCCTTCCAATATTGTTAAGTTGTTAGATTATAGGTTAGTAAAGGGTTGTGAATTGTTTTCTTGTCATTTGATGTCATTGTTTGCAAGTTATTGAGCATTGAAACTCATTTTTATGCAAGTAATTTAGGTCCAAAGTCACCAGACCTGTGCTAAGTCATAACAGCAGCTTGTTTTTGCCATTTTTGTACTTGTTTGTGTGATTCTGTGGAAGTGACTTGTTGATTTGTGTGATTATTGACTCCTTATACTCCAAAGAGTATAAGGGTGCCCCCTGTTGTACAAAAAACACCACCAATCACAAACCAAGCTCCTCTTGGTTAAAATCTCACTTGTAAAGATATCAGATTTGCTTGTGTTCTAAAAAAGTAACGTGAGCACAATTTTTGCTCCAATCTTGTTTGAATTTTGTTGAAAGTGGATTGTGATTGTGTTTTTGAGGATTAAAAGGTCACTGGATTGAAGTTTTAAGAGCTTAAGAGAAAAAAAAATACCAAAAAGGACGTGGCCAGGACTCGAACCTGCGCCACTCCTCTTACAACACACACATGTTACCATTGCGCCCTAGGGTCTTTGACTGCTAGGGTTGCATTTGCAATCTATTTAACAGGTTTTTGATTGGGCTTATCCATTTAATAGCCGTAGCTAACTAAGCCAATTCTGGCTTATTGGCTAAGCTTATTAGCCCTATTTTATTTTTCCTAGGATTAAGGCATCATTTAGGATTTTTCTGGCCAAGTTTCAATTGTTTTCTCTTTACTTATTTATTTTCTATTATTTTTTCTTTAGCCGGTTTTTATTAAATAGCTAAAAAATAGGAAAAAGTCTTTTTAATTTTTAGAAAAATAGTTTTTAGGTTTTAATTTATATTTTTGAGGTTTACATCACATTAGGTTTTCAAAAACTTTTATTTTTAATTTTATTTGATTTTAGGGTTTTTTATTAACTTTGAAATTTAATATAAAATTAACAATTAGGTTTTAGAAACTTTTACTTGCATTTTTTTCTTAGTTACATTATTTAGGATTTTTAGTAATTTTTTAGAATTTATTTGTAAACTTTTTATTTTTTTGAATATTTTAATATTATTTTATTACCAAAAATAGAAAGTTTGTTTTTTCTACTTTTTTCATTTTTCCTAGATTGTAGACACTAAATTAGGAATTTTATAACTTTCCAAATATTTTTAGGACTTTTCATTTATTTTCTAGAATTAATTTAAGTTTTAATAGTTTTATTAGGTTTTAAAATTTTTAAAAATAGTTTTTAGCTTAATTAGGTCATTTTTGAGGTTTACTGTTGGAAATACGTTTTTATGTATTTATGAAGGATCGGTCGCTCCAACGATATATTAATGTATTAGGCTCGTGATCCAAGTATAGCCCATATAGCCCACATGTAGGGTGGGCTATATATACCCCTCCTAGCATGTTAGGAGGGGTGGTTCTTCTCATTTCATAACTTTCATTTAATAAAATCCCTTTCTCTCTCTACTTTTCTTTTCTCTCCTTTCTCTCTCTACACCACCATCTTCTTCCTCCTTCCCCATCACCATTAAATCAATAGATCCAATCCATTGTTTACCAAATCTTAAGAAATCGTAGACCTTCAATTGGTATCAGAGAGCCATGGTTAAATCTTAAGATTTGTGTTTATTTTTATCTATTGATTTGATTTAAAAATCCCTTCTTTCTAAATTTTTTTTAGCTAAATTTTTATTTGTTTTTTCGTTTATCAGTTTTTTTTCTGGTACAACTTTGTCTAATCATTTTTTAATCAGTCATTTTTTTAATCATTTTCTTTAATCAGTCATTTTTTATTCAGACATTTTTAATCATTTTTTAATCAGTCATTTTTTTATCATTTTTTTTAATCAGTTTTTCTTTATCTGGGTGACAGTAATTTTTTAATCAGTTTTCTTCTTCTTTTTCATATCAGTCCAAACCAATCTGTCAAAACTGTCAACTGTCCCAACATATCCAAAGCTAACAGTTTTCGTATCAGTTTTCGTATCAGTTTTCCGTTTTTCCGAATAGACGACTTTTTCCGAATAGACGACTTTTTCCGAATAGACGACTTTTTCCGAATAGACGACTTTTTCCGAATAGACGACTTTTTCCGAATAGACGACTTTTTCCGAATAGACGACTTTTTCCGAATAGACGACTTTTTCCGAATAGACGACTTTTTCCGAATAGACGACTTTTTCCGAATAGACGACTTTCCGAATAGACGACTTTCCGAATAGACGACTTTCGGAATAGACGACTTTCCGAATAGACGACTTTCCGAATAGACCTTTTCGAATAGACTATTCCGTATAGAGCGACTCCTCACTCGTCAATTCAAACATAACGGGAAACAACTCACACTCAAGACTCATCTCGACCCACACATCACTCGACCCTAACACAAAAGTCTCGACTCTCATACCATCCTCACCCAAGCCTCGAACACCCTCAATCACAATCACTCGACCTCATCAACTCAAACCACTCAATCCCATCTCAACTCACTCGACTCCTACGAACACAAAACCAATCGACTCGATTCCTGACTCAAATCACAAACCCACCAAAACAACCTCAACAAAAACCGACTCTCTTTCTGACTCGACTTCATTCTGAAAACACAAACACCCATCCAAACCCTCTCGTCTCACTCCCCACACCCTCGACACCTTCGAAATCAAAATACGCATCTACATCTCAGTTTGAAAATCTATTTAAGATTTATAGAACTTTCATAGATCTTTAAAAATCGAAATCAATCATCATAGATTCGAAATTAAATAAAGATCTTTTACAAACTTGTTAAGATCATTATTTTTTTTCGATTCCTTAAACAAAACCGACTCCCTCAATCTTTTCAGCCTCACCCTCGTCTCACCACGACTCTAGCACAGAGACACTCAGACCACCACCCCCAACACAGACTTCCTCTCATTGTCTCATCCTAGACACCAAACCCCTCATCTCAACTCATTCCCTCGACTCACATCACACTCACAATCAACACTCAAGACTTTATTCTGACCCCTCACTCGACAGAAAGACTCTACAGATGAGAGGAAGACTCGATAGATTTCAAGATTAACTCACATGCAAGAAAAACCTACCCGAGACCTCCTCGTTAAGATCTTGAAGTTCAATCTCGATTTTGTCGTCATTTGATATTGTTATTCATACTTGAGCAATTCGAGGTTGTGAGATTTGTCTGATTCATAAGATGGGAGCAGATTCAGTCACTGAGATTTACGGAGGAAACAAGGCAGATTTTTGTGAGTGATATAAAGAAAGAAAAAGGGACGGAGGAATAGAGTATTTGTGGAGGAATTGACAAAAATAAAAAATAAAATAGGAATTGATTGAGGTAAGGGTATTTGTGGAGGAGAAAGAAAGAGTCAAGCGGAGGTTACAAAGTTCTATAATAGGCTGCCACGTATGTAAGGTGGAGGTTACGAGTGTTCTCCACTGTTTGACAATTTTTTAACGTGTGTGTACTTTGACTGCTTGATAAAATTGCGTTTTGTTTTTTATTTTGTTTGAGAGATATGATGGAATTTATCTTGTACACGATATCACGTTTTTTTATTCTTTTTATTTTTAGTTAAAGTTATTTTTTTTATATAGTTTAAAGTTATTTTTCTTAGTAAAGTTAATTTTGTATTATTAATTTTTTTTTGGTACATCGTGATTGAGGCGGGTATGTTGAAAGTATTAACGTGAAAAAATATTTGACGGGTTAAAAATATTTGTGGCCGGATTTGAAAGACAAAAGTGACGGACTTCATTTTTAGTGACTACGAATTTTTGATCGGGTTTAATTTTTCATCATCTGAGCCGACAACATCTCTTGAGTCGAATCGAATTATAAAATCCTGAAAACTACAACATCCACATCATTTTTCCTCGATTTTCAATGGAATCGTTAAATTCGACACTTAAAGAGGGAGACTTGCATCAAGTGCAAGCCAACGCTAGAGAAAGTGGTATAACTTCATTTCAAATGCTTCAGTCTCATCTTGTCACTCTTTCGAGGATTCAAGGAGGGAGCGAATTTGTGACAATCTTTGGACAAGATCGTCATATATTCATCGACTCAATCTTCACCACTTTGACCCAACTCACCGAGCAACTCAACCATAACAACTTTAATCACTCTGCATCGGCACTTGCATATAAGGCTCTTGTGACACAACTCACGCCTTTCCTCCAATTCAATATCATCAAGCCTGAAATTTCAGTGATTTGCCAATCTTTTCTTCGAGATACACATACCGAGCTTCGAGTTTTCCGTGATACAATTTTGAAACTCATGACATCGGTCTCGTCTTCGATTTATCAAAGATCACAACTTCAGCAAGCGTATGATAATGGAGTGCAAGAATCAATGACGCAGATGCAAGAAGAGAATGGTCATACGGTTGACAACTTGGAGCCTAACGATGGCAAGAGCACGGAATCAGGAGGACAACATGATACCAGTGGCACGTCAGGGAATGTTCACGAGATCTCTCTTGATGACACCTTACCCGTTTATGACGAAGAGCCGGCAAACATGGTACAATGTAATGTTGTTTATGATGTATATGCTAATGACATGCCGCATATTGAGCATTCTGAACCTAATTATGACAAACATGGGATGGACAAGAGTGATAGAAATACCACTTCTGATTCATCCGATAAGAGTCATAATAGGGGAGAAAGTGTTCAAAATGCTAAACATCATGATAATTGTCCTATAACTGCTTCATTGACTGCTTCTGATTCCAAGATTAGAGAGCTCGAAACGATTGTAGCTCAACAATCAATAGATCTTGAGGATGCTAAACTTGAATTTTCCAAGAAAACGGACAAATTTGAAACATACTTTGAAAAACTTGAAAAATCAAACGTTGTTCTTGAAAGAAGATTGGATCAAAAAGTTTTAGATTCGAAAGCTGAAAAGGATAATCTTTTGAAACAAATTCAGTTACTAGAGTCTAAATTGGCATCCCAAGATAGTTTGCTCAAAGAAAATGAAACGTTAAAAGCCCAAGTTCAGGAAAAGGTGTTTGCTATAGATGCGTTGAAAAACGAGTTAAGGAAAAATAGAGGACCTAGTGTGGACACTAAGCTTGAAAAACCATCAATCTTGGGGAAACCGCCTACAAATCAGTTCGTCAGACAACCGATTGTCAGACAACCTACTGCATTTAGATCCGAGCGACCACAATCCTCGAGACCGCGGTTTGCCTCCCAAGTTGATTTGGGTCATATTTTTAGAACAGTCACTCCACCAACTAGGCCTAATGTGACTAAATCAGTTTTAGCAAGACCTCATCACATGATTGCCTCTAGTTTCTCTAAGAATAGATTAAAGAACACGTCTAGAACTAGTTCAACTAATGTGGGCCATGATTTTGGTCAAAGGGAAACTATTCAAAAGACACATGTAAGAGATAGCAATGTCCAACCTAGTCAGATGCCTTCTAGATTACCCAACACTGCTAACCGTAGCATGTCATCTTCTAGGAGCATCGATCAATCATCTAGGAATTACTCGGACATTAAATATGCTACTTGTAAAACATGTAGAAAATGTATCTTTACGGCAAATCATGATTCCCGTATCAAGAAATTGCTTAATGAGGTGAACTCCCGTGCTAGACTTAAATCCCAGTGGGTTGCTAAAATCAAACCCGTTGGTAAAATGTGCCGCCCCACTGGTAGAACTTTCACTCTTGTAGGAAACGAGTGCCCTTTAACTAGGATAGTCTCTGATTCTACGAAGACTACTAGGGAGGAATATGCAAAGGATGATACATCACTTAAGCCTAAACTTAAGGTTTTCTATAAAAGGAAACGTTTACCAGCTAAGAAAAGTGAATCATCTACTCAGGTCGCCTCTGATACAAGTAAAGCCAACTGTGAACCCCCATGTGCTTCTATAATTGATATCGCTAACCCACGTCAAAGCATGCAAATTCCTAATGAGATTGCAGGTACCAAAGTTGATGTTCCAATAGAACGAAGCGGTCCAATTGTTGTGTACCGTTCAACTAAGGACACTCTTAGAGTTTGGTTGCTCAAGAAGCAGATATCGGAGAAACAAATGTCTCAGGGGATTCATGGTTAAGCTTACCAAGGACTTATAGTCATATCACAGACTGTAACTCGCTCATCAAAGAAAGGAAAGTTTATCGCCGATGATAAACTTATCCTAAAAACGAGAAATTCATTTTTCTCGGGCATGAGCTTATATCAAAAACATTCCAAGTTTTTAAGCTCATGCATTAAGGCTTATAGATAAATGACAGTCTGTAACCCGTTCTTCAAAGGCAGGAAAGTTTATCGCCGATGATAAACTTATCCTTACAACGAGAAATTAATTTTTCTCGGGCATGAGCTAATATTAAAAACATTCGAAGTTTTTAAGCTCATGCACAATGACTTACAGTTAAATGTCAGACTGTAACTCGAACTTAAAATAAAGGAAAGATTATCTTTTATGATAACTTATCCTCTTAACGAGAAATTCACCTTTCTCGGTCATGAGCTTGTATTCAAACATTCGAAGTTTTAAGCTCAGAAAGGAAAGTGTATCTTTTAAATAAGAGAACTTTTCCTCATAACGAGAAATTAACCTTTCTCGGTCATGAGCTTTCCGTTAAAACAGTCAAAGTTTTCAAGCTCATGAAAACGACTTCTAAGTAAATGTCAGCTTAGGACTCGTCCTTCAGATAAAAGGAAAGTTTATCGCCGATGGTAACTTATCCTTAACAACGGGAAGTTCACAACTTCTCGGACTTGAGCTCGCTTTTAAGATATTCAACATCTTAAGCTCAAGTAATTGGTTTTCAAAACTTTGAACACAATTTTTCAAGAATTTTTCAAAAGGTTTTTCTAAATCTTTCAAAATTGTGTGTTCAAAAACGTTTTGATAAAACGAGCATGTCTTCTGGAATCGATAATATTTACGAACCTAGAAATGTCATTCAATAATGACACGGGGTTGTAAATAAAGTTCGAGCAGAAGTTTAAACGATTTAAAACATGCTCCACATGGTTTGCTATTATTTCCAATAGTAACCCGCTTTTCACATTGAAGTCAAGCATTTCACCGGAAAGCTTTGACTTCAAAATCCGAAGTTATCAACTCCACAATCCAAAGTTCGTTGCAATTGATATCTACATACTCGACGATGCGACTACTCAAACGGTGACTACAGCTCTTTCAATAGAACACGGGTCAACAATTGAGGGGGAGCAATTGTCCAGCATTCAGAATCCTTCATGCCGAGAGTGCCAAGTTCACATATTGGTGTTAAGACAACGATATCAATCATACACATGGAGTCAAGAGATAACTTCAGAAGTTACGAGGAAGACCAACATTCGTGAACAAGAACCATGTGCTTCTTTCATATGATGTTCTCTATCATTCAGGTCCAACCTCGTAAATTGCTAATATTGTGAATTCATTATCATATATTGATCTTTGCACGTGTTAAATACCTTACACTTGTGTTTCAAAGGTATTTAATTTACGTTTCAAGTACACCCTCATTAATTTGAGGAGGAGCTTGTGTAATTCATGAAGATAATTGGATTTGCATTTTTCTTCCCAAATTTTCTTAAAATGCTATTAAATCAATTGATATTACAAACATCGATTGGGTTAATATTTTTAATATGGGGGAGAAAATGTGATTTAATATGGGAAATGATTAATCACAAATGGTTTGACTTAATGTGTTAGCTCATCCCGACATGTGCGAAATGTTTTCGAATATCGTGGCATATGTTAAGGGGGAGCAAAATGGATTTGCACTTCAAAATGGATTTCATGGTGACATACACTTACCCAAAACATCTCTATTCACGACGGTGAAGATTGTGGTGACATAAGGATGGTAGGATAGGTTAAAGTCCAATGATTTCTCTAGAACCGGAGGAATCTTCCCAAGGACATTCCATAGATAGAAATAGTAGTCCTTAGGAAAGATGGAGAAAGATTGTGAACGTAGCTGAATGCCGACCAAGTACTTAAGTTAGCACTGGAACAATCACAACAAGGTGCTAGTTATGACGTATTGGTAAGCATTGAAGGGGTTGAAGAATGAAAAAGAATTGTAAAGATAAAGGGTGTAAAGAAAGTAGCCCTCCTTACAACTTAGGCAGAAACCGGGTCAATTCATATGCTATTGAGATCATTGTTAATGATTCTTGATATTGAAGATAGACATCATGGACCAAGTGATGCAAGGCACAACCCATCCCAGCTAACTCAGATATCTCTTAAAAGATATTTGTTCTAATCACACGGAGACAACACATTATCTATCGATTTATTCACTTCGAATAAATTGGTATTGAAAAGGTGGCACTCCTCTCCAGCCTCCGATCACTAAAATCCAAAATGCACGATCGAGTCTAGAGCCATTTGAGATCATCAAATATCTCATTAGGACACACTTTCATATTTACTTGCTTCTTCACACACTGTGAAAAGTAAGAAAGTTCTTAAGAGTCCTACGCAAAATCTTCATGATCTTGCCTGAACATCCGAGTAATACGAAAGTATTTACAATGAAGATGGAAATCCTTCTTGAGCGAACGTCAAAAAGCTCATGGTAGGTGCTTGTGCGATTCTTTATGAATCAAACTTGTGATAACTGGAAAGCAACAGTGGTTTAAACTCTTAAATGAATTTAAACACGTTCCAGGCCTCTACGCAATATCTTAGTGATCTTGCCAGAACATTCAGAGTAATACTATAAAGTATTTACAGTGACGAATGGAAATCCTTCTAGTGTTAACATCAAACAGCACTTGGTAGGTAACTTGCAAGATTCTATACGAATCAAGCTCGTGACAACTGGAAAGCAACGATGGTGCGGTTCTTAATTGATCTTCACTTGTTCCAGGAACATGAATTGACGGCTTCAAATCATGCGGATAATATTATCCAAATGATTCACTCTTTACGTTTGCAGTCAGCTTTAGACGGTCGAGTAAAGAGAACGGGTTTACCCGCGAAATCTTGTCAAGGAGGTTCTTTATTGAAACTACCTGCCACAAGTACGATATTTAATATCGTCCAACGGTCTTCACCGACCGGAGGTAAAATGCTACCGAATTAGAATGAAATGTTCAAGGCCATTTCATCCGTGTATATGGTTTGTTGCTAACTGTTTTATGCAGCGTAACCAGAAGGTGGCATTGCGGTGTATAATCCAGAAGAAGTCGTCACCACATGCTTATACTACATACACTTAGTACTTCAACAAATTCAAGAAAGTCTGAAGGTCAAGTCTTCCGCTGTACCAAACTCTAAAGCTTGAACATGAAGTCACTAAGAGGCAAATTTCACAAGTGATGAATGCACAAGGTCAAGGCAAGGAAACATGCTCAAGACTAAAGTCAAAGATCACATCAAGCATATTCAAAAGAACAAGATCGAAGACTCAAGCATAGTATGCTAGGTTTAAGATTTTGTAAAATGGTGTGACCTCCCTTAGGGGGAGATTGTTGGAAATACGTTTTTCCAAAGAAAGTCTCGGTCACATCATTATTAGCATAGATCACGAGCTATAGAATATTTAGAACTTTGTAACTTTGTGCGACCTCCCTTAGGGGGAGATTGTTGGAAATACGTTTTTACGTATTTATGAAGGATCGGTCGCTCCAACGATATATTAATGTATTAGGCTCGTGATCCAAGTATAACCCATATAGCCCACATATAGGGTGGGCTATATATACCCCTCCTAGCATGTTAGGAGGGGTGGTTCTTCTCATTTCATAACTTTCATTTAATAAAATCCCTTTCTCTCTCTACTTTTCTTTTCTCTCCTTTCTCTCTCTACACCACCATCTTCTTCCTCCTTCCCCATCACCATTAAATCAATAGATCCAATCCATTGTTTACCAAATCTTAAGAAATCGTATACCTTCATTTACAAACTATAAGATCTTGTTTAGGGCTTTTTAATAATTAATTGTGATTTTTAGGGCTTTAATTAGCATTAAAAAGTCATTATATAATTAATTAAAAGGTTTTAACAAGTTTGGATTTTTTGTAAACTCTTAGAATATTATTATGGATTTTTAGTAATTTTTAGGAATTTTTAGGTTAAAATTTTAAATTTTGTAACTTTTTACGGTTTTACGTGTTCGCCTTTTTCGTCGTAGTTTAATTCGTTTTCGTAACCGTTTTCCTTTCTTCTTTCTTATTTCCTCTTTTCTTGTTAATAAAATCAAACATAAATCAATTCATTACACAACACACGTGCCTCCTCGAGAGAACGAACTCACTTCATTAGGGTCATTTACACATGGTTTTCCTAAATCTTCGTGCACGCTTGCCCTATTTACGCTCTTTTTCCTAAAAGACGTATTTCTACGACTATCATTTTTGGCGCCGCTGCCGGGGAGGCGTGTTGTGTTTTGATTGAACCATTGTTTTTTTTATATAGCCATAAATAGTATTTGTATTAGTAGCACTCTACTAATACGTATTATCGTTTTTCGGTTTTTGTGTGAATATTATTAATATATTGTATACGTAGAACAATAAATTCACAAGTACTCCAAATACGTGAGAAATCGCAACCTTGACTTGGGAGGTCATTACCCAATCATTGTATTCGAATCTCAAACCAAAGAAAAAAGGCAAAAATAGATAAATACTTTCGTGAAGCTCGATTTTGAAAAATACAAACTATAAGGTGGGTATAAGGCGGTTGTATTTCACAACCAAAAGGAAAAAGGCTCTTAAGTGCTTCGCGCCGCCTCGTTTCCTCCGCTTTCTTGTGCGTATTTGATTTTGAGAGTGAATCGAGGGTTTTGCCGCCCAAAGTATTATTACATATCATATATATTTTCTTGGTTTCAATTGATTAAACCCTCTTGAACGATTTGGTGTTCCACCATCGTTCTAAAGTCATCGAAGGCGTTCACTCCACGTGATCGTTTTCATTCCTTGAGGCTTCTTTGATCAAGAGATTTGATTAAGGAGGAGATTTGTAGATTTTTGTCTACTTAATACATTCACCAATTTCCAAAAAGTTAATACCATCAAAAACCACAAAAAAATTGAAAAACACAAAATACCAAAAAGAATATTCTTTGCTCGCCTTCTCGTTGTACGTGACGTTTATGCAAACTCGCTCTAAAGCAAGACGTGCTCGTAAACGAAGAAACAAATAAATCACTCCTACTAGTGAGGAGTCTCCTATTGATGAACCCATTGTACGAGAAGCACCTACCATGGCGAATCGAACTATGATGGAGTTACTTCAAGCACCCACCGAGGGTTATGGAGAAGCTATTGTGATTCCCGCTATCCTTGCGGAGAATTTTGAGGTGAAAACGGGTTTGTTGTCGATGATTCAAAACAACAAATTCCGAGGTGATGAGAAGGACAATCCCCACAACCATATCCGCCAATTTAATCGTCTTACCGCCACGTGCAAATTCAAGGATGTCTCGAATGACTCGATTAAGATGATGTTATTTCCGTATTCCTTAGCGGTGCCCGCTAAAATTTGGTTAGAGAAGGAGCCACCCAATTCTATATTGACGTGGAAGGATCTCGTTTCTAAGTTCGTGAACCAATTTTTTCCGCCCTCTAAGACTACACATTTGAAAAATGAGATTTCTAAATTTTCACAAGAATCAAATGAAAGTTTTTCTACGGCTTGGAATAGGTTTAAGGAGATGTTACATGAATGTCCTCATCACGGTTTTTCCGATTTGCATTAAATAGACACGTTTTACAATGGACTTAACGATCATGAAAGAGATTATTTAAATGCCGCCGCGGGTGGTAATTTTTTGTGTAAAACGGTTGAAGAAGCTTTGGTCATAATTGAGAATAGGTCTAAGGTTTATAGCCCTCGTAACACACCGAGTGTTGCCAAATTGGGCTCGTCATCATCGTCTCGTAGTATCAATGCATTACATGATGAGGCAAATGATGAAAACCGATTTTTTGATAGATTTGTTAACCTTATGAACCATTGGAAAGCTCAAGAAGCTTCAAATTCCGCTTCGGTTAAAGCGGTTGCTAAAAGTTGTTTGTCGTGTGGTGGAGCTCATGATCTTTCCGAGTGCATTACCGCGGATGGTAACACTTCGAATGCTTTTGTAGCCACGGGAACTTATAACCAAATCGGTCAAGGTTCCCGTCAAAATCAAGCTCCACCAAATCAAAATGCTAATAATTATCGCAACAACAACCAAGGTGAAAATTACCAAGGAAATCAAAGGAATTATAACAAGGGTAATTATCAAAGTGGAAATGGGCAAATTTCAAACCAAAACCAAAACCGTGATTTTCAAACTTCGACTCAAGGTTTTCAAAATGATCACACCAAAAATCTTCAAGGAGAATTTTTGAATTATGCTAAGGCTAATGATGCTAAGTTTCACAATATGCAACGTGAAATGGTTAGCTTAAGATCCGAGTTGAAAAACGAGCTAAAAACGAACTTGCTAATGAACTCAAAACTCATGCTAATAAAATGGAAGGAAATGTTCAAAGACTCCAACAAAATCAAAAAAAAATGGAGCAAGGTCAACATGAGATTAAGCAAGAATTGTTAAAAGCGGATGCTAGGCAATCTAAGTTTGAAGACCGAATGGGAAAAATGTTTGAAGCTATCATGTGTAAGCCCTCTTCTTCGGGTGGTCTTCCTAGTGATACCATCGTGAACCCGAAAGGAGAATTGAAGGTTGTTGCTACTCGTAGTGGTGAAACTTTCAAAGAACCCATTTCTCGTCCAAGTACTTCTATGGAGAAGGAAAAAGAGAAAGAACCCGAGGTGGTGGTAGAAAAGGAGCAAATTACAAGCCCACGAAGTACCGCTCAAACCACACCTACGGTTGAACCAATACCTATCATGGAACCCGAGATTCCAAGGCCGATGCCTATGCCTACTTTGCCCCAACCCACACCACCTTTACCCTACCCTTCAAGACGAGACAAGGAAAAGGCACAAGAACGAAATAATTATCAATTTGAACTCTTTATGAAAATGTTTCGTGACTTGAATTTTAATATAAGTTTTGCCGACGCCTTAGTCATGATGCCTCGATTTGCCGCGAACTTCAAAAGTATGTTGAATAACAAAGAGAAATTGCAAAAATCGTCTAGTTGTTCTTTGGTTTTTCTAAGCCGCATACCTCAAAAAGTCGGTGATCCTGGAAAGTTTTTAATCCCATGTGCTATCCAAGACATGGAAGAATGCTACGCCTTGGCCGATCTTGGTGCTAGTATTAATTTGATGCCTCTTGAAATTTTTAAATCGCTCAATCTTCCAAATCTCACTCCTTCAAGAATGTCAATCGAGATGGCCGATCATTCTACGATTCTAGCTTGTGGAGTAGCCGAGGACGTCTTTGTGAAAGTTGGAAAGTTCTACTATCCTGTAGACTTTATTGTTGTTGATATTCCTATCGATCCTAAAGTTCCGTTAATTTTAGGTCGATCTTTTTTGGATACCTCGAGAGCACTTATCGATGTGCATGCAAGAAAAATCACTCTTCGTTTCAATGAGGAAGAACTCATCATTAATACAACCCAAAACTCCACTCTTTCTCATGTGTATTCTATCACATCTTTGTACAATGTCAATCCCATCAAAAGCATTTGCAAAAGAATTTCAAATAGAGTTTTAGGAGTTGTTGAGAAAAACGAAGTTCCATCCCCTCCGCAGGTGGAGGTTAAGAGTGTTAAGCCTACGGTTCCAATTGTGAGTGAATCTTCGGATGATGAATACGTTGATCCCGATGGGGAAGTTTTCTTTGTTGACAAAAGATTTGAAAACTTACCACCACCTAAACCAAAAAGATTTCAAAATGTGAGAATTTTTAGTGTGACTAACATTGCTTTAGATACACCAAATATTTTTGACATAATTAAATCGGGTTTTCACAAGGAGAGTGTAAAAGATGAAAAAGGAAAAGATTTTGAATTTAATTTAAAAGATTTTTCTACAATTATAACTCCGTCATCACCACGTGATTTGAGTACTACAAGCTCGTCTTCTCCTTTTGACGATGCTTTGTGTGGACTTAGTGTGGGGGAATCCCCTTATGTTCCCTCCCCTTTCTCCACCTAGGACGAGATATTTGATCCTGGAATTGCTTATAAAGGGAAATCTCAATCTTCCACCGATGCAATAAATGGAAAATCTTTTCATTTGATTGGTGCGAATTTACCTCGAGTAGCTCATTTTTTTAGAGACTTACCCATTGTCCCACCCTTCTATTTCTTCTCTTCTCTTTTCTTGAAACTCTTTGAGTTTTTGTTGACTATTGATGAAGTGGCGTTGATTTGTTTTTCCAATGAAAACGAGAACGCCATCTTCGATCCCGGTATTTTGCACCATCAAAGGACTTAGTCCTTAATACCGGTTGTTTTTGGGCCTTGTTTATCATGTAAGCCCCACTAAAAATTGACCATACCATGATATCCCTAAATGATCACATTTATGGGGATTCGAGTCGAGCTTTTGACTCGGTTATCAAAAACAAGGTGCCTCGTGGGGGAGACCCATGCTTATCCATGTACATATTATTGCTTTTAGTTAACCTAATGTGAGGGGATTTGTGCCCTTCCAACCTTTGTTCCGTGGTTGTTTGTTAATTGTGGTTTTTAGATCATGATCTTCACGATTGGAGCCTCTCGTGTTCGTTTTATGGGAGCACTCGATCGTTTGCTTTGGAGACCTTTCCCAATATCCAAATTATATATCCTTATATGTTCTAACCTTAGGTTTTTAGCACACTTCATAAACGGCTATTAATTTATTGGTTACAACCTTTCCATGCTAGATTAGGCATTCGACTATGTCTCTAGTATGGGGGTGTTTGCACCCCTAGACTCGAAACATTAAGGACAATGTTTAACTTTAGTATGGGGGTGAATAGATACTTGCCTTGCCAAACCTTCACGTTTTCCAAAGTTTATCGTTTTGTTTATCGTTTTGTTGCAAAATAAGGCTAAAAATGGCCAAATTTTAAAATTTTTCTCATGTTTTATAAGTGTTTGAAGACACGAATGTAGGTTTTCCGATGGTGAGAATAAGAGTAATTTTTGACTCGACCGTGCGTGTTGAGCACTTAGCTTCGATTCCTTAACTTTTTAGGCTAAGTCTCTTAAATGAGGACGAGAAATGATAGAGTTAATTATAAGTTACTATGATAAACGTAGAGTACTCGTATTCTTTCAAAAACTCATGTGTTCTCGTTGTTTGCTTATTCTCCCTTCGCTTGTAAATATATTTTGCTTAATAAATATTGACTTAGCGGTTTAGTTAGGATTTTTGGGTTTCTAGTCTTTTCTAGTAGCTTCCGTGTAATTAAATTGGGAAGACATTAAGGTATCGCCAGCGTCACGATTTTGAAGTATTGGCACCCGAATAATCGAAAGCTTCACCCAATAATAAGATTTCAAGTGCTCACCTAAATCTAGCAAACAATTTGAAGCCCCACAAGGCCTAAAATCTATGCAAAAATTGAAAGTGAATCAAGCCTTAATCTTCGAAGCTTTAAAGATCCAAAATTCGCTTTAGCTAATAAAACCACCGATGATGGCGGATAATAAAAGGCAAGGCAAGACCGAAGTCATAATAAAAGCTTCATGGCGAAGTTGAATAAAAGATGGAGGTAAACCAAAGGTAATAAGGCCCTTCCGTTAGGGGGCGTATAAAAGTCTTGGTAATAAGTCTCATGTTCAAAACCGTTATAAAACCGTGTTTATCGATTCTTCTTGTTGACTTAATTTTTTAACATCGTTGTCTATTAGGAGGGGTTATTGATTTGATGGTCTTAGTTACACCGTTAGGACTCTATTTTTAGACCTAAATCTCTATTATCGCATAAGTCAACAATGTATCCTCGTGAAACATTCAAGACATCATAAAATATAAGAGATACAACTTAGGAATAATGGGAGAATAAGTACGTGATTAGGGCATATGAGTAGTGTTAGCATTACTAACTTATAATGACAATGATCTCGTTGCACGCTTTGCATGGAATTAGGGTGAAAATCGAGGATGATGAAATTATTTCTAACGAAGCATTCACGTGTTCTTATTCTATGAACCTAAACCTCCCATTTTGCGATGAAAATGATACATTATGTCTAAAACGCAAGTAGTAGTAGTAATAGTAGTAGTGTAGCTAGTTTTGCGTTCAATAAAGTGAATAAAAATAAATTTTGGAGGTGCTACGATACTTTATTCTAGCATTGCGTGGGGGCACGGCAATGGTTTAGTATGGGGGAGTGATGAGACTGCTTTTATACATGGTCTCATCGTCCAAATCGTGCTTAAAATGCATTAAATATCATCAAATATACCAAATATATGCTCGTGTTTGTTACTTGTGTATTTTTAGGTACGGATATTGAGGAATTGGCAAAAGATCACAAGAATCAATCAAAAACGAACTCGGGAAACGAAGTCGCACAATGAACCAAGCCCAAGTTTGGAATTTTGCAAAAAGACCCTTGAAGAATTGAAGATTGGCAACTTTAGTCCCTCATCTTTGAAGAACTTGTCACAAATGACCCTCCAAATGTCAATTGTACAAGAATCGTCCTTAAGGAATGAAGATTGTACAAGTTTAGCCCTTGGGAAATGATCAAATGTTGCAAAGTTAACCCTAATTGATAAAAGGACCAAACTTGCAATTAGTTTTGGACTGCCAGTGCAAAGGATTAAACGGATGGACTGGTTTTGCAATAGAAAGTTAGTAGCAGTTAATGTTTTGGACTGATTTTGAAATTACCACCAAACAGCCCACTTACACCCTTGGCCCAATAACCCTTTTACCCCGTTTTTAAATAGTCAAAAAATCAAACCCACTTACCCTCCCATTTTCCCACTCAAACACCTTTTTAAAATCAGTTTATACCCAAAACAGATTAATCCCCTTCCTAATCACCCTAGAACCCTAAATTACCCAGGCTCGATTAAACTCAATCCAAAGGGTTTTCACCCAATTAACTCCAGATCCTAAATTAACCTTAACCTAAATCTACCCCACATCCCACATCACCACAAGACACACCCATGTGTCTTGTGGGACCCTCCCCTGCACCCATCACTTTCCCCCAATTCCCACACCCGACCAGTTTAACGTCCTAGATCTTTCTACTTGGTCCCCAAGGCGTTTTGGACGTCTATGATCAAATTTCCAAGCTGGCATATCAACAAGCATCACATGGATCCGTTTTGACCAAAATTCAGTCAACAAGTTCAAATCGTCCAAGGGCCTTTATGGCAATTCAGCAATTAAGGTTTAGTGATTCTAGATAGTTCTCTAGTGTAGTATAAAAGGAGGGTGCAACCTCTGCATACCCCTTTGTTCCAGTTTTTCTAGCAACTTTGTAATTCCTTTTTTAAATTAATATAAAGTTGGTAATTTTTAGAAAAAAAAGTGTAATTCCTTTTATCATTATTTAAAAAGTTGGTAATTGTTTGGCTAGAATCTCTGAGTTCCAATTACATTGTGGAAACACTTTTGTGTTTGAAGATTTTCAGAAAAAGGTTTTTGAAAATTTTGAATTTGTGGTGAATCTTGTTTCAAGGTTTGTAATAGCAGGATTTAAGTGTGTTTGGTCTAAGTGATTCAAAGGAAAACGTTTTAGAAGTTTTAGAAAGGTTTTAAAAAGAAAAAGAAGAAAACAGAATATAGTATTGTGCTTTTTTTTCCATTTTTCTTAGCAGGTTGTTTAAGGTTATTGATTTGTCAAAGGTTCAGCACAAACCCGTGTTTGTGGGAGGTGACATTCAGTCACTGAGAGACCTGGATGTAGGTCTCTCTAGGTAATACCCTTGTTCCAATTTTCCTTTTCAAATTTTTTTTCAATTTATATGTGATTTGAGTGATTTTGCTTGAAAGGTGCTAAGTGTTTGTTTAGGCTGTTAGATATAGCTCATGATAGGATTGTATGCATGCTAGATGTTTTTAAAATCAGTTTAGTTGTGTTTAGCCTTGAATTTGTTTGAAAAATTTGATTTTGAAATATTAAAGGGGTGTTTGGATTTGTGTTTTAATCAGATTTTGAGACAAATTTGTGAAGTATAAACCTGTTTAAATCAATCTTAGGGGTATAATAGGTTACTTTCTAGTTGGTTTTCCAGTTTGGTGTAGATTTAAAAAGGTTTGCATGATAAAAAGTTGGATCAATAGCTTAAAATCAGTCACTGCCATCTCTGCCTGTTTTTTGTTGAATTCTGCCTTCCAATATTGTTAAGTTGTTAGATTATAGGTTAGTAAAGGGTTGTGAATTGTTTTCTTGTCATTTGATGTCATTGTTTGCAAGTTATTGAGCATTGAAACTCATTTTTATGCAAGTAATTTAGGTCCAAAGTCACCAGACCTGTGCTAAGTCATAACAGCAGCTTGTTTTTGCCATTTTTGTACTTGTTTGTGTGATTCTGTGGAAGTGACTTGTTGATTTGTGTGATTATTGACTCCTTATACTCCAAACCCTGTTGTCCAAAAAACACCACCAATCACAAACCAAGCTCCTCTTGGTTAAAATCTCACTTGTGAAGATATCAGATTTGCTTGTGTTCTAAAAAAGTAACCTGAGCACAATTTTTGCTCCAATCTTGTTTGAATTTTGTTGAAAGTGGATTGTGATTGTGTTTTTGAGGATTAAAAGGTCACTGGATTGAAGTTTTAAGAGCTTAAGAGAAAAAAAAAATAATAATAAATACCAAAAAGGACGTGGCCAGGACTCGAACCTGCGCCACTCCTCTCACAACACACACACGTTACCATTGCGCCCTAGGGTCTTTGACTGCTAGGGTTGCATTTGCAATCTATTTAACAGGTTTTTGATTGGGCCTATCCATTTAAAATCCGTAGCTAAATAAGCCAATTCTGGCTTATTGGCTAAGCTTATTAGCCCTATTTTATTTTTCCTAGGATTAAGGCATCATTTAGATTTTTCTGGCCAAGTTTCAATTTTTTTCTCTTTATTTATTTATTTTCTATTATTTTTTCTTTAGCCGATTTTTATTAAATAGCTAAAAAATAGGAAAAAGTCTTTTTAATTTTTAGAAAAATAGTTTTTAGGTTTTAATTTATATTTTTGAGGTTTACATCACATTAGGTTTTCAAAAACTTTTATTTTTAATTTTATTTGATTTTAGGGTTTTTTATTAACATTGAAATTTAATATAAAATTAATAATTAGGTTTTAGAAACTTTTACTTGCATTTTTTTCTTAGTTACATTATTTAGGATTTTTAGTAATTTTTTAGAATTTATTTGTAAACTTTTTATTTTTTGAATATTTTAATATTATTTTATTACCAAAAATAGAAAGTTTGTTTTTTCTACTTTTTTCATTTTTCCTAGATTTTAGACACTAAATTAGGAATTTTGTAACTTTCCAAATATTTTTAGGACTTTTCATTTATTTTCTAGAATTAATTTAAGTTTTAATAGATTTTAATAGTTTTTAAGTGTTTAAAAATAGTTTTATTAGGTTTTAAAATTTTTAAAAATAGTTTTTAGCTTAATTAGGTCATTTTTGAGGTTTACAAACTATAAGATCTTGTTTAGGGCTTTTTAATAATTAATTATGATTTTTAGGGCTTTAATTAGTATTAAAAAGTCATTATCTAATTAATTAAAAGGTTTTAACAAGTTTGGATTTTTTGTAAACTCTTAGAATATTATTGTGGATTTTTAGTAATTTTTAGGTTAAAATTTTAAATTTTGTAACTTTTTAGGGTTTTACGTGTTCGCCTTTTTCGTCGTAGTTTAATTCGTTTTCGTAACCGTTTTCCTTTCTTCTTTCTTATTTCCTCTTTTCTTGTTAATAAAATCAAACATAAATCAATTCATTACACAACACACGTTCCTCCTCGAGAGAACGAACTCACTTCATTAGGGTCATTTACACACGGTTTTCCTAAATCGTCGTGCACGCTTGCCCTATTTACGCTCTTTTTCCTAAAAGACGTATTTCTACGACTATCAATACTCCTAGAGTTGTGTGTAATAAATTTAGCAGTATGAAACAATGCATGCTTTGTTTGTGGAAGTAAATTTCATTTGATTAAAGATTGTGATTTTTATGATCAACCTCCTTCTGTTTATCAAGCTTATCCTGCTCCTAGTCCACAAGGAGTTGCTTCATATTCTTCTAGAAGACTAAACCCATGTGCCCAATCATATTCTTCTTCTAGAAGGACCTCTCCTTTAGCTTCTGATCATTGGAGAAACAATGGATATACCTATAATAGACCAACCAACAACTATTTTCAGAACTTTAATCAGAATTATGCTCTTAATTCAGACCAAATGTATATTAGGTTGGGAAATTTAGGTACTGCTGTTAAGCCCTCACCAGGTTGTTCTTGCTCAAACAATAACACCCATATGATGAAAAGGCAACCAAAGAACAACAGTGGATCTCTTCAATCTTCTTGGCTATCTATAAAAGATCCAGAAGGCAGACTCAAACCTGAAAAGGTCTGGGTCCCCTTAAGACACTAATTTTTGTATATATATTTCTTATTGTTGTAGGTTACCCCATACCAAAATCCTACTCTAGGAATTGTTGATAGTGGATGCTCTAGAAGCATGACAGGGAATAAAGGGCTTATATCTAACTTTGTACCATTTAAAGGCGGAAAGGTCTACTTTGGAGGTGGTGAAGGAAGGATCACTGGCAAAGGAATGATTCAGACACCTAACCTTAATTTTGAGCAGGTCTACTATGTGGAAGCACTTCAACACTTCAACTTGATCTCTGTATCCCAGATTTGTGACAAGAAGCAGATTGTCCTCTTTACGGATACTGATGCACTTGTGTTATCCAAGGACTTTAAGCTCCCGGATGACTCACAAGTTCTACTCAGAATCCCTACAAGACACAATCTCTATAATATCAAGATGAATGAAGTTAATCCTACTGGTCAACTAGCTTGTTTGGTTGCTAAAGCCTCAGAAGATGAAGCCACTAAATGGCACAGAAGGATGGGACATGTAAAATTCAAGACCATTCACAAATTAGAAAATATGAACTTGGTCTCTGGTTTACCTCCCAAAACTTTCAGAAATGACATAAATTGCCTTGCGTGCAGCAAAGGGAAACAACATAAAGCATCCTTCAAGGCCATTACTGCTCTCAGTCTCATAACTGAACCATTACAGCTACTACACATGGATTTATTTGGTCCTACCTCCATTAGGAGCATTGACCACAAACAATACTGTCTTGTGGTAACTGATGGGTATAGCAGGTTTACGTGGGTGTTCTTTCTGGCTGCCAAAAATGAGACCTACTCAATTCTCAAGGACTTCATTACACTAATTGAGAATCAGCTGTCCAAGAAGGTAAAAGGTATCCAATGTGATAATGGAACAGAATTCAAAAATGCATACCTCATAGCACTTTGTAATTCCAAAGGTATCAAAAGAGAATATAGTGCAGCAAGGAATCCTCAACAGAATGATGTTGCAGAAAGGAAAAACATGACTCTAATAGAAGCTGCGAGAACAATGCTTGCCGATTCCAAGCTTCCAACCATGTTCTGGACAGAAGTTGTCAATACCACAAGTTATGTCTTGAATAGAGTTTCTATTACCAATCCTCATAAGAAGACTCCCTATGAGCTACTCACAGCTAAAGTACCTAGCATTGCTCATTTGAATCCATTTGGTTGTCCTGTCACCATTCTGAATACTAGTGACTATTTGGGGAAATTTGATGGCAAGGCAGATGAAGGATACATAGTGGGATATTCAGCTCACTCACGGGCCTATCATGTCTATAATCTCCATGCCAAGCGTATCACGGGCCTATCATGTCCTGAATGGTATTTTGATCTTGATTATCTTTGTGACCCATTGGGATATTTTCGTTTCAAAACTAACGAAGATGCAGGTCCACAAGTGATTGCTACTTTTAGTGCAGGTGCTCATTCTAGTTTTTTGGACTTAGATGAGGAGGATGATATTTTTGTTGTTCCATCCTATTCCACCACAGTCTCTCCAAATGCCAATGCTACTCCTAGTGATGCTTCTCCATCAGACATTATGGACTCACAAGGAGCTCGTGACACATCTGCTTATACTTTTCCATCATAACATTGTTTTTCACTTGACTGTTTCACACTTGGGCTGTTTTGGAGTTACTTCTGGTGTTGGACCTGGTCCACATAACAAATGGTCCTCAACTCACCATGTTTCACAGACAAGAAAGAGTTGATTCACCATGAGGTTACGGCTCTGGTGTGATAGTCAAATCCGTTGATGGTTGCCAGGTTATCCAAAACTGGATGATTTTCACTTGCCGTGGTCCTAGACTAAAAAGTGGCTAGTCCAAGGGGGTACGACTCTTGGTAAAGATCTTTCTCAAATCCGTTGATAGCTGTAATAGCTTGCTCAAAGCTATAGGGTTTTCAGCTCACCGATGCTTAATTGCTAAGAGCTGGCGAGTCCGGAAGAGTATGACTTCTGGTAAAGACATATCAAATCCATTGACGGCTGTGATGGTTTGCCCAAAATCATCAGGGTATCCCCACTCACCATTGATTTACGTTCTAAGAGTTGGGTTGGGTTCTGGTCTCCCAGGGTGATGCTTATTCCACCATAAAGACTGGCTAGCCCAAGAGAGAGCAACTACTTGGTAAAGGCTCATAAAATCTGCTTATGTTGCTGTGAAGATTCAACAAGGTGCTGATTTGTTTCAAGATTTCAAGAAGCTTCTAGTTGTTACTTGTTGCAGCAGTCTTTCTGTTGTTTATGCTGATGGTTATGATGCTGCTGTTTGGTTTGTGGTTCCAATCCTCAAGCTGTTTTGCAAGATATACCAGGAAATTTGAACTCAACAGGTCAAATTCAAGTTTAGGGGAGGATTGTTAGGACCTTTGGAATAGTCATTTGGAATAGGTATACTAGGAGGTATGTAGTTCCTCCTGGTCCTAGTAGTAGTAGGAGCAACACGTGCTCCTTGTCTTTAGAAAGTTAAACTTTATTATTTTGAGTATTCTGTTAGGATATGCATGAGATATGTTAGGAAAGGATATGCATATCAGTTTTACACGTTTTGGTTTATTGATGTATTAGGGTTTCCTTGTAGTATAAAAGGAACCTTAGGCAGAAGGGTTAGACAAACCTTCATCAAACATTGTTCTAGTTTATATTAATATTAGAAATCCTTAGTAAAGGATCAAGTCATTATAGTTATTCTGTTTCCTCTTGTTCATAGTATTTGTATTCCGCACTTATACTGTGTGATTCATCTAGAGTCTCTTTGTGAATAGACTTGTGATTACAGAAGTCGTTCACCATCCTTAACAGGCTGCAAGATCCACATCTAGTGGACCCTATAGTCGCCATTTGTTGCCCCTAGGATAGCTGGGTGTGATTATCCAGATCCCCCATAAGGATTACTCCTTGGGACTCTTTTGATTTGTGAAAACTATGAGGTGAATGGTCGCCGTTCGCTGCCCCTAGGATAGCTGGGTGTGATTATCCATCTCCCCCTGAAGGATTGCTCCTTGGGACTCTTTTAATTATGAAGTATTGGAAGTTAAAGGTCGCCTTTTATCGTTGCCCCTAGGAAGACTGAGGGTGATTATTCAGTCCCCCCAAAAGAATAAATTCTTTGGGACTCTTTTAGTTGTGACATATTTGAAGGTAAAGGTCGCCTTTTATCGCTGCCCCTAGGAAGACTGAGGGTGATTATTCAGTATTCTTTGGGACTCTTTTTCATATGAGGGGACCTAGAGACCACGTGAGGTGCAGAGACTCTAGGTCAGGACCTATAGTGTGCTCAAGTTGTTATAGGCAAGAGCATAGTCCAAAGGGTGAAGGATCATCAGGGGTGCATTATGAGCACAAATAAATCATATCCTAGTGCCAAGACAGAGTGTATAGATAATCCTAAGAGATCTAGGTGCTGACACAAACACTCTATGGGTTGAGTCAAACCCTAAAACTTCATCACCCTCTCCTACAGAAATTTGAGAGTGATTGCATGTGATCCTCCAAGAAGAAAAAAAAGAGGCAAACTAATACCTGAGAGATATCAGTGTGGAGAGGGTTCTTAGTCGTCTCTGCTGACACGGAGACGCTAGACTTTTGTTGTTTGTCAGTTGTAGGCTCTTTAACCACATCCACCGGAGAAGGGGATGGGTTCTTCTTGGTCTTCTTCTTATTTGAAGGATTAACATAAGGGGTTTTAGAGGAAAGGAGGATGTCTTTCCTCTTCTTCTTCTTTTCCTTGAGCGCATTGGGCTGAGAAGTAGATTGCACAGTGGTCTTGGACAAAGACTTGTCAGTTTGTCTTTCAGCATTCACCTTATTGTGAGGGATCAAGGGCTCTTCATCATCAACGAGTAACCCAGCAACTTTCATCATATGCCTACTAAGAGGCACTTCATCCTCTAAGGTAGTCTTCAGTGAAGCTGGTGTTATGTGATAGGGAGAGAAAGAGTCAAGTTCATCATTGGTGTAGGTTTCACCAAGTATATTCTCTATGATGAGAGAGAGATATCTTGTGTATCAGATGGTGGCCAGTTGATTCTTCTTCCCTTTGTTTTCAAGCTATGCAATGAGGTCGGTGTAAAGTATGTGGGTGATCCCTATATCCTGCCCCCAAATCAAGATGTAAGAAATTGCTTGCTGAGCACCATTTAGCTGATCATGCAACCCCTGGTTTCCTCCCAGACATTTTACTATGTAAAGCATCAGCGCCCTCCATATGGGTGAGAAGTAATTCACCTTGATCAGGGATTTGTTCTGGAAGCCTTGAGAGGTGAAGGGTTTGTCATCGTCATCATGAGGACGAAGGGTAGCCAGAGCCTTCTTCACTGTGGCGCTGGCTGGCACAGCGGACATGCCTTCATTGACAGGAAGTCCAATGACTTTGGCAAAGGTAGTGAAATCAAAGGTGAGAGGGTGAGGATGTGTAAAAAGGTTGAAGGTGATGTGTGAGGATGTTTGATCAACTTCAACACTGTACCAGAACTCCCTTAGGTATTGATGGTAACATGTGGAGGGTTCCCTAGTTATGGCTTTGTTAATGGTGGAGTTCTTGAGGAAGGTTAACAAAGGATGGTAGAGAGGATTGTTTTGTTCCAAGAGAGCTACACAGTTGTTAAGCGTGATCTTCCCATCGTTTATCCCAAAGTCTACGTTTGAGGCAGCCAAGACGGTGAACGAGGTGTTTGTTGATGAAGACGCCATTGTTGTTTGAAGTGAAGAAATGGAGGATTTGAAGAAGATGAATAGTATGTGTGTGTGAAAATAATGAGTAATGTGATATAGGAAAATGAGTCAAGGGTTTTGAAAAAAGGTTTTGCAGTTTTACAATTAAAGCACTAAATGCAAATGTTTACCTTTTAGGAAAAGTAGGACCCCTTGACCCTTCATGTGATTTTTCTGTCCCCTTGGAAAGTGGGAAAGTTGTTGACATTGAAGGACAATCATTTGATTTAAATATGGGAATATATTAACTCCCATTGGAATGTAACTACCTCGTTACATTCAATTCCCTTAAAAATGCCCAGAGACAGAGATCACTTATCAGATTTGTTTACCAATATTGAGCATACCTAGCTCAGCAATCAGCCTAGTAAAACTTGGCTCAGCCAGAGGCTTGGTGAAATTATCAGCGAGCTGGTATTCAGTGGGTATAAAATGAAGCTCAATATCACCTTTTAAAATATGGTCTCTGATAAAGTGATACCTGATGTCAATATGCTTAGTTCTGGAATGAAGTACCGGATTATTGGAGATGGCTATAGCACTTGTGTTGTCACAAAATATGGGAACCTTTTCATAATTGATCCAATAATCAGCCAGCTGACTTTTCATCCAGAGAACTTGAGCACAGCAACCAGCGGCAGCTACATATTCAGCTTCAGTTGATGACATGGCCACTAAGTTTTGTTTCTTTGCACTCCAGCATACCAACTTTCCTCCAAGGATTTGACAACTCCCAGAGGTGATCTTTCTATCAAGGCAGCACCCAGCGTAATCTGAGTCAGAGTAGGATTTGAGGTCGAAGCCTGATCCAATTGGATACTAGAGACCCAGTGTGGGAGATCCTTTTAAGTACCTGAAAAATCTTTTGACAACTACAAGGTGGGATTCCTTGGGGTTAGCTTGGTACCTAGCACAGAGACATGTGGCAAATTGTATGTTTGGTATGCTTGTTGTGAGGTACATCAGTGACCTAATCATGCCTCTGTATAAGGTCTCATTAACAGAGACCCCTGAGTCATCAGCTCCCAAGTTGTTGGGAGGAAGCATGGGGCATTTCACTGATGCACAATCAGACAAATCATACTTCTTGAGTAAATTCTTAACATATTTTTCTTGACAAATAGAAATTCCTTTGAATTTTGTTTGATTTGAAAACCCAAGAAAAAAGTTAATTCCCCCATCATGCTCATTTCATACTTTTTGGTCATAAGTTTTGCAAACTGTTTGCTCAAGGTAATATTGGTTGAACCTAAAATTATATCATCCACATAAATCTGTACTAAAATGACATCACCCTTGGACCTATAAGTGAACAGGTTTTGATCAATGGTACCTCTGACAAATTTATTTTCAAGTACGAATTTTGATAGAGTTTCATACCAGGCTCTAGGCGCTTGTTTTAGCCCATAGAGTGCTTTGTGAAGTCTGCAGGCGTGATCAGGATACTCACTGCTTTCGAACCCAGGGGGTTGATAGACATATACTTCCGCTGCAAGCTTACCATTTAGAAAAGCACTCTTTACATCCATATGGTATACGGTGAACCCCATATAAGCTGCAAAGGCTAGGAAGATTCTGACATCTTCCAATCTGGCTACTGGTGCAAACGTTTCATCATAGTCAATACCATCAGATTCATTTTACCCCAGCACCACAAGCCTAGCCTTATTTTGAACAATCATGCCAACTTCATCCCTCTTGTTTCTATAGACCCACTTAGTTCCAACCACTTGTTTTCCAGCTGGAGCTTTTACCAGAGTCCACACCTTGTTCCTCTTGATCTGATTCAATTCATCTTGCATGGCAACAACCCAGCCTTCATCTAGAAGCGCAACAGTCACATTATTAGGTTAATCTTCAGAGAGGAAATCAGCGAAAAGGCATTCATTCGCTGAGGTGGTTTCCAGAGATCTCAACTTACCTCTGGCGGTGACTCCCTCAGAGGGTTCACCAAGAATATTCACCAGAAGAATATCTTGGTTCCTACTCCATTTAGATTGAGGAGCAGGAGTCTCTGTGGGTTCAGGAGTCACAACAGGTTCAATGAATGCTGGAGGATCTTCACATATTATTTCTTCATCCATAACCTCTTCATCTGAGTTAGAGATTGGTTCGGTAAGATCAACATTCACTTCTGTGGGTGGAGTGATAGATTCAGCAATTGCAACCTTTGGAGTGATGTCAGAGATTGAGTGAGGATCAAATGCATGAACATATGAGAAGTCCTTGTGACATGCCTGAGGTGATTCCTTGGGATTTGAGAAATCATCCTTTGGATATGATTTGACTTCATTGAAATCAATGTCACATTCTTCTGGGTTGGTGTGAGTAATGACAACATCTGCTTCATTAAAGGTAACATGAATGGATTCTTCATATTTTTGCCTGCGAATATTGAATACTCTATAGGCTCTGGATATGGGAGAGTAACCAGCAAAGAATCCATCATCTGACTTTTCATCAAATTTTCCATGATGATCTCTGTAGTTGTGAATGAAAACAAGGCAACCAAAGACATGGAAGTAGCTTACATCAGGGGCTCTCTTCCTATACACTTCATAAGCGGTCTTGCCGTGTCTCTTCACAATAATAGATCTATTTTGTGTGTAATAGGCTGTGTTAACCGCTTTACCCCAAAATTGTTTTGGAAGACTTGATTCACTGAGCATGGTTCTAGAAGCCTCTATGAGAGTTCTATTTCTTCTTTCAGTGACACCATTTTGTTTAGGTGTGCCTGGGTTTGAAAAGTTATGTGAGTTTCTCTTTTCATCACAAAAGGCTTCCATGGCATGGTTCTTTAATTTAGTGCCATTATTACTTCTGATAGCCTTAACTATGCAGTCATTGAAGTTCTCTATTTCTCTGATGAAAGACATTATTCTTTCAGCTGCATCACTCTTTCTTTTGAGAAAGAATACCCATGTGAATCTAGAGAATTCATCTACAATGACTAGTGTATACTTGTTGTGATTTAGGGATTGTGGTTTTACTGGCCCAAATAAGTCCATGTGAAGAAGATGGAGGCACTTATTTATGGAGAATGATTGCTTTGTTTTAAATGAGGCTCTGTGGTGCTTCCCTTTCTCGCAGGCTGAACAGGGTCTGTCTTTGGTGAAGGTCAGAGAGGGAAGCCCAGCCACTAAATCATTCTTGGCCAATTTGTTGATGTTCTTGAAGTTAAGATGAGAGAGTCTCTTATGCTAGAGCCAATTTTCACTATCAGATGCTTTGGCAAAGAGACAGGTGTTCTTCCCTTCTGGACATGATGTCGTGTCAATGACATAGACATCCCTTCTTCTGGGTGTAATTAGAACAACATCATCATTCTGATTGAAGATTGTTCCTTGGGTCTTGGTGAAAAGAACTTTGAAACCATCATCACAGAGTTGACTAATGCTGATTAAGTTGTGCTTTAGTCCATTGACATAAGCGACCCTTGTGAAGGTTATACCATTGAAATCCACTGAGCCATAACCCTCAGTAGCCCCTGAGGAGTCATCTCCAAAGACTACTTTCTGACTAGACTCCTTCTTATATCTATGCAGATATTGTTTAACCCATCTCATGTGTTTGGAGCACCCACTATCCAAATACCAAACAGATTTCTTAAAGTATGCTTTCATAGATATAACAGATCCAGATTAGTTTCAATGATGAACCCACTTTCCAGTGGGTCCATGCTGTCGCTGACCAGCGACATTAGGTATTTTTTGGTTCCTTTCTCCCCCTCTTTGGTTGCAGTCTCTGGCTTCATGACGCATACTTCCATAGATGTCACATCTGGGATAATGGTCACACTCATTAGAGTGATGGTCAAAGAAACTGTAGTACTTGCATGGGGGATTTGGTCTATAACCCTGACAATTATCTTTGGGTTTGGGTTCAGATCTCCTAGAGGGCCTGTGAGGAGTTTTAGACCTTAATTGAGTTATTGTTCTTTGAACATCAATGGTCTCCTAATGCTCTCTGGAGGTGTGTTCAGTAGACTCACATGTGATACATTTTGGTTTCTTAGTGCAGTCCTCAGAGGAATGAATTTTGAAACCACAATGTTTACAAGGTCTAAATAAAGCTCTCCCCTTAGAGCCACTTGATCCTTCACCAAGAGAGTTAACAGATGGAGTGTTGACTCTAGGGTTGATCTGTTCTTCCAACCCCTTTACTTCTTCTATCAAGGTGAGGAGAAGTTGCTTGGTGGGTGAAAGCTCTTTAGGGGGAGGAGTGGGTTTTCTACGCTTTATCAGCGACTTTGAGAATTGAGTTCCCAGGGGTTTTGGTAGGAGGTTTTGGGCCAAGCATGAAATCAGATGGGATAGCACCAACGAGTCTTGGTAGAGCTGGTGCCTCTGATTTCTTTTCAGAGTTTTTCTCATCCAAAGAGGTGGAAGATGGAGAAGAAACATCTGAAGGGACAAATTTAACATTGGGTACAGGTATGTGATTTTTGAACCTACCCTTCCCCCCAATGGCCTGAACTACATCCCCTGGAATGGCTTCATCAACTATTTCCTCCACTATGGATTGAGTCAAATTCCATTTTTCTATGGTTCTTCTGAGTTCAGCGTTTTCATCAGTTAAAGACTCATTTTCAATGGACAGTTTGCTTACTTTATTTGAAGTTGATTTGCAAGATTCACAAAAGGTTTGATATTTGTTAACTCAGATTGAAAATATTTAAATCTGTTTTAAGACTATGGAACTTGTTTAACAAGTTTTTTTTTGCTCTTCCACAAAGTGGAGGTCAACTAAGGGGTGGTCACTGACATGGTCTCTATCAGGACCCTCAGGCATAGAAAGCAATCTTTATACCTTTTTCATGGTGATGTCCACCCATTGACCTGATCTTGCTTCACTCTTTCCCACAGCAGGTTCTTCATCAACGACTGCCATAAAAGCTCTGACAGTAGTGGTTCCTTCATCCTCAGATGTAAGAGGTTCATCATCCTAGTAAAATGAAGCAGCAATCAGACCTTTTTCAGTCTTCTTGTTGTCCTTTTTCTTAGCTGCATCTTCAGCCTTTTGGTTGAGTTTCATCTGCTCAGCTTTCAAGGCTTTGTATTTGACTTTGTAGTCCTTCTTTCCCTCTGAGTCAGAGTGGGAAGTTTGCTTGAAAGGTGAGGTAGAGAACTTCTTCTTGCTGCTGTGGTTGTTGCTGGATGATGGAAACCTTGGAGAGGAGTTTTTTGTTTGACCAACAATCTTTCTGAAAGTGACCAGTCTTTCCACAAGTGTAGCATGACACCTTGGATTTATCAACCTTGGCAACTCCAACTCTACCTGATCTCTTGTAGTACCTCTTTTGGTAAGCTAGAAGAGCTCTGTCATGGAACCTAGCATGCAATTCATCAAGAAAATCTTGATTGCTTCTGGTATCCTCTTCTATGTCAGAGTCGATGTCCTGAAAAGAATGGTTAGCAACAAGAGCTTTTGAACTAGTGATATTGGTGGTAAACCTATCAGTCTCAGATTTGTAAATGGAGTCAATTAGCCCTTCTTCATAGTTATATCTACCAAACAGTTGGGCCAAAGTATCATTCTTGATAGCATTATTTGCTCTTTAGGTCTGGTTTAGGCTAAGCTATTTTCTAAGTAAACTATTGACAATTGTAGCATTAACCTCAGCCTTAGGTAGAACAACTTCATTGTTTCCTAAATCATTCAACAAAATCTTAAGCCTAGTATAAGTTTGAGCAACACTTTTTGTTTCCAAAGCTTTAAAAGCATTAAACTTAAGTCTAAGGGCTTTGATTTTGGTTTCTTTTGTTTCATCTGGACCTTCATACCCTAGAACTAACTCGGTCCACATCTCCTTAGCAGAGTTGCATTTGATAATGGACTTCATAATGTTCTTGGGTAGGCAAGAGACTATGATACTTTTGAGTCTCTTGTCTTGGTTAGCCAGACGTCTATCCGCTGGAGACCATTGCTTAATAGGCTTCTTAATGGGTCTCTCAGGGGTAGAGGAAACGGCCAGTGGTACATAGGGACCATTTTCTAAGATTTCTATCAAGAAGGGTTCTAAGCCATCTAAATATATAAGAAATTCACTCTTCCAACTTGAAAAATCTTCTTCATAAAACGCTGGAACATTGGACACATGTGACCCCCCACGAACATCAAGAAGTTGGGGAAGGTCATCATCATTATTACCAGTGCTTACAACCGGTGTAGGCATGGTAGTAGATATGGTGGCCGGTGCGTTGGTCGAAGTGTTACCTTGACTAGTTTGACCAAAGGGTGGTGGTATAGGAGGCATAGTTTCAGTCATATTATGATCTTGATTTTAAAAACAAGAACGGTTTATAAAAAGTTTTATAAATAAAACCGCTCTGATACCAATTGAAAGTCCCTTAATATAACAATTGTCGAAACTATAACTCGTATAAACACAAATACACATCGAAATACTTTTCAAACACGTAATACTTTATTAACTATTATAAACAAAGTATTACAAAGTGCTATGAATAAACCCGTTGAATGACAATAAGAATTGAACCCTAGAACAAGTAAACTTGATTCGAGACTCAAGTTTACAAGAGAACCTATGAGTCACTAGTAGACAGCTGAGGGCTCAGAGGTTCCAAAGGGAGAAAGAACTTAGATCATTTATCCAAGCACAAGGGTTGATTTTACTCTTCTTTCTCACTCCTATTTATAGTGGTACGAGGTTGCTTCCTTAGTGGGAGTAGTTGATACGTGTCATCTTCTGAGTGGAAGAGTACAACGTATTAAATGCATGTCCAAATCGATACATACCTTTAAACAAATTTAGGTGAACAGTTCTGCCAACTGTTCACCTTTTGTCCCACTAGGTCGTACTAGGCTTTATCTTGAATCTCTTGCTTTGTCCCGCTCAAAACACTTTGTAGATTCTCCCGCCTAAACTATAAACGATTGGACAAGCTTTGCTTGTATCAGACTTCTAGGGTTTTTAAGTGATCTCTGAGTATTGTCAACTCAGAGATCCTTGAACACCAGCACATTCCTTCTACATCCCAACTATTCATAATCACTGGTAAGTATGACTTCAGATTGTCTTCGACCTCTCTAACGTTGTCTTTGACTTGAATGTTCCTGGTGTGCCAGCTGAGGCTTTGCCTTCAGCTGGTCTGCTCTCTCTCGCTGGTCCTCTCAGCGATCAGTAACACATAGTCTAATTTAAACAAATCTAGACTGGGCCATAGTTAAAACTTTCATTGGCCCAACATATCCGCACCAGAATCGAATAATAATGAGGCATAGTTATTATTGACTAAGAATGTACCGGTGACAACGTTGTTGTCGTGTGTTGCTGTCTCAGCACCAAGGTGGCAGATTCTCCCAAGTGTAGTATTTCCGCCTTTGTTTGATGTGCGATTGTTCCCATTGGAATTTCCTTGGTCAGGTCGCACATTATTATTCTGATTGCTGCGTATCTGAGTTCCACGCACTTGGTTTCCAAAATTTGGACACTTGTTACTAAAGTGTCCCTTCTCACCACATCCGTAACATGTCACTTCACCTAACTGCGTTTCCGTTCCTCTTTGGCTTACAAAGCGAGATGGCGCTCTGCATTCTCCAGCCTTATGTCCGATTTTACCGCATTTTTTACAGTTTGACAGGCATGGGCCATGGTGGTGGCGATTACACTTTTCGCAGAATGGTGAATTCCCAAAATAATTCCTCGATCCACCTTGAACATTAGGAAATACTCTAGCAACTTCCTGTCACTTATTGGGGTTTTGATGATTTACATTACCAGTCTGGTTGGTAAGATTACCATTTCACTTCCTTTTCTCTCTAGAACTTTCTCCTAGTTCTCGTGTTACGTGATTCATCAACATCTGTGCCATGGCTATAGCCTTGTTCAAGTCTGGAGGCTGAGCCGATTTCACATTTCCTTTGATGCTCAAAGGTAGTCCTTCAATGTAACGCTCTAGTAAGCGCTCATTTGTAGATACCATCTCAAGACACAACAGAACTAGTTCTTTGAAACGTTGATTATAGGCAGTGAGGTCCGTACCTCTTACCTTCAGAAACCATAGTTCTATTTCCATTTGTTTCACTTCCTCCCGTGGACAATACTTCCCTATGAAAAATGATTTAAACTCACACTAGGGTAACGCATGAGCAACTTCAATCGCCACGGAACGAACATAAACGTTCCACCAAGTGAGCACACCATCGAGCAATGTGCTGGAGGCAAATTTTACCTTGTCTCTCTCAACAACATTACTAATCCCATACTGGGATTCAAGCTTCTCAATCCACCTAGTCATACCTACAACTCCTTCCATACCACGGAAGTTTCCTTGAATTACGGTGCAGAACTCTTTGTAGGTGCAGGTTTTATTATAGGTATTAATAGGCCTGCGATTTGTCTCCTCTTGGGGACTTGCTGCATTGGTTGTTGCCGCAGCTAAAAGTGCCTCTGCTACTCGGGTAGCAATGAGTTCGGTTAACGAGCGTATTCCCATTAACTGCGGGGCCTCTTCTTGTTTGATTTGCGTACTGGGGCCATCTTCAATAAAATGGATGAATAATAGAGTTATGTATAATCTACGATAGCATGGTTAAATAGTTATGCTGTACTGAATAAGGTAAATAACATTCCCTTATTAATCAAAATGAGATACTTTCACACATAAACCTTGAAATGCCATAAAGAATTAAAATCAACTAGCTGAGGTAAACCTTATAGCTTAATAAAGGTTTTGGAAAACTTAGTAAATATTTTAGCCACTTTTGTTACGAAGTTGTTACAATTTTCCCTCGAGCATTTTTACTTTTCCTTCAAGTACCCCAAATTGATACAGGGTATCTTCATAACGAACTTCATTATAGTGACATTCATTTCTAAACTCCTTACATAATTCCTCAAAAGGATCTTCTTCCAATGCATCCACCTTCCATTTTGTCATAAAGGTTGATAACTCCTCAAGACAGATAGCTAAGTAGCCATCCATATCATTGAGTATGCTATGCATTTAACCTTTGAGACGGGTTTTGCACAGGGTTGTTTCTTTCCAAGGTGTTGCATCAGCCATTTTGCAACTCTCTTCAATTTCTATCCCAAAAGGCGGGACATCAGTTGGAGCTTTTCCTTTCAATGCAAGCTCTGCTTCTGCAATCATCCTGTTATAAACTGATAATAAATATGGGGACAAAGGTGATAGTGGTGGAGAGTCAGAATCCATTTGATAATCATCAAGGATAATTATAGGATTGTTGGTATTTGTTGCAAGTTGCGTAGTTGGAATAGGTCTAACAGATTTACGGGCAATACATCTTTTTGGCCGGGATTTGGGTATTCTAGCAGGATTTTGGTTAAAACGGCGTCGAGTGTAAACATGAGAAATATCATTTGGTATTTTGGATGAGTATTCATAAGTTGTGGTGGAGTTTGGAGTGATAGTAAAATCCATGTTGTCTTCTCCCTCACAAAATATTGACATGATTCTGAAATAAGAAAACAATAAACTTTATGTAAGTAACTCTAGTTTATTTAAATCATTTGTAACCCATATGATAATGATGTTTCGTGTGTGTACGTCACATTTATCTTATATGACATATACACAGTTACAAAATTGTTAGTTCACATGTATTCTATATTTAGCTAAGCAGGTTTTGATTAGTGACCTTGAAAGTGATAATCATTGTAAATAAAAGTGTAGGTATAGTCTAGTGTAACTTAATGCAACCTAGTTCTCTATAACCTCATGGCTCTGATACCAATCTGTCACACCCTCAAAAATGGATCAGAGTAGCATAGCTTTGGGGGTTGGTGACTTCATGATTATCACAACGCAAGGAGATAAAGAACGACCTCTATATGAAACGTCCGAAAATAGATGATTTGCATTAATTAAAATAAAGTGTTTTAACAAATTGCGAAAGCATGAACTGGTCATGAACGATCAAACAAAGTTTATAAAACAGTACAAATGATATGAGTTTAGACTTGACAAGACTTCAATGCACGAGACTTCAGTTTTCTCCTTCATTCTGATTACCTGAGAAAAACATTGTTAAAGTGTCAACACAAAGTTGGTGAGTTCCTAGGTTTGAGTTTAAGAAAACAATAAAATAATTTTAATGAAGCACAAGATTCGTATCTACCTGTGACAATATAATACATACAAAGTCACATAGTTTATCTTTACTACTATTTAAGCTCATGACACTGATGCATTAACGAGTCTAACAGACTTTGTATGTGTGTGCCCATGCAGGTGACTAACCCAAGTAACCCGTCGTCTTCAAATGAAATTGTATTTACTTGAACGCACCCATTCAAACTAATAGGAGTGTCAACTCCGATAGATCTATCCATAACATTCACGCTCACTTTGTTGTAACACAACTAGGTGACTAACGGTTCATGATTCGTGGGCAGTTATCATTTGGGTTGTTTCGAGCCATAGATCAACTAGTAGATAATAGTTCACTTGTGTTCACCGCGTTATAAATCAAGCGATGTTATCACCCGAAAAGATGATAAAATATTTTGAAAGAGATATGAGGTAGTAACTCACACTTTATAAACAATTTGAGAAATAGGCTAAGAAACTCGCCTTGTTGATAGTAACTTGTCGCGGGACAAAGTAGAATTTTTACCGATAACCTAATAACAATAATGTTTATTTAAACCATGTGTAATATAAATATAATGTACATGTATAAACCCTTTCTCTGTTGGTGCTTTAGGTTGGAATAGTAACGACAAAGGTTTTATAAATCGTTTTTCGGTTATTAATTAGTTTAATTATTTAGGGTCGGGTTTTATCTTTTTAAACTAGGGTTTCATCAATTATTATCATTTTATAGTTTCATATTTATGCATTATAAAATCATTTATAGATTGATATAAATTCAAGTAAAAGTAATTTAAATTTGTTAAATTATTCTAATAAATTAATAGTTAAATTTGACGTAGGTTTTAATAAATAAAAATTCAGGTTTTATGGTTTCAGCTTTCGTATTCATTTCTTAATCATTTTTAAGTATAATGAAGTCATGTCATTATTTATTAAATTAATATGAAATGTAAAATTTACAGGTTTTAAATTTCATTTATCAATTTCATGAGTTATAAAATATTATTAGATTTTCTTAAAAACGTCATTTTTACGTGTAGTAATTATTTATTAGTTATAAGCTCGTTTTTTTATCCTTCTACCATGGTTCTTTTTGCAGAGATTGATTAATATTATTATCTTACCATTTCATTAAGTAATTGATATTAGTTATATTCTAAGTGGTCTGAACTTTACCATTTTACATGCATACGATTTCATTAATTTCGCATAAAATTATAAAATAGAAAGTGTGATAACAAATTCATTTTAAGTCTTTTTAGTTGATTCAAAAATCATTATAATACTTATGACAAGTGCAATATGAATACTTAGAGAAAAAACTTCGTGACCAACATTGGATGGTCGGTTTTTAAGAAAAGTTTAGGCGTTTTTAAGCTAGTTTAACAACGAGAGTTTCGGCTACTTTTACCACTTTATCAAATAACATTACCTAACGAGTTTAACTAACATAAACTAATTACTAACATCAAATAACAGTATGAAACACGAAAATTCAGTTTAAAATCAAGTTAAGCAAAATTACGGCACAATTTTTACCCGTAAGCCCCGTTAGGGCTCGTTTTTAACCATTTAGTCAATTACGTATTATTTTCCAAATTTGGACATTACTAGATCAGGGTTTAACATGTAATAAAAGTTAATTTTACTATGTAAATTAAATCTTAAGAAGGGATTGGTGGTTTGAGAAAAACCGAACCTAGAAAACCCTAAAAAGAGTTCGGCTAGGATTTTGCTTACACAACCCGTACACGAATACTTGGAGGACTTAGGAACTTGTAGTAGGACTACTTGGAAGACCAGAAGTAATGTCAAGGATGTTTTTAAGTAACAAGAACATCAGCAACAACACAAATTGAAAATCAAAATTAGGGTTTCTTAGAAAACCCTAAATCGATTTTTGCTAAGGTTTCGACTATGGTTCTTCATAATTGCTGAGATTCTAGAGCAGATACCAAGGGTCCTTGGTGGAGGTTTAGGAGTCCTTGAATGCTCTTGGGGTGGTGGCAATGGTGGTGTGATGGTGGCGGTTCACGGCAGCAAACAAAGAACAAGGAACGGATTTAATTGATTTGTTTATGATGATTTGGTGATTCAAGACATCTTAGGTGCTGCATATTTATACTACTATTGAATACGTATCATCAATGAATCAATCATGGATGGAAATAAAGAAGAATGGCTGGAAATCAAGAATTGTAGCAAGAGATTGAAGAACAGTATGTTGTGGAGGATTTTTAGGGATAGGATACATCTCATATGGTTCACTGCTGAGTTTTAATGAGGGATGGGTCGAATTATTAGTGCCAGGAAGGATACATGCATTATTTTGGCAAGTAGATAAGTTGTAATTGGAGTAAAATTGATTTCCTAAAATTTAGGTATGAAAATAGTCGGCATTTGTGTTCCTAGGGTCTTATACCACCGAACTTTACTAAACATGGGTCATTAGGGCCTTAATTTGGGCTTAGGTGCTTTTGGTTGGGTTTAATTTGGGTTTATGGGCTTTTAAAAATTGTTATGGGCCTATTTCTAGTCGTTTAATAATTTATTTAAGCTCGTACAATTTATTTTGAAGTTTACAAATTAATTTTATTAGTTCTTAGTTGATAAAAATAATTTACAGATTTTTGTGATCATTTTTCATAAAAACGACATTTTATAATTAAATAATAAATAAAATACGATTATCTCGATAAATTATCTGAAACGTTGAAAATAAATTAAAAGTATTAAATATATGATTTATATACTTTACATATTCCATCATATATTGTTTTGAAGAAATCGTGAGTTGATATCGTTTATATAACCTTCTATTAATAAATAACGGTGATTTCGATAATTTACGTTAACTATTAAAATAAACAATTTTTTACGTTTATATGACTCGTAAACTCTAAATAACTTGTTTCAATTTATTTTGAATAGCACTCTTGTTATAAATGAGATAGCCTCTTGTCGTAGTTTAATGGTGATTTAAATAAAGTGCGATAATTATCTTATGATTAAAAGGAAAAAAAATGAACCTATTTTTCCGGGTTGTCACATCCCATCTCATCCTCTCAAGTGAAAAGAGAAGAATACTTTCATCCTTGAAGTGTTGTGTCTATATAAAGATCCATTGAAGATCAAACGTTTATTTCATTCTTGTGTTGTTGTGAAGATACAAATTCTTGTGTAAATTTGGAAGTTGTGTACGTATTGTGGTACTTAGGCCTTAAAGTATATTGGTGTAGATTGGTCCTAGCTAAGATTAAGGCTCGACTTTTAGCTTAGAGTCGGAAATTAGTTAAGCGACGTGTACGGTTTATCCACCTTAAGGAGCTTGTTGATTAGTGAACTCTCGAGGAGTGGAGTAGGAACGAGGAGTGAGCTTCGTTGTCGAACCACTATAAATCCTTGGTGTTTGGTTTGATCTTTCTTTTCCTTATCTCTTTACATTCATTATTCATTACTTGCATATACATGTGATTATTAGTTTAGTTGCACTATCCATTGTCCATATTGTGTATAAGAAGATTTCACATAATCACTCAAGTCTAAGTTTTTGAAAAAAGATTTTTGAAAACCGATCTTTAAACAAGTAAATTTAAGAAACTATTCAACCCCCTTCTAGTTTCCACAATTGGTATAAGAGCATGGTTGCTCAAGCATTTTTAAAGTATATTGTATTTTAATACTTGAATCGATCTATGGATTCCAACAAGTACCTAGTGTGACAATCTAACATTTTCAGGTAGTGAAATATTTTCTCGTATAATATTTTGAAACTTATTTTTGTGTTGGTTGACGAACTCACAATTTACGGATTTAAATTTGGGCTTACGTGCATAATTTGGCGTCTTTTACGACTAAACCAGAAACCTTAGGATTTCGTATTTACGTTTTTGAACTCTGTTTTTGATGAGACAATTTTTATTGGATTCGTTTTGTGACGTTGATTCATAATTTATAAAAACGTTTTTCGTAAAACGACCCGAGGGCACGCAAATCGAGAAAACTAGAATCGAGGAATACCCGTAAACTAGTGAGATGGGACAAAATACATTGTCCCACCCCACTAGCTATGTTGGACGGCACAACATGACACCACACCATAGAGGTGGGATCATGTTAGCTAGCTTACTACAAGTGTAAGCTTAGCTTACTCTTTAAGCTTACTTCCACCCCACTAAACACAAAACTAGCAACTAGTTTTCACTTCACCATATGCTTACATGCAAATCAACATAAAACTATCTCAAATACCCTCCCTTAGCCATCCACTTTGAAGCTACACACACCCCTTTTGATCTTTTCTAGCCATGAAACACATGTTTACTAGCTCTATTAAGGAGTTATCTTGAAGCCTTGATCATTTGGTGGCCATATTAACAACATTGGAGGTGATTTGCTTGTTTCCTAGGGCTGATTTTCCAACATATGTTCTTCGTGTTTGATGGTCTTGGAGTTACTTGTTGTATTCATCAAGTTCTTGTCTTCCAAAAACAAGGAATACACTTGGTTGGTAAAGAAGATCATCCTCTCCATTTTTCTTTTGTTATTTTGTAAAGAACAAATGTATTTTCTTTCATTTTGTATATGTATATGATGTATATATATGATGATAAAAATGTTGTGTGGGGATCAAGTGTTGATAGATATGCTTAAAAATGTTAATAACTATAAGAAATGAGGCTAAAATCTTGATTATTTAGTTGGCTGTATAAAAACAGTATATAACTAAAACATGAACTGATAAAATTGCATGGTATGATCCATTTACAGTAAGTACAATATGTTATACACATGTGAGAGTTGGCCATGCAATGGAATCAAAATAATGAGTGAAATATGATCAAAACAAGTTAGGTGGTCTAATCTGAATAAGCAGTTTTGTAGGGACTGTTAAGGCATGATAAACTTAAAATGAGCAGTAGCTATAACTAAGTTAAATGTATCACATAATATGAAGAACATGTCACCCAAAAATGAGCTTCTAATTCAATATAGAACTCTAGATATGGTAAAAATGGTGAACATGAAGATAAAAATCAGATTTTTAAGAATTAATGTTTATTATTATTATATAAGCACTCACATTTTAATGTATAAAATATAAAATAAAAACCCAATAACTTATAAAACTTATTTATATATATATATAAAAGGTTAATTAAATGGATAAATTATATAAATGGTGGTGAAATAATATTTGTAAGTAATAAAAACTATAAACTTGATTTTTACGACTTTTTCGGCTATTACCGTAAAATTAACGTTTTTTGCCAAATAAAACTTAGACGATCAAACCCGTCTAATGTAAAGTTTATAAAAGTCATATACTGATATATAGGTAACTAATACAAGTAAAAACCGATAAAACCCGAACCATAAGAAATACGGACATTAACGAGCTAACTAAACATATTAGACTAATAATTGGACTAAATAAGATAAATACTTGTAAAAAGAACTTATTGGGCTTAACCCATTTGGGCCCAACATGGAAAGTATATATATACTGATAATATAGGTATAAAAGGGATTAAAACAAGTTAAAGTACTTATAATAGGCTTATTGGACTTAAAATAGGTAAATAGGTAAAACAAGCAAACTAGTAAAACGTTACCAAAACGTAAACACTAAAATGAGTAAACAAGGATGTATAAACCCACTTGATCATCATCATATGTACAAAATCATCATATGTATATTGTTATTTTGATACAAGTCATTGGACAAAGTCTAAGACCGATTGTTATTTATATAGGTTTCCATGACCGAAGCACGCCCGTAGCCGATAATCCGCCTTTCATTAACAACGTGAGTTCATAGCCTCGCACTCTTTTAAATGTTTTATAAAATGATTTGTAAACCTGCGAGGGAGATAACATGCTAGATTTTATAAAAATAGAACACAAGTAGTCCCGATTGTATGCTTAATGATATGGACCCGAATGATGCTATGACCCTATAAACGAGACTGTTGATCCCAAACTTAGATCGATTAGCTTTGTGTATACGAGATTAGATCAAGTATAGCACGTAGAGAAACCTTTGTATATGCTTTGTGAATCTAAGTGTTATGCATAATTTAACACTTAAACAAGAACACACAAGATATAAACAAACTTTCACTTTGATTATCAATGTCAAACTTGCTTACAATGAAAGATGTTTATGAACGAATACTTATGTAAAACTTGATATTGAACATTAACCTAAAGGCCTTCTTTTATAGACTAAGAAGCCTTGTACAATAAGCTACGTATCAACTATTCTAGGTAAAGATAAACATAGAAAATACATTGTCGTTTCTATCCTTACTAGAAGTATTCTAGAATATAATAAACTTGTAGCTTATATCTTTCATCAGTGCTTGTTTTCAATCTGTCAACGCTTGACTTTAACTTGTCAACGCTTGAGCTGTCAGCGCTTGCTTTGTTCCTGTCAACGCTTGTTTTGTTCTTGTCAGCGCTCAAGTGATCTGGCCTTAATTTATTCCCAACAATCCTCCCCTAAACTTGATCTCCACTCTTATGATCAAGTTTCTGAATAAGCATTAAGAACTTGGAGGAGTCTGAAAAACCTTCTCATATTGGTAATGAATAAATCTGATCAAATTCTTTGCCACGTCACTTGAATAATCTATCTCCAGCTGAGTGTCCTTCATCTTTTCCAAAACAGCCTTGGATATGAAATACTGAGCATCCACAAGTAGATACTCAGCAAACTTTGTAGAACTCAAATGATATACACCAGCAGCTGAATATAACCTCCATTGAAGACCACTGAGATCATCTTCAAGATCCATCCATATTTCAGGATCTTCCTCATTTGTCCCACACATTCTTTTGAATGTGGTCCAAAGTTTTATTCCATTAGCTGAAGTTGGTGCTTCAGCCTCATACTTGGTCTCTAGTAACCTCCAAAGGTCCACCAAGTCTTCTCTATCACAACTTGCAAATAAAGATATAAGAGTGGTAAAAGTGTGTACCTCCTTGCCAAATCTGCCAATCTTCAAGAATCCACATTCATCCTCATCATAACTCACAATTGGATTCCTGGAATCTAATGGTAACACTTGCACCATATCTGAAGCTTCTAATGGGGAGAGCTTGAGACTCTTTCTGATAACTGCTTCACTTGGATATAGTGGATTCATATCTTTTGGAAACTCAAGTTTAAATCCCTTCTTTACTGGCCTGGGAATCATCATAGCTTTCTTGATTTCCATTTCTTCTGCAAGTTGCTCCTTTCTTTCATCTGAAAGAAGTCTGAGAGTGTTTGCTTCCTGCACTCTCACCCAAATAGGATAAGCCCTATGTTCCAACTCATCAAATGTCAAAGCCTTCAACTTCTGATGTGTCCATCCAACTCCATGACATCTGAGCAACATAAAGTAGAGCTCTCTTCTATCCCTTTTTAATTCTGAGAGAATATTGCTTGCCTTGTGCTTCAAAATCACCTTACAATCCTTCTGAACTCTAAGAAGAAGCTCCAAACCCCATATATGATCTGAAATGGTCAAGTCTGGATTATCCATGCAGCTTTCTTCCCAAGAATTGTACATTTGAACCACCTCTGGCATGTCAAAGTCAACCTGCAATTTTAAGTCTCTCAACTTTTCCCTAGCAAGCTCATCACCATACTCAAGCCTTTCAGGTTCTATAATCATCACACTTGAGTCTGAGCTAGCTCCTTCACTTTCTTCTTCAGAAGTCACAACAAATGGTGACTTTTCCTTTTCACCTTGTTCCATCATTTATTCAGCCAATCTTCTATCAAATTCAACTTGGGTTGCATCCTTTGGAACACTTTCTTCTACCAATTTACCCTTACCCTTATCTGATGGTGCAATGGTTGGTAAGGTAGATGGTAATACCTGAGTAGAAACTTCCTTGATGATAGATGATGACTGGAATACATCACCTTCATGTACAGGTCTGTCAACGCCCAAATTTCCTCTATCAGCGCTCAAAATACTTCTATCAGCGTTCAAATTTGCCTTGTCAACGCTCAAATATTTTCCCTCAGCGCCTTGTGCAACCTCTCTCAACATAGCTGTAAATGATAAATTTAGATTGGTTGGAGAGATTAAGGACGTATCAAAACCTGTTTGTTCCTTCAAAGTTGTAAGGGCTTCAGCAACATCCATTGATTGACCATCTTGGCTGCCCTTATCACTCAGATTTCTTTGATCTTCCTCCCCTTTTGAAGACTCCTCCATACCCCTCCTAGCATGATCACTCTCCAAAACAACAATCATCTCCCTCAATTGCTTGAGTTCAAGGCCTTGAGAGCTGACAATTTGTACTAAGTCTGCATTTTGCTTTTGCAAGCTAATGCAGACTGCCGTCAATTCTAAAAGAGTCATTGGTTCTAGTCTGCCCTCTTCTGAAATGGGGATTTGACCTCCCAAGGCAGGTTCATTGGGAAAAGATGAGGACTTAATTATGGTGGGACTGCCTTGGCCAGCATCTAAGCCAGAACCAATAGTCCCAGCCTCATCCAGGTCACCAGCCACACTTGTGGTGGTGGTTCTCTCTGCATCATGGCTAGGACCACCAGAGGAGAACACTCTAGTATTCCTTTGGCGTTTTATCAACCTATATTCAGGTGGTGTGGAAGATGGTGTGGAAGAATGGGTAGATGTGGTTTGGTTAAGGGGTGTTTGGGATTGTGAAGGTTGTGTGTCAGCGTTGGAAATAGGCACATCAACGCCAACATTTGATGTGTTAGCGTCAAAGGATTCTTAGTCAATTTGCATTTGTTCAGGTGAGGGTAAAGGTTCAGGAATGGGTTCAAGTTGTGGTTGAGGTTCAATTTGAGGTTGGGGGTCTGGTTGGGGTTGTGCTGCTGCAATAACAGCAAGCATGGCTGGGGTTAAAGGTAAGTCTCTATGGGGTGGTGAATTCATCTTTGTAAAAATAGCTTTCTTTTGTTCAGGGATCTTATAAAAATCATTGTGATTCCTTGAACAATAACCTTGATCATCAAAAATCATTTGCAGAAAACGGGGATAAGCTAAAGTCATTTTTGTCCCCTTGTTTTTACACATCCCTTCAAAAATCATTTTAGAATAGTTATATTTTTGCCCTGTTGCAATGCACACAATAGCACTGGCAATGGATCTATTGATCTCATTGTGTGCAGTACATTTGGGACTCAAACATTGAAGAAGGATGTGGAGGAGGTACTTCCAGGCTGGGGGAAATTCCTGCTTATGATACTTATTAAGAGTACCTTCATCAGGAAAAGGATATCCCAAAGCCCTAAGCCCTTGTTCTATTTCATTTATGGGAAGGATGGCTACACCATCAGCATCATCAAGATGCAAGGCCTGGCGTACCAAGGCCTCAGTAACCACCCAAGACCTCCCATGAACAATAGAAGTTAATGTGGTCACTCCATTAACTGTTGAGGAACTAACAGTGTTCCAAAACTGCTTAATGTGTGTGACTGGAATGAGTGGTGCATGAGAAAGAGCATACCTTAGAGGGGATGCGTTCAAATACGCCACCATTTGTGTGTATTGAGGAAACAAATCATTATCAACAACAAGATAAGCAATCATGTTGTGTTGAGACTTGAAACCCAATTCTAATTCTGCTGAGTTAAACTTTGGTGCCATTGATGAAAGCTGTTAATTTGAAGTGTAGAAGATGAAGTTGATAAGAGAAAATTGTTAGACAAGAATTATAGATACCCTGTTTAAAAATAGGAGCCAAATTTATAGGAGATAAAGAATGCATGTGATTGGCCCAAAAATAGGCAAAGATTTTCAAAAACTAATCATGAAAATATTAAAAAAGTTATAAGTTATCTCATGCATTAAATGAAAGTAACAACTCCTAAAATTACGGCTTGAAAATATGTCAAAAAGTAACAACTGGGTATGCCCCATTGATTGTCAACGGTCAAAAATAACCTATCAACGCCCAACGGCTATAATCTTGTCAACGTTCGCCTAAAGCCATGTCAGCGTCCAATTTGGTCACAACAACGCTTGGAAAAATCTTATCAGCGTCCAAAAAATAAAATTGTTTTAAAAAGTGAAAAATGACCTTAACAAGTAATTTATCCTAGAGAAGATAACCAAAAGCTGATAATTATTATAGGGCGGCAAGCACTGTCCAGTTATGCACACTTGCATAAGCAAGATAGACATAACAGTCCTCTAGTGTCCCTTGCTAACCAAAATTCTTAACAACAAAGTTACCTTATAAAATCCTTGTTACTCCCAGGTAAATCCCATATCAAAATCATTCCCAAGTCTCCCAACAGACCACAACCAATTCTAGGCCAAAAATGTCTTGGCAGCATGCAAAGTTGATATACTATGCATGCTACAGTGCCTCATGGTTTAGTAAAACTAACCCATACTCACCTGTGGACACAATCTAGAATTGTGATAAGAGTATCATATGGATACCCAAACATCCTAAAGGTTCCTAAAACCTCCCCTTAAACGATGATACAAAAAGTTTGCTAAAATCATGCATGAACATAAAAAATTTATGTCAAGATAGGAATGAAACATTCCAACCATCATCCATAAATAAAAACTTGTCCAAATGCTTCTCCATTGATCCATAAGCATCTCTGTATCCAATGGTATACTGCTAACACCATCTGCACATTTAGATTGAAAACCACAAAACTAACATTGTTGCTGACAACGCCCTGATAACACACAACAGCGTTGAAGGAAGCTTTGTCAGCGTTAGACAATTATATTGCTGACAACGTTGCAAAAACACTTATCAGTGTTCAAGCAACCTTTGTCAGTGTTAGAAAAATATAGTGGAAAATCTAAATCATCAATAAGACCAATAATAATAATGCATCATCCTGTACATACTTTTACAAAAAGAATCCAAAACACATATTAAGTGAGATTAACCATTCCAATACTTGTTACCAAGTATTGAAATCTTCCAGTATCAAAAGGTTTAGTTAATAAATCTGACACATTTTCCTCAGTGTCAACCCTATCTGGTTGTATTAAACCTTTCTCAAAGCAATCTCTTATAAAATGGTGTCTAATTTCTATGTGTTTAGTTTTAGAATGATGTACAGGATTCTTAATGATGCATAAAGTACTATTATTGTCAACAAATATCTTAGTATGCATGAAATTATACCCATAATCCAACAGCTGGTTCTGAATCCACAACACTTGACCACAACATGTTGCTGCAGCCACATACTCTGCTTCAGTTGTAGAGTTAGCCACCACTGTTTGTTTCTTGCATTGCCAAGATATTAACCTGCTCCCAAGAAACTGACATCCACCAGTTGTGGATTTCCTATCAAACTTATCACCTCCATAATCACTATCTGAATATGCAATCAGCTCCAATGGTGAATCCTTTGGGTACCACAAACCAAGACTGGGAAAGCATCTTAGGTACCTAAAGATCCTCTTCACAGCATAAAGGTGACATTCTTTGGGAGTCACTTGATGGCGTGCACAAGCACACACAGCAAACATAATGTCAGGTCTGGAGGCAGTAAGATACATCAAGGATCCAATCATGGATCTATAATGCCTGACATCAACATCTTTCCCATCTCCAATCTTTCCCCAAGGGTGTTCTCTATCCATAGGAGTAGTAGCCCTCTTTTCATGTGGAGAAAAGCCAAACTTCTTCAAGATCTCAGCAACATATTTGTCCTGGGAGATGAAGATACCATCTTCTTTCTGCTGAACTTGTAAACCAAGAAAGAAGTTCATCTCCCCCATAGCACTCATCTTGAATTTGTCTGTCATGAGCTTGGAGAAATCCTCACTCATCTTTGGATCAGTAGACCCAAAAATGATATCATCAACATAGACCTGCACAAGCAACACATCCTTGCCTTTCTTCTTTGTAAACAGTGTCTGATCTATGGTGCCCCTCTTGAATCCATTATCCACAAAATAGGTAGACAAAGTACCATACCATGCTCTAGGAGCTTGATGAAGGCCATACATAGCCTTTTTGACTCTATACACTTTATCTGGATGCTCTGGATCCTCAAAACCAGGAGGTTGCATGACATAAACTTCCTCAACAATGGTGCCATACAAGAAAGCACTCTTGACATCCATTTGATAGACTGTGAAACCCATGCAGGAAGCATAGGCTAGAAAAATCCTAATAGCTTCAATCCTTGCAACTGGTGCAAAGACCTCCTCATAGTCTATCCCTTCCTCTTGTGTATAACCTTGAGCCACTAACCTTGCCTTGTTTCTGACCACAATACCTCTTTCATCTCTTTTGTTCCGGAGAACCCATCTTGTCCCTATAGGTCTAACATATCTAGGACACTCAACCAGCTCCCAAACATCCTGAATTGCAAATTGGTGAAGCTCATCCTGCATTGCTTCCACCCAACTTGGTTCTTTGAGAGCATCAAATATTTTCTTGGGTTCTTCTTGTGACAAAAAACATACAAACAAACATGCTTGCACAAGAGGGGTATCAACCTTCTTGTGTATATTGGCAATAAATCCACCAAGACCTTGATGGGATCTTCTTATCTGAACTGGAGTCATGATATCACCAATGATCTGAGATGTGGGGTGATTCTTCATTGTGGAGGTGAGAACCCCTCCTTCAAAAAGTCTGGTGTCCTCAACCTCATGCTCCATGTTGCCAATATCTTCTTCATCAGACTCTCTTTGAGCAACAGGAATCTCTTCATGAACATTGGAAGGTCCACCTTGTTCAAAACTGGAAGAGAAAAGATGCCCATAAGTGTTGTCAACGTTTGAATCTTGGTTGTCAGCGTCTGGGCTAACAGCTCTTGAAATGTTGTTGTCAACGTCTGAATTGGTCTTGTCAGCGCTAGATTTGCCTTTGTCAGCGCCTGAAGAACCATGCATGTTTGTATCTGGTGGTATTTGGAAACCACCATTATCTTGTCCAGCAGCAGCAGCAGCAAAAGCATCTGTCCAAATGGGAATTGTGACATATTCAAATGTAGGAGATGCATTTTCTGCTTGTGATCCAACCCTCTCATTAACCTGTGTACCTGAAACATCAACAACTTGTTCCTCCACAACATTTGAAGTTACATTCACAATGTCTGGATTAGTGACAGGCATATAATTTAAAGTTCTAAATAAGGGTTCCAAATCAAACAACCAATTAGGACTAGTTTCAGGATCACTAGGTTTATTCTCTAAGAACCTAACATGTACTCTTTCAACTATCCGTTTGTCCTCCTTAAGATAAACCCTATAACCCTTGCTCTGGACTGAATACCCCATGAAGTAACCTTCATCAGCTTTTGCACTAAATTTCCCTAAGGCATCACTAGTGTCCAAGACTACTACATGACATCCAAAATGTCTGAGAAAACCAATATTAGGTTTTCTTCCCCAAAGTAACTCATAAGGTGTTTTGTTCTGAATTTTGTTAACCAATGCTCTATTTTGCACATAGCATGCTGTATTAACAGCCTCAGCCCAAAAGGCTATTGGAAAGTGAGCATCAGCCAACATTGTTCTGGCTGCTTCAATTAGGGTTCTATTTTTCCTTTCAGCAACCCCATTTTGTTGTGGGGTTCTAGCAATGCTAAATTGCCTAGTAATTCCTTTCCTGGCACAAAAATCATCTAGCTTCTTGTTCCTAAATTCTCCACCATTATCACTCCTAAGCATTTTAACCTCATTGCCAGACCTTTTCTCAATCTGAGTGATAAAATCAATAAGAACATCACCTGTGTCACTCTTCATAGCTATAAAGAATGTCCAAGTTTTAACACCCCCAAATTTACACGCAGCGGAATACATCTTTGGGTGCTAAACAATGATACTACAACACATAATTTATAAAGAACGACTCAAAAAGAGACGTTTTAGATTTATCGTTCCTAAAACATTTGTCAGAGTAGCGTAGTCCCAAGTAATCGTTACCAAAAGATAAGTTAAAACAACATACTGGTTTGTTTTAAAAATGGAACGATAAATAAATCAAAGAGTTTGAACAACAAAAGCAGTGCACAACTTCATTCCCGTGACCTCCAAGCTTCCACTTCTTGATTACATGAAATACATGTGAGTAAAACAATCAGCAAAAATGTCGAGTGAATCTATAGGTTTATGAAATCAATTTGAACACAAGCAAAGATTATAAGTTTGTGGCATGCTTATAAGCATCAAATAATAATTCGCATCAACAATAATAATTGTATATAGCATAAATTGCAATAAGCTCATAGAACCGAGCCCTTAGACACTCCCATATCAGTCTAATAAGACGAGAGATTTATTAATTGTCGGTTACCTCCAGATTATTGGTACATTGCCGTATACCTGACTTCTCAATACAATATGTTCAAACAGTGTGGAGGTCGGGCCTAAGCTTCTATGACAAGTCCACAAAAACTGAACCGGGGCGGCTTCCCCCATAGATCTATTAATTGTACTAGCGGTTAACCCATCATAGGTTAATTAACGGTCCATAATTGAGGTTTTAACAAAGGCAATCACTTAATGCAATTTAAAGGCAACCACGGGTCCATTCATAGAGGGACAAAGCATACCATAAAAATCTTATGTTCTAAGTTTATAAAAACATGTATTCCCCCTCGCGGGTTTAAAATCATTTAATAACTAGTATAAAGCGAGGCTATAGACTCACCTTAGCCGATAGTGGTAATGAGACAATCGCCGACGATAGATGATGCCTTTCAAACACGAGAACCGCAACCTATCAAATGAGGTGCGTTCGTTAATAATAGACTCGAGAAATAAACCATACATAAGAATATAAAACTCGACTCATAAAATCACGACAAACTCGAGAGAAAACGATACAAGTGATACTATTACGCTCTCCTATATATTCATTTTATTGTTCTATGCCTTTAACAAAAATCTGCCGGAACATACCAAATGTCCAAGCCGTTTTCCCATACTTAGACACATCAAATTTTTATGATACTACTCAGAGAACTCACTTACTATATGTAGAAAGTCCTCCCAAGAGCCCATCAAAAGATTTTACTTCTAAAGTTCCCTGCCCGACTCATCTTTGAATCACAAAATCCGGACAGTTTAGCGACCTTGACTTACGAAACCATTTTGACCATTCTAAACAACTCCATTTATAAAACCGCCACTTGATTCTAAAAATAGACTCAAAATGCTAAAATTGGAGCCTGAGAACAGCCCTTGAATCATTTTGAAACTCATTTTATAGTCCCCGAGATTCGATCCAAATATCGACAACAATTTTCGGATTGTGTCGACACTCGTCTCCCGGTACACGAAAATCAAACTAGTGTATCTTCCACCTCGTTTGGAGTTGGAAGGCCTACTTTATATCAAATCGAAGCTAACGAAATTCTCTACAACATAATCCCATAATATCAACCTATTTTCAGACTTAAGATTTCCGAAAATGCCTCTAAAACTACTGCCTAAAATTGGCCATTTAAAAACCATACAAAATCAAGTTTTTGATCAAAACCAACAACTTTTATCATCAACCTAACATCCTAATATCACCATAAACCCATCCTAACACTTGTATCATCATCAAAATCAAAAACCCAAAAATTAAAATTCAACTTTTTAACTAAAATATAACATAAACATCACTTGATCATCATTTCTAATACATGCCTACAACAAATTTGGATCAAACATAACCAACTTTTCTTGAAAAATTTATATGGTTGCATGTATGAAAATTTTATACCAAATTGTAACCCTTTGAAAATGGAGGATGGGACTTTGCTTGGTTTCTCTTGGATCAAGCTAGAAAAATTTTGATTAAGGTGTTTATGGTGTTGATGGTGGATGGCTAAAAAGGAAAAGGAGGAGGGTGGAAGAAGTTTTTGGTTGAATGGATTTTATAATGAAAAATGCTAGTGGAGAAATTATATATAGTGTAGGTAGGGTGTAACTTGTAAATATTGGATAGTTTTGGACCAAAATAGAATAAAATAGTTTAAAAGGGTAGAAAATGTAAATTGTAAATTTTGAAATATTTACGAGACTCGGGTTTCGTAAAAATACTTTTTAAAAGTTTAAACGCACACGAAAAATAATAATATAACGACTCGATACGTAATTGAAACGATATCGTCGAAAGTATTAAATATCGAAACTATCGATAATAAAATATAAATTTTTTTTGGCATCCGTCGGTATCGCGATCACTAGTAGTCCTCGTTGCTCGTCAAAATATTAAAATATAATATTTAATATCGGTTTCAACTTAAACCGTTAAACATAATAATATTTAACGTTATAAAATACTTCAAAATAATTGAAAATAGAATTAAATTATGACCTTATTTTTACGGGTTTTACATCCTCACCACCTTAAGGGAGCGACGTCCCGGCGCTCAGCTCGCCTCATACACGAGTTGTTCACTACCCGGAAGGATGATGACATTCCTTAATAAGAAGTCCTTACGTTCCCAGGTGAATCTCGATCCACGATCTCCACTGGTTCTTTTACAAAACGCAACTTGTCGTCAAGTTGTATCTCACCAAAAAGGAATAAATAAATCCTTATCCACCAGTCACCCGTCAAGTTCGACACATGAAAATTTTATGAATCACACGAAGCTCATTCGACGACAAGAATAGGTGACAGGATTTTCGGGTAAGTCCAGTTAAAAAGAATGTTGCAATTTAAAGGATAGCCACTGGCCGGATAGCCATCGACACACATCAAAAACAATTAACAAGAAAAACATTTTCGTCATCGGAGGGTGCTCACACGCGGGTCCTCACTCAAAAGATTATACAAAGACACCATCTCACTTTCGCCTACGCGCATTAAAGTCTCAATAAACATCGTCGTTGAAAGTCAAAAAGATATTACATAATATATGTTCTACATGATCGGGCATCATCGGATGATGCCGTCTCAAGTTCTCACAACTTACGATCATTTGACTAGATCACATACCACATAAGTACATAAAAATAAAAGGTCGAACAATAACATCAAGTATAGATTTCCATGGTTAATCATCGAGAAAACCTTGAACGAACCCTTGATAGTATCTCAAGAGTCTTTCCACTTGCGGTGTCGGCTTCAACATACTCCTCGAGGTCGTAACGAATTTATTAACTCCATTCATTAAGAGATTCGGTCCTCAATCATTCCACGAGTACACACATAAATCCTGGTGACACTTATCGTTTCTTCTTATACACTGCTTCCCGAGATTCATTTTAAACTCAGAATAAAATAGTAATCTTCAATACGAGGAACAGAACGAGATAAAAATGACTTCAATAAACGCATAAACGAACAAGATGTGGTAAAATGATTTAAGGTTGATGATTGACAAGGGATCTCGACTCACGTAACCGTAACACATAATAAATCACAGTACTAGAAAAATGAGAGCGAAGAATAAATTATACATTAAAATAACATTTGTCACAATTATCCGTCCCGGATTTGGTATTACCTTAAAACTTAGTTGAGGTACTTTCTTGATAAAGATGATACATAAAAAATAGAAGTAAAATAGTTTCAAAATTTATTTTGGTTGTCTTAAGAAATTTTGAAAGATTGACATGAATTTATTAATTAAACTCGTATTTATGTTTACAATTAGAAAATATAATTTCTAAATTAAATCATTATTAGTAATATAAATTAAACTGGTAATTTCATTACTTTAAAAGTAAAGTATGATAAGTCAATTAGTTCAAAAGGTAGAACATAATTTTGTTTTAAACATTAGTTTTAGTTATACAAAATATGGTGTATAAATTTGACCTTTTACTTGGGATGGTTATTTCGATAATTGAAAATCATTGGAAAATGTATAAACATAAAAATTTTATAATATGTTGTAGAAATACTTAAAGGTGTTTATTATTTCAAAATAACATGGGATATATTCGGGTTTCGAAATGTGACAAGATAACAAACGAATACGAATGAAAATAATAGTCAACAATTAATACGAAATCAATGGTACAAAAGAGAACGAAGCAAATGTCGTATGAATTCTTAAAGAGAATAATAAAATAAAGGCGCTGATGGTAAGACGATAAGAAATAATAGATTAAACAGGTTGTCAATTTTGTTAGTGCGGTCGATGGTTCACCAATATCAGCTCGTTAACTTAGCGGTGGTCGATACATGATCGGGAAGAAGATCCATACAAAAATTATAATAAATAAAATTCCTAATAATCACTTGTAATTAAAACAAATCAAATGAACGATATTAAGAGATAAGTCAAAGCACGGTTCACAAGAGTGGATTGCGAGACAAACGAGAGTGACGGACGTCATCCCGGATATACGAAAATCGCTCTAGTGATACGTCATTATTCACGTGCGGAGACATTCCAAAGATCTACCCGGTCGCATAAAGAAGATTGGACGAGAAGGAAGGATAAAACATCGAGACTTTCAAGTCTTTTATCAAGAGTTAGTAATTAGACGAACGGTCAAAAGAAATTAGTTGTAAGACAAAATGAAGTAACAAGTGGAAAAACGATTGTCGAGTAAAAACATACCCTTAAGCGCGTAATTCGTTCAAGAAAAGGTAAGAAAACGTATGCGGATGCATAGAAATTGCGCTACTTGCATAAAATATAAAGGTTTTCAAAACTTCTTTTCACTTTATTTCATTTTATTTATCTTTATCATAAATACAAGTAAAAAGTTGATTATCATCAAGAACTTTAATGTGACTACTATTCAGCCTAGCATGGCTCCATCTAAATTAGACATAGGTGATCAGGCCATGTATAATTTAGGAATAGCAATGCAGTGCTCAGTTTCGTCGAAAAGTATTACGTTTCTTATGTTTATATATAAACCATACCATTTGTAAAATGGAATTTAAAAATAGTTTATAAATTTATAGGATACAAGTAATTTGTGAGATACTTAATAAGCAACTTTTAATCTTACGAAAAGTATTTTATAAGACCAAAGTAAAAATAATTGGTGAAAATAATCGTAAAACAATATCAGATTTATTTATAATATGACATTATGACAATGTATAAAGTAGTCAAAGGTTTGCAAAAAGTGACAAATAGTAGCTCATAAAACAATCAATGAAATGGTTACAAGTCGTTAAGGTTTCAAAAGGTTATAAGGTTAGACGAAAATGCCATGAGACATGTGATAAAAATATCGACGAAGAATGTGAAGACAAAACTTCAAAACCCGACCCAAATTAGTAGAAGGTTAAAAGAAAATAAAAATAAAATAACATCGAATGACAAATGAGTCATATATATGAAAAGAATAAAACAATCCACATGTGTATTCTTGTAAGATACTCGACACAACATGCTTTTAATAAAGTATGTTATTCGTTTTTAAATTACAACACTAATCCGGTAATTGCTAATCCTGTACTGTTTTTATTTTTTAAATATTTTCACATGCAACTAGTATTCGTTAGTTGTAAAATAATATTTGTTAAAATTTTACGATCTCAAATGAAATCAAAACAGCTTAGAAACATTTAAAACTCATGTTCTGAATTTTCTATCAGATTTAACTTTTAAATATGAGCCGATTAATTGACCCAATAAACGACATCTCCAAGACTCAAAGTCTAAAGCATTTTGTTGCAAAACGACGTTTCAGACGACTTTCTAGTTTTACCCGAGACCTGAAAACCAATGTATAATGACCAAAATACCCCTGCAAGTTCTGTGCAGGTTTGACTATTTTATTTTAAAAACGCAGGTTTTACTTTTTAGTTTTGACCTGTTTATACTGCCCCTACGGTTTCTGCATAAAGTGTATTTTTTCGACACTTCTTAACGGCTCAAAATATATACATATATACACACATGTCTTGTGGATTTTATAACAACGAAAAATAAATCTCGTAATGAGCATCAAATAAAATATAGCATGATGAATGACATAAAATGCTTCAAGGTATTCAACACGAAATTTAGGAAGCAAGACGGTGAAAGACGTTCGTAATTTAGATTTCAAAATGCAATGTAGGCAAATCTCCTTGGTGTCACGATTGTCAAAAACACAAAACATAACAAGAAAAGAATGGAACATTAACATGCTACACTCCGGGAGCGAGAAGGTTAATGAAAAACAAATGATACACTTTTATATAAGTAAAATCGTGTTCCAATTCTAGTGCCATAATCTAGACGATGATTTATAAAATAACGATGACGTTACCGAGATATAAGTGAACAATACACTTCGGAGTCGATACATATAAATGTCAACGAATTAAATCTTCGCACATCGTGTAAAACAATAATAAAAATCAACAAAATATTATGAAAAACCATGGTATTATTCAACACTATTTTAAGAAATGTTTCAAAATGTATGACTCACACGATAGCGGTTAGTCTATTCCAATGACACATTGAGCTACACAATGGTCTGGAGATTACGTTAAAAGACGTCCAAGCACAAATAGCCGGAAGACGATTTGAATATCTATATAGATATGACAAAGGGTTAAACAATGAAAGTAACGCGCGCAGATGAAGGTATGTAAGGTCATAATATAAAATTTTGCAATAAAAGCAATTTAAATACTTCAAAAATAAATACAGAAAGATCATGAAATTCATTGTATTTATTTAAGTTAATCATTAATAAATGATAAACTTTTATCGAAACGTTTAACGACATAAATATATATCGATAAAGGGATCCTAGATATAAATATATATATCCATAAATGGATCATAGTATTTATTTATAAATACTTCCCAATAAGGTATACGTAATAACTCATACTAAAGTGGTAATCCCAGAAGTAGCTTGAACCTGAAGTCACGCGAAATCATGTGCACCGACTCTTTGAAAAATAAAACCGACAGTTATAGTTTAGGTTATTAGAAAAAGACCTAGTTCTCTATAACTCATGGCTCTGGTACCAATCTTTAACACCCCCAAATTTACACGCAGCGGAATACATCTTTGGGTGCTAAACAATGATACTACAACACATAATTTATAAAGAACGACTCAAAAAGAGACGTTTTAAATTTGTCGTTCCTAAAACATTTGTCAGAGTAGCGTAGTCCTAAGTAATCGTTACCAAAAGAAAGTTAAAACAACATACTGGTTTGTTTTAAAAATGGAACGATAAATAAATCAAAGAGTTTGAACAACAAAAGCAGTGCACAACTTCATTCTCGTGACCTCCAAGCTTCCACTTCTTGATTACCTGAAATACATGTGAGTAAAACAATCAGCAAAAATGCCGAGTGAATCTATAGGTTTATGAAATCAATTTGAACACAAGCAAAGATTATAAGTTTGTGGCATGCTTATAAGCATCAAATAATAATTCGCATCAACAATAATAATTGTATATAGCATAAATTGCAATAAGCTCATGGAACCGAGCCCTTAGACACTCCCATATCAGTCTAATAAGACGAGAGATTTATTAATTGTCGGTTACCTCCAGATTATTGGTACATTGCCGTATACCTGACTTCTCAATACAATATGTTCAAACAGTGTGGAGGTCGGGCCTAAGCTTCTATGACAAGTCCACAAAAACTGAACCGGGGCGGCTTCCCCCATAGATCTATTAATTGTACTAGCGGTTAACCCATCATAGGTTAATTAACGGTCCATAATTGAGGTTTTAACAAAGGCAATCACTTAATGCAATTTAAAGGCAACCACGGGTCCATTCATAGAGGGACAAAGCATACCATAAAAATCTTGTGTTCTAAGTTTATAAAAACATGTATTCCCCCTCGCGGGTTTAAAATCATTTAATAACTAGTATAAAGCGAGGCTATAGACTCACCTTAGCCGATAGTGGTAATGAGACGATCGCCGACGATAGATGATGCCTTTCAAACACGAGAACCGCAACCTATCAAATGAGGTGCGTTCGTTAATAATAGACTCGAGAAATAAACCATACATAAGAATATAAAACTCGACTCATAAAATCACGACAAACTCGAGAGAAAACGATACAAGTGATACTATTACGCTCTCCTATATATTCATTTTATTGTTCTATGCCTTTAACAAAAATCTGCCGGAACATACCAAATGTCCAAGCCGTTTTCCCATACTTAGACACATCAAATTTTTATGATACTACTCAGAGAACTAACTTACTATATGTAGAAAGTCCTCCCAAGAGCCCATCAAAATATTTTACTTCTAAAGTTCCCTGCCCGACTCATCTTTGAATCACAAAATCCGGACAGTTTAGCGACTTGACTTACGAAACCATTTTGACCATTCTAAACAACTCCATTTATAAAACCGCCACTTGATTCTAAAAATAGACTCAAAATGCTAAAATTGGAGCCTGAGAACAGCCCTTGAATCATTTTGAAACTCATTTTATAGTCCCCGAGATTCGATCCAAATATCGACAACAATTTTCGGATTGTGTCGACACTCGTCTCCCGGTACACGAAAATCAAACTAGTGTATCTTCCACCTCGTTTGGAGTTGGAAGGCCTACTTTATATCAAATCGAAGCTAACGAAATTCTCTACAACATAATCCCATAATATCAACCTATTTTCAGACTTAAGATTTCCGAAAATACCTCTAAACCTACTGCCTAAAATTGGCCATTTAAAAACCATACAAAATCAAGTTTTTGATCAAAACCAACAACTTTTATCATCAACCTAACATCCTAATATCACCATAAACCCATCCTAACACTTGTATCATCATCAAAATCAAGAACCCAAAAATTAAAATTTAACTTTTTAACAAAAACATAACATAAACATCACTTGATCATCATTTCTAATACATGCCTACAACAAATTTGGATCAAACATAACCAACTTTTCTTGAAAAATTTATATGGTTGCATGTATAAAAATTTTATACCAAATTGTAGCCCTTTGAAAATGGAGGATGGGACTTTGCTTGGTTTCTCTTGGATCAAGCTAGAAAAATTTTGATTAAGGTGTTTATGGTGTTGATGGTGGATGGTTAAAAAGGAAAAGGAGGAGGGTGGAAGAAGTTTTTGGTTGAATGGATTTTATAATGAAAAATGCTAGTGGAGAAATTATATATAGTATAGGTAGGGTGTAACTTGTAAATACTGGATAGTTTTGGACCAAAATAGAATAAAATAGTTTAAAAGGGTAGAACATGTAAATTGTAAATTTTGAAATATTTACGAGACTCGGGTTTCGTAAAAATACTTTTTAAAAGTTTAAACGCACACGAAAAATAATAATATAACGACTCGATACGTAATTGAAACGATATCGTCGAAAGTATTAAATATCGAAACTATCGATAATAAAATATAAATTTTTTTTGGCATCCGTCGGTATCGCGATCACTAGTAGTCCTCGTTGCTCGTCAAAATATTAAAATATAATATTTAATATCGGTTTCAACTTAAACCGTTAAACATAATAATATTTAACGTTATAAAATACTTCAAAATAATTGAAAATAGAATTAAATTATGACCTTATTTTTACGGGTTTTACACAAGTAAACCTAGAAAAGTCATCTGTGACAACAAAACAATATGACTTGCCATTCAAACTTTCTATATTTGTTGGACCAAAGAGGTCCATGTGAAGCATATGAAGACGTCTGGAACTAGTATGCATTTGCTTGGACTTGAATGAGACCTTGTGCTGCTTGCCTTTAAGACATGCAACACAAGAGTGGTCATTGTGAAAGGCCTTCTCAGGCAAACCATCAACTAAGCCAAGCCTCACAAGTCTATTTATGTTTTTAAAGTTTATGTGCCCTAGTCTCCTGTGCCACAAATTACTTTCATCTACTGAGGCCTTAGCATAAAAACAAGACATATTTGCATTCATTTTAATCCCATTTAAATTCACATTATATATGTCCTTATGCCTAGGTGTTCTATACTCAATATATTTCTCATCAGGGATCTTAAAATCCTTGCTTAACACCAAGCACTCAGTATCAGTGAAAAGAACCTTATTTTTGTTATCACAAACTTGTGATACACTAAACAGATTATAATCAAGTTCTTTTACCAGGAAGACGTTTTCAAAACACAGATTATTGATGAGAAGGGTTCCTTTGCCTGTAATGGTGCCGTAGCCACCTCCAAAGTATACCTTATCACCATCTTTAATAGGAGTGAAGTTCGTCAGATAGTCTTCCTTTCCTGTCATGTGCCTTGAGCATCCACTATCCCAATATCCATAATCATTGATCTGCCTTTGAATGCCCTGCACATAAAGAAAACAAATTAGTTTTCTTTGGGAACCCAAGTCTCAGAAGACTTGGATTCATCTGGTTGTTCAATAAGAACAGACTTAGTTCTCACAACAACCCCATTCTCATCCTTTTTATGATGAAATACCCAGTTAACCCCAATAGGTTTTCTAATGACCTTTGAAATGTAATTAAATCTATTGCAAGTCATTGAAATTCCATTATTATTAAGGTTTTGATCTTTCTTGGGTCTCCATGTTAAGCTTGAAGAAGCTTTAGACCTCTTACCTTGTGGCTGCAAATATTTAGGTCTGGTCACGTTTCTGTCAGCGTTGGATTTTGTCCTATCAACGCTGAAATTACCCTTGTCAGCGTTGAACCTAGGGTTTGCTACAGGAACCCATTGCCTATTTGACCAGGTGTTTGTCTTTTGAAAAGGTCTTTGTCCATGAGTGTTAGACATTCTAGAAAAGAATGGGAAAGGTCTAATCACTTGTGGACTTTGCTGCACACAAGGTTTGGGTCTGACAACGTTTGACTTCCTAACAACGTTGACTTTCTTCCTATCAGCGCTGAAATTGTTCCTATCAGCGCTGGCTTTGGGAGCGTTGACACACTTGTATGCCAAATGTGAAAAGCTGCCACAAGTATAACAGGCTTTCTTAGACACAACTTTAGGTCTAGTAGAGAAGAAACCTGTTCCATGATTGCTAACTTGGCTCTTGGGTGACCTATTATTCCTATACATCTCTGCATATTTAATGGTAGGTCTTCTAACAGTGTTGGAGCCTAGGTCAACAGCTTTACCAGTGATTGGGTGAGTAACCTTAATGGGTGGTGACTCATTGGGACTTTCACATAGCAAACCTCCCTTAACAAATAAAGTAGGGTTAGCTTTCTTCTACTCATTCAGGTCAGTCAGTTTTTGTTGATACTCTTCCACTAGAGTGACAACTCTTGGTGGAGGAATGAATTCCTCTTCTTGGCATTCTGGTATACCAGTCCAAGATAAATCCTTTCTAAGGACACCATAGAAGTCACCAGCTGGTGGTGGAACCAGAGAGTAATCATTCATCCCAATCCCAGTCATGTCCTTAGGATCCCTTTGTTTAGCTACACAGTCTCCTAGGGTTTGGGTGGCTCTATCAAATCTTTGAATCTTGAGGTCAATATTATCTTTATTCTTAATGGCCTCATCTAACTTAGCCTGTAGGTCTCTATTGACCTTTGTCATGATATTTCTGATATCCATACTACCCTCTAGCTCATGTTTTAAGATATTTATCTTATCTTTTAAGTCAAATTCCATTTTCTTGTATTCAGAAACGGTTTTCTCAGTTTCAGTAAGAGCTAGTTGGTAATTGGACAATTTACACCTTTCAGTGCTCATATCATCTTTTAGTTTTAACACCTCTTTATTAAGTCTATCAGTGTTTAACCTACAACCTTTTCTACAAAAAGCATCATCATATACCTCATTATCAGATGAAGAGGAGGAGTGTGCCATGAGAGCATATTCAACATGCTCTTCTTCTTCAATATCAGCAACCAAAGCTTTATCCTCTTCAGCATTCTTAGCCAGATAGCTCCAATCCCATCCCGTGCCATCAATTCCTTGAACTGCAACCATGGCTTTGGAATCCTGAGCTTTAACAATCTGACTTGAGGGTTTACCAGAATCAGATCTTCTAAGAGATCTGCATTCCCTCATGAATTGTCCCATACGATGACAGTTGTAGCATTCAACTTTGGATTTATCAAATCTAGCTGTGTCTTTAGCATTGAAGGTCATCTTCTTCTTGAACCTTCTATTCCACCTATTTGCTCTTATACTAGCAAGAGCCATGTTCCACTTGATGTCCATCTCTTCCAAGTGCTCATCACTTATCTGCTCAAGGTCCTCATATGTAATCACTGAACCATTGGGCAAAGAAGAAATGTAAGCACACACAGTATCCAAATCCAAACCAGCAGGTTTAACTCTTGGGGAGTCATTCATGAATGTGTCAGCGTCTGAAAAGGAGACGTTGACAGGACTTGTTCCAGCGCTGACATATGATGATCCAGTAACTGGATGCATATAAGAATCCTTCTGATTGAATTGACCTTTACTATGAGAGAAGAAGGCCATGTTGCTGGTGGAAGATTTGCTTCCATGATCTGAAAGAGTTTCGTCTTCCAACAGTCTTAGTTTGTTGTAGATGTCATCAAACGAGGAGCTCTTGTAAGTATTATTGGCAAGAATAGATCTTGCCTCAATCTTCCATGCCTCACCAAGACTTTTAAGAAAGGTAGCATTGGTGTCAACATCACCAACTTGTGTCCCCATGAAGGACAACTTGCTTGTGATGTCAAGCAATCTGCTTCTCACACTACTCAGTTTCTCATTGGGTTGAGCTTTAAAGACAGCATAATCATGCAGAAGTTGCTTTTTCTTTTCTTCCTTAGTGTCTGCATTGCCACCATATGCAACTTCTAGTGCTTCCCAAAGATCCTTAGCAGATTCATAGCCTCTATATTTGTGCTGGTTTTCTTGTCCCAAAGAGACTTTTAGAATATTTAGGGCTTTCATGTCAACCCTTTTCTTTGCAATATCTTCAGCACCTACAGCTCTACCATCTCCAGGTTTTTCTTTCTTATCCTCTTCAGGGCATCCTTCAACAGCTGTTCTTTGACTAATGGCATCAAGAATCTTTTGAGCCTTATTGAATGAGTTTCCATATTCAATAATCTCCCAGAGTGTGTAGTCATAGATCCCCAGATATTGTTCAAAGTTGAACTTCCATAAGTCAAAGTGGGTTGCATCAAGCATGGGAATCTTGATGTTTGGTAAGGCTGAGGAGGAGGAGGTTATTGCTTCAGACATGATGTTGTTAGGGTTTTTGTGTTTTTAGGGTTTCTGAGAAAATTAGGGTTTTGGTGTTCGTGTATGGTTCTGGTGTTCTTCAAAGATCAAAAGTTCCTCAACAAGCTCTGATACCACTTGTTGATCCCAAACTTAGATCGATTAGCTTTGTGTATACGAGATTAGATCAAGTATAACACGTAGAGAAACCTTTGTATATGCTTTGTGAATCTAAGTGTTATGCGGAATTTAACACTTATACAAGAACACACAAGATATAAACAAACTTTCACTTTGATTATCAATGTCGAACTTGCTTACAATGAAAGATGTTTATGAACGAATACTTATGTAAAACTTGATATTGAACATTAACCTAAAGGCCTTCTTTTATAGACTAAGAAGCCTTGTACAATAAGCTACGTATCAACTATTCTAGGTAAAGATAAACATAGAAAATACATTGTCGTTTCTATCCTTACTAGAAGTATTCTAGAATATAATAAACGTGTAGCTTATATCTTTCATCAGTGCTTGTCTTCAATCTGTCAACGCTTGACTTTAACTTGTCAACGCTTGAGCTGTCAGCGCTTGCTTTGTTCCTGTCAACGCTTGTTTTGTTCTTGTCAGCGCTCAAGTGATCTGGCCTTAATTTATTCCCAACAGAGACTAAAGGATTATTAGTAGTTAGGTTATGTCACTTAAATTCCCATTAGCATGAAATGTGAACTACCGGGATTTGGTAGACGCTTATGCATTTGATAGTACTATTTGGGGACGATCACCCCAGTTCACGCCTTGACGGTTGATCCCCGTCGTACCACATTGATTGGTAAGCGGATTTATGTATGAGAAGATTCCATAGCGTGATTTTTGTGACGACACGCTAACTTAGATGGGCAATATGTTTGTCGGGTTCGCGGCCCGCTGTTTTCATAGTAAGGTAACAATGTCATGCGGCTAATAATAATCCTACAATGTACTATACAACCTATATAATCCAAACAAAAATGTATCCTATACATAATAACGACGCTATTAACGATGAATATATTACCTATCATGGTAATATAGAGACTACGGTCTCATGGACGGTTTAAGATGTATGCTTGATTTATATATTGCCTGACTAGCAATATGAGGACTTACTTTCGATATTATACTTGTGTTCTGATTTTAAATGATTGTTTTATATAACGGTTTTCATTAAACTCTATGAATTCACTCGGCATTCGCTGATATGATTTTTGCATGTTTTTATCTCAGGTGCTTGAAGGTAATCCGGATGGAGATCGACTCTGATGGCCTACATAATATTAAAAATGTTCATTCGATCTATGTTTTGTAAACTTAATGACCTGTATAATTTGGGACCTGTTGTACGCTTTTAAAACTTTTATCGAATGAATGTATGTTAAACCTTGAACAACCGTTTTTATGTGTTGTCTATGATTGGAGTTATTGTGCTATCCCGTAACACTCTAAAAGACCCTTCCACTGTACCGATACAAAAAATGAGAGTGTTACAGTTTGGTATCAGAGTTCTCGTTATAGAGAACAAAAGATTTTAAAAACCAAGGTTTTGAACAAAACTTTTCAAAATCTTTTGACAATGAACATTTAAGAAAATATTTGAAAAATCTTTTGACTATAACGGTGCCAAAGATCTCCAACGTTACCAACCAGCCCTATTGAGAAGATATATATTTTGATATATATAATTTAATTTATATATATGTACATATCGTGATTTCATTATGTAATTGTTTAACTAGTATGTTATCCTAATACGAGATATATATATATAAATGCAGATTGTCATGGCTAACCCTAATATTCCTGTAGAAAACCATGCTATTCCTGAACCTAATGTAGATGATGATCCTTATTTAGACTTAGTAGATTATGATATGGATGATGAGGAGGAACCATTTGAGGATCCCGAGCCCGAGTTAGGACTAGGAGATCAGATTGCCCCTCAAGTTGACTTGGTAGAGAATGAGATTGAGAATGTTGATATTGAAAATGATGATGAGACTGGGTTAGATAATTTAGATGATGAGATTGACGACGAGGATGTCGAGGATGATGTACGTATAGATGTTGAGGTTGATGACGATGAGGAAGCTGAGCTTATTTATCCGTATGATGTTCCAGAGGGCGAGCCTTTGCCCCTACCAGTTGATTTGTCTGATTCTGAGGTTGAGTTACCTAGGGATGAAATGTCTGAATCGTCTGAATCTGATTCTGAATCAGAGGAGGATGAGGATGATGATGCACCTGACGGTACTGATGGTATTGCTACTCGTAGATGTGAGATAGGAGAGTCGTCTAGTACTCGAGAGGCTACTCATATTGATGGTCTTGCACCATGGGCCTTGAGACGTGATCTAGATGCTTCCCGTGTTAAGAGTTGTATGACAGAGGTTGGATTAGGTGTCGTTCAGACTCGTGTTGCTTATTTGGAGTCGAAGACTAAGGTTGGCGAGAAAGAGCGGGAATTGCTTAGTTTGGATTTGAGTGATGTTGAGCTGGTTTGAATGAGGCTTTTAGGAGGTTATCGGTGTTGGAAAGTAGTGAGTATGCTGCTATGAAGAGAAAGGTGAATTCTATGGAGATTTAGTTGAGTGTGGCTCGTGCGATGCGTGAGAAAGCTGAGAAGGAGTTGAATATATCTGTGGGTTGGAACAGTAGATTTTATGCTGACATGGTTGAAAGAGGAGTAATCCGTAAGCGCCCAGCTGAAGATGTGTCTAGTGATCGTCCGATGAAGATTCAGAAGACGATGGATGATGGACCATCTGGCGGTTCTCAGTAGACCAGTCTGTATTTAGTAGTGACCTTTGTATCTTTTGTGCTTTTGTAGCTTTGACTGAACCGACTTGTTAGTAGTAGACTTGGCACGAATTTTGAGTGTATATAGTGCTAGAACTTTGATATGGGATGTACCTAAGACAATACTTTTGTTTCAAATCGAATGAAATATGTATCTTGTCTTGAATTCCATATTGTGCCTTATTTGTATCTTGATTATGAATTCAATCCATATTATATGAATCCTTTGTTGGATGAATGCTTAATACTTTGAAATTGTGAAATTATAGAACTATGCCGCCCAAGAAGGCTGTGACTGAGGATGATGTACGTAGGATTATTACGGAGCAAGTTACTGCATCTATGACTGAATTTATGGCAAATGCTAGAAATGAAGCTGGCGGTAGTGGAGCTGGCGGAAGTGGAGCTGGCGGTAGTGGAGGTGGCGGTAGTGGAGCTGGCGGTAGTGGAATTGGCGGTACTAATGTGAATGTGAATGCTAATAATGTGAATGCTAATGCTGGAGGAAATGTAGGAGGACTTGGAACTAATGCACCTGAAGTTGGTGGCTGTACTTATGTGACGTTCATGAAGTGTGAACCTCTACCTTTTAATGGAACTGAAGGTGATGTAGGATTAAGCCAGTGGATCGAGAAGATTGAATTGGTGTTTCGGATTAGTAAGTGTAAAGAGGAAGATAAGGTGACTTTTGCTATGGCTACTCTTAAAGGTCGTGCGTTGACTTGGTGGAACGGGAGAATTGCTTTCATGGGTCTTGATGCTGCTAATGCTACTGTTAGCCTCAAAATATTGAGTCAAACAAGAATGTTCGGTCATAGATTTCTATTGTAATATTTATTAAAACGTTGTAATAAGTAGTTATTTAGTCGTGGTTCACGGGCTTGGATTTAAACTAATTAAAGTCCAAAAAGACAAGCCCGGCCCAATATATAGTCCATTGAAGCCCGCATGTGGGTGGACTATATATACTACCCTCCTAGCATGTTAGGAGGGTGGATGGTCATTTGTAACAACTTCTTTTCTTAATCTAATCTCACCAAGTTAATCATCTCTCTCTACTTTCTCTCACTACTTTCTATCTCTAGGAATTCATCTCTTCTTCATCTATTTTCTTTCTTTCTTCATTGCTTAATCATCACAAATACGTGATTTTAAGCCAAAAAATGATCAAAACACCTGAAAATTGTGCTTGGAATGATGCGGAGAAGGAAGCCATCTATATGGTTTTAAGTGGGATTGGAGATGATATTTACTCCACGGTTGATGCATGCCCGACAGCACATGAAATGTGGACTGCTATTGAACGCTTGCAACAAGGAGAATCACTCAACAAACAAGATGTCAAAACAAACTTGTTCTGGAATTTTGGCAAGTTTACTTCAAGGGATGGAGAATCAATTGACTCTTACTACTCTAGGTTTTATAAGATGATGAATGACATGACAAGAAATAACCTGCAAGTCTCCACCATGCAAGTCAATGTTCAATTTCTTCAACAACTTCAACCCGAGTGGACACGGTTCGTCACTTTGGTGAAACAACAAGAAAAGTTAGACGAGGTCTCATATCATCGACTCTTTGACATCTTGAAGCAATTTCAGAATGAAGCAAATGAGATTCGAACTGAACGTGTTGCCAAGACGGCTAATCCACTTGCTTTACTGACTACCACTCAACATGTTCAAGATCCTCACTCTCGTGCTCCTAAGCCATACTCCAATACATCATCTTCACCACGATATTCCACATCATCTAAGTCTTCATCTTCCACAAAATCTCGAGGTAAAGTGCCAAGAGCACCATCACCACCATCTGAGTCCTCATCTGAAGAAGATAGTGATGAAGACCAAGCTCAAAAGAACCGAGAGATGAAACAACAAATTCCTTACATAATGAAGACTTACAAGAAAATCTACAAACCCACCAACAACAATCTTCGCACATCATCTAACACAAAGAACCGATATGTTGAGAGTCCTCCAAGGTATGACACACGTCGACGTGGTGAAAGTCCTTCTAGGTATGATCGACATAATCCAACGCATGTTGAGGCTTCTGCAAGATATGATCGACAAACTGCAAAGTATGATACTCAGAGGATTGCTGCTGCTACTGGGAATTGGGAAACGGTTGGAAGTCAAGTGGTTCAGCAAAGCGGGATTCAATGTTTTAATTGCCAAGGTTTTGGGCATATGGCAAAGGAATGCAGGAAGCCGAAAAGAGTTAGAGACTCCAGCTATCACAAGGAAAAGATGTTGCTATGCAAAAAGATGGAAGCAGGGGTTAAATTGTCAGCTGAGGAAGGAGCCATGCTTGATGATACTGATGATGAAGATTCTGATCAAGAGCTTGATGCACATTACTCGTACATGGCAAAGGTTGAAGAAGTTCTCAAAGTCACTGAAGATGACAATGTCCCTATCTTTGACACTGAGCCAATCGATAAGGTACACACTACTGATGAATATAATGTGTTTGGTGATATTCCTGAGCATAGTGATCTACCCAATTCCATTAATGACACGTGTATGATGGAAACGGTTGATAGCAATACCACACCCGATTCATCAGACATGTGCAACAATGAGTCTGAGGATGATCAACATGCAAATGAATATGATGAAGAGGAACGTATTGCGCTTGCTAATTTAATTGCTACTTTACAAAAAGATGTCACTGAAAATAAAAAGAGTCAAAAGCAATTAAAGAAGGCAAACGCTACGCTCACTCAAAGCTTTGAAGAATGCAAAGCTGCTCTTATCAAATCTACTGAGATGACTGAAACCTATAGAGATGAGCTCCTTCAGAAAACCAAAGAGCTTGAGGGGTACAAGGGAAGTGCGTTAAAAAGTCAAAAGGACGATTTTGAAAACAAATATAATACAACTATTGAGTTATTAGCTAAAGAGAAGCGTCAATATAATGTTTTCTTAATGGATGAACGTCAAAAAACGTACCTTGCCAATACCAAAGTTAATGAACTTGAACAAAAGCTCTCTATGACCACTACTGATTCTGCTAAAATTCTTGAGGATAAGAACCAAGAGGTAGATGCGTTAAAACAAGACTTCAAAAGTAGATATGATAAAGAAACTGAAAAGGTAACGAAATTAGAAGCACAAGTCAAATTTTTGAAGAACGTTGTTTATAAAACGCATGATTCTATACAATCTGTGAGAATGCTGGCACCTCCTTTGATGTTTAAGGGTCAAGCTAGCTTTGCAAGTCCTGAGTACCTTGCCAAAGCTCAAGCTGTGAACCCGCATCTTTATCTTGATGAGACTGAAAGGACAGATCTTGATTGCATGCCTGTTAGTGCCAATAGTGAAGAGACTGTCCTTTGGGATGCTGATAGTCAACCACTTGTTAATAAGGAGTTTGTGAAACCTTATAATTATGCTTATGAGAATAGTCTTTATGGCCTGTTCAACAAACAAACTCAGAAAACTCGTGAGGAAGTATTCTTAGAATGCAGACAAAAGAGAATTCAATGGAAGAAAGCATTTGCCCCTAAGAAATCTAATGTTTACAAATACATAAACTACCTCCCTCTAGATGAATCTAAAAGCAAGAGTAGGAAAACATTAGGTATTCTTAAACACCACATAGATAATGTTAAATCTATTGTTGAAAGAGACTGGGCAAAACGTGAAAATGCTGAGTGGACACGTCCGATTCCTCACGATATTACCTTGCTTGTCAAAGAACTCTTAATTCCAAACATGGCGTTGATTAAAGAAACTGTTCTTCAACTTGAGGACTTCATTCGGACAGAAATGTTTGATGATTTAAAATATGTTGAATCTATTGAGAAACACATTGATGATCTTCAAATGGCGAAGTCTGATTTCTCAGATGAATATGATTTACTCTTGCAAGAATGCGTTTCTAAAGATGTTATGTGTGCTTATTTTACATCTTGTGCTGATATTGATGAATATTCTGAAGTTGCATGCCAATATCTTGATAAGATCAAAGAATGTGAACGTCTTGAAATTGAGCTTTCGAAACGTAAAGAAAATGTTGACAAAAAGGCTTTTGAGTTACTTCAACACAAAACTGATTTCCTTCAAAAACATTGTCATTCACTTGAACTTGCTTTGAAAAAAGATGTAGGTCATTTTCCACATGATAATAAATTGCAAGAAAAACTTTCCCAAACATTTCGAGAAATGAATGAACAGAATTTGGAAAGTAAAGGGTTGAAAGCTCAATTACAAGACAGGGACAGAGCGATAGCAGAGTTGAAGAAACTCATTGCTAAAATGGGTGGGAAAATTGTGGAACCTAGCATTAAGAAAAATGTTGTTAGACAACCCAATGCCTCTAAAGAGAATAGATCCTCTATCTTGGGAAAACCATCTACTTTATCTAATTCCTCGTTTGCAAAACCTGTGTTTGCCCCCAAGATGGATGGAAAGGTAAGGTTACCACAAGCTCAACCCATAAGGAATCCTATAGAACCAAGCGTTAAGCACAATAATGTGATTAAAGCAGGGATGTATAGAATGTCCACGAAGCCCACAAACAAAGATACTCACTCGCCTCAGACTTCTAGAAACACTAATATTCATGTGTCTTCTACTACAGGAATAGTCTCCACTACTAGTGTTAGCCGGCCTCAGCTTAAGAGCACTCAAGAGAATGATAAGGTCTGGAAACACAAGAATCAAGGGAAGATGAAGCAAGTAGAAGAACACCCTAGGAATTTGAATGTTTTTAAGAATAAAAAGTCTGTTATCGCATGTAATGACGATCTGAATGCTGTGAATGATTTGAATGATATGAATGTGAAATTTGTTTGTGTCAAATGTGGCAAGTGTGCTAATGCTAATCATTCTATGTGTGCTATAAATAAAGTCAAAGGCGTAGATACTAGAACTAAGAAGCAAGTTGCAATGCCTATTAGAGCTAGTAAACCCAAACGCAAAGTGAACCATTCTGGTGCAACCCCCACTAAGAAAAGTAATGCATCAGACTCCACCACTAAGAATCCTAGAAGCAAAATTAAGGAATTATATGAGTCTGCCAGTACGTCTTGGAAATGGTGGTTTGCTAATCAATGTCCTCTCGGATATAAATGGATGCCTAAAGTTAGGACAGAAAATGTGAAAACGAGTGTTAGTTTGCCTTTAAATGTTGATAAGGACACTAATGATTATACTATCACAACTACTGTGGTATCCAATTTAGCAAATGCTCCATCGTGTTCTAACTTTTCTGCAGGTGATACAAATAATTCTCTTCATAATGGACTCCGGATGCACGAAGCACATGACGGGGAATCTCAAGCTTCTAATTAACTTCGTGGAGAAGTTCCTGGGTACGGTCCGATTCGGAAATGATCAATTTGCACCGATCCTAGGATATGGAGATTTAGTTCAGGGGAATATCACGATTAAAAGGGTATACTACGTCGAAGGGCTCAATCACAATATTTTCTCGGTTGGTCAATTCTGTGATGCAGATTTGGAAGTTGCTTTCAGAAAGAAGAAATGTTTTATTCGTGATTATGATGGGAATGACTTACTTACTGGTACACGGGGTACTGATCTTTATACAATTTCACTTCAAGACACAACTTCATCAACTCCAATTTGCTTCATGGCTAAAGCTTCAACGACTCAGGCATGGTTATGGCATCAACGTCTTTCTCATCTCAACTTTGATACCATTAACTTGCTTTCCAAGAAAGATATTGTGAGAGGCCTTCCAAGCTTGAAATTCATCAAAGATCATCTTTGTTCTTCTTGTGAACTTTGTAAAGCTAAACAAAGTAGCTTCAAAACAAAGACCACACCAAGCTCTAAAGGACGGTTAGATCTTCTTCACATGGATCTGTGTGGTCCCATGCGTGTTCAGAGTATCAATCGAAAGAAATATATTCTGGTAATTGTCGATGATTACTCAAGGTACACATGGACTCACTTCTTGAGGTCCAAGGATGAAACACCTGAAGTTCTCATCAGCTTTCTTAAACTGATACAACGTGGTCTTCAAGCTCAAGTTAAAGTGGTTCGTACTGACAAAGGTACAGAATTTTTGAATTCAACACTGAGGAAGTATTTTGAAGCCGAAGGGATTGAACATGAAACATCTATTGCTCGAACACCCGAACAAAACGGCGTTGTTGAAAGACGAAACCGTACTTTAGTTGAGGCTGCTCGAACATTACTATCCGCTTCAAAACTTCCACTGTACTTTTGGGCCGAAGCCGTGTCAACCGCATGCTACACACAAAACCGCTCCTTAATTATCCCAAGACATGAAAAGACACCATATCATATAATTCATGATCGAAAACCTTCACTCAAACACCTTCATGTTTTTGGATGTACTTGCTACATTATTTGAGATGGTGAAAATTTGGATAAGATGAAAGAAAAAGGTGATGCATGTATTCTTTTGGGATATGCAACTCAGTCTAAGGGATATAGAGTGTTCAACAAAAGAACAAAATTGATTGTCGAGACAATTCACATCCGATTTGATGAATCTCAAGAAATGGCACTTGAACAAAACAGTTTAAGTCCCGATCCACAACGACAAACGACTTCCGTTCACAACCGCACGGAACTCGAAGCTCAAGACCACAACAATGAACCGTCAAGTTCAACGCTGGTTCCAGAAAATGTTCCTAGAGCTGATATGACAGTCGACACGACAATTGAAGAGTTGGAAATGTTATATGGACCAATGTATGATGAATATTTCACGGGGGAGAAACAAGTTGTATCGAAGTCTTCCGCTGACACTCATGATAAGACTTATGCTACTGATCATCGTCAACAAATGGATACAACTTCATCTACTTCAACACGGGTTGCTGCAGATTTACCTCCTCAGAATATCACTTCAACAATCGATCCTACAACATCCACAACTACTGTCTTTGCTCCAGAGAACACAAATCAAGCAGACAATGCATTATCTGACGAAGACGAATTTATCAACCCATTCGGTACACCGGTACACGAAACTGGAGAGTCTTCTACTCGCCATGTTGATCCGTCAAATATGCATACGTTCTACCAACGACATCCTTCAACACATCATTGGACCCGAGATCATCCTTTGGTTCATGTAATTGGAAACCCTTCACAGCCCGTTCGTACAAGACGACAGCTTTACACCGATGGCGATGTTTGTATGTTCGCACTCACCGTGAGTTCAGCCGAACCAAAAATCATCAAAGAAGCCTTGGCTGATCATGCTTGGATTGAATCGATGACGGATGAACTTCAACAATTTGAAAGACTTAAAGTCTGGGAACTTGTTTACAGACCATATGATGTAACTCCATTAAATCTTCGATGGATCTGGAAAAACAAGATGGATGAAGAGAACACGATCATCAAGAATAAATCTAGACTAGTGGCTAAAGGGTATGGACAGAAAGAGGGTATTGATTTTGAAGAATCATTTGCACCAGTAGCTCGTATGAAAGCGGTCAGGATTTTTCTTGCTTATGCGGCACATAAGGGATTCATTGTCTATCAAATGGACGTAAAGACGGCGTTTCTTAACGGTCCTTTGAAGGAAGAAGTCTATGTCACGCAGCCAGAAGGATTCGTCAATCCTCATTATCCTGACAAGGTGTATCGTCTCCACAAAGCACTTTATGGACTCAAGCAAGCTCCAAGGGCGTGGTACGACGAACTCTCGAAATTTCTGGTCTCCAAAGGTTTCTCAAAAGGTTCCATTGATCTAACTTTGTTCACTTATAAATATGGGGATGACATTCTGCTTGTGCAAATTTATGTTGATGACATTATTTTCGGGTCTACAAACCCAAAACTTTCAAAATGGTTTGAAAAAGTAATGCACAGCAGATTTGAAATGTCTATGATGGGCGAACTAAAATTCTTTCTAGGAATTCAAGTTCACCAATCCCCAAGTGGTATCTTTATTAACCAAGCTAAGTATTGTCAAGAGATAATCAAAAAGCATGGTATGACATCATGTGACCCCATTGGGACACCTTTATCAACCACATCCCTAGATGCTGATTTGGAGGGATTACCCATAGATCAAACGAGATATCATTCCATGATCGGGTCCCTCATGTACTTGACAGCAAGCAGACCTGATATTCATCATGCTACATGTTATTGTGCACGATATCAAGCACGACCCACTGAAAAGCACCTCAAGGAGGTTAAACGGATCTTTCGGTACCTCAAGAATACCATTCACATGGGACTCTGGTATCCGAGGGAAACCGGTTTCTTTCTAACGGCCTATTCAGATTCTGATCATGCAGGGTGTCTTGATACACGTAAAAGTACTTCTGGTGGTGCACAATTTCTAGGTCAAGACAAGCTTGTGGGATGGTCTTCCAAGAAGCAGGATAGCACGTCACTTTCATCAGCCGAAGCGGAGTATGTGCCTCTATCTGCGTGTTGTGCTCAAGTTCTTTGGATGAGAACACAACTCACGGATTATGGCTTCCATTTTGATAAAGTACCTATGTACTGTGACTCAAAGTCGGCCATAGCCATCTCCTGCAATCCGGTTCAACATTCCCGCACGAAGCACATTGATGTCCGATATCACTTCATTAAGGAACAAGTTGAAAGAGGTATTGTTGAATTATACTTTGTTGGAACTGATTACCAATTAGCTGACTTGTTTACAAAAGCTCTTTCGAAAGAGAGGTTTGCGTATCTAGTTAGGCAAATTGGTATGAGATGTTTGACTCCAGCAGAACTGGAGGTTCTGGCAAAGAAGCCTGCTTGATTCATCTATCAAACATCTACCTGTAAATATTAATCAAAAAGCAAAATACAAAATTAAAAAATCTTTGATAATCCAAAAATATTCTTCTCGACATGTCTTTCAGTATCGATAATATGGACGTACCTAGAAATGTCGCTCAACAACGACACGGGTGTGTACATAAAGCTCGAATGAAAGTTGTAAATATTTTTCAAAACATGTCATTTCTATCTTTTCAAAAGGAAATTGTTTATTTTGGACAATATTTCTAACAACGGGTAGAGCAATCTATCTTGGGTTGAGCTTGTCACAAAACATTCAACGTTTTGAGCTCAACACACTGGCTTGTAATCACTTTCAGATTGCAACCCGGATCTAAATTCACGGGGGAGTGTACGCTTTTGTACTCTTACCCTTAGCAAAAGAAGTTAAATCTTCTTACACTTGAGTGGATTCGTCAAGACATTCAAAGTTTATGAACTCATGTTTATGCTTTAGAAAAACCTTTTCGTCAAAAAGAATTGATTTTTCAAAAAGCGTTGAACACAATTTTTTCAAGAATTTCTCAATGATATTCAAAATCTTTAAAAATTTTGTGTTCAACAACTCCTATCCTCAAAATTTTAATGTGTATCAAATCCTCGTAATGACAATTCCATTGGATCAATTTTTGAGGGGGAGCATTTTAACTTCATGCAAAAGATTAACACATCTTTCTCCCGAAGATTTTCAAGAATATTTTTCAAAATATATTTTAATCAAATTTGGTATCTCTAATATCAAAAGATTTTATATATTAGAGATAGGGGGAGAAAATGTGATTAAAATGTGATCTAATATAAGACTCAAGCACGTTAACTCTTACCCACATGTGCAAAATGTTTACTTAAATTCTTTCGCATTTAAATGCACATGTGAAGGGGGAGTTTTTCTGAAACGACAAAACTAGCAAGGTGTTAAATGTTTTTCAAACACTTTGTTAGAATTTAAAGTGGTTTTCATGGTTACTATCAAATACCCACAACATCTTTAATTCACGACGTTATTGGTGTCAAAAGGGTGGTTAGGTTTAAGTCCTATGATCCAACCAGAACCGGAGGGATCTTCCCAGAGACAATCCAATAGATTATTAGAAGTCCTTAGGAACGATGGAGTAGAATGTGAACGTAGCAGAATGCCGACTAAGTACTGATGCTAGCACTGGAACAATCACAACAAGGTGCTAGTAATGATGTCTTGGTAAGCATTGAAGGGGTTGAAGAATGAAAAAGAAATGTAAGGATAAAGGGTCTAAAGAAAGAAGCCCTCCATACAACTTAGGCAGAAACCGGGTCAACTCATCATGAAGACAAACTCATCATGGACCCAGTGATGTGAAGCACAACCCTTTCCTAGCTACTCAGGCTTCTCTCAAAGGAAGTTTGTTTTATTGTCACGGAGATCAACACGACTTCTATTGACTTTCTCACTCCGAGATAGTTGATATTGAATAGGTGGCATCTGCTCCAGCCTCCGACCACTAAAAGTGCACAAATAGAGTCTAGAGCCAAGAGATCAATAAAATCTCGATAGGACACACGGATGAAGATCAAGAGAGTCCTACGCTATATCCTTGCGATATTGCTAGAACACTCAGAGTGATACTACTTAGTATTCACAATGATGAGTGGAAATCCTTCTAGTGTTAACATCAAACAGCACTGCGGTAGGTCATATGCAAGATTCTTTATGAATTGAACATGTGTAAAACTGAAAAGCAACAGTGGTTTGATTCTTAATTGATTCAAACTCGTTTCAGGTTTCTACGCAATATCTTCATGGTCTTGCCAGAACATTCAGAGTGATATTCATTAATATCCACAGTGACGAATGGAAATCCTTCTAGCGTCAACATCAAACAGCGCTACGGTAGGTGACTTGTGAGATTCCTATGAATCAAACTTGTGTCAACTGGAAAGCAACAATGGTAAGATTCGTTAAGAATCAAACTTGTTCCAGGAATTTGAATTGACGACTTTAATCAAGCGGATATCTATCCAATTGATTCACTCTTTATGTTCGCAGTCTTGCTTTGAGACGGTCGAGTAAAGAGAACGGCTAGTACAGCCGCGAAACCCTGTCAAGGAGATTCTTAATTGAATCTACCTGATCACAGGTACGATATTTAATATCGTATAACGGTCTTCACCGACCGGAGGTAAAACGCTACCGATTTAGGACGAATGTCAAAGCCATTCAGTCCGTGTCTATGTTTTGTCTCAAGAAGGTGGCATCACGGTGTACTCAGCAAAGTCAAAGATTCACAACCACATATTCATGCCCAAAGACTTATCCAACAATTGATAGTGTGAGCATGTGGATAAAGACACAAGATCACAAGATGGCAAAGACAAGTCAAGAATGATTTGAAGATCTCAAGACTTAAAGACAAAGTCGAAAGACAACGACAAAGGCTCAAAGATCACAGCATGAAGGAACAAAACTACTGTTACACGTTCAAGACTCATTTATGACGAAATTCATAAATCTCCATTGGAATCCAAATATCAAAGAGAAATGACCTCACATTGGGGGAGATTGTTAGCCTCAAAATATTGAGTCAAACAAGAATGTTCGGTCATAGATTTCTATTGTAATATTTATTAAAACGTTGTAATAAGTAGTTATTTAGTCGTGGTTCACGGGCTTGGATTTAAACAAATTAAAGTCCAAAAAGACAAGCCCGGCCCAATATATAGTCCATTGAAGCCCGCATGTGGGTGGACTATATATACTACCCTCCTAGCATGTTAGGAGGGTGGATGGTCATTTGTAACAACTTCTTTTCTTAATCTAATCTCACCAAGTTAATCATCTCTCTCTACTTTCTCTCACTACTTTCTCTCTCTAGGAATTCATCTCTTCTTCATCTATTTTCTTTCTTTCTTCATTGCTTAATCATCACAAATACATGGGACAACAGCTACTCCTTGGGCTGAAATTAAGAAGTGGATGACTTTGGAGTTTTGTCCTCGTAGTGTGATTATTAGGTTAGAACAAGAGTTGAATCATTTGCGAATGAAAGGTGTGGACATTGATAGTTACACGAACCGATTCCATGAGTTGGCCTTGCTATGTCCTCGATTGGTTGAACCCGAAGAGATCCGAATTGAGCAATATGTTAAAGGGTTGACTAGGAATATCCGGGGGGGACGTGACATCATCGAAACCACTGACCATTGATGATGCTGTTCGAATGGCTTACCAACTCATTGGACAGATAATTCAGGATAGGGAAGATGAAGCCCGTGTAGGTGAGAAAAGGAAGGGAGACGGTGATCGTGTAGATATAGGTGATAATAGGAAGAATTTCAATCGCCGTTAGAACAAGCGAAAGGGGAATGCAAATGCTCTTACCTGCAACACACCGCGCAACGATGATAGATGTCCTAAGTGTGGCAACAAGAGGCATGCTGGCGACTGCTGGAAGTGCCGAAATTGCGGAAAGCTTGGACACAAGGTTGAAAGGTGTAAGAAGGGAACCATTTGCTTCAACTGTAATGAAGAAGGTCATAGGAAATCGGAATGCCCCAAGTTGAAAGCGATTGTACCTGGAAGAAACCCCCAGGGTGGTATCTACCAACTTGGAACAATTGAGGTGAAGAAAGAGGATCCGAATGTCGTTACCGATACGTTTTTACTCAACAATCATTATGCTGTTGCCTTATTTGATTCAGGTGCTGATAGGAGCTTTGTATCCACTAAATTTAGTGCCCTTATTGACATTGAACCTGTTGAGATAAGTACCAGTTACGAGGTGGAATTGGCTGATGGTAAATTAGTGAAAACTAATAAGCTATTAGAAGGATGCTCTCTAAATCTCTTGAACCATTCCTTTCCGATTGATTTGATGTTGATAGAATTAGGTAGTTTTGATATTATTATTGGTATGGATTGGTTGTCGTTGAATAATGCTACTATTTTGTGTGGAGAGAAGAAGGTTAAGATTCCTCTTAGGAATAGGACGTTAGTAATTGATGGTAATCGAGGTGAATCCCGTTTGAAAATCGTTTCATGTATTAAAGTCCAAAAGTACATCAGGAACGTTTGTGAGTTATTCTTAGCTCAAGTGACCGGGAATGAGTCTAGGGAGAAACGATTGGAAGATGTACCTATTATTTGTGAATTTCCTGAGGTATTTCCTAAAGATTTACCCGGACTTCCACCGATAAGGCAAGTAGAGTTTCGAATCGATTTAATTCCTGGTGCTGCACCGGTGGCACGTGCGCCTTACCGATTAGCCCCTTCTGAATTAAAGGAGTTATCTGAGCAACTTAAGGAGTTGTCTGATAAAGGTTTTATTCGACCGAGCTCGTCGCCTTGGGGAGCTCCAGTCTTGTTCGTTAAGAAGAAGGATGGATCTTTTCGTATGTGCATTGATTATAGGGAACTGAATAAGTTGACAATTAAAAATCGATATCCTTTACCTAGGATTGAGGATTTGTTTGATCAACTGCAAGGATCTAGTGTGTATTCTAAGATAGATTTGCGGTCAGGATATCACCAACTTCGCGTCCGTGAAGAAGATATTCCTATAACTGCATTTAGAACTCGTTATGGACACTACGAATTTCAAGTAATGCCATTTGGGTTAACTAACGCACCTGCGGTTTTCATGGATTTAATGAATCGAGTGTGCAAGCCCTACTTGGATAAATTTGTGATTGTGTTTATTGACGATATTCTGATCTATTCTAAGAATGAAGATGAGCATAGAGAACATTTGAGGATTGTTTTGAAATTGTTGAAGGATGAAAGGTTGTATGCTAGGTTTTCGAAATGTGATTTCTGGTTAGATTCTGTGCAATTTCTTGGTCATGTGATTAACAAAGATGGAATTCATGTTGATCCTGCAAAGGTTGAAGCTATTAAGAATTGGTCTGCACCAACAACGCCAAAGGAAGTGCGACAGTTCTTAGGATTGGCTGGCTATTATAGGCGATTCATTAAAGAATTCTCTTTGATAGCTAAACCCTTGACTAAGCTTACCCAGAAGAATAAACCTTTCGTTTCGGGAAGTGATGAAGATGGAGCATTTCAGACATTAAAGCAAAAATTATGTAGTGCGCCAATCTTATCATTACCCGACGGGAGTGAATATTTTGTAGTGTATTGTGATGCATCTCTTAGAGGCTATGGAGCTGTTTTGATGCAACGAGAGAAAGTGATAGCTTATGCTTCTAGGCAATTAAGGAAGAATGAGGAGAATTATACTACTCATGATCTTGAGTTAGGAGCTGTAGTCTTTGCTCTTAGGTTGTGGAGACATTATCTGTATGGCACCAAGTGTACGGTATTCACCGATCACAAAAGCCTACAGTATATTCTCGACCAGAAGGAATTGAACATGAGGCAACGAAGATGGATAGAGTTGTTAAGTGATTATGATTGTGATATAAAATATCACCCAGGAAAAGCTAATGTTGTTGCCGATGCGTTAAGTAGGAAAGATAGAGAGCCTATCAGGGTGCGTTCTCTAGTCTTGACCGTGCACAATAATTTGCCTAAGCAAATTAGAAATGCGCAAATAGAAGCTTGTAAGAAGGAGAATTTTGTTAATGAAGGGTTCCGAGGAGAAGGAGATCCTTTAGAGGTTAGAGCTGATGGAGTGAAATGCTTAAGAGGTCGTATGTGGATACCTAAGTTTGGAGGCTTAAGAGACTTGATTATGTTAGAATCCTATAAATCTAAGTATTCCATTCATCCGGGATCTGATAAGATGTACCATGATTTGAAGAAGTTGTACTGGTGGCCGAATATGAAAGTTGACATAGCTATGTATGTTCTTCAATGCTTGACTTGTGCTAGAGTTAAAGCTGAACATCAAAAGCCATCAGGACTACTTCAACAACCAAAGATTCCTGAATGGAAGTGGGAGCGAATTACGATGGACTTTATCACCAAGCTTCCTAGAACATCATCTGGAAACAACTCGATTTGGGTTATTGTCGATAGACTGACCAAATCAGCACACTTCATTCCGGTTAAAGAGCAGTTCTCACTGGAGAAGCTGACTCGTATATACCTTGATAATGTTGTATGCAAGCATGGAGTGCCTGTATCGATCATTTCAGATCGAGATCCTAGATTCACATCGAATTTTTGGAAATCTCTCCAAAGATCTTTGGGAACGAATCTCGACATGAGCACTGCTTATCACCCCCAAACTGATGGGCAGAGTGAAAGGAAGATACAAACACTGGAAGATATGTTGAGAGCTTGTGTGTTAGATTTTGGTAAGAATTGGGATAAACATTTGTCGTTAGCAGAGTTTTCGTATAACAATAGTTACCATTCTAGTATTAAGGCTGCACCGTTTGAAGCTTTGTATGGTAGGAAGTGTAGATCTCCTGTATTTTGGAGTGAAGTTGGGGATACCCAGCTCACGGGACCGGAATTGATCCGGGAGACTACGAAGATGATAGTTCAGATTAAGAATAGGTTGTTGACTGCCCGTAGTAGACAGAAAAGTTACGCGGATGTGCGGCGGAAGCCAATGGAGTTTGAAGTGGGTGACCGAGTAATGTTGAAAGTATCGCCATGGAAAGGCGTTATCAGATTTGGAAAGCGAGGGAAATTGAATCCCCGTTATATTGGACCCTTTAAGATTTTATCTAGAGTAGGTCCGGTGGCTTACAAACTAGAGTTACCCCCAGAACTTCATGGTGTTCACAACACATTCCATGTATCTAATCTGAAGAAATGTCTAGCAGTAAGTGATGAGAAAATTCCGTTAGGTAAGGTTCGAATAGATGGGAAGTTGCATTTTATCGAAGAGCCCGTAGAAGTTATGGACCGTGAGGTAAAGCAACTGAAACAAAGTCGGATACCTATTGTCAAGATCCGATGGAATTCAAAGCATGGACCAGAGTATACTTGGGAACGAGAGGATGAAATGTGGAAGAAATATCCGCACCTCTTCGATTTCAATAAGAAACGGACATCCAAATGAAATGGATCACGAGGACGTTGATCCCTTTTAGGAGGAAAAGCTGTGACAATCTAACATTTTCAGGTAGTGAAATATTTTCTGGTATAATATTTTGAAACTTATTTTTGTGTTGGTTGACGAACTCACAATTTACGGATTTAAATTTGGGCTTACGTACATAATTTGGTGTCTTTTACGACTAAACCGGAAACCTTAGGATTTCGTATTTACGTTTTTGAACTCCGTTTTTGATGAGACAATTTTTATTGGATTCGTTTTGTGACGTTGATTCATAATTTATAAAAACGTTTTTCGTAAAACGACCCGAGGGCACGCAAATCGAGAAAACTAGAATCGAGGAATACCCGTAAACTAGTGAGATGGGACAAAATACATTGTCCCACCCCACTAGCTATGTTGGACGACACAACATGACACCACACCATAGAGGTGGCATCATGTTAGCTAGCTTACTACAAGTGTAAGCTTAGCTTACTCTTTAAGCTTACTACCACCCCACTAAACACAAAACTAGCAACTAGTTTTCACTTCACCATTTCCTTACATGCAAATCAACATAAAACTCTCTCAAATACCCTCCCCTAGCCGTCTACTTTGAAGCTACACACACCCCTTTTGACCTTTTCTAGCCATGAAACACATGTTTACTAGCTCTATTAAGGAGTTATCTTGAAGCCTTGATCATTTGGTGGCCATATTAATAACATTGGAGGTGATCTGCTTGTGTCCTAGGGCTGATTTTCCAACATATGTTCTTGGTTTTTGATGGTCTTGGAGTTACTTGTTGTATTCATCAAGTTCTTGTCTTCCAAAAACAAGGAATACACTTGGTTGGTAAAAAAGATCATCCTCTCCATTTTTCTCTTGTTATTTTGTAAAGAACAAATGTATTTTATTTTATTTTGTATATGTATATGATGTATATATGATGATAAAAATGTTGTGTGGGGATCAAGTGTTGATAGGTATGCTTAAAAATGTTAATAACTATAAGAAATGAGGCTAAAATCTTGATTATTTAGTTGGCTGTATAAAAACAGTATATAACTAAAACATGAACTGATAAAATTGCATGGTATGATCCATTTACAGTAAGTACAAGATGTTATACACATGTGAGAGTTGGCCATGCAATGGAATCAAAATAATGAGTGAGATATGATCAAAACAAGTTAGGTGGTCTAATCTGAATAAACAGTTTTGTAGGGACTGTTAAGGCATGATAAACTTAAAATGAGCAGTAGCTATAACTAAGTTAAATGTAGAACATAATATGAAGAACATGTCACCCAAAAATGAGCTTCTAATTCGTTATAGAACTCTAGATATGGTAAAAATGGTGAACATGAAGATAAAAATCAGATTTTTAAGAATTAATGTTTATTATTATTATATAAGCACTCACATTTTAATGTATAAAATGTAAAATAAAAACCCACTAACTTATAAAACTTATTTATATAAATATATAAAAGGTTAATTAAATTGATAAATTATATAAATGGTGGTGAAATAATATTTGTAAGTAATAAAAACTATAAACTTGATTTTTACGACTTTTTGCTATTACCGTAAAATTAACGTTTTTCGCCAAATAAAACTTAGACGATCAAACCCGTCTAATGTAAAGTTTATAAAATTCATATACTGATATATAGGTAACTAATACAAGTAAAAACCGATAAAACCCGAACCATAAGAAATACGGACATTAACGAGCTAACTAAACATATTGGACTAATAATTGGACTAAATAAGATAAATACTTGTAAAAAGAACTTATTGGGCTTAACCCATTTGGGCGCAACATGGAAAGTATATATATACTGATAATATAGGTATAAAAGGGATTAAAACAAGTTAAAGTACTTATAATAGGCTTATTGGACTTAAAATAGGTAAATAGGTAAAACTAGCAAACTAGTAAAACGTTACCAAAACGTAAACACTAAAATGAGTAAACAAGGATGTATAAACCCACTTGATAATCATCATATGTACAAAATCATCATATGTATATTGTTATTTTGATAAAAGTCATTGGACAAAGTCTAAGACCGATTGTTATTTATATAGGTTTCCGTGACCGAAGCACGCCCGTAGCCGCTAATCCGCCTTTCATTAACAACGTGAGTTCATAGCCTCGCACTCTTTTAAATGTTTTATAAAATGATTTGTAAACCCGCGAGGGAGATAACATGCTAGATTTTATAAAAAAAGAACACAAGTAGTCCCGATTGTATGCTTAATGCTATGGACCCGAATGATGCTATGACCCTATAAACGAGACTAAAAGGATTATTAGTAGTTAGGTTATGTCACTTAAAGTCCCATTAGCAGGAATTGTAAACTACCGGGATTTGGTAGACGCTTATGCATTTGATAGTACTATTTGGGGACGATCACCCCAGTTCGCGCCTTGACGGTTGATCCCCGTCGTACCACATTGATTGGTAAGCGAATTTATGTATGAGAAGATTCCATAGCGTGATTTTTGTGAGGACACGCTAACTTAGATGGGCAAATTGTTTGTCGGGTTCGCGGTCCGCTGTTTTCATAGTAAGGTAACAATGTCATGCGGCTAATAATAATCCTACAATGTACTATACAACCTATATAATCCAAATAAAAATGTATCTTATACATAATAACGACGCTATTAACGATGAATATATTACCTATCATGGTAATATAGAGACTACGGTCTCATGGACGGTTTAAGATGTATGCTTGATTTATATATTGCCTGACTAGCAATATGAGGACTTACTTCCGATATTATACTTGTGTTCTGATTTTAAATGACTGTTTTATATAACGGTTTTCATTAAACTCTATGAATTCACTCGGCATTCGCTGATATGATTTTTGCATGTTTTTATCTCAGGTGCTTGAAGGTAATCCGGATGGAGATCGACTCTGATGGCCCACATAATATTAAAAATGTTCATTCGATCTATGTTTTGTAAACATAATGACTTGTATAATTTGGGACCTGTTGTACGCTTTTAAAACTTTTATCGAATGAATGTATGTTAAACCTTGAACAACCGTTTTTATGTGTTGTCTATGATTGGAGTTATTGTGCTATCCCGTAACACTCTAAAAGACCCTTCCGCTGTACCGATACGAAAAATGAGAGTGTTACACCTAGAAGGGCAATCTATGCAAAGACCACCTCTTTTTGAAACCGATAGTTTTATTTATTGGAAAAATAGATTTGAGACTTATGTAAAATCAAAAGATTTAGATCTTTGGCATGTTATTACCAATGGTGGATTTTTGCCTTATCAATATAATGAAGTTTCTAAAAATAAACAACTAGTCTCTTTTGAAAACTCTAATGATGCTAAAAAGAAACTTGCTAAAAATAATGAGGCTAAAATCGTGATTTATAATGCTTTACCTAAGAAAAAGTATGAAAGGATTTTTATGTGTAAAAATCGCTAACGATATTTGGAACACTCTTTTAGTGACCCACCAAGGTAATAGTCAAGTCAAAGAAAGTAAAATCGATCTTCTTGTTCAACAATATGAACAATTTGTCATCTTAGAAGATGAAACTATTCATAGTGCATTTGCTAGGTTTAATACCATTATTACTAGTCTAAAAGTACTAGATGTTTTTTCTAACAAGAACAATGTTAGGAAGTTTCTTAGGGCATTGCATCCAAAGTGGAGAGCCAAAGTCACGACGATTGAAGAATCAAAGGACCTTTTTTTAACATAAGAATCAAAGGACCTTACCACATTATCATTTGATGAATCGATTGGTAACTTCAAGGTTCATGAAATGATAATCTTGAAGGACTTGGAAATGGTGAAAACTAAGAGTGAAAGAAAGTCTCTAGCACTAAAGGCCAAGAAAGCTCAAAGTGACCATGAAAGCTCCTCCTCGGAAAGTGATGATGAGGAATATGCTATTGTGGTTAGAGACTTCAAGAATTTCTTTAAGAGACGAGGTCAACACGTGAGACAACCAAGCAACGAAAGAAAGATTTCTCCAAAACCTGATTTGTCAAGAATGATAAGATGATATGAAATGCTTTAGATGTAGCGACCCAAATCATTTCATCGGTGAATTTCCTAAACCATCCCGTGACAAGAATCACACGGCATTCGTTGGAGGTTCATGGAGCAATAGTGGTGAAGAATGTAATGACGATGCTAAAAACGAGAAATGTCTCTTGGCTCATTCTTCTAAAGAGGTACATTCTGAAACCAAATACTATAGCAATGATAATTCCTCTCTAGATGATTTATAACTAGAAGGTCAATATAATAACCTATACAAACTAAGTATAGAATTTATTGAAAAGAACAAATTGCTAAAATCAACTAGGACCAAGCTTGAAAATGAGATTAGTGATCTAAAAGATAAATTAGCTAAGCTTGAGAAAAATAAATAAGTTGATTTAGGTTGCCTAAGTTGTGAAAGTCTTAGACAAGAGAATGACGATCTCAAGAGCACCCCCAACAACTTGGAAAAGTTCATGAAAAGTAATAGTACCCTTGATGATATGCTAAGTAAACAAGTTCATTCTAGGGAAAGACTTGGATTGGGATTTAACACTAATGAAGCATCACTAGTGAACCAAAACAAGTCAAGTTTTCAGAAAAATGCCCCACTGCCCGCGGTTCGCCAAAGTTTGGGGCGGTTCCATATAATTATGGAACCGCATGTTGCATCAAGGAACCACAGACAGAAGATGAAATGTGTGAAAATCCACAACTTTCTAAAAAGTCTATTTTAGGTAAAGGGACAAAACATCTTGTAGTTAACAATGTTAAATTACCTATAATTGATAAAAAGGAACTTGATAAATTCTACAATCCTTTGAGTAAACCTTTAACGGGAATGGCAAATTCATCAAGACAATCATTGTGACACCCTAGAATCGAGGTCATTTACGATACCCTAAATTACGCTAATTTTTGAAATTTTTATTAAATTATAATTCCTATACTTATAAGCATTTTGGTAAGAGCCGATGTTCGAGGTCATAATTTTTACGATTGACGTTTTAAGAAGGACGATGACGATTACGATCCCGAGGGATGCCCAATTTTATATAATTTTTGACGATTTATCGATAATGTAATTTTTCGAGAATTTTATTTACGGTTCGTGTTAAGTTGAGTCGGGTGAGTTTTATAGCCTTCCGAGTACATTTAAATTATCCCAAAAATATTTTGGAGCGTTCGGGAAGATTTCCGACTCCCGTAAAATTTTCAAAATTGACAAATGAGTCAAACCCGCAAAGTTTTGAGGACGTTTTTCATTTGAGGACAAAAGAAGTTAAAAATTGCACAAAGGCCTCTCCCAACCCACCAAAAAGGCCAAATGTGACAAACATACAAACACACACAACACTTGCACCAAAAAAATCAAACTCTCTCCCTCCTCTCTCTCTCAAACCGACGGACACCCCCAAGAACACCAAAAATTCACCAAAAATCTTTTTCCACTTGATTTTTCAAAAATCTAAGGTTAGACCACACTTAGTTTGGTCATTCCCCACATGTTCATGTGCTCAAATCCCACATGCATTGATAAAAAATTTTCAAGATTTTTCCATATGAACCAAATTCGTTTTTGTGGCTAAATGAGCTAATGCATGTTGATTTTAAGTGTTATGGAAGTATAAACACCAAGAAAACCCACCAAAATTAATTTGGTTGTGGTGATTGGGTCACCCAAACCCCACGGCAAAGGGGGTGTTTGGGGAGCCATGGTGGTTGTTGATTTTGCATGTTATTCTTGTGTTTGGTTTGATGTTTAAGGATGTTTTACATAAGTGTTAGTGGTTGCATGTTCATTTCTTTGAATTTTTGAATTTGAGATTGGTTGATCAATAGGGGTAGGATTGAAGTTTGATGTTAGGATATGTTTGGGAAGGCTTAGGATGATGTTTAGTGTTGGTTAGAAGGCTTGGAATCGAGTCTAAGTGCGTTTTTGGTATGGTCATTTTTAGGCAGAAACATTTGGTCCATTTCATAAAAATTATTTTTTTTCCAGAACTTGAAAACTAAATGTAGTTGTAGAGGGTCTTTCTAGCTTTAATTTGGTATAAGGTAGAGCCCGTGACTCAAAACGAGCTAAAAGTTATGACATTTTAAAGATCGGGTACCGGGAGACGAGGACTTTCACAATCCGAATTTGTGCAAAGTTTTAGTCAAATCCCGAGGGTCACAAGTATGAATTGGTAAATGGTCAAGGGTAAAAATTTGGTCCCTAACCTGTGTAAATGGGTCTATATGTTGACTTAGGTGTCAAAGAAGTCAAAGGTATTTTTCATATAGGTCAAAGTGGTCAAAATTGGTCGAAGCGCAATTTCAGCCCGTAAAATGTAGTCGTGGAAAAGAGTTGCGTAACGGGTCGTAAAAGTAAAAAACCTTTTATTGGGCTTAAAAACATGTTATCTACAGGTCTTATAGGATTTTTGGAAATTTTGTCAAATTTTATAAGTGTGGTTAAATAAGGTAAAACAGCCCGTACTTTAGTCGAGTACCGGCGAGAATGGGTAAAAATGGATAACGTAACTAATGAGAACGAATGGCATAGAATGAGTGATACTTGTTGTTTTTGTTTTTGGCGTGAGTTATACTTGTCCTAAGAGACTTGTATATATGTATTTTATACAGTACCGTAAGTATTTAAATGAGATTACTCATTACGCGTTATTTGTGATAGGTGTTGATTTAACCGGGCATCCGTTACGTCGTCAGTGATCATCCCTCGAACTACCGACTACTTAATATCTAAGGTGTGAATTTATAGCCTCGCTTATATTTATTTCAAATTGTTTTTACCCGCGAGGGAAATGCATGCTAGTTTTTAAAAGGAACGTATATCATGAATGATTGTTAGACCCGAAAGTTGCCTTAGAAATTGTGTTGAGTACCAAAGTTGCAAAAGTCCCTAAAATCATGAACTATTAACTATTGTCCTGCCCTCGAGTAGGGGGAAATAGCCGCTTATGCAATTTGTAGTACTACGGGGTTAAGACCCAATGCTAGCCGAGAAGCTGTACTTATAGTAAGTTCTGCGGTAGATTATTTTGTATGAGAAATAAGGTATAATTGCAACTGATGCCTTTAGAAGGGGCACTGGTTTCATCTGAATCATGCCGGTATATTTACGCGGGTGATTGAGTTAACGGATTAGTGTCATGAGCTTAAACACAATTGTCAGTATCCTGATTATAGTTTGTTTGATCGACAAGACTATAAATGATCACGAATGGTTTTTATTATATATACGTTCAAATGGATTGAAAAACCTATGAATTCCACTCAACGTTTTCGTTGACCAAATTTTTGGCACGTGTTTCAGGTAACCGCTGAGGTGTAGGATGGAGCATGCATGGGATGGATGTTGTGTGTACGACTTGGTGTCCGCTTGTTTTTCCCTCCTTTTCTACTTAAACAATTTTTATGTTTAATGTCATGTTGTTGTGAAACTGAAGTTTTTGGGTTGAGATTCATGGGGACCGAAAAAGCTTAACTCTGTGTACTATTTGGGGTTGGAAAAACTGTGGACATGTATTATCTAACAATTTTAAATTTCAAGTTTTAAGTCGACGTCTTTTTAGCGTCGTTTGATATATCTTGTGTGCAATGAATACTGTGTAGCACCCATTGTTGTAGTTCCGCTGCGCATAGCAATTGTGGGGGTGTTACAGATTGGTAATCAGAGCCACGAGTTATAGAGAACTAGGTCGTTTTTGAAAATCCTAAACTATAACTTTTGGTGTCGTAAGAAAGGGTCCAAGCACACACAACTATCCTGCATGGCTCCGGTAAGATTTATTGTTGTATTTATGGCCTTTGACGTATACGTTTGAGTAAAGTATATATGTGAGTAATTATTACATAAGTATGGAATTACTATATGTAGACGTTGAATTTTTACGTGAAATATCCGACATCGTAATTTTCATATTTATCATGCATGAGCATCATATTATTACATTTCGGGCATATGTACCACCTTTGCATTGAATTTGCATGCATATATTTATAATTATTGTATAATTACTTATGTACCCTCCGAAATTCGCTGTTATTGCAGGAATGGCCGAGGTACCGCCAAATGATAACGGAAACGATGTACGAGCCCAGGACCCCGACCCAAGGAGAACTACTTGCCCCACGCCTATGCGTACTTCCCATCTGGTTGGTGTACCAGATATCCCCAGAAGAGCCGAAGGTGCAATGAGCGCAAATTCTCTTCATCAAGGCATCCCAAGAATTTGTTGTCCCGGACCGAGGATTTATCATGACGTACGACGGACTGTGAGAGGTTTGGAAGGATCGATGTGCATGAGGTATGTAGTGGAATCAAGGGTGGTCAGTAGATTCGACGAGAATGACAAGGCGTACGAAAGACTGTTGGAAAGGACTTCAAGAATTGCGTATGATGGGTTAATGAACACAAGTGCCATCAACAGTTTAAAATCAATGGTTGCAAATTTAAGTGCTAGTCTTGACCGTGTGAGGGAGGATCAGATGAGGTTGTCGAGGATGCAGAGTTGGGAGCATCGTGTGAGGGATTCATTGCCCCCGGATTGGAGATTCGTGGACGATTTGGAGATGGAGGAGAATGACTTTATGATTCAGCCGCCTGCTAGAGGTGCTTGTATTTCGGTGGGAAATCAGGTAGCAATTGAGTGTGGATCCACATCAGGGACGAAAAAGGAAATGGAATGTGGACCAGATGATAAAGGAAAGGGAAAAGTGGATGATGTGGATGAGGACGTAAGTGATGAGGAAACCGAGGAAGACGACGACGAGCCGCCATCCAAGAGGCCGTGTGGATCACCACATGCCTAGTTACTTGTTTTGTATTTTCTTTGATCATTGTAATAGAACTATTTTAGACCTTTGTATGATGGTATTATGACGAGAAACTCAAGTACTTGATGTTTTGTGGTGAACGATTGTAGTGGCAATACTTGTCACGATTTTGGTTAATTATCAATACAATCTACGTTACCTTTCATGATCTGTGATATGTCTTAAATTTGATCTTTTGTGGTGTGAATTGATGAATATTAGTAACTCCGTAGTGATGTGTCGTTGTATGTATTTTATGTCTGGGAAACTTGATATGAATACTTACATTGTTTTTCTATTTTCCTTGTCTTGCAGAAAGAGATATTCGATAACACCATGCCTCCAAAGTTGACTGCCGATCGTGTTAACACCATGATTCAGGAAGCGATAGCAAATGCGTTGCAAGCGGACCGAGCTGGGAGAAATCAGGATCCAGGAAGGAACGCGGGGAGATAACAAGCCCCGAGGGTGTGTACCTATTCTAGTTTTATGAAGTGCGGTCCCACGCAGTTCCGTGGAACGGGTGGAGCCCTAGAACTTAGACGATGGTTGGAAAAGGTTGAAAGTACGTTTGAAATCAGTGGTTGTGCAGAAGCGGATAAAGTAAAGTTTGCAGCTGCTACGTTTCTGGATGATGCGTTAAGTTGGTGGAATACCCAGGTAGCTACGGTTGGATTGGCTGTAGCGAATGCAAGGACGTGGAATGCGACCAAAGCTTTGTTGACCAAGAAGTTTTGCCCAGAGGAGGAATTGGGGCAATTAGAGGACGAATTGAGGCACTTGACCTTAAAGAACAACGATATAGCTGCTTACACCAGGAGATTCAATGAGTTAAGTCTTTTGTGTCCGGACATATTTGCCAATGATGCCAAGAAAATGAAGCAGTATATTAAGGGTTTATCTAGCAACATCAAAGGTGAAACAACTTCGTCAAAACCTGGAACGTTTGATGAAGCGGTTCAAATGGCTCACGCTTTGATGGACGTTAAGCTTCAGGACAAGCAGAACTACATTGCTGAAGGCAACAAAAGGAAATGGGAAGCAGCACAAAGCAATCAATCCCAAGGCCAGAACCGAGGTGGAAATCGAAACAACCATGGGCCGAATCGAAATCAGCAGTTTAATCAGAGAAGGGACGAAGGGATGAGGGCAGCGACGAACCCTAGAGGTGTGAAAGTGAATCCCCATTGTGGTAAGTGCAACTTGTATCATGTTGGAAATTGCCCGCCGGCATGCGGCAAGTGTGGAAAGGCAGGTCATAGGACATCTAGTTGTTGAACGGGAGGAGTAGCCACTGGGGCTAATGCTATCAGGATGAGGGGATGTTATAGCTGTGGAGAAAGGGGTCATGTGCAAGCGAATTGCCCGAAGGCAGGGAACAGGCGGGGAGGTAATAATGCGGCTGCTGTGTATCAAGTGGGAACGGCTGATAAACCACAAGGTCCCAATGTGGTTACCGGTACGTTTTTGCTAGACGCTTGTTATGCTAGTATTTTGTTTGATTCTGGCTCCGACAAGAGTTTTGTAGACGTTAGATTTAGTCGTCATATTGATAGAGAACCGGTGTTGTTAACGACTAGTTATAATGTTGAATTAGCCGATGGAAAAATTGTTAGTACGAATTCTATACTGAAAGGGTGTACCTTGAAGTTAGGAAATTACGCTTTTAAAATCGACTTAGTTGAACCTTGCAATTGATCTGTTCCAGTGTATACTCTAAGATCGATCTAAGATCAGGGTATCATCAACTGCGTGTAAGAGAGGAGGATATTCCTGTAACTGCCTTTCGTACGCGGTATGGACACTTTGAATTTCGAGTGATGCCGTTTGGGTTGACGAACGCGCCTGCTGTATTCATGGATCTTATGAATCGCGTGTGCAAGCCGTATCTAGATAAGTTTGTTATTGTTTTCATCGATGACATACTTATTTACTCTAAGAGTAAGGAGGAGCACGAGAAGCACCTAAGAAAGATTTTGGAGTTGTTAAGGAAGGAGAAGCTGTATGCAAAATTCTCTAAGTGTGAGTTTTGGTTGGAATCAGTGCAGTTTCTAGGTCATGTGATTGATAGTGAGGGAGTTCGTGTAGATCCTGCTAAGATTGTAGCGATCAGGGAATGGTCAGCACCGACGACGCCGACTGAAGTTCGACAATTTTTGGGTTTAGCTGGGTATTATAGAAGGTTTATCGAAGGATTTTCGTTGATTGCGAAACCATTGACGCGGCTTACCGAAAAGAATAGGGTGTATGAATGGGGAAATGAGGAAGAGCTTGCTTTCGAAACGCTCAAGGATAAGTTATGTTCCGCGCCGATTTTATCATTGCCTGAAGGAACCGAAGACTTCGTAGTGTATTGTGATGCGTCTCGTAAAGGGTATGGAGCGGTATTAATGCAACGTGAAAAGGTGATAGCTTACGCGTCGAGGCAATTAAGGAAGAACGAGGAGAACTACACGACGCACGATTTGGAATTAGGAGCGGTAGTTTTTGCGTTGAAACTGTGGAGACACTATCTGTATGGGACAAAGTGTGTTGTATTCACTGATCACAAGAGTTTGCAGCACATTTTAGATCAAAAGGAGTTGAATATGAGACAAAGACGATGGGTTGAACTATTGAGTGATTATGACTGCGAAATTCGCTACCACCATGGGAAGGCGAATGTTGTAGCGGATGCATTGAGTAGGAAAGAACGGGAGAAACCTTTGAGGGTTAGAGCTTTAGTGATGAGTGAGAGCGTTGACTTAACCGAAACCATACTGAAGGCTCAGGAGAGAGGTTTAATGAAAGGGAATGTTGAAGCCGAGAACTTGGGACGAATGTTGAAACCTCTTTTTGTGATTAGGCCAGACGGACTAAGATATTTTGAAAATCGAATTTGGTTGCCATTGTGTTCATCTGAGGAAGGAAAGCCTGGAGTTCGAGAATTGGTTATGAATGAGTCGCATAAGTCGAAGTATTCGATACATCCTGGATCGGATAAGATGTACCACGACCTGAAGAAAGTCTACTGGTGGCCGAATATGAAGGCAGATATTGCTCGTTACGTTAGTAAGTGTTTGACTTGCGCGAAGGTTCAGGCAGAACATAAGAAACCATCTGGATTGTTGGTACAACCGGAAATCCCAGAATGGAAATGGGAGAAAATCGCAATGGATTTTGTGACGGGTTTACCTAGGACTCCTAGTGGAAGCGATATGATATGGGTAATTGTGGATAGGTTGACGAAATCTGCTCATTTCTTACCTATGAAGAAGACGGACAGCATGGAAAGACTCGCCAGCGTGTACGTGAAGGAGATCGTCTGTAGACATGGAGTGCCGTTATCGATCATTTCGGACCGCGACAGTAGATTTACGTCGGAATTTTGGAAATCGCTTCAACGTGCGATGGGCACTGAACTGAGTTTAAGCACGGCTTATCACCCGGAAACTGACGGCCAGAGTGAACGAACGATTCAAACGATAGAGGACATGCTCCGAGCATGCGTGATCGATTTTGGAGGAAGTTGGGAACGCCACTTGCCTCTAGTGGAATTTTCGTACAATAATAGTTACCATGCGAGTATCAAAGCGGCACCGTTCGAAGCATTGTATGGAAGGAAGTGTAGATCGCCTGTGTGTTGGAGTGAAGTAGGGGAAAGTCAATTGACTGGACCCGAAATGGTTTTAGAAACGACAGAGAAGATCGTGCAGATCAAGAACCGACTACTTGCTGCGAGAAGCCGACAGAAGAGTTATGCTGATAACCGAAGGAAACCCTTGAAGTTTGAAGTTGGAGATATGGTTATGCTCAAGGTATCGCCGTGGAAGGGTGTAATTCGTTTTGGGAAGAAGGGAAAGTTGAGTCCGAGGTATATTGGACCGTTTAAGATCGTTGAACGAATTGGACCGGTAGCGTACAAGTTAGAATTGCCGACCGAGCTTAGTGCTATTCATGACACGTTTCACGTATCGAACCTGAAGAAGAGTTTGGCGGACAAGGAATTGGTGATTCCTTTGGACGAGATTCGACTAGACGACAAAATGCACTTTGTGGAAGAACCTGTGGAAATTATGGACCGGGAGGTCAAGCGGTTGAAGCGTAGTAGGATTCCTATTGTGAAGGTCCGATGGAATTCCAAGCGTGGACCGGAATACACTTGGGAACGTGAGGACTTTTTCAAGGAAAGGTATCCTCATCTGTTCCAGTAGAACGAAATGTGAGTCCAAGAAGAGGCGAGCGCCGGGACGTCGCTCTCTTTAAGGAGGGGTGGATGTGACACCCTAGAATCGAGGTCATTTACGATACCCTAAATTACGCTAATTTTTGAAATTTTTATTAAATTATAATTCCTATACTTATAAGCATTTTGGTAAGAGCCGATGTTCGAGGTCATAATTTTTACGATTGACGTTTTAAGAAGGACGATGACGATTACGATCCCGAGGGATGCCCAATTTTATATAATTTTTGACGATTTATCGATAATGTAATTTTTCGAGAATTTTATTTACGGTTCGTGTTAAGTTGAGTCGGGTGAGTTTTATAGCCTTCCGAGTACATTTAAAGTATCCCAAAAATATTTTGGAGCGTTCGGGAAGATTTCCGACTCCCGTAAAATTTTCAAAATTGACAAATGAGTCAAACCCGCAAAGTTTTGAGGACGTTTTTCATTTGAGGACAAAAAAAGTTAAAAATTGCACAAAGGCCCCTCCCAACCCACCAAAAAGGCCAAATGTGACAAACATACAAACACACACAACACTTGCACCAAAAAAATCAAACTCTCTCCCTCCTCTCTCTCTCAAACCGACGGACACCCCCAAGAACACCAAAAATTCACCAAAAATCTTTTTCCACTTGATTTTTCAAAAATCTAAGGTTAGACCACACTTAGTTTGGTCATTCCCCACATGTTCATGTGCTCAAATCCCACATGCATTGATAAAAATTTTTCAAGATTTTTCCATATGAACCAAATTCGTTTTTGTGGCTAAATGAGCTAATGCATGTTGATTTTAAGTGTTATGGAAGTATAAACACCAAGAAAACCCACCAAAATTAATTTGGTTGTGGTGATTGGGTCACCCAAACCCCACGGCAAAGGGGGTGTTTGGGGAGCCATGGTGGTTGTTGATTTTGCATGTTATTCTTGTGTTTGGTTTGATGTTTAAGGATGTTTTACATAAGTGTTAGTGGTTGCATGTTCATTTCTTTGAATTTTTGAATTTGAGATTGGTTGATCAATAGGGGTAGGATTGAAGTTTGATGTTAGGATATGTTTGGGAAGGCTTAGGATGATGTTTAGTGTTGGTTAGAAGGCTTGGAATCGAGTCTAAGTGCGTTTTTGGTATGGTCATTTTTAGGCAGAAACATTTGGTCCATTTCATAAAAATTATTTTTTTTCCATAACTTGAAAACTAAATGTAGTTGTAGAGGGTCTTTCTAGCTTTAATTTGGTATAAGTTAGAGCCCGTGACTCAAAACGAGCTAAAAGTTATGACATTTTAAAGATCGGGTACCGGGAGACGAGGACTTTCACAATCCGAATTTGTGCAAAGTTTTAGTCAAATCCCGAGGGTCACAAGTATGAATTGGTAAATGGTCAAGGGTAAAAATTTGGTCCCTAACCTGTGTAAATGGGTCTATATGTTGACTTAGGTGTCAAAGAAGTCAAAGGTACTTTTCATATAGGTCAAAGTGGTCAAAATTGGTCGAAGCGCAATTTCAGCCCGTAAAATGTAGTCGTGGAAAAGAGTTGCGTAACGGGTCGTAAAAGTAAAAAAACTTTTATTGGGCTTAAAAACATGTTATCTACAGGTCTTATAGGATTTTTGGAAATTTTGTCAAATTTTATAAGTGTGGTTAAATAAGGTAAAACAGCCCGTACTTTAGTCGAGTACCGGCGAGAATGGGTAAAAATGGATAACGTAACTAATGAGAACGAATGGCATAGAATGAGTGATACTTGTTGTTTTTGTTTTTGGCGTGAGTTATACTTGTCCTAAGAGACTTGTATATATGTATTTTATACAGTACCGTAAGTATTTAAATGAGATTACTCATTACGCGTTATTTGTGATAGGTGTTGATTTAACCGGGCATCCGTTACGTCGTCAGTGATCATCCCTCGAACTACCGACTACTTAATATCTAAGGTGTGAATTTATAGCCTCGCTTATATTTATTTCAAATTGTTTTTACCCGCGAGGGAAATGCATGCTAGTTTTTAAAAGGAACGTATATCATGAATGATTGTTAGACCCGAAAGTTGCCTTAGAAATTGTGTTGAGTACCAAAGTTGCAAAAGTCCCTAAAATCATGAACTATTAACTATTGTCTTGCCCTCGAGTAGGGGGAAATAGCCGCTTATGCAATTTGTAGTACTACGGGGTTAACGACCCAATGCTAGCCGAGAAGCTGTACTTATAGTAAGTTCTGCGGTAGATTATTTTGTATGAGAAATAAGGTATAATTGCAACTGATGCCTTTAGAAGGGGCACTGGTTTCATCTGAATCATGCCGGTATATTTACGCGGGTGATTGAGTTAACGGATTAGTGTCATGAGCTTAAACACAATTGTCAGTATCCTGATTATAGTTTGTTTGATCGACAAGACTATAAATGATCACGAATGGTTTTTATTATATATACGTTCAAATGGATTGAAAAACCTATGAATTCCACTCAACGTTTTCGTTGACCAAATTTTTGGCACGTGTTTCAGGTAACCGCTAAGGTGTAGGATGGAGCATGCATGGGATGGATGTTGTGTGTACGGCTTGGTGTCCGCTTGTTTTTCCCTCCTTTTCTACTTAAACAATTTTTATGTTTAATGTCATGTTGTTGTGAAACTGAAGTTTTTGGGTTGAGATTCATGGGGACCGAAAACGCTTAACTCTGTGTACTATTTGGGGTTGGAAAAACTGTGGACATGTATCATCTAACAATTTTAAATTTCAAGTTTTAAGTCGACGTCTTTTTAGCGTCGTTTGATATATCTTGTGTGCAATGAATACTGTGTAGCACCCATTGTTGTAGTTCCGCTGCGCATAGCAATTGTGGGGGTGTTACAATCATCTACTCTCCAAGAGTACGAAATGATTCAAGGCCTATAAGTAGAACACCCACACCTAAAAGGAATGATCACTCTAAGTCACGACCTAGGAGTAAAACACCAACACCTAGAAAAAAATAATAACTCTAGGTCAAGATCAAAGACTCCTAAGAAAAAAAAATGGACACCAAAATGCTCATATGAAATGGAATAACTTTCAACAATGTTTTTCTCCGTGGGGTATATGTCCTCCATTCATGCATCCCAACCAAATGCAAGGGATGTTTGGAACTAAAAACTTTGTGTTAATGCAAGTGATGCCTAAAAACATTATTAGTGTTAACTAATCTTTCTTAGTTTTGATAACGACAAAGTAAAAAGTGTTGATCCCAAACTCAGATCTTAAACCTTAGCTTGTTTAAGGGTTGTGATAGAAAGAATAAATTCAATCTAACACTAGAGAAACTTTGCTATACAAAGTAAATAAACAAGATGCGGAATGTAGTGTTTAGCACAAGAACAAATGATTAAAGAAAACGTTAAACTTTAATATATTAAAGATATACGAATACCCAGTAATGGTATTAGGGTTACAAAAACCTTAAAGTAAGAAATGAAAGACAATAGAGAAAGACACACTTTGCATGATGACCTAGTGAGTCCTTTTATAGCACAAGGACTCACGTACAAGATTACTACTAAAAAACTTGGAAAGTATCTCGGAATAGTAACATAAACGCGTAATAATCTATTCCAAGTTTATCTCTAGCGGCAGGGCCTTTGACTTCAGTAGGGGAACCAATCCCCCTGCCTTTGTTATCTAGCAGGGGGAACTTACTCTAGATGGGGAACCATTGACCAACTAGCAGGGGTAACTAATATACTTATATTTATTCCCAACAATCCTTCCCTAAACTTGTGCTTTCTCCTAAACACAAGTTTCTGAATAAATGCTAGCTGATGAGGGTGCTTACAAAGTTCCTGGCCAAAGCTGACTATGCATCATCCTTACCAGATCATAAGCAACAGGTGCTTTAGCATCTACAATCAAGTCAGCCTGTGCTAATTTCTTCAAGGTCTCCTGATTGAAAGGATAGTAACGATGATTGATCAAGTAAACACTTACCCCTTCCATAACTATCTCATAGACCCCAGAATTGGTAAACAACTTCCAATACAACAGATTTCCTCCATTTACTGCATCAAATATGGGATCAAACAATTCATGCTCATACATCCTGTGCATGCATTCCCAGATTACCCAATCCTTTTCTACACCATCCATAGTAGGAGGCTTTACAACAAAGGTCTTCTTCAAAATCTTCCACAGATCTTTTAAGTCCTCACTATCCATGTGACAATCCGTCAATTTATGGTTGATATTTTATTCTCAATATTTATTTGAAAACATTATTTTAATGTTACAATATGAACTCACTTATTTTTGGGAAGAAATTTGGATTTACGTCTTGGAGTAGCATCGACTACGTCTAAACCGGAGGATTCAACGTTACGTGCTTACGTTTACATACACCGTCTTTGGTGACAGTCCGACATTTCAGAAAATAAATTTATCCGTGAATATTATTTTGGAGTTTTAAATTTGTGTTGGTTCATAAACTCACAAATTTACGAGAAGAGATTAGGACTTACGATTTTATTTTAACGTCCTTTACGACTAAACCGGAAACCTTAGGATTACGTATTTACGTTTTCGAACTCCGTTTTTGATGAGACAATTTTTATTGGATTCGTTTTGTGACGTCGATTCATAATTTATAAAAACGTTTTTCGTAAAACGACCCTAGGGCACGCAAATCGAGGAAACTAGAATCGAGGAGTACCCGTAAATAAATGGGATGAGACAAGTGGGACACTTGTCCCACCCCACTCCCAAAACCGGCCTAAGTTAGCTACTTAACACCATGAGGTGTCAAGTGTAGCTAACAAGCCTTACACTTGTTACATTTAGCTTACATCTTAAGCATTTTTCCCTTTACCACTTAACTCAAAACTAGCAACTTCTCATTCCATCCATTTGCAACATGCAAAACCACACCAAGCTCTCTCTCTCTAGCCTAAACATGTCGTCCCATTCTTCACCCTAAAACACCATTTTGATCAATTTCATCCATGAAATCATGTGTTATTCATACACATGTTGAAGCCCTTTTGAAGCTCTCTTGAATGGTGGTGATTATAACATCCATGGAGGAGTTCCTTGGTGTCTTGAAGCTGATTTTCCACAAGGAGTTCATGAAGCATGGTGGTCATGAAGATGGTCTTGGTGCATCACAAGTTTCTCCATCAAAAATCCATGTTTTGATCAACCTACATCATCATGGTGGTATAAAGATTGTCCTCCTCATCTTCTTGTTATTTTGATTATGTAAACATGTATTTTATTTCCTATTTTATATATTTATGATGATTATATGATGATAAAAATGTTATGTGGGGATTTGTTGTTGATAATCATGGATAAAAAGGTGAAAAACCATAAGAAACAAGGTTAAAATCTTGGTTAAATTTGATGACTGTATAAAACAGTAAAGAACTATATGGTAATCTGATAAAATGATGAAGTAGAATGGATTTACAGTAATCTATGGGTCTTGTACACATGTGAGAGTTGGCCATGCAATGGAATCATTGTAATGAGTGAGATATGATCAAAACAAGTTTAGGGTATAAATCTGAGGTTACTGTTTTGGACGATTTTTAGAAAATATTTAGAAGATGATTCAACAGTAGCCATAGAAGAGTTAAATGTAGCACATATCATGTAGTTTATGTAATAAAAATTTGAGCTTCTATCTCCATATAGAACTCAAGATATGGCAGTTTTGGTGAAGATGAAGTTAAAAATCAGATTTTTGGAAATTAAAGAATAATACTATTATATAAGCACTCAAATTATAATGTATAAAATGTAAAAGTAAAACCCACTAACTTATGGATTTTATTTATATTAGTATGTAAAAGGTTAAATAAGTGGACATTTTATAAAAATGGTAACTTGTTAAGTTTTATAAGTTATAAAACTATAAACTTGATTTTTACGACTTTTTCGGCTATCGCCGTAAAATTAACGTTTTTGTTAAATAAAACTTGGATGGTTGGACCCGTCTAATGAAAACTTTATAAAACTTATATACTGATATATAGACATGTATAACGAGTAAAAACCAATAAAACTCGAACTATAGGGCATACGGACATTAACGAGCTAAGTAAACATATTGGACTAATACTTGGGCTAATAATTGGACTAAATAAGATAAACACCCATAAAAAGAACTTATTGGGCTTAACCCATTTGGGCCCAACTTGAAAGTGTATGTACTGATAATATAAGTACAAAATGGATTAAATAAGTTAAATAACTTATAATAAGTTTATTGGACTTAAAATACATAAATAGGTAAAACTAGTAAACTAGTATAAACGTTACCGACATATAACACTAAAATGAGTAAACGAGAATATGTAAACCCACTTGATCATCATATATAAATAATCATCATATGTATACATAATTATTATTTTTATAAAGTCATTGGACATGAGTCTAAGACGAGTATTATTTGTCTAGGTTTCCGTGATTGAAGCACGTACCGTACGTCCGAATTGCTGATAACCCGCCTTCCCACATCAATGTGAGTTCATAGCCTCGCACTCTTTTAAATGTTTTTATAAATGTTTTATAAACCCGCGAGGGAGATAACATGTTAGTTTTTATAAAATTAGGACACCATTTGTCCCAATTGTTTGTTTATTGATTTGGACCCGAATGATTGAATGACCCGATTGTATGACCCGATAAATGATTAAAGGACCCAATAGATGCAAATAAAAAAGGATTATTAAAGTTAGGTTATGTCACTAAAAGTCCCATTAGCATGAATTGTGAACTACCGGGAGTTGGTAGACGCTTATGCATTTAATAGTACTATTTGGGGACGATCACCCCAGTTCGCGCCTTGACGGTTGATCCCCGTCGTGCCACATTGATTGGTAAGCGAATTTATGTATGAGAAGATTTCCATAGCGTGACCTTTGTGACGACACGCTACTTTAGATGGGCAAATTGGTATCGGGTTAGCTACCCGTTGTTGGTTTAGTAAGGTAACAATGTCATGTGGCTTGTAATAATCCAAAACTAACGAAATACTATTAGACGCTTCGAATTACGATGTATTGCCTGACTAGCAATACAGGGTCATACTATTGATATTATGTTCGTGTTTTGGTTTTCATAACCATATTCATATAACGGTTTTTATTTGATTTTATACAACGTCATAAGACGTATTGTATGATGTTTTTACGACATTGGCTCGTATAATGATTTTTACGGCAAATGCCTATATTATGATTTTCGATAAGGATTTGTATAAAATGACTTTGGCTATTTTATGGCCTATTAAAATGATTTGTACAAAATGATTTTCAGTAATAATTTTATACTGATATTATATTGATGGAATTTATTAAACTCTATGAATTCACTCGGCGTTATCGCTGACCTTTTCTTTTAATATGTCTTATCTCAGGTACTTGAAGGTAATTCTCGGGAAGACAACAAGAATTCATGGCCCGCACTTAAACAATATTTTCCATTCAAATATTTTGTAAAACTTTGTATGAAATAATATGACTTGGGACCGATGTAACTTTGATATTTATGAATGGAAATGCTTTATTAATAAACGACGCGATTTTTATGCGTTGTCTATGATGTGAGTAATGTGTTATCCCGTAACACCAACTAGTCTTCCGCTGTATTGAGTTGTAGAAATTTGGGGGTGTTACAGTTTGGTACCAGAGCTCTCGTTATAGAGAACGAAAGATTTTTAAAAACGAAGGTTTTGAATAAAACTTTTCAAAATCTTTTAACTATAAACATTTTTCTAAAAATGTCTAAAAATCTTTTGACTATAACGGTGTCGAAGAATTCCCGAGTTACCGACAAGGCCAAGACTGAGAAGTGTTATTTTAATATATATATATAACTTGGATTATATATATATATATATATATATATATATATATATATATATATATATATATATATATATATATATATATATATATATATATATATATATATATATATATATATATATATATATATATATATGATGTAATTTTATTACATGATTGATTGATGATTACTTTGATATTTATACGAGGTATTTATACGACGTAGATTGTCACAATGTACCCTAAATCCTCTAGTAAATTAATCGAAGCTATTCTCCTAGGAATTCTAGCTATCCTAGATCTAAACCAAGTTGTGGATATTTATGATCCCAACAAATGGTTGATATTCGTAGAAATGTAGATATTAGTTGATAGAGATATTGAAGAAGAATTGGCGAGATTAAATCTGATATCAATGTCATGACGATCTTTCCTTATAGAGTGGAGTTTGACAAAACGTTATCACCTGGATAGATATCATCTGATTCGTTGTCATCCAATTCTTAAATTGAAATCGAAAGGGTGAATGTTGCACTTGAGGCTGTTATTGGAACCATTACCCAAAAGCCTCATACCACTAATACCTTTCCGAGAAGTCTAGTTGAATGATCAAGTCATTTCATACTAGTGACTCATTTGATAATTGTGTTGTAAGAGCTATAGGATTGGAAATTAAGTGTTGATTCATATTGAGATTGTATTGCCTTTACAAGGCCGAAGAATAAGGTTGTAAGTATTGAAGAATGAGGTAGAATATCGCATTGAGTATAAATTGGTTGAAACTTGGATAAAGTAAAATTTAACTTGTATGAAATATGAGATTGTTAAGAAGAAGTCGTTAAGTTCTTTGATTGAATTATAAGGTTTTAATTGATTGTTGATTCGTGTTAAGGGTTGTTCCTAGGCCATTGTCCATTAACGAGGATGCCCAGTGTCCAAGAAATAAATTGAAGAAATCTTCTTCTAAATTGGGACCAATGGATCTTTCGGGACATATGGAACACCTAATGACTCTTGTAGATTAGTATTCATTGTGGTATCGTTTAAAAAAAGTAATCCCTAACTTAACTGAGATATCAGTTGGTAGGATGAGTTCTGAGAATTGTATGACATAGTGACATGTAATGTGTTACGGTACAATTTTGACTTGTTTGTGATTAATGAAAAAGACTACCTTTGATTGCTAAATTCTACATGTATCGATGCTATCTATCTTTTCTTGCTTCATCCTAATGTTCGCATTAGTGATGCAACCATTGAACAAGTACTCATCTCGAATTTAGTTTACGTTGTGAATTATTCTTTTTGAGGTGCCATCGAGATCATGAACCTCATGATTACTTGGCTAGAGCTCATTTTCTATCATATCGTAGTTAATTCTTGGTGAACAACTCTTCATCACTCTTTTGCAGATCACACATTATTTTTATAAAAGTTAAAACGGTATCCTTTGAGAAAATTTAATTTTCATCACAATAAGGATTATTCAAAGTGAGATTTATAAGTGATTGTTATCGAAATGAGGTTGTTTAATAAAGTACTTTGGAAAACTTAATTGTTTTCATAACAAGGAAAATGTGTGTAAAATTATTTTGATTCTTATCTAAGAATTAAGCATGTAAATGTTTTTTTATTAAGGACATGATGGTAAAATTTTGACGAACTGAGTATTGCATCGTTAATCTTGAAATTGTATATAGTTGCGCGCCTACATACAATTTGGAATGGACTATGCAAGACTGATTAGTAGTCACCTTAAAACTAATGAATAAACACTACATTTTCTTTGAAGATTGTGAAAGAATAAATTTTATGAGATCTGCAAGAAGTGAAAAATAAGGACATAGTGTTAGGGACACCTACATATGTGTATATAGCATCTATTCTTCTGAGTCGAATTTACTAATTTGTAGAAATTGTCTTATTTGACAATTGACAATTCTTTCTTGTCCAATTCTCCCGTAAGTGAGATTCTTAGGAAAGTATATGATTATCGAGTGTTGATACCCGACTGGATGTATCGACGTTCCTATCATTTCTTTTGATTTGATTTCATTTGAATGACCTGGGTAACGATCCGAGGAGCTTTTGAATGCGTACTCAAATTATGAAAACATGGGATATATTCATATTCGTTAAATGTTTTCGTCTGTATCTGATTTGAAAATTCTCTCGTATAGATTATGCATTGACCTTACTCTTTTAAGGTAGTTATGTCTCCTGATATCCTTGAATTTGTGAAGGATTGTGAGTTATTATTAGACTTTTGAGAAGTTCACATCTTATCGACGGCAACAAAACTGAAAGGTTGGTAATGCCAGTAGAATGGATTGATTGATTATGACATGACGACATTGTCTTAATTGATGGGAACTCGAGTAGAATTCCCTAAATGATAAGATGTTGATTATCAAAAGTGATCTAAATAATTCTTGATGGATGATTTTATCCTGTATTTAGACTTGAAATTATACCATGAATGGTTGTGAATTAGTCATAGATATTATAACCTAGAAGAGCCTAATGTGAATTTATTAAAAGATATTTATCTTATATGAAACTTTAGGAAGTATTTGTTGGTGAATTACCTAGACTTTTGCCATTCAGGCAAGTAGAAATTGGTATTGATTATATTTCCGGTGCTGCACTTGTGGCTTGTGCACTGTACGGTAGCACCATCTAAATTAAAGGAATTACCGTACAACTGAGAAAGTTGTCGGAAAAAGATTTTATTATACCAAGCCTGTCATCCTGAAGAGCTATGGTGTTATCTTTCCTTATATTTATAGATTACTGTGACTGAGTAAATTGACAATCGAAAACGATATCCATAACTCGAAATGGAAGATTTGTTCGATCATTTACAAGGTTCTAGCGTATGTTTTAAAAGATTTGATCCACGGCATGGTTATCATCAACTTCGCATCTGCGAAAAAGATAATTTATTCCAATCACTACATTCGGTACTTGTAATGAACATTACGAGTTTCACGTGATGTCGTTTGGATTAATTAATACACATGTAGTATTCATAAATATAATGAATCACGTGTGTAGGTTGTAATTTGATAAATTCATGCTCGTGATCATTAAGGATCATTTATTTGTTTATAAGAATAAGAATGAGTTAATAATTATTTATGGATTGCCCTGAATTGGCCGAACGATAAAAACCTGAACCTTGAATAATTAACACATGATTAAAGACTTGAACCTTCACCTGATTTGACTATGTGATTAAAAGGATAATGGAATATAAATTGACTCTTCAAAAATTAAGAGCCCCTTTTAAGACTTGGGATTTTACCAAAAAGAAATGGAAATATGTTTTAACAAAGGATTTTAAGGGATTATTACCTTATACACAAACCATTTAACTAAACTTCTGTTTAGGGGTAAATGTTTGTGTATACCTTAAGACGACTTAAGAGGAATTAAGGAAACCATTTAAACCATGACTTGAAATTTGAAACGATACATTTTTGCTTTTCAACTAAGAAAATTCTGACCAAAGTATAAACAAAGATTTTTCGAACATTTACGAAATCTTATTAAATATTTTCGATAAATCAACAAAAATCGTGTTAATTAAATTCAAATTTATTTTGAACATTTTATATAACTGATCGAACTAAGAAATTTAAAATTTTTACGTTTACGTTTCATAAAAATTAACTAATAATTATTTAATTAATTATAATGATTATCGACGCTTTAGACGACGGAATGAGAAAAACGGATAAAAATGATAGTTAAGAAGAAACTAAAACATAGAAGATATGAAGAAAGAATTTTGAATAAATACGGATATGATATGTATTTCATCAGGAAGGTGAACGTAATTACTGACGCATAATATAGAAAGAATATCTGAGTGAATTGTGGACATGATAATTATATCATCATGAGAAGTGAATATAGATACCGACGCATTATGTAGAAAAGATAAAGAACCAATTAGGACTTGTTCTTTAATAATGAAGGTGCAAAATAAATTGCCGAACGATATAAAAATAAACGATGGTTGTAAGAAGGATAATATAAATAATAAAAAGAGATTCACGACTAATATGAATCATTAAAAATTGAGAAGCCGATAACGTTAAATATTTTAAAGACCACTTATGATTGTCTAAATGTGGAAGATTGTGAGATATAGTTATGTTGGAATTTGTAAGTATAAGTATTCTATTTATATCATTTATGACTAGAAGTATCTTTGTCTGAAGAAGTTGTACTAATGGCAATTATGAAGGCAGACATCGCCTCATACATTAGTAAACGTTTAGCTATTGCAAAGGTCATCATCTGAATTTGATTCGATTTGGGTCATCGTCGACAGACTGACCAAATCTGCTAATATCATTCCCGTTAATGATAAATACAAAAGAGTTATGTAAACATAGTGTGCCTGTATCGAACATCTTTATCAAGATCCTCGCTTCGCATCGAATTTCTAGAGATCTGCTCAGAAATCATTGAGAACGAACCTTGATGAGAGTACTATGTACCACCCCAAATCGAAGGGACGAGGTAAAGTAATGATACAAAGTAATATAAGTGTTGTTCTATGTTTGAATGATTTACCTTTGGTAATAGACCGTATAATCGTTTTCCTTTGGAGAGATTATCATTGATAATCATCGTATTAGGATCGAGATCGAATCTTGTTAGGATCTGACTCTTAGAGCATCTGTAAGCAAGAGTTGAGATAAAGACACCCGACATACACCCACTGTGAGTTGGACATGTCTCTTAGGTTTAAGGTTTCCTATGATGGTGAACCTATCCTTGCAAAGTACCCGACCCGCAAGATCTGAAATGATTATTGAAATTAGGATTTTATTATTGACAGCCGGTAGTGGGCAAGAGGTTATGTGAATGTGAAATGTAGATCTCGAAGTGCCAAATGGGTAGCGAAGTTATGCCACAATTTTTAACCTTGGAAAAATGAATTCATGATCTGACAAATCATGGCATATAAGTCCCCGTTGTTTGGGACCATTGAGATGATGAGAAAGATTGGTTTGAAAGGCATATAAGCTGGATCTACCCTAGGACTTCAAGGACTGCGTAAATTATGTTTCGTATATCGAACTTGATGGAATATCTATCAAGTGAGAATCTGATTATTCTTAGTAGAGCTTAGATCGGCGAAAAGTTGCATTCATCAAAAACCCGTGAACATCATGGATAGAGAAAGTAAGTCAACATTAAGCCTGATCTTATTCCCATAGTTATGTCTAATGAAACTCGCGTATTATAATGGATTACACTTGTGAGAAAAGACCGAATGTGGAGGAAATACCCACATGGCTTTAACTCTATAAGAAGCGAGTAGTAAGGTAAGATGATCTTTGAGGACAAAGATCATGTTTAGGGGTAAATGCTGTGACAATCCGTCAATTTATGGTTGATATTTTATTCTCAATATTTATTTGAAAACATTATTTTAATGTTACAATATGAACTCACTTATTTTTGGGAAGAAATTTGGATTTACGTCTTGGAGTAGCATCGACTACGTCTAAACCGGAGGATTCAACGTTACGTGCTTACGTTTACATACACCGTCTTTGGTGACAGTCCGACATTTCAGAAAATAAATTTATCCGTGAATATTATTTTGGAGTTTTAAATTTGTGTTGGTTCATAAACTCACAAATTTACGAGAAGAGATTAGGACTTACGATTTTATTTTAACGTCCTTTACGACTAAACCGGAAACCTTAGGATTACGTATTTATGTTTTCGAACTCCGTTTTTGATGAGACAATTTTTATTAGATTCGTTTTGTGACGTCGATTCATAATTTATAAAAACGTTTTTTGTAAAACGACCCGAGGGCACGCAAATCGAGGAAACTAGAATCGAGGAGTACCCGTAAATAAATGGGATGAGACAAGTGGGACACTTGTCCCACCCCACTCCCAAAACCGGCCTAAGTTAGCTACTTAACACCATGAGGTGTCAAGTGTAGCTAACAAGCCTTACACTTGTTACATTTAGCTTACATCTTAAGCATTTTTCCCTTTACCACTTAACTCAAAACTAGCAACTTCTCATTCCATCCATTTGCAACATGCAAAACCACACCAAGCTCTCTCTCTCTAGCCTAAACATGCCATCCCATTCTTCACCCAAAAACACCATTTTGATCAATTTCATCCATGAAATCATGTGTTATTCATACACATGTTGAAGCCCTTTTGAAGCTCTCTTGAATGGTGGTGATTATAACATCCATGGAGGAGTTCCTTGGTGTCTTGAGGCTGATTTTCCACAAAGAGTTCATGAAGCATGGTGGTCATGAAGATGGTCTTGGTGCATCACAAGTTTCTCCATAAAAAATCCATGTTTTGATCAACCTACATCATCATGGTGGTATAAAGATTGTCCTCCTCATCTTCTTGTTATTTTGATTATGTAAACATGTATTTTATTTCCTATTGTATATATTTATGATGATTATATGATGATAAAAATATTATGTGGGGATTTGTTGTTGATAATCATGGATAAAAAGGTGAAAAACCATAAGAAACAAGGTTAAAATCTTGGTTAAATTTGATGACTGTATAAAACAGTAAAGAACTATATGGTAATCTGATAAAATGATGAAGTAGAATGGATTTACAGTAAGCTATGGGTCTTGTACACATGTGAGAGTTGGCCATGCAATGGAATCATTGTAATGAGTGAGATATGATCAAAACAAGTTTAGGGTATAAATCTGAGGTTACTGTTTTGGACGATTTTTAGAAAATATTTAGAAGATGATTCAACAGTAGCCATAGAAGAGTTAAATGTAGCACATATCATGTAGTTTATGTGATAAACATTTGAGCTTCTATCTCCATATAGAACTCAAGATATGGCAGTTTTGGTGAAGATGAAGTTAAAAATCAGATTTTTGGAAATTAAAGAATAATACTATTATATAAGCAGTCAAATTATAATGTATAAAATGTAAAAGTAAAACCCACTAACTTATGGATTTTATTTATATAAGTATGTAAAAGGTTAAACAAGTGGACATTTTATAAAAATGGTAACTTGTTAAGTTTTATAAGTTATAAAACTATAAACTTGATTTTTACGACTTTTTCGGCTATCGCCGTAAAATTAACGTTTTGTTAAATAAAACTTGGATGGTTGGACCCGTCTAATGAAAACTTTATAAAACTTATATAATGATATATAGACATGTATAACGAGTAAAAACCAATAAAACCCGAACTATAGGGCATACGGACATTAACGAGCTAAGTAAACATATTGGACTAATACTTGGGCTAATAATTGGACTAAATAAGATAAACACCCATAAAAAGAACTTATTGGGCTTAACCCATTCGGGCCCAACTTGAAAGTGTATGTACTGATAATATAAGTACAAAATGGATTAAATAAGTTAAATAACTTATAATAAGTTTATTGGACTTAAAATACATAAATAGGTAAAACTAGTAAACTAGTATAAACGTTACCGACATATAACACTAAAATGAGTAAACGAGAATATGTAAACCCACTTGATCATCATTTATAAATAATCATCATATGTATACATAATTATTATTTTTATAAAGTCATTGGACATGAGTCTAAGACGAGTATTATTTGTCTAGGTTTCCGTGATTGAAGCACGTACCGTACGTCCGAATTGCCGATAAACCGCCTTCCCACATCAACGTGAGTTCATAGCCTCGCACTCTTTTAAATGTTTTTATAAATGTTTTATAAACCCGCGAGGGAGATAACATGTTAGTTTTTATAAAATTAGGACACCATTTGTCCCAATTGTTTGTTTATTGATTTGGACCCGAATGATTGAATGACCCGATTGGAAGACCCGATAAATGATTAAAGGACCCGATAGATGCAAATAAAAATGGATTATTAAAGTTAGGTTATGTCACTAAAAGTCCCATTAGCATGAATTGTGAACTACCGGGAGTTGGTAGACGCTTATGCATTTAATAGTACTATTTGGGGACGATCACCCCAGTTCGCGCCTTGACGGTTGATCCCCGTCGTGCCACATTGATTGGTAAGCAAATTTATGTATGAGAAGATTTCCATAGCGTGACCTTTGTGACGACACGCTACTTTAGATGGGCAAATTGGTATCGGGTTAGCTACCCGTTGTTGGTTTAGTAAGGTAACAATGTCATGCGGCTTGTAATAATCCAAAACTAACGAAATACTATTAGACGCTTCGAATTACGATGTATTGCCTGACTAGCAATACAGGGTCATACTATTGATATTATGTTCGTGTTTTGGTTTTCATAACCATATTCATATAATGGTTTTTATTTGATTTTATACAACGTCATAAGACGTATTGTATGATGTTTTTACGACATTGGCTCGTATAATGATTTTTACGGCAAATGCCTATTGATGTAGCAGTTTTTAGTCGTTTTACTTACCTTTAGGAAAAAGCAAGCAAACACTAAAGTCGCGGTAAGTATTAATCAATACGTTTTAGGAAAAACGTAAAGACGAATAATCGAGTTCGTTCTCGGTGGAGGTATGGTGTTTAGCCAAAATATATAGACGTATTTAATCGAGTTGTTACGTTTTTGGAAAGAAATAAAGAAAAGAAAACGGAAACGATTTACGCTAAAAACGGACGGAAACGCATATACGTACGAACGTAAAAACGCGACCTAACGAAAAATTTAACCTAAAAAATAATTAAAAATTACTAAAATGTTCTAAAAATCCTAACTAAGAAAAATACGCAAACCAAAAAATTTGAAAACTATTTAATTAATTTATATTAATTTTTTAAAGTTAAATAATAAATCTAAAAATAAAACTAACTAAGAAAAAGACAAAATTTAAACTTTTTTATTTTTAAACCTAAAATACATTATATAAAAGCTAAAAACTATTTTTTTTTTGAAAATAAAAACTTAATTTAACTATTTTTATGACTTTTCTCAAATTTAAAACTAAAATAATCCTAGAAAATGAAATAATAAAAAGAAAGGTATGAAATTTAAACTATGAAAAAAAAAGGTTATTTTTCCTAAGTCTTAATTGATAAAATAAAATTTTAGAAAAAAGAATTATATTTTTTTTGTCTTTTATATTTTTTATTATGAATAAATACAATTAAATCTAATTAAAATGCTTAAAAAACATTAAACGAATTTTATAAAATCTGAAAAATCTATAAAAAAATATGATTTAAGTCCACGAAAAATAAAAAGCTTAAAAGAAAAGCCCCAAATAAGCTCGAAACAAGCTGATAGGCTGTTTAGCTTAATAAAAAAAAACGTATAACAAAATAACAAAAGGAAAGGAAAACAAAAGAATTGAGGAGAGCAAGTGGTGAGGGAGTATCTTGCTGTGTATGCTACTTGTCTCAGGTCAGGGGTTCAATACCCATCTGCGTCCACTTTTTGGTTTTATTTTCTTTTATTATCAGCTGTGAGCTGATTACTAACAGAGTATAAAAAGAAAATGTAAAGGAGTAAAATCAAAAGTTCAAACAGATCAGATGGTGGGATGTGTAAGCGCTGTGTCTGCTTGTATGCGTGGTCAGGGGTTCAAACCCCCCTGCCTATGCTTTTTCTGTGATACTTTTTTTCTTCTGACAAACAGAATTCTGACACACAAGAATTATAGAAACTCAGGACTTAATAACAAAAATTAACCACAGAACTGATGGTAATGGTGCAGTCTGTTATGTCTGTAAAAGTGTGCAGGTCAGGTGTTCCAACCTCCCTGCTGCCCTTTTTTCTATGGTATTATTTTTGGACAGCTTATACAATAGTAAGAACACACAACAGTGGGCTGTGTTAGCAGCTTTTATAACAGTAATAAACAAGACATCAAACCAATTTCCACACAGAGATCAACTGAAAGCAGAAAATAAGGTTGCGAGCTATAAACATAAATGGAGCAGTGAATAGCATCTAAGGCACACACAAATTATTATACGCCAAAATATGTCTTAGGTAAAAGCTGCGAATAAGCTAGAAATTTGAAGATAAGCTCAAACAAATAAAAAATAAGCTACACGCTATGAGGGCAACTAGTATTACCCTGTGAAACCTCAAAACACAACTGCAATAATTCTCAAGCAATGATCGAAACTGAAACCAACTACATCACCATCGAACACCAAAATTGAAAACCTTTGACTGAAAATCAGCAACCTAATTAAACATATACTGAAAATCAAACTGTCTATAATGAATGAACACCGAAACCCCGCTTTCACTCGACACAGCTCAAACACAAACCAACTCACGCCACTGTTTTGGCTTGGTGAGCATACAGTAGGCACTCACAAGGGGCAATGAGCTTAAATTAAACATGCAACAAATAAGTCAAGCGACCTGCTGATGTGATTTTAATCACAAAAAAATGGGGCGGGGGCTGTAGCTAGTTCGTTGTGCATATGGTGACTAGTAGACCAATTCAAGCTATCTAAACTCTAAGACCAGGCATCTACCCCCTAACCTATCCTATGAGCATTCTATGAACACAATACCAAGTCCTAAACAAAAACGTTTAGACTAAATAATCTGCTGGTGTTTCTATGACAGAAAGTGGCCAAATAGGTTCAAGTTAATAGCTCAATTCAAACCTAATGTAACCTAGCACTCTTGAACTATTAAACAAAGATCAATACCCGATAACAAGTAGTAAAACACAAAGAAATAACACGATTAACATCCACAAATGGTATTTCTACCCCTGCTGATCTTAACGCATCAGGCTAAAAAAAACAGTGATTATTTTGATTTTTTTACTTATGACGCAAATGAAAAGTGACACTAAGCTATTTCTAACCTCAGAAACTTGATGCGAATGTCATGAAACTTAAACCTAGACTTTATGACAGAAAACGAGCTTATACCAAACACCACTTATACGGCTGAACAACAAAGATTAACAAAGAACAGTGCACTTTTACTGTAAATTTAAGCAGCAAATGAACATGAACATAAATAGAAACATAAAAGATACCGAAATAAGCAAATTAATACATCAAATAAGCACAAAGACAAATAAGCAGAAATAAGCTAGCAATCAGGTAAGCAGTTTAGATTTTAAATAAGTAAAAAGGAAATAGAAAAACTTACATTGAGTCCAAAGCTTTGAAACTTCTAACTAATCTTACTATAAGCATCTACCACCACTTTTGAACTTATTTTCAACACTTCAACCCAGCTTATCCAATAATCCAGCTTATACCCTTATCATCTATAAACCAGAAATAGACGCTACTTGAAAGACCAACTATTAAGGAACCAATCTTGAAGATACCCACAGCAACCACAACTAGGGAGCTTCCAACAACTTCAAATACATCAACTAACTCAGAAACTTTCTTTGATAAGCTCTTTGTCAAGGAGCTTTTCAAATTCAGCTTATGAGCTTATAAGGAACCAAAGGACCTTCTTAAAATAAAACAACAAAGAACTGATAGACTACCAACAACCTATCACCACTCAATCCCTGAACCAAATTTCCTTAAAAGAAACCGTTTGTCAGACAGCTTAAACCAAGGGCTTATGCTACAGTGTTGAGATGGATTTGATATTTTGTGAATTTGATAAAGACAAACAGGAACTAGAAAGTGATGCAAATTTAAAGTGCAAGGAAATTAAAGGTGCTGATAATTAATTTGCAAGGAAATAAATGGAACTCAATTTATATTCAAAAATTTGTATATTACAAATGCTTGGTAAAAATTGGAACAAAAATTCTAGCTGCCATTCTACTTCTATTTATACAAGTGAGAGATAAACCCTAATCCGTGAGTGAGTTTCCATATATGCCCTTCAAAGATGCTGAGAAGATTCCCTCTTGATCCCAAGTTTGAATTCGAGTCTTGGATGCCATGTGATTGAGCAGGTGTCTTGGATGATCTTGAGCGTTTATCAACACGTAGGGAGCAAGAAAATCAGTCGAGCCGTTGATGTAGTCAAAGTGACACGTGAAAGGGTGTTGCTTTGGGGAGACAAGTTAAGAGATGTCGTTTTCTGGGCAGGGGGTAATGTTTGGTGATGGGTGAATAGCAATAAGGTACTAGTAATTTTAATTAACCCTTTGATTTTGGGTAATTAATTTACTAGGGTTTAGAGGTTGGGGATGAATAAATACTATGGTTTAATCTGTTATGAGGGTATAATGAAGTGTTAGGCTCGTTTAGAAAGTTTTGACCAAATTTTGACCAATGCTTAATACACACACCTGGTATTACATGGGATTGGGCTTTGGGTTTTGGGTACATGGTGTTAATTTGGGCTTAAGTTGGGTATGGGTATGTACTTTGGCAAAACAACCCCCTCAAGTTCCATTTTGGTGTCATTTGAAGTTTAACAGCAATTGTATCCATATCCTTTGTGTATAAGTTTACACAAGTTGTCATTTTTGGCACCATTAACTCACAAACTTTAGATAAGGACCATATATGTAATTTAAAATTCTTCAAGGGCCATTCTTGTAATGTCTTGATATTTTAGGGACCCAAATGTAATTTTGGAGTTTTACAAGGGTATAAAATGACAAGTCTTCAATAGTTGAGGGACCAATCTTGTACAATCTTCAAACTTGAGGGGCATTTTTGAAAAATCATCAATCGGGTCCGGTTCATTGTGCGGCTTCGTTTCCCGTGTTCGTTTTTTGTATGATTCTTGTGATCTTTTGTTGATTTCACGATCCGTACCTAAAATACACAATGAACAAACACAAGCATATTTTTGGCAGTTTTAATGATATTTAATGCATTTTAAGCCTAATTTGGGCGATGAGACTATGTATAAAAGCAGTCTCATCACTCCCCCATACTAAACCATTGCCGTGCCCCCACGCAATGCTAGAATTAAGTATCATAGCACTTCCAAAATTTATTTTATGGTGACATTTATTGAAGACATAAATTTAAATAAACTACTACACGCGTTTTAGACATAATGTATTGTTTTCATCACGATTAAGTGACTTTTGGGATCATAGAACAAGAACACGTGAATGCTTCGTTAGAAATAATTTCGTCGTCCTCGATTTTCACCCAATTCCATGCTAAGCGTGTAACGAGATCATTGTTATTATAAGTTAGCAACACGATCACTTCTCATGAGTGTTAATTACGAACCTAAACTCCCTTATTCCTACTTGGTATCTCTTATATTTTATTTTGTCTTAATGATCACGAGGATAAATCATTGACTTATGCGTGAATAGAGATTAAGTCTAAAAATAGAGTTTTAACGGTGTAACCAAAATCATTAAATTAATAATTCATCCCAATAGACAACGATGTCAAAAAATTAAGTCAACAAGAAGGATCGATAAATACGGTTTTATAACGGTTTTGAACATGAGACTTATTACCAAGACTTTTATACGCCCCCTAACGGAAGGGCCTTATTATCTTTGGTTTACCTCCATCTTTTAATCAACTTCGCCATGAAGCTTTTATTATGACTTCGGTCTTGCCTTGCCTTTTATTATCCGCCTCATCGGTGGTTTTATTAGCCAAAGACGTATATCCTCACGCTAAAGCGAATTTTGGATCTTTAAAGCTTCGAAGATTAAGGCTTGATTCACTTTCAATTTTTGCATAGATTTTAGGCCTTGTGGGGCTTCAAAATTTTGCTTAATTTAGGTGAGCACTTGAAATCTTATTATTAGGTGAAGCTTTCGATTATTCGGGTGCCAATACTTCAAAACCGTGACGCTGGCGATACCTTAATGTTTTCCCAATTTAATTACATGGAAGCTACTAAAACAAATTAGAAACCAACAATAGTGACTAAACCGCCAAATCAATATTTATTAACAATTTATTATGCAAAAGCGTGGGGAGAATAAGCTAATAATCACTACACATGAGATCGTGACGATTACGAAACTTATAAATAACTCTATCATTTCTCGTCCTCATTTAAGAGACTTAGCCTAAAAAGTTAAGGAATCGAAGCTAAGTGCTCAACACGCACGGTCGAGTCAAAAATTACTCTTATTCTCACCATCGGAAAACCTACATTCGTGTCTTAAACACTTATGAAAAACTAGAAAAATTTTAAAATTTGGCCATTTTTAGCCTTATTTTGCATAAAACGATAACAAAAAGATGAAAATTGGATTGCGTGTTAACGTGAGCAAGGTGAAGTATCTACTCACCCCCCCCCCCCCCCATACTAAAGTTAAACATTGTCCTCAATGTTTCGAGTCTAGGGGTGCAAACACCCCCATACTAGAGACGTAGTCGAATGCCTAATCTAGCATGGAAAGGGTGTAACCGTTAAATTAATAGCCGTTTATGAAGTGTGCTAAAAACATAAGGTTAGAACAATCAAGGATATATCATATGGATATCGAGAAAATCTTTAAAGCAAACGATCGAGTGCTCCCATAAAACGAACACGAGAGGCTCCAATCGTGAAGATAATGATCTAGATTACACAATCACAAACAACCACGAGACAAAGGTTGGAAGGGCACAAATCCCCTCATTAGGTTAACTAAAAAAACAATAATATATACATGGATAAGCATGAGAATTCCCCCACGAGGCACCTTGTTTTTGATAACCGAGTCAAAAGCTCGACTCGAATCCCCATAAATGTGATCATTTAGGGATAATCATGGTTCGGTCATTTTTGGCGGGACTTACATGTAATCAAGGCCCAAAAGCAACCGTGTATAAAGGCAAAACCCCTATACCGGGATCAAAGATCGTGTCTTCGTTTTCGGATGATAAACGAAACAACACGACTTCAAGTAACAACGTCCCAAAGGGACACACGAAAATAGCATAAGAAGAGAAGGGTGGGACAATGGTTGGGCATAAAAATCGAGTTACTCGAGGTAAACTCTCACCGTAAGTGTAGAAAGAATTTCTAGTGACTACTTCGGTAAAAGACCGAGATTTTATCTTAAACGTGATACCGGGGTCAAAAATCTCGTCCTCGGTGGAGAAGTGTGAGGGAACAAATGGTGCTTCCCCCATACTAGATCCACACAAAACGTCGTCAAAAGAAGTAGACGCGTTTGTAGCAAGTTCAATTAAACGAGGTGATGACGGAGTTAACTTTGGAAAAAATTTCAAATCAATTGTAAAATCTTTTCCTTTTTCATTTTTTAACTCTTTGTTACGAAAACCCAAGTTGTTTAAATTGAAAATATTTGGTGTTTCCAAAACAATTCTAGGCACACTTAAAATTTTCACATTTATCTTGAAGGCGGGAGGAGGATTTGAATTTTTAAAATGTGAATCGATTAATAAATCATCCCCCTCCGGGCTAACGCAACGGTCCTCATCAAACTTGAAAGTCGAAGGCGGATTATCAAGAATACGTTTGATCTCGGAAAAATCACCGTCGGGATCAAAAACGTCTTCTCTTCCTCGTGGAAGAGGTTGGGAAATCAAGTCGTCGATAATCGAGTCGCTAGCTTCAACCGTCGTGAAACTAGGAATAGAAGGCTCTTCGATTGAAGATTTTGCCTTTGTCGTTTCGACCTCGATATCCAAAAACGTATCGATGTGAGCAAGGCCATCGGCGGACTTCTCACATGATAAATCCAAAATCTCACTCGGTGTGGGATTAGGAGTAAAAGGCTCGTCTCGTGACGATTTTGCCTTGACGGTTTCAACTTTGTCCTTCGAAGGGATCGAACGTGGGTTCTCGAACATTTTAGCAAAATTACTAACACGTCCCTTCGGAATTAATTTCTGTTCATCTTGTAAAAACGAGGGTTTAACGATTTCCTCTAAAACCTTTTCACATTTTTCTTTTTTAAAATCACTTAATGGAATTTCTTTGTCAAAATCAAGTGTATATTGATTTAGAAAATCCTCAATAATTTCATCCTCATTAGAAAAATTAGGTTTAGAAGGTACAAGATTTAAATATCCCAAGTATCCTACGAGTTTTTCCTTTGGATTACTTTCAAAAACATTTTTCAAAACTTCGTTGGATGACGTTTTTGTTTCCTCTACATTTTGCAAGACGACGAAGGTTGCACGACTCTAAAATTCGAGAGATAGGGATCAATACGAGACGTACGAGTCTTAGGAGTCGAAATAACTTGAACCTCTCCCTCGAGATTAGGATTGGTGACGCTCGATGAAGAACTCGACTCGTATGAAGCTACTTTTTTCTCTAAGGTCTCAATCGTTGAAAGAAGTTCATTTTGCTTAATAGTGTAAGCCTCCACAACTTTATCAATACCTTTATTCCATCTCTCGTCAAGTAGGTCAGATAAACGTTCTTGTTCTTTAAAAGCGGCATCATATTCGTTTTCCAACTCGGTTATCATGGAGGCCATTTCCTTTAAGTAAAATTCCTTTTGAGTTTCCAATTGTTTTTCGTGATGTTCCTTAAGGTTCCTAACTTGTTCTTGAATCATCATTAAGTTTGCATTATTGCGTCTCACATAGTCATAAAAAGCGTTTTGATTCATTTCATCATTTTGATTTTGATCACAACAAAAAGACGAATCATATGACGAGTAGAACGAAGACGATGGGTGATCTTGGTCGTAAGATTGAAAATTGTCACCAAGACCACGTGGAGTGGAGTTATAGATTTAACCCTCTCGACCTCCAATAACCTTATAATTAAAACAATTGGCACCATCGGGCGGGCCTCCACAATATGGACACGAGTAATAACCACCATGATTCGACATGATGCAACGAGAACGGTGTTACGAGAATTAAACGTTATAGAGGGTGAAAGAAGAGAATTATGAAATTAGAGGGAAAAATCGAAGAATCTTTTTGTGTTTTTGGTTTTTTAATTTTTTTGGAATTTTGGGTGTATTACGTAGAGATTAATCTACAAAATTATCCACTAATCAAAGGTCTCGATTAATGAATCCAAGAGGAGTGAAGGCAATTACGTGAAGTAAAAACCCTCGTCGACTTTGAAACGTTGGCGGGACGCCAAAACGTTTCGAGGTTCAATAATTAAAACTCACAAAAATAGATTAATAATACTTGATTTGGCAAACCCCTAATTAATCGTCACTTTCAAAATACGCACAAGCGAGCGGAGAAAACGAGGCGGCGCGAAGCACTTAAGAGCCTTTTTTCCTTAGGTCGTGAAATACAACCGCCTTATACCCACCTTATAGTTTGTATTTATCGAGATTAAACCAATTAAGAGTATTTATCTATTTTGCCTTTGATTTCGTTTGAATTCGATACAACAATAGTGACCGGAACGCTCAACTATTGAGGTGCGATTTCTCGCGTATTTGGATAATTATTGTGTGTTAATTGTTCTACGCAAATACAATATATTATGCACAATAAAAACAAGAAAACGATTTTGTGTTAATAGAGTTCTATTTAACACTATTTATTTGTATGGCTAATTGTATAGAAAAATAAAAAGAAGTATTTACGATAAAAACGTAAACACTCAAATAAACACGATAAATAAATATGGCTAAACACACCTCCCCGGCAGCGGCGCCATTTTTGATGTAGCAGTTTTTAGTCGTTTTACTTACCTTTAGGAAAAAGCAAGCAAACACTAAAGTCGCGGTAAGTATTAATCAATACGTTTTAGGAAAAACGTAAAGACGAATAATCGAGTTCGTTCTCGGTGGAGGTATGGTGTTTAGCCAAAATATATAGACGTATTTAATCGAGTTGTTACGTTTTTGGAAAGAAATAAAGAAAAGAAAACGGAAACGATTTACGCTAAAAACGGACGGAAACACATATACGTACGAACGTAAAAACGCGACCTAACGAAAAATTTAACCTAAAAAATAATTAAAAATTACTAAAATGTTCTAAAAATCCTAACTAAGAAAAATACGCAAACCAAAAAATTTGAAAACTATTTAATTAATTTATATTAATTTTTTAAAGTTAAATAAAAAATCTAAAAATAAAACTAACTAAGAAAAAGACAAAATTTAAACTTTTTTATTTTTAAACCTAAAATACATTATATAAAAGCTAAAAACTATTTTTTTTTTGAAAATAAAAACTTAATTTAACTATTTTTATGACTTTTCTCAAATTTAAAACTAAAATAATCCTAGAAAATGAAATAATAAAAAGAAAGGTATGAAATTTAAACTATGAAAAAAAAGGTTATTTTTCCTAAGTCTTAATTGATAAAATAAAATTTTAGAAAAAAGAATTATATTTTTTTTGTCTTTTATATTTTTTATTATGAATAAATACAATTAAATCTAATTAAAATGCTTAAAAAACATTAAACGAATTTTATAAAATCTGAAAAATTTATAAAAAAATATGATTTAAGTCCACGAAAAATAAAAAGCTTAAAAGAAAAGCCCCAAATAAGCTCGAAACAAGCTGATAGGCTGTTTAGCTTAATAAAAAAAAACGTATAACAAAATAACAAAAGGAAAGGAAAACAAAAGAGTTGAGGAGAGCAAGTGGTGAGGGAGTATCTTGCTGTGTATGCTACTTGTCTCAGGTCAGGGGTTCAATACCCATCTGCGTCCACTTTTTGGTTTTATTTTCTTTTATTATCAGCTGTGAGCTGATTACTAACAGAGTATAAAAAGAAAATGTAAAGGAGTAAAATCAAAAGTTCAAACAGATCAGATGGTGGGATGTGTAAGCGCTGTGTCTGCTTGTATGCGTGGTCAGGGGTTCAAACCCCCCTGCCTATGCTTTTTCTGTGATACTTTTTTTCTTCTGACAAACAGAATTCTGACACACAAGAATTATAGAAACTCAGGACTTAATAACAAAAATTAACCACAGAACTGATGGTAATGGTGCAGTCTGTTATGTCTGTAAAAGTGTGCAGGTCAGGTGTTCCAACCTCCCTGCTGCCCTTTTTTCTATGGTATTATTTTTGGACAGCTTATACAATAGTAAGAACACACAACAGTGGGCTGTGTTAGCAGCTTTTATAACAGTAATAAACAAGACATCAAACCAATTTCCACACAGAGATCAACTGAAAGCAGAAAATAAGGTTGCGAGCTATAAACATAAATGGAGCAGTGAATAGCATCTAAGGCACACACAAATTATTATACGCCAAAATATGTCTTAGGTAAAAGCTGCGAATAAGCTAGAAATTTGAAGATAAGCTCAAACAAATAAAAAATAAGCTACACGCTATGAGGGCAACTAGTATTACCCCGTGAAACCTCAAAACACAACTGCAATAATTCTCAAGCAATGATCGAAACTGAAACCAACTACATCACCATCGAACACCAAAATTGAAAACCTTTGACTGAAAATCAGCAACCTAATTAAACATATACTGAAAATCAAACTGTCTATTATGAATGAACACCGAAACCCCGCTTTCACTCGACACAGCTCAAACACAAACCAACTCACGCCACTGTTTTGGCTTGGTGAGCATACAGTAGGCACTCACAAGGGGCAATGAGCTTAAATTAAACATGCAACAAATAAGTCAAGCGACCTGCTGATGTGATTTTAATCACAGAAAAATGGGGCGGGGGCTGTAGCTAGTTCGTTGTGCATATGGTGACTAGTAGACCAATTCAAGCTATCTAAACTCTAAGACCAGGCATCTACCCCCTAACCTATCCTATGAGAATTCTATGAACACAATACCAAGTCCTAAACAAAAAAGTTTAGACTAAATAATCTGCTGGTGTTTCTATGACAGAAAGTGGCCAAATAGGTTCAAGTTAATAGCTCAATTCAAACCTAATGTAACCTAGCACTCTTGAACTATTAAACAAAGATCAATACCCGATAACAAGTAGTAAAACACAAAGAAATAACACGATTAACATCCACAAATGGTATTTCTACCCCTGCTGATCTTAACGCATCAGGCTAAAAAAAACAATGATTATTTTGATTTTTTTACTTATGACGCAAATGAAAAGTGACACTAAGCTATTTCTAACCTCAGAAACTTGATGCGAATGGCATGAAACTTAAACCTAGACTTTATGACAGAAAACGAGCTTATACCAAACACCACTTATACGACTGAACAACAAAGATTAACAAAGAACAGTGCACTTTTACTGTAAATTTAAGCAGCAAATGAACATGAACATAAATAGAAACATAAAAGATACCGAAATAAGCAAATTAATACATCAAATAAGCACAAAGACAAATAAGCAGAAATAAGCTAGCAATCAGGTAAGCAGTTTAGATTTTAAATAAGTAAAAAGGAAATAGAAAAACTTACATTGAGTCCAAAGCTTTGAAACTTCTAACTAATCTTACTATAAGCATCTACCACCACTTTTGAACTTATTTTCAACACTTCAACCCAGCTTATCCAATAATCCAGCTTATACCCTTATCATCTATAAACCAGAAATAGACGCTACTTGAAAGACCAACTATTAAGGAACCAATCTTGAAGATACCCACAGCAACCACAACTAGGGAGCTTCCAACAACTTCAAATACATCAACTAACTCAGAAACTTTCTTTGATAAGCTCTTTGTCAAGGAGCTTTTCAAATTCAGCTTATGAGCTTATAAGGAACCAAAGGACCTTCTTAAAATAAAACAACAAAGAACTGATAGACTACCAACAACCTATCACCACTCAATCCCTAAACCAAATTTCCTTAAAAGAAACCGTTTGTCAGACAGCTTAAACCAAGGGCTTATGCTACAGTGTTGAGATGGATTTGATATTTTGTGAATTTGATAAAGACAAACAGGAACTAGAAAGTGATGCAAATTTAAAGTGCAAGGAAATTAAAGGTGCTGATAATTAATTTGCAAGGAAATAAATGGAACTCAATTTATATTCAAAAATTTGTATATTACAAATGCTTGGTAAAAATTGGAACAAAAATTCTAGCTGCCATTATACTTCTATTTATACAAGTGAGAGATAAACCCTAATCCGTGAGTGAGTTTCCATATATGCCCTTCAAAGATGCTGAGAAGATTCCCTCTTGATCCCAAGTTTGAATTCGAGTCTTGGATGCCATGTGATTGAGCAGGTGTCTTGGATGATCTTGAGCGTTTTTCAACACGTAGGGAGCAAGAAAATCAGTCGAGCCGTTGATGTAGTCAAAGTGACACGTGAAAGGGTGTTGCTTTGGGGAGACAAGTTAAGAGATGTCGTTTTCTGGGCAGGGGGTAATGTTTGGTGATGTGTGAATAGCAATAAGGTACTAGTAATTTTAATTAACCCTTTGATTTTGGGTAATTAATTTACTAGGGTTTAGAGGTTGGGGATGAATAAATACTATGGTTTAATCTGTTATGAGGGTATAATGAAGTGTTAGGCTCGTTTAGAAAGTTTTGACCAAATTTTGACCAATGCTTAATACACACACCTGGTATTACATGGGATTGGGCTTTGGGTTTTGGGTACATGGTGTTAATTTGGGCTTAAGTTGGGTATGGGTATGTACTTTGGCAAAACAACCCCCTCAAGTTCCATTTTGGTGTCATTTGAAGTTTAACAGCAATTGTATCCATATCCTTTGTGTATAAGTTTACACAAGTTGTCATTTTTGGCACCATTAACTCACAAACTTTAGATAAGGACCATATATGTAATTTAAAATTCTTCAAGGGCCATTCTTGTAATGTCTTGATATTTTAGGGACCCAAATGTAATTTTGGAGTTTTACAAGGGTATAAAATGACAAGTCTTCAATAGTTGAGGGACCAATCTTGTACAATCTTCAAACTTGAGGGGCATTTTTGAAAAATCATCAATCGGGTCCGGTTCATTGTGCGGCTTCGTTTCCCGTGTTCGTTTTTTGTATGATTCTTGTGATCTTTTGTTGATTTCACGATATCCGTACCTAAAATACACAATAAACAAACACAAGCATATTTTTGGCAGTTTTAATGATATTTAATGCATTTTAAGCCTAATTTGGGCGATGAGACTATGTATAAAAGCAGTCTCATCACCTATATTATGATTTTCGATAAGGATTTGTCTAAAATGACTTTGGCTATTTTATGGCCTATTAAAATGATTTGTACAAAATGATTTTCAGTAATAATTTTATACTGATATTATATTGATGGAATTTATTAAACTCTATGAATTCACTCGGCGTTATCGCTGACCTTTTCTTTTAACATGTCTTATCTCAGGTACTTGAAGGTAATTCTCGGGAAGACGACAAGAATTCATGGCCCGCACTTAAACAATATTTTCCATTCAAATATTTTGTAAAACTTTGTATGAAATAATATGACTTGGGACCGATGTAACTTTGATATTTATGAATGGAAATGCTTTATTAATAAACGACGCGATTTTTATGCGTTGTCTATGATGTGAGTAATGTGCTATCCCGTAACACCAACTAGTCTTCCGCTGTATTGAGTTGTAGAAATTTGGGGGTGTTACAATCCAAAGTTTGAAACATGACATCTAGACTTAGAAATGTTTATGCTGTATTGTCAGCTCTTGTAAGCTTCCACCAAGTCATCCCCCTGTGTTCATAAACAGCATATTCCACTATGGCAAATTTCTTCCCAAGCTCACTAGGTGAGATTTCATCATTTTCTTGCACAATTAGCTGTTTATTAATTTCTTCATTTGAGGGACGTTGAGACTCCTTAGTAACTATACCAACTTTTTCCATCCTCTTGAGTCTTTTGGCTGTCCTTTGTGCATTGAGTACGGATCTCTCAATTGCTGGAAAACTTGCACCTGCTTGATGTGATACCCCTGCTTGTGATGATGCACCTGCTTGGGATGATGCACCTGCTTGTGTAGTTTCCAATGTTATTCCTGATGACGTATAGTCCCGAACCGGGTCAGGAACCCGGCCCACGGGTACTACCCGTATCCGGCCCATCACAGATGGGTGGGATAATGTCATTCAGGCTTATGGCTTGGGTGAACAGTGACCGCACACATGTGTGCGGCCCACGGCCCGTTGCGGCCGACATAGGGTTAGACAGAATCATATTCTGTCTAGGAATAGGTTTACCCCAAAAGAGGAGGATGTCCACTACCATAATTAGAAGATAAAAATCATTCTAATAATGATGGTTATCCTTTCCTTGGGGCCAAAGTATCAGTGGTAGCCCACTAGGGTTACACTGCCTATAAAAGGAACCCCCAAGGGTTCCACAAAGGTATTACGTCTTATTCTCTCAACTCACATAAACCCTAAATCGATTACTTACTCTCACGCCGGAGCCTAATCGTGGGAAACATTCCCACGGTAAGCCTGACGCGTTCTGTTTAGTGTGCAGGATCCCAACCAAATGATTCACTTGGTGCAGGAGCCGGAGCCCAGCCAACCCGAATTAAGCCTAATTCGGGTCTAGCAAGGATCACCCAACTTTTGCATCAACAAGTTGGCGCCATCCGTGGGACCCATTACACTAAGCTAGAACAAAACCTCATTCTGAATTTCCAATCACGAAGGGGCATCAGCAAGCCAATCCCAGGAATAGAATCCTAGAAACCGGAAGTCCCAAGGGAAGTGATACTCATCCCCAATCAATCACCTAGCCGCCTTGCAGGCGGACCTGGCAATCGTGGCAGCTTCCAGTCCTTGGGGGTGACGAGCACGATCTCCACGACACCCCCACCTACTTCAACCATGGACAATCCAGATCCAGGGAGTGCACCCAACACTCCTAACAAGGAGCCGCGCAGACCATCGGTAGAGGAGGAGGTAGAGGTCCTACCACTCAGCGAGGAGAATCTTACTCGAGTTCTCACGTAGAACTTCGATAGGATCGTCCCAAGGATCGCGTCAAGGTTTAATCTGGGGAGGAACCTCCAATCCAGACTCAACTTTGGTGACGCCAGACCAATCACTTCTTCCCAAAATAAGAGGAAAAGGAAAGCTCAGCCTCAGGAGCAGAGCATCTTTGAGGAAACCCCTCAACCCAGGAATGTGTTTGAGCGCATAGGAGATCGCCTCATACAGGAACTAATGCAGTCTCGAGAAGGAGGAGACAGGTCTGATGGGTCACCTGAGCGGCCAGATCGAGAGTTGGCCAGAACCGTCCGCCGCCCGAGCGTGTGGGACAGGATGAACACTGGGAAAAAGGCTCCTGGTTCGTCCCAAAAAAGTGGTCCCCAACCAAAAGGTGGGGCACCACCTTTGTCCCCGGACCCATCAGGGGAGGATTCAGATGACCATCCGCCTAAGCGTCGACGACCTAGGCGCACCCCTCCACCACCACCAAACAATGATGAGTATTATGGTGGCCCTTATTATCGAGATGCAGAAGCAGAGGATCTTTCGCGACCATGGTGCGAACCATGGGATGACCCTAGGCTCACCCGGCCATGGGCGGATCCCAGGGAAGACCCGTTCACCCTCCGCATACGGAACTATTCTGAGGACACCAAACGTCGCATGCCGGCGTGTATCCAGACTTATGATGGGTCTGGTGATCCGGTTGATCACCTTAAAATATTTGATACGCAGACTAAAATTGAGCGATGGCCCATGCCTATATGGTGCCAAATGTTCAATTCAACTTTGATCGGAAATGCCCGTGACTGGTTTGAGGCACTCCCTCCATGGAGCATTGATAGTTTCACGGAACTACGCACTGCGTTCGAGAACAATTATACTCAGAGGAAGAAGTATAATAGGGATCCGGTCTCATTGGCAACTGTCAAACAACGGCCGGGGGAATCCACGGAAGCCTTCACTGAACGCTTCAATGATGAGTGCACGCGCACAAGAACAATGTCGGAGCTCCTGAAAATCTCTGACTACATGCACGCCATAACAGTCAGGGAGTTGATCAGGCGCCTCAATGACAAGCGTCCAGAGAGATATGACGACCTCATGGAAAGGGTCAGAAATTTCATAGAAGGGGAAACAGCTGTTGCCGCGGCCTACCCATCCCGAGGAAATGGGTACCGGTCAAATGACCAGTCCCGGAGACAGTCAGGCGGTCAAGGCAATCAGAACAATAGCAAGGGCTCAGACTATAAGAGCCAAAGCAAAGGAGGACGGCCGGACGATAAGTTCATGTGACAATCCGTCAATTTATGATTGATATTTTATTCTCGAATTTTATTTAAAAACATTATTTTAATGTTACAATATGAACTCACTTATTTTTGGGAAGTAATTTGGATTTACGTCTTGAAGTAGCGTCGACTACATCTAAACCGGAGGATTCAACGTTACGTGCTTACGTTTACATACACCGTCTTTGGTGACAGTCCGACATTTCAGAAAATAAATTTATCCATGAATATTATTTTGGAGTTTTAAATTTGTGTTAGTTCATAAACTCACAAATTTACGAGAAGAGATTAGGACTTACGATTTTATTTTAACGTCCTTTACGACTAAACCGGAAACCTTAGGATTACGTATTTACGTTTTCGAACTCCGTTTTTGATGAGACAATTTTTATTAGATTCGTTTTGTGCCGTTGATTCATAATTTATAAAAACGTTTTTCGTAAAATGACCCGAGGGCACGCAAATCAAGGAAACTAGAATCGAGGAGTACCCGTAAATAAATGGGGATGAGACAAGTGGGACACTTGTCCCACCCCCATCAAAACCGGCCATATTAAGCGACTTACACCTTAGGTGTCAAAACATTAACATGTAAACAACACTTGTCTAACTTAGCTTCACAATGAAGCTTTCCACCCACCAAAACTTGCTAAACTACTCCACCATTACCATTAGCTTCATTTCACACATGCAAAACACACACACTCTCTCTCTAAGCCATTTTGGCCGTCCCATCTACACCTCCAAAACACCTTCACTTGATCAATTTTAACCACAAACATATGTTATAACTTACATATGTTAATCTCCATTCAAAAAGATGAAGATTGGTGCAAATTATAACATCCATGGAGGAGTTTTCATGGTGTCTTGGGGCTGATTTTCCACAAAGAGTTCATGAAGCATGGTGGTCTTGAAGATGGTCATGGTTATTCACAAGTTTCTCCATCAAAAACCATGTCCAAATCATAACCTACATCAACTTGGTGGTATAAAGATTGTCCTCCTCATCCTCTTGTTATTTTTGATTATGTAATCATGTATTTTATTTCCTATTGTATATGTATATGATGATTATATGATGACAAAAATGTTATGTGGGGATTTGATGTTGATAAACATGCTTAAAAAGATGAAAAACTATAAGAAACAAGGCTAAAATCTTGTCTAAATTTGATGGCTGTATAAAACAGTAAAGAAACATGTCATGAACTGATAAAATGATGAAGTAGAATTGATTTACAGTAATCTATGGGTCTTGTACACATGTGAGAGTTGGCCATGCAATGGAATCATTGTAATAAGTGAGATATGATCAAAACAAGTTTAAGATACAAATCTGAGTTCACTGTTTTGGACGATTTTTAGAAAATACTTAAAGGATGATTCAACAGTAGCTATAGAAGAGTTAAATGGGGCAAATATCATGTAGTTTATGTGATAAAAAGTTAAGCTTCTATCTCCATATAGAACTCTAGATATGGCAGTTTTGGTGAAAGTGAAGATAAAAATCAGATTTTGGAAATTAATGTATAATACTATTATATAAGCACTCAAAATTTAATAGTATAAAATATAAATTAAAACCCACTAACTTATATAATACATTTATATAAATATGTACAATGGTAAATAAGTGGACATTTTATAAAAATGGTAACTTGTTAAGTTTTATAAGTTATAAAACTATAAACATGATTTTTACGACTTTTTCGGCTAATACCGAAAAATTAACGTTTTTGTTAAATAAAACATAGATGGTTGGACCCGTCTAATGTAAACTTTATAAAACTTATATACTGATATATAAACATGTATAACAAGTAAAAACCGATAAGACCCGAACTATAGGACTTACGAACGTTAACGGACTAAATTAACGTTATTGGACTAATAATACAACAAAAATGGACTAAAAACACTTATAAACTTATTTATTGGACTTAACCCTTTTAGGCCCAACTTGTAAAGTGTAGATACTGATAATATAAGTATAACAAGGATTAATACAAGTTAAGAACTTATAATAGGCTTATTGGACCTAAAACACGTAAATAGGTAAAACGAGAAAACTAGTATAAAAGTTATCGACACATAACACAAAAATGAGTAAATGAGGATATGTAAACCCACTTGATCATCATATATATAAAATCATCATATGTATACATAATTGTTATTTTTATAAAGTCATTGGACAAACGTCTAAGACCGAGTATTATTTGTCTAGGTTTCCGTGATTGAAGCGCGTACCGTACGTCCGAATTGCCGATAACCCGTCTTCCCACATCAACGTGAGTTCATAGCCTCGCACTCTTTTAAATGTTTTTATAAATGTTTTATAAACCCGCGAGGGAGATAACATGTTAGTTTTTATAAAATAGGACATCATTTGTCCCGATTGTTTGTTTATTGATTTGGACACGAATGATTGAATGACCCGATTGTATGACCCGATAAATGATTAAAGGACCCGATAGATGAAATCAAATGGATTATTAAAGTTAGGTTATGTCACTAAAAGTCCCATTAGCATGAATTGTGAACTACCGGGATTTGGAAGACGCTTGTGCATATAATAGTACTATTTGGGGACGATCACCCCAGTTCGCGCCTTGACGGTTGATCCCCGTCGTGCCACATTGATTGGTAAGCGAATTTATGTATGAGAAGATTTCCATAGCGTGACCTTTGTGACGACACGCTACTTTAGATGGGCAAATTGAGTATCGGGTTAGCTACCCGTTGTTGGTTTAGTAAGGTAACAATGTCATGCGGCTTATAATAATCCAAACTAACGAAATACTATTAGACGCACTGAATTACGAAGTATTACCTGACTAGCAATACGAGGTCATACTATTGATATTATGTTCGTGTTTTGGTTTTCATAACCATATTCATATAACGGTTTTTATTTTCATACAACGTTATAAGACGTATTGTATGATATTTTTGCGACATTGGCTCGTATAATGATTTTTAAGGCAAATGCCTATATTATGATTTTCGATAAGGATTTGTATAAAACGACTTTGGCTATTTTATAGCTTATTAAAATGATTTGTACAAAATGATTTTCAGTAATAATTTTATACTGATATTATATTGATGGATTTTATTAAACTCTATGAATTCACTCGGCGTTATCGCTGACCTTTTCTTTTAACATGTTTTGTCTCAGGTACTTGAAGGTAATTCTCGGGAACACGACAAGATTTCATGGCCCGCACTTAAACAATATTTTCCATTCAAATACTTTGTAAAACTTTATATGGAATGTAATGACTTGGGGCCTATGTAACTTTGATATTTATGAATGGAATTGCTTTTACCATTAAACGACGCGATTTTTATGCGTTGTCTATGATGTGAGTAATGTGCTATCCCGTAACACCAACTTGTCTTCCGCTGAACTGAGTTGTATAAATTTGGGGGTGTTACAGTTCACCCCCCTAAAGATGTCCTACCGGGAGATCTTGCTGACGGAAGGGGCGAAATTTCCAAGGCCTCCCCCGATGACCACTCCGCCGGAACGTCGGCAAGGAAATCGCTTATGCGAGTTCCATAATGACAAAGGCCACGGTACGGAAGAGTGCATCCAGCTCAAGAAGCATATTGAGTCGCTGATCAAATCAGGTAAACTCAAGCACCTAGTTAAGGATTGGAAGGATGGAAAAGACAACAACAAGAAGTACGATAAGAAGGATCCCCAAAAGGACAAACCTTCTACCATATACATGATCCAATCCAGACAGCGCCGCACGAGGTAGAAAGTGGGCCAAAAATTTTCACGCGGCAGGGAAATCTCATTCCCTCTCATCACAGCAAGCGATGTGATTGATGCGCCTCTCACAATTGAGATAAGCATTGGAACACACAATGTTCGTCGCATGTATGTGGATGGAGGGTCGTCAGCAGAGGTACTGTATGAACACTGTTTTGTGCAGTTGTGCCTAGAAATAAGAAGCCAATTAGTACCGGCCACGACGCCGCTCACCGGATTTAGTGGAGACACTATCTGGCCGATAGGGCAACTACGGCTGCTTGTAACCATCGGGAACGAGGAACACTCCACTACGGCGTGGATGAACTTCATGGTGATACGCTCACATTCCCCGTACAATGGGATCATAGGCAGACCAGGTATTTTGGCTATACGGGCGGTACCCTCCACAGCGCACAGAATGATCAAATTCCCCGTTGAGGGGGGAATTGTTTCCATTTACAACACAATCGTACCGGCATCCGAGTGTCACACTGTGACAGCACCGGTTCCACCTGTTCCACCTAAGGATGGATCACCACCTCCCAATTGGAAGGTAGCAATTCACCCTGACTATCCGGAACAGGAGGTATCCACAGGAGGGGCGCTCTCGGATAGCGGCAAAAGGGCCATGTGCTCTCTTTTAAGTGCAAACCTAGATATATTCGCATGGGAGCCAAAGCATATGACAGGCATGCCACGTGCGATAGCAGAGCATAAGCTCCAGATCCGCCAAGGGTACCAACCCGTCAAGCAAAAGAAGCGCGACCAGGCGCCTGAACGCAGCCAAGTAATATTGGAGGAAGTACGGAAACTGGTGGACGCAGGTATCATGCGCGAGGTATACTACCACGAGTGGTTATCCAATCCGGTCATGGTTAAAAAACATGACGGAAGTTGGCGCATGTGTGTGGATTTTACGAATCTGAACAAGGCCTGCCCACAGGATTGTTACCCGTTACCAGAAATAGATTGGAAGGTGGAATCCCTATGTGGGTATCCCTTTAAATGCTTCTTGAACGCATATAAAGGGTATCACCAGATCCAGATGGCGGAGAATGATGCAGAAAAAACGGCGTTCCATACGAGCCAGGGCGTATATTGCTATACGAAAATGTCGTTTGGACTGAAGAACGTCGGTGCTACATATCAACGGCTGGTGGACAAAGCTTTTGAATCACAGATAGGCCGCAACTTGGAAGTCTATGTTGATGACTTGGTTATAAAAAGTCACACGGAGGAGGCACTTCTCTGGGATGTCCAAGAGACATTCGACAAGTTGAGAAGGATTAACATGAAGTTAAATCCAAAGAAATGTACATTCGGGGCAACGGAGGGAATGTTCCTTGGATATTTGATTGATCCAAACGGCATCAAACCTTGCCCAGAGAAGACGGACGCAGTGATACAACTGGCATCCCCTCAGACACGAAAGGAGGTGCAATCCTTAAATGGGAAGCTAGCCGGGCTGAATAGGTTCCTATCTAAATCCGCAGAGAAGTCATTACCCCTATTTAAGACACTCAAGAAGTGCATTAGGAAGGGAGACTTTCGGTGGACGAAGGAAGCCGAGGAAGCTTTCGGCCAACTCAAGCAACATCTTGCATCCCTACCTATGCTAGTGGCTCCCCGGCCAAAGGAGGAACTCATTATGTATCTCTCAGCCACACATGGTGCAATAAGCGCGGTACTTATGACAGATAGAGATACAGTGCAAACTCCAGTCTACTTTATAAGTAGAACACTACAAGGGCCGGAGCTGAATTACTCCTCTATGGAAAAACTGGTGTTAGCACTAGTGTTTGCTATAAAGCGGTTGCGCCGGTACATTCAGGCACACCCAGTTGTGGTCATTACAGACCAGCCAATCAAGCAAGTTATTTCTAGACCGGACGTAGCAGGGAGGCTACAAAAATGGAGCATCCTATTGGGGGAGCACAATATACCTTATAGGCCAATGACGGCTGTGAAAGGCCAGAACTTGGCAGATTTCTTGATCGAGAAGCCGGATGAGGAAGGGCCAATCGTTAAACAAGACGAGATCCCAACAAAACCATGGGTGTTATTCACGGACGGATCTTCGTGTACGGACGGGTCCGGAGCTGGTCTTATCCTCACAAACCCAGAAGGAATGGAATTCACGTACGCCCTCTGTTTTGAGTTCACGGCCACTAACAACGAAGCGGAATATGAAGCATTAATTGCGGGTTTAAAAATCGTTGCTAGAATGGGAGTCCGCAACCTTTAGGCCTACGTGGACTCATGGCTTGTCGCGAACCATATTATAGGTGGATATGTGGCTAAGGAGGACAACATGGTCAGGTACTTGGAAAAAGTCAAGTCGCTAATCGCGACTTTCAGTAAGTTTTCCATCAAGCAGGTGCCGAGGGGCGAGAACAAGAAGGCAGACGCCCTCAGCAAGATCGCATCCACGAGCTTCGCTCACTTGTCTAAACAAGTCTTGGTGGAAATACTCAAGGAGAAATCTATAACGGAAGGGGAGGTGGCTGCAATAGTTGAGGAGGATGGACCTACATGGATGACCCCGATTATCAACTATTTGACTAGTGAGACCCTTCCAGACGAGGAAAAAGAAGCACGGCGCATCAGAAGGAAGTCGCAGCATTTCGAACTTCGAGAAGGCATCCTTTACAAGCGCTCCTTCTTGCAGCCATGGCTGCGGTGTGTAGGACCACGTCAAGCCGCATACGTAATCAGTGACATACATAAAGGATTGTGCGGCATGCATGCAGGTCCACGGTCCGTGGTAGCTAGAGCCTTACGGACAGGATACTATTGGCCTACCATGGACAGAGATGCGCGCGACATGATTCGCAAGTGTAGTGATTGTCAAGTGCATAGGCCAGTGCCGCGGCACCCGCAACAGGAGCTTACACCTATCACGTCCCCATGGCCATTCTATAAGTGGGGAATCGACATTGCAGGACCATTTCCTGTAGCTGCGGGGGGAGTTAAATTCTTGATTGTTGCGATGGACTACTTCACATGGTGGATAGAGGCCAAGGCAGTCAAGTCTATCACAGGCAAACAAGTTAAGAAGTTTGTTTGGGAACATATTGTGTGCCGTTTTGGTCTACCAGGAGAAATCATCTCGGACAACAGCAAGCAGTTCACGGACAACCCATTCAAAGATTGGTGTGCATCATTGAACATCAAGCGGCGCTTCGCATCTGTTAAGCATCCGCAGACAAATGTCCTTGTCGAACGGGCAAATAGAAGCTTGGGGAATGGTATCAAGGCGCGTCTGTATGAACGAAGTGGCAAATGGGTCGATGAGTTATCACATGTGCTATGGGCGCATAGAACTATGATCAAAACAACCAATGGAGATACTCCATTTTCATTGGCTTACGGCACTGAAGTTGTTATACCAACAGAAATAGGAATGCCTACCATCCGCACGGCGGAGGTTAATGTCGTCACGAACGATGAACAGCTGCGAATCAACCTGGATCTGTTGGAAGAAAAAAGGGAAATAGCAGCCATCATTGAGGCTAAGTCCAAGGCTAAGTCCAAGGCTAAGTTGAAGGCTTATTATGACGCCAAGGTCAAGGGTGTTTCTTTTCGACCGGGAGACTACGTCTATCGTGCTAACGAAGCAAGTCGAGCGGAGAATACAGGAAAGCTGGGCCCTAAGTGGGAAGGACCGTATGAAGTCACTGAAGCCTTGGGACGAGGCGCGTACAAGTTACGTGACATGGATGGCCGCGACCTAGAGCGCACATGGAACATTTCTAATCTCAAAAGGAGCTATCTTTGAAAGCTACGGCTTCCGCATGGGTACTTCGCTATATGCGGTCTTAATAAAAAACCATGCGGTCTATCTGTTTTGTTTTTCTTACGTTTGTTTAGTTTCCTTTCTTGTTTTTTTTAGGACTTGTCATTATTGTTCAAACAAAAGTGTAAACGTTCCAATAAAATGCCGTGGTGCCTAGCTAGCCCCACGGCTTGTTTCGTGCAAATCATTTTTTAGATTTTTTTGGTTAGTCGTATGAATTTTACTTATATTATAATATGCCATGTTTCATTCATATGCATTCTTTCGAATTACTGTACATGTACTATACGCCTCCAGGCGGGGTAAGAGGATTAACTGAACCTACTAATTCAGCTTGCCGCGTAAGAGGGATGCAACCCCAGCCGCACGGATCATGTATCCTTACTAGACACCTTAATCACAAGACGTTGGGGTAAGTTTCGTATGCCGCAGTCACACAGTGCTCCGCATAGTAAAGACGCACGTCGCATGTCTAGTAAATTATAGACTTGTATGCATTTTCTTTCTTTGTGTGTAAGACGTGACGTATCATGCAGTATTGATGTACAATATTCAACACAATCAAAGTACACAAGTTTCAACGATAAACAAAATGGTCGTGGTCATCACGGACTTCAAAATAAAAGACAAGTTGTTTCACATATGTCTTAGCCGTGTACATACACGAACGAATAAAATTATAAATTACAAGTGTTCATAACTGACAAATTACAAGGGGGTAGGAATTCCCCTATCTCCTTCTTCCCTTCCTTGATTAGATCACGGAGGACCTCCCCACGAGCATCCTTCCCATCCCGAGATTTGGCCGCAATAGCATCCAATGCTTCTACAAGTAGTTTCTCGCCTTTTATGGTTTTGGATGCGGAATCATAAGTGGCCAATGTCAAAGGAATGGGATCAGCACTCAGCCGGGACATTATTGTCTCGTTTGGAGCGTCCTTTAGTGCCTCAAGCTCGTCTAGGAGAGGGTGTTGGATTTCAGCTAAGGCATTCATGGACGCCGTCATATTATCCGCGGCGGAGGGGTTGTGATAAGGATGCTGTGTGATATCTTCCTTTTTCCCTATCATTTCCGCAGCTTTGACCAGGCCTTCATGTCTACCACGGTCGATTCCATCGGATACGACCCCGGCAAACGCCTGCAATAGGTGGGGAGCTTCCAATGCCCTACTCACAGCAAGTCGCAGTCCTTGCCTAATATACCACCTGCGACTGGCTGTAGCGGTTAGTAGGGGAGGACATATCCTCTCAGCACAACTTACAACAATCTTGCTTAGCTCCTCATCAGCTGAGACAGCCTGTTCTTCAAGGTTGGTCTGGGTCCGCGTCAACTCATCTTTCAGCGCATCACGCTCTTGGGCGATGTTGAAGGATTGCAAGGTCACAGCCTTGGTAGCAGCTTCGGCCGCAGACACCTGCATATAAAATTTGGAGTTATTACAAGGATATATATTTTCCTTAGGTTAAATGCATACCCAAAGTTCGAGTATGTGTACAAAGTTTCGAAAGTTTACCTTCTCGTTTGCTGCGGCTACGAGGGCTTCGAGCTCAGCAATGCGCTTCTCTCTGGCATCGGCATGATGCGCTTGCTCCTTCATCGTCGCCTCGACTGTCAATAACGCCGCCTGCAATGATGCGATGGTCTTCTCGTTCTTCACGACCATCGTCTCACGACGGGCTATCCTCTTATCTGCCCGATTCACATTGGTGAGGGCCTTGATTAGACGGTGTCTTAACGCGGCTCCCACCGTCACCTGGTGTGCGGACGACACGTCAAACTGCTCAATGAGGGCCTCATGATCTAACTCTTCTAGATCTTGTGCGAGGACAGGCGGGGTGATGTGTTCAACGAATTCTGAACACTCGGATTCTGCCTCCAGCCTCGTCAAACTTGATAGTTTCCATGCTAAGCGCAGGCTTTCTTCTGGACCCTCGGGGTGCGGCTCCTTGGCATGTGTGGCAACAGGGGATGGGGGCTTGTTGGTTGGCGCGGGGGATGGATTCCTCCCCACTTCTTCCTCCTGCACTACGGCTGCCGGATTGGCCCTGTTATTTAACATGACAATATTAGTCTATGCATCATACAAAGACATGAATCATACTCAGAAGGGTACTTAAAAGATGCCAATGGCAGGGTCTGGGCCGGTAGGAGCTACGGCGCTCACAGGGGTGACTCACAAGGCTGGCCCTCCCATGTTCGCGGTGGGGTCGGCCTGGGCGGTCGCAGTACCACTCCCTTCTTGGTAATGCGGATGGTCCTTCCTCAGCTTCTTGAGAGGATCATTCGCGGCTCCGGCCTCGTCCCTCATTTTCTTTGCCACCCGCCTGGTCGTCTTTCTCTTTCTAGAGGTGAGCGGGGCGGACCCGGAGGCCTGAGTAGTGTCTTCGTTGGGGTCATTCTCCTCTTCCTGATTGGTGGTGCCCCCCTCTAGCAATGGTTCTTCGCCATCTTCATTGAGGAAATCCAATGGGGATTTCTCGATGGCGGGCTCTTCTTCGTCTGTTCTAGGCTCAGATGTTTCTTCGAGCGGCATCGTACGGTCGGCTAGCGCTTCTAGCAAGGGGAGCTCATTCGGCTTCAGTGGCCGGAATCCTTCCGCTACCTTCATTGGGTCGCCCTGGCGGATTAGTCCGTGAAGGTTCATCTCTGCAAAAATTTTACAAGTATATGGGTTAGTAAAGTTCTACACATATGCGTGACAAATCAAATCTACGGCATATAAATTAGACCTACCCTCTCCATGTTCCGTTAGGAAGCACGGGTATAAGTCATCCCTCCCAAAGTAACGGCGGCTCATCCCTACTAAGCACAAAAAGTGTTTCGGCAACCCTCTATGGAATTCTGTGCGGTGGGTATCTAGTATTTTCAGGTCCCTGCTGCTATAATCTTTGGATTTGGGCGGGTAGTCTTTGGGGGCTTTGGTTTTGAGTACGAAGGGGGTAGGGAACACCTTCTCATCTACAAAGAAGTAATGGTCGTACCAGTTCTTAAGAGAGTCTAGAGGCTTCCTATACGTCATAGGGGCATTCCTGGGTCGTTTCTTAAACGACAGCCACCCATTCACTAGCTGAGGAAAATAGAAAGCCCTAAAAAGGTTCACGGTGGGGGTTACTCCACAGGTATGGCATGTAATTTCAAACTGGTTGATTTTACACGCCCCTATGCAGTGAAGCTGGGTTATGTGGAAGTCATAATATAACAACAGGTCTACCAAGAACTTGGATAAGGTCCCTTGGCCGAGTCAAACAGGCGTGTGTATATGCCTATTTTCCCCGCCGGTGCATCCGTAATCGCTTCACCATCACCTAGATAGGTGGGGTGTACGCTTTCGGGTACATAATACTTTGACAGGAAGTCGAGGTATTTTTCCGCAGACATCACGTTAAGGACATCCGTGATAAGGGGGTTGTCCTTTACCATGTTTTATAAAAAGGTTTTTAAAGGCGTGATGATCTAACCTGCGGCGACGAAAGTCCGTGGAAAAGAAGGCAAAGTTTTGGACATAAAAGCTTGAGATTAACAATGGCGGAAGAAGGGGTGAGTTGTGTGTGTAACAAACACGCATGCCAACTCTTATATAGGGTTGCCTCGGTTTCCGAGGTACCATGGATATTCGACACGTGTCAGCCACCTCGCTTATCCAACGGATAGGATTTCTGACGTTTCTGCAAAATCAGAGGGGGACCCACGGGTCACTTCTTAGCAGTTTTACGTGGCTCAAGGGTGGGCATTAATGGTGCACTTTGCAGGCATGCGACTGGATAGTTGACTATCATTAATGTTTTTATTCTTGTGTCGGGTTATGCGACTCTTACGTAAGACCGTATTTAATGTTACATTTAAGTTGTCTCGGCCGTTACGTGCGGCTGAGGTAGTATTCAAAATATATTCCTATGACGGGTCGCCACGTGCGGCCAAAGCAAAATTTTCAATGTCTCATTTCCTAGGTCTTTCCTTGGTATGTCCGGAGAACACCTTGATAGTCTAGAGGTTACGCCTACGACTGTAACAACTAGATTGGGGGGACATGATGACGTATAGTCCCCAACCGGGTCAGGAACCCGGCCCACGGGTACTACCCTTATCCGGCCCATCAAAGATGGGTGGGATAATGTCATTCAGGCTTATCGCTTGGGTGAACAGTGACCGCACACATGTGTGCGGCCCACGGCCCGTTGCGGCCGACATAGGGTTAGACAGAATCATATTCTGTCTAGGAATAGGTTTACCCCAAAAGAGGAGGATGTCCACTACCATAATTAGAAGATAACAATCATTCTAGTTATGATGGTTATCCTTTCCTTGTGGCCAAAGTATCAGTGGTAGCCCACTAGGGTTCCACTGCCTATAAAAGGAACCCCCAAGGGTTCCACAAAGGTATTACGTCTTATTCTCTCAACTCACATAAACCCTAAATCGATTACTTACTCTCACGCTGGAGCCTAATCGTGGGAAACATTCCCACAGTAAGCCTGATGCGTGCTGTTTAGTGTGCAGGATCCCAACCAAACGATTCACTTGGTGCAGGAGCCGGAGCCCAGCCAACCCGAATTAAGCCTAATTCGGGTCTAGCAATGATCACCCAACTTTTGCATCAACAATTCCTTCAGCCTTTCTTTTTCTTAATTCCCTAGCTTTCTGTAATACTTCATTTTGCCTCCTGAGATACTCAACTTCCTCAAGAGAGTTGATAGCCATGAAGTCTTACACATTTAACTCTCTTAAAACGGGTCTGACTGCTTGCTCTATCTCCTCAAAGGTCATGTTACTGAAATTACCATCGGTCCACTTCTTATGTCTTTTGAGCAAAACTTTGTAGTGTGCAAGCCTCCCTTCTCAGACTTCAAATATTTTTCCTTCTGAATCTTATTTTCCTTTCTTTCCAGATATTCATTTTGATAATTGTAAAAAAGACAAATCAATTCATACTTGTCTTCCAAAGGAGCATTCACCAACTCCTTTTCCCATTGATTTAGAAACTCTTGAACAAGAGGCACCCTGTCATCTAACTCTCTATGCATGATTTCAATCTGCTTCAGCATTTCTTTTGGCCTCATCTTTTGCATTCTCTGATCCTGCATATCAATATCCTCTTGTTGCATTCTGAGAGCTACCTGTTCATCATATTCTTCTTGAGCCCTTTGCTGTTTAGGAGTTATGTGTTTGTATTTTTTCTTCTTGGGCTGTTCAACCATGATCCCTTTTCCCTTGTCTTTTGGATCAACTGCTGGTGCTGGTTTGGATTTAGGTGTAGGTTCTCTAATTGTGATTCCCTTCTGAGCTGGTTGCCTCTTCTTCCTAACAAATGTTTGAGTGACAGGCTTAGTAGGGTAAACACTTACAGCAGTGGGATCAGTTATAGCAGGGGAAATTTTGAAGCAAGGGCTTCTTCTTGATTGCCCATAGTCAATAATGTTTGAGCAATCTCTTTTGTGGCACTCCCCTTATCACTTCCTTTCTCAGCACTCCCTTTCTTAGTCCCTTTTCTCAACACTTGCTACCTTTCCTTGTTATAGACCCTGACCACTAGGATATTCATACCACTGAGTAGATTCTTCTGTATTAGGAACTTCCTCCCCTTTGGAAGCATACTCATCTGTAGATATGATAAGCTTGGGCTTTCTCCTCCCCTCAAGTGTAGCAAGTCTGGTTTCCAAATTATTGATAACCAGACCTTGCTTTTTGACAGTTTGTACAAGTTGTGCATTTTGCTTTTTCAAGCTCATGCACATATTCGTCAATTCCAAGATGGTCATTGGTTGCATGCTGCTCTAAACCCTAGAAGGGAATTTCTCCCCTTTTTGGGTATCACTGAGTGAGGGAGAGAACTTACTGATGGTGTCACTATCCTGCTCACCCCTTGAGGATGAGACAGTAGTGGCAGCCAAACCCTCAGTGTGCTCCAACCTTTTGGAGGCTCTCCTCTCTGCTACTTGTGAAGATTCACCAGGCAAGGGAGACCTGGCAAACCTGGATTTAGTTCTCCTTTCATGCTTTGGATCAGCAGGGGGTAGAGGGCTGGTAGGGGATAGTTTCTTGGCAGGGGAAACAGAGGGTTTGTGTGTGGATGTTTTTTTCTTGGTTTCTTCCTGTCTGATTTATTTCATCATAATTGAAGTGAGTGGAATAGCCCGGCCAGAAAATTGTGGAGATGGTGCAAGAAGTGTGGTGAACAGTTTAGTAGTATGTTTGGTTGCTGAAAAATAGTTTTTGTGTGTGATAGGACCATGTTCACTCATATTCAGAAAAAGTTCTATAAACCTTGGGTACATACAAAATTTTGTATTGCTTGTAACATTTTTAACCATTCCTTTGAAAATCATTTGAGAAAAACAGTACTTCCTGCCTGTTGCTAAGAAAATTAGGGCAGAGGCAACTTCACTACCAAATTCATTAAAAGAAGTGGTTTTAGGTGACAAACATTGTAAAATTGTATGAATCAAATATTTCCAATGTGGGGCAAACTGACCTTTAGCAAACTTACATTTTTGATCATCAGAAAGAGTGTACCCCAATTTAACAAGACCCTCAAAGATGTCAGCCTCAGGTAGGTTGGTTATCCCATCCTCATCATCTAGAATAAGCTTGTCTCTGATGGAGGCAAGTGTAATCACCTTGGGATGACCATCTACTGTGCTTTGAATTATTACCTCTCCATCTACTGTTTTGGTCATAGATTTAGACCAAAGCTGCTGGATGTGTGAGGTGTAAATCCTAGGATTGATGAGAAGAGCCACTCTAAAATACGAAGATTTTAGAAAAGCCACTGCCTCAACGAATTCTGCTGGTTCATCTTGTAATAAGCAATTTGATTATGATTAGCAGCAATTTTGAGAGGCATGAGAATGGTTGAAAATGTTTGAAGGTTTATAATGGTGAGAGTTAGGTGGGATTTGATCGAGGGAGAGAGATGGACCTTCTGGTGAAGGGAATTAAGTTCTTATATGCGAATTGAAGAGTTGTGATTGGACCAAAATTTCAAATTGCAAAAATATCAAAGATAAATCTTGATAAAAAGTAATTTATTTGAAATAATAAAGAAAAGATTACCAATCAGTGAAGAAAGCGCCTTAAATATCTTTTGAAAAGAATAAAATATTCCCTAACCAAAATTTTAGCAAGCAGGCCCAACGGCTATAAGCAGGGTAACGGTATTGTCGATCAACGGTCAAACAGGGGAATGTTGATCAAGCAGGGGAATCAAAAGGTTAAAGCAGGGGAAACTTTCCTAGGGGTATTAGACTAATCATGAAGAGACCAATTCTAAATAGCTATGCTCTAATGCACACCCTTGTATACACAAGGTAGATACACAAAAACTCAACAGTCCTCCATTCAACAATGTTCTAAACATAAAAAGTTAACACATAAGTCACCCTGTACCTGGTCAACCTAAGAAAATAAGCATACCCTAGTCACCATCCCTACCTTTCCCTTACATATGGTCAGTTAGTCTTGGAAATGTGTACTAAACATCTAAATCTAGACAGCAAGCTGTTTAATAAAGAAGTATAAGTACATATTACAGTACCTCAAGGCTTCAGAATTCTGACAAGCTTTGCAGCAAGTCTTCATCATTCTGAACCCTTACTCACCAATGGATATGATCTAGAATCATATGTGAGTATCCTAAGGATACCCTAAGTCCTAAAGGTGTGACCTAACCTCCCCACAAACATAGAGAACATACCTGATTCTCTCATGTATATAGCATGCACCATTTGGATCTCTGCATTGTTAGTCTAAAACCACATATAACCACTTTTAAAAAGAACAAACCCAGCTTAAGAGAAGAACTCTTTAGCAGGGGCATGAACCCCAGCAGGGGAATCTTTGTTCAAAAGCAGTGGAATGAAAAATGATGGAAAAAATGACTAACATTTATACACCAACAACAATAAAGCAATCCTGGATATACAAGACAAAAATAGACATCAATTTTTAGGGAGAAACCATTCCAATACATGTAACCAAGTACTAAAACCTCCCCACTTCAAAAGCTATTGTCAAAAGATCAGCAACATTAAGTTTTGTATCAATTTTCTCTGGGACAATTAGCCCATTTTCAAAACAATCTCTAATAAAATGATGTCTTATTTCAATATGTTTAGTCTTTCTATGAAAAACAGGATTCTTAATAATGCAGATGGTGTTGTTGTTGTCAATAAATATCTTGGTTTTAAGTACCCATAATCAAGCAGCTGATTCTGATCCCAAAGGACTTGACCACAGCATGCAGCAGCTGCTACATACTCAGCTTTAGTTGTTGATGTGGCCATAATAGTCTGCTTCTTACACTGCCAAGATATAAGTTTGCTTCCCAAAAATTGGCATCCACCTGTTATAGACTTCCTATCATTGTTGTCACCAGCATAATCACTATCTGAGTAGGATATGAGCTCAAATGGTGACTCCTTGGGATACCAAAGTCCTAAAGTTGGATGACACTTTAGATACGTAAAAATTATCTTCACAGCAAAGAGATGACACTTTGTAGGTGCCACTTGGTATCTTGCACATAAACAGACTGCAAACATGATGTCAGGTCTTGAAGTTGTAAGGTACATGAGAGATCCAATCATAGACCTGTAATTCCTGACATCAATAAGCTTTCCAGGACCATCTTTTCCCCATGTATGATCCTTGTCCATTGGTGTGGAAACCTTCTTTCCCTCACACATGCCAAACTTCTTCAAAATTTCAGCCACATATTTGTCTTGTGAGATAAATATCCTATCATTCCTCTGCTGAACTTGTAACCCCAAGAATAAGTTGAGTTCACCCATTGCACTCATTTGAAATTTATCCTGCATCAGCTTGGCAAACTCTTTGCTAAGCATAGAGTTTGTGGATCCAAAGATGATGTCATCAACATAGACTTGTACCAAAAGAAGGTCACCTTTTTGTTTCTTGATAAACAGGGTCTGGTCAATTTTCCCCCTTTTGAAGCCATTATCCAACAGATATTTAGAAAGAGTTCCATACCAGGCCCTGGGAGCTTGATGAAGTCCATACATAGCCTTCTTCACCTTGTATACCTTGTTTGGGTGTTTTGGGTCTTCAAACCCTGGAGGTTGCATAACATAGACTTCTTCATCAACATCTATTTGAAACACTATGAAGTTCATAAATGAAGCATAAGCAAGAAATAATCTAATGGCTTCAATCCTGGTCACTGGAGCAAAGACTTCCTCATAATCAATGCCTTCTTCCTGTATATATCCCTGTGCCACCAGTCTTGCTTTGTTCCTGACTACTATACCCCTCTCATCCTTTTTGTTCCTGAACACCCACTTTGTCCCAATAGGCCTTGCCCATTTTGGACAATATACCAGAATCTAAACCTCTTGAATGTCAAACAGTAAGAGCTCCTCTTGCATAGCTTCAACCCAACTTGGATCATTTAAAGCCTAAAAAATCTTCTTTCGCTCTTCTTGTGACAAAAATACAGTAAACAGACAACATTGCATGTTTTCATGATTAAACTTGATGGTGATTTTTGAAATGAAACTGTGCTCCTTTGCTGTATACCTTGTATGTCTAGGAGCTTCAGGATCACTAATGATTTGTGATAGAGGGTGATCCTTATTGATTCTGTAGGTAGGCTACATACTCATGATTACTTTTGTTTCATCCTCTTCCAAGTCAGAATTGATGGGGCTATATTGATTGGGAACGAACTCCTCAAAAGAGCTTCCAAATGATACATCATGACCTAGAGATGGGTGCTGATGGGCTGAATGCAGCTCTGAATAACTTAGACCTCCACTCCTAATAATTCTGCTTCCACTGCTGGACATGAGAGGACCATCAGATATAGGTGAAGATGAGGAAATGAGTGGGGATTCTATTTCTTCATCATTAATATCATTCACAGCTGGATCCTTGGTAGTAGGGGAAGCAATTTATCTAGAAGGGGAATCCTGGATTCTACTGCTTTCTGCCATCCCACTGCTTTCAGAAGTTGACTTAGCAGGGGAAGTGATTGGTTGTTCTTTCCTTTGAGGGGTGTCATCTTCTTCACCTGTTTTACAGGAGCATAAATGGGAAATAGTGAGGGTACATTCATATACCTCAATGGTGGCTTCTCCACACCGGCTGGTTCTTTAGTACCTAAAATGTTAGTATTCTGCAATGCAACAGGTACATAATTCATAGATTTTGAAAGAACCTCAATATCAAAGAACCAATCAGGACCTGTTTGAACATCTTCAGGCTTGTCTTCAAGAAAATCTACATGAATATTTTATGTTATTTTGCTTGTCTTCTTGTTGAAGAACCTATATCCCTTGTTGTTTAATGAATAACCAACAAAGTACCCATCATCTCCCTTATCACTGAACTTGCCTAGATTGTCAATTATGTTCAAAATGATCACATGACATCCAAATGGTCTAAAGAAGTCAATTAAAGGAGGTCTTCCATTGAACAATTGATAAGGGGTCTTGTTACGTGCCTTAACCACCAAGGCCTTATTTTGAACGTAACAAGCAGTGGATACAGCCTCAGCCCAAAAGATAACTGGAAGTTTAGAATCAGACAACATAGTCCTTGCAGCTTCAATGAGTGTCTTATTCCTTCTCTCTACAACTCCATTTTGTTGAGGTGTTCTTGCAATACTAAATTCCCTCTTGATTCCTTTATTTATGAAGTAAGTGTCCAGTTTCTTGTTTCTGAATTCACCACCATTGTCTGATCTCATGGTCACTACCCTAATACTTTTTGAAAGTTCAATCTGATTGATGAACCCAATGAGTACATCAGCTGTGTCACTCTTTTCAAATAGAAAGAATGTCCATGTGAACCTTGAAAAATCATCAGTAATCACTAGACAATACCATTTCTTCATTTTGCTTGCCACAGAAGTAGGACCAAACAGATCCATGTGCAGTAATTCCAATGTCTTGGTAGTGGACATACTTGTTTTTTATTCGCAAGATCCTCTATGTTGCTTCCCTTTCAGACGAGCAGCACAAGTATGGTCATTTGCAAAGGACTTGGAAGGAAGACCATGAACCAGATTATATTTTACCAGTTTGTTCATGTTCTTAAAATTAAGATGACCAAGTCTTCTATGCCATTTCTTACACTCATCAACTGAGGGTTTAGCAATGAAACATGTTTCATTGTCTTGAAGAGAGATGTATCAACTGTGTACATGTTCTTTTGTCTTGGTGTTCGGAGTACAATAGGAGTGTTTGGTGGTAAAACAAACTCCTTTCCTAACACCAGACATTCAGTGTCTGTAAACAAGACAAAGTTCTTGTTATCAGTCATCTGTGGCACGCTGAAGAGATTGTACTTGAGCTCTTTCACCAAGTAAACATTGTCAAAGGTCATCCCGTTGGTGACAATAGTTCCTTTTCCTATGATTGTTCCATGCCCATCTCCAAAGGAAACACCATCATTGTCATGCATGGGAACAAAGTTAGACAGATAAGATTTATATCCAGTCATGCTCCTTGAGCATCCACTATCCCAATATGCTTTATCATCCCTGGTCTTCTTTGTCACCTGCAAAAAGAAAAACAAATTAGTTTTTCTTGGGGACCCAAGCCATTACAGACTTGGATACACCTGGTGTATCAATATAGGATAGCTTATCAAAGACTAGAGATACACCATTAGACTGAGCACCCCTTTTGGGTACCCAAACCCAACGAGATGAGGCTTTCATAGCTTTTCCCCATCTGCCCATGTTCCTAGAGGGCAAAACTTTGCTAGCAGGGGATATCCCAGATTTAGCAGGTGAATCCCTATGCTTAGCAAAGGGAACCCATCTATTGTTTTGGCCTCTATTTAGGTGTTGGTAAGGTCTAGAGACAAATTTATATGCATTATGAGATGCTGGGTTGGTCATTGAAGAGCTGGTCTTGGGACATGCATCATTCACCTTCCTTAGAGCAAGAACAACATATTTATTAGAAACCCTGTTTCTCAAGGCAGGGGCAACATACTTGGCAGGGGAAAATGATTTTGCCCCTGCATTTAGAATTATGGCTTTAGGTTGCATGTCCTTTAAAGGATTTGAAGCCACTACTTCCATTAGTGCCTGACATTCTTGATAAGTGTGATCAAAACTGCCACATGTGAAACAAGGTTTGGTATTTATCACAAAGTCCTCTCCTAATTGTTGAGACTTTTGGTCATTCTAATTTCTCTGATTACCTCTAACAGACATATACATACCAGCATATTTAATAGTGGACTTAGAGGACTTTGATCCTATTTTAGATTTGGGTGAACTACTCTTAGAACTAGAGTCACTACCAAAAAGTCATTCTCTTGAGAAGAGAACAGGGTTATCAATTTTCCATTGTTTTAAGGCAATTTGTTCCTTTTCAAAGTCCCTAACAATACTAGTTTTCACTAGTGACTCTTCTGTTTCAAGACTATTAGGTATGTAAGCACTCAAGTCAAATTCAATATCTTCCTGTTTTTTGAAACAAGAGAGACCAGTCCAAGACAAGTCTTTTCTAGGAAAAGGTGCATGAATATTAGCATGAGGTGGTGGTATGGTAGCATGCTCATTTTAAACACCAAAACCTGTTTTATCCCTAGGAGATTGTCTAATTTCAACTGCTTTAGTTAAATCTTTTGAAGCTTTTCCAAATTTTTCAACAGTTTCTTCATCTATCCTTTTATTAGATCTAAAGATATCAAGTTCAGTAGTCAATTCCTTAATGGAATCATTATTTTCTTTAGCATCTGTTTCTAGAATCACTATGTGATCTCTATAGTCACTTTCTCTTTGTTTATACTCTCTTATGGTGGACTCTAGCTGTTCTAAAGCACATTTGTAATTATCAAGGTCATTGTCACAATTAATATAATCAACTTTTATCTTTCTTATTTGATCATTCAATGACTCAGTATTTTTCCTACAAGCTTTAGTACAATATGAATCGTCATATACCTCATTGTCTGAGCTAGAGTTTGACATGGCCATAAGAGCAAAATCTTCCTCTTTTTCCTCAGCAACCAAGGGTTGATTTCTTTCAACACTCTCTACCATGGCACTCCAATCCCATCCACCTGCTCCATCTATCCCCTGCATTACTAGCATGACCTTAGCACCAGAATCATCATCCCTGCTTTCCTTCCTATAGCTGTTCCCAGTCTTAGGTCCTCTGCATTCCCTAGAAAAATGACCTTTCTTGCCACGGTTGTAGAATTTGACCTTTGTTTTGTCAAATCCAGCTACATCAGAAGGATTGATGGAGATCTTCTTTCCATATTTCTTGTAAAACCTGTTGGCTCTCATACTGAGTAGAGCCATGTTCCACTTGATGTCCATTTCCTCCAGTCCTTGCTTACTGATTTGACTCAGATCTTCATGTAACATAGTAGATCCTTGTGGCCCTTGGGATGCTATGAAGGCACAAGCAGTGTCAAGGCTGAAAATTGCAGGCCTTTCTTCATCATAAGATGATCCAGATCTGGTAGCAGGGGAATGAGTAGCAGGGCCAACTTCGATTCCACTGCTTTTGGAGATTCTACTGCTTTGTGATATGAAATCCATGTTAGCAGGGGATTCAGTAGATCCACTTGAATTGGTGGGGATTGTTCCTTTTGACTTTATCTCATTGACAACAAGTTTAAAAACTTTCAATTTATTGTATATGTCATCAATATTCTTGTTATCTAAGTCATCCTTATTCTGCCAAATAGCTTTGTAGACGAACCATTCTTTCTTAAGACTGTTAAGAAACATGGTATTCACATGTTCTCTTGTCACTTCTATTTCAAAGAACTCCAACTGAGCCATCATATCTTGAAGCCTACTGTAAATAGCACCAATTGCTTCATCACCAATTGCTTTGATAGAAGCAAATTGATGAAGCATTTGATTCTTCTTCTTCTTCTTTGTGGCTTCATTTCCTCCAAAGGTTTTGCCTATTGCTTCCCAGAGTTCCTTAACTGTTTTGTACTTTCTGAATCTTAGCTGATGTCTATCAGGTAGGGCTAACAGCAAGGAACTATGGGCCCTGACATCATGCCTTCTTGCTAGTATTTCCTTGTCAGCAAGAGCAGCAGACTTCTTCTTGGCTTCGCCTTTGGAACTTTCACCCTTATCTTCTCCCTTACCATTATCTTCAACCTACACAGTCTTTGGAAATTGATCACCAAATTCTATGATTTCCCATAGAACATAGTGTTCCATTTTGAGGTATTGTTGAATCCTGAATTCCCATAGTTCAAAGTTTTCAGGATCCAGGATGGGTAGTTTGAGAGCATTGTTGTTGGAAGAAGAGTAATTGGAATCTGAAGACATGGTTGAGGTTGATTGTGTGAGATGTTTTGTTCTTGGTTTAATCAAAGTTTCTCAACAAGCTCTGATACCACTTGTTGATCACAAACTCAGATCTTAAACCTTAGCTTGTTTAAGGGTTGTGATAGAAAGAATAAGTTCAATCTAACACTAGAGAAACTTTGCAATACAAAGTAACTAAACAAGATGCGGAATGTAGTGTTTAACACAAGAACAAATGATTAAAGCAAACGTTAAACTTTAATATATCAAAGATATACGAATACCCAATAATGGTATTAGGGTTACAAAAACCTTAAAGTATGAAATGAAAGACAATAGAGAAAGACACACATTGCATGATGACCTAGTGAGTCCTTTTATAGCATAAGGACTCACGTAGAAGATTACTACTAACAAACTTGGAAAGTATCTCGAAATAGTAACAGAAACGTGTAATAATCTATTCCAAGTTTATCTATAGCTGCAGGGCCTTTGACTTCAGCAGGGGAACCAATTCCACTGCCTTTGTTATCTAGCAGGGGGACTTACTCTAGCAGGGGAACCATTGACCAACTAGAAGGGGTAACTAATATACTTATATTTATTCCCAACAAAAAGACATTTATCGTCAAAGACAATCGTAAGACGAATTATTTAACAATCACTATTATCAAGGTAATAATCATTCAAGTATTGCACAAGCATATCTTAATAATGTTTAGTGGTCATAAAAAGTAATTAGCCTTAAAACTAAGATTTTGTCAAATGTGAAAAAATATTTTAATAAACATTCTTTTTAAGAAAATGTTTTATTGAAAATGGAAAATGTAAATTTGAATATAGCATATTACAAATGCCATAGGAATATCCTTTGAAGGTCAAACTTACCTCAGATATTACTTCCCCACTAAAGGACAAAAATGAGCGGAGTCTACAACCCGTAGTTCCTTAAGTAGCTATGTTGTTCCTTATTGATAAGGAACCGTAGAGACAATTAAGGAACCACAGTCAGAGAGTCGTTGGCTTTTGTCTCCTATAAATAGTGGATCGAATATGCATTTTTCATGAACCTTTTTGGACATTATTTCAGTCTTATTTCTCTTTTCTAAATCCTAATCATTAGTAAATGTTCACTTAATGTGTTAAATATGTTTCCTTATAGTTATCCTCTTGATCCTCTCACATTTGTGATGTGATTAAAGATGAAGCATTGATGAAGATCAACCTACCTTATATCTACTCATGTTCATCATTTTTATTTGATTTGTGTAGATCCAATGTATTTATGGATACTTGGATTAGTGTTGTGTTGATCTAGTGTATTATTGAATACTTGGATTAGTCTTGTGTTAATCCATTGTATATGTGTATACTTGGATTTGTATTATGTGGATCCAAGTTACATGTGTATACTTGGATATGTTTTATTGAGTTGTAAGTCTTGTGTGTAAGTTCTCACTAAATTATAAAGTGATGTGTGTATGTGTCTTGTGAGTTCTCACTTAGCTTCAGAGTGAAGAGTTGTGAAGATTGGTTCTAGCTTTGGATTAGAACTCGACATCTAGCCTTGTGTCAGAAAAGAAGATGGGCGACGAAGATTGGTTCTAGCGTTCGATTAGAACTCGACATCTAGCCTTGTGTCAGAAAATGGTGAAGTAGGCGACGTGTGTAGTTTGGTCCTAGCAAATATTAGGTCTCGACATTTAGCTTAGTGTCAGAAAATAATGTAAGCGACGTTGTAAGGTTTTCTCCGCCAAGAAGGGAGCTTATGGATATAGTGGAAATCTCGAGTAAGGTGTACTCGAGGAGTGGAGTAGGAACGAGGATAGAGCTTCTTTCAGAACCACTATAAATCTTGGTGTCGTTCTTTAGCTTGCTTCTTTCCTTACTCTTTACTTATATTTACATTTGTGGGAAATACGTTTTTCGTATTTAGAAAGTCTCGGTCACTCCAACAATATAGTTAAGGGCTCGTAGTGTAGTGTAGTTTAATTAAATTTTATGTTAGCCCGACCCATGAGCATGTACATGGGCCGGAGGCCCAAGTCCACTAAGGGACTTGGGTATATAAACCCCTTTCTACCATTGAAAGGGGTGTTGGTTGTTTCATAATTCACATAATACATTTTACATTTTCTCTCATCTCTCTCTCTACTTTCTCTCTCTAGAAACAATAACCCTCTTGATAGATCATAGATTACCATCAGTCTACAATTTTTATCAAGAGCTATGGGATGAAATAGAGGTTTCTTTTGTGTTGTTCATGCTTATTTTAGTGTGTTCATGTGTTTTTTATTGATCTTTACCCAATTTTCAAATTTTTTTCGTGTTTTTGTTATTCCAAGTGATCCATATATCTTCTACATAGTTGTGGTAGAGATTTGGGTGCTTTGAGTTGGTTAAAATCAGGGATTTCTTGTCAAAAATCTCACCTTTTTACCTATAGTCTCGGAACAGTACCGGTATTCCGACAGAAATCCATCGGAAAAGGGTTTATACATTCCGATACATATTCCGATACGGATTCCGATAGGTGTTGCAATCTGTTATCGCGATACATATTCCGATAAGTATTCCGATAGGTGTTATAATATGTTATTCCGATGCATATTCCGATACGTTTTCCGATAGGAGTTGTAATCTTTTATTCCGATAGTTATTCCGATACATATTCTGATAGTTATTGTGCTCAGATATTCCGACAGACTTTCCGATAAGTATTCCGATCAATATTCCGATTATATTCTTACAGGTTTAAGTTTTGGTATTACGACGGATTAAGTTTGAGCATTGCAACAACTTTGAGATTTGACATTGCGATAGAGTTACTTTGGGTATTAAGATAGAATTTGCACAACTTAGAGGATTTTTCGACATTGCATTTACTTGTAACTTTCACAAAAACACACAACCTAAAGATAACAACATCTTTGTTTACACAACATTATTACACATAACCTTATTTCATTGCTCGATCATTTTGGTAATCTTTCTTCAAGGGATCAAAAATGAATTCACATTCATATATGCCAACAATGACATCGCTTACTGACTTTTCTATCATCTCGGGTACTGATACCCGTCTATCGTTGCTTATCAAATAGCTATTTGAAGCATGGCAAGGTCGCATGATGTCTTATATTATGGGTAGACCCAGTGGAAGACTTATGGTTCAATCTATTGAGCAAGGTCCACTCGATTGGGGCGAAGTTACTGTAGACAATGTGTCTCGACCAAGGCTATTTCATGAATTAACGGCTGCCAATCAAATCATTGCTGATGCAGATGAGAAGGCCGTTCAGACCATACTTCAAGCTCTTCCACCTGATGTTTATCGTATGGTAAGCAAACACAAGGTAGCAAAGGAGCTTTGGGATCGCTTAACGGTTTTGTTACAAGGGACTTCTCTTTCCAAGCAGCAACGAGAATTTCAACTCTATGACTTGTTTGATAGGTTCTCATACATTCCAGGGAAACACTTCATGAATACTATTGGCGCTTCACTACATTGATGAATGATTTGAATGTGTATTATCTCACGATTGCTCAGTTTCAGTTCAACAACAAGTTCTTGAACACGTTACCCCCAGAATGGAGCCAATACGTCACTGATGTTAAATTGATTCAGGATTTGCATAAATCAAATTAGATCAACTCTATGCTTTCTTGCAGCAACACGAGAAGCATGTGCTCCAGAAACGCATGTCTCAAGGATCTTATTCCGAACCATTCGCATTAATGACAAATCATCCAACATTGTCATATAACAACACTCCGTATGCTTTGGGACAACAATCTTATCACAAGCCCGTGTTTCAGACTCCAAGATTTCCATAGTATTCGATCTTACGACAACCACCTACATCATATCAGCAACAATTGTGACAACCGTGGATTTGAGGTTCGTCACTTGGTCTTATTTTAAGGTTAATTTATGTGTGACTATGTGATTTGCGTGTTTACATGTTATTTTGTGTGTACGAGGTTGGTTTGGATATCGTTTATGGGTATAAAGTACTCATAAGTAAATCGAGGAACGGTTATTTCATGTTCATGAGCTCACAAATTAGTGACTATGAAATGAAATGGTGTTATTTTGGTGTTTTACGTATACGTATAAGTATTATAGTAAATCGTATTTTTTTTACGATATGGGGTTTAGCATTTAGAGGTCTCGGGTAAGGTGTTTAGTCATGTGAGTATTTTTCGGGATGGTTTTAAGTCATTTAGGACTTAATATAAAGTTTATTTCAAATTTTAAGATTTTTTTTTAAAACTGTATATTTTACGTTTTTTTACGGTATACGCGTAAATTTGACTAGTTTTACGGTTTTGAGGTTTTGGAGGTTTTAGGAGCTGAAATAAATTAAGGTAACTTAAGGTATTAATAATAATATATTAATAAGTCTTAAAACGAAAAATATATATATATATATATGAATCGGGTTTTAAACCGACTAGAAAAGAAAAAGAAAGGATAATGGGCCAAAAGACCCAACTTGAGCCCAATTTAGAAAAGCCTTTTTATAAAACATTTAAATACCATGTTTATATCATAAAAATCAGTTTTTCATTCTTATTCTGTCCTTTTGGCCGAATTTTTACAAACCCTAATTTAGGGATTCATCAAAAATAATTTTCTTGAAGATTTGAGGTAAAAATCTTGATTTAATTCTTATAGTTTTCATGTTTTATATCATTAAGCGTTCAAGTTTTATTTAATCAATTCATATAACGGATTAGGGTTCTTATAGATCTGTAATTAGGGGTTTTATAACAATTAACATGATTAGGATAATGATTGGTGATTATTAGTGATGTTAATTAGGGTTTAATCATGTTTAAAATTCGTTTTTAAAAACTGGGCAGAATTTTAGGTCACTTGTTCTGATCATATCTAGAGTTCTAAAAACTATTATTTTGCGATCCAAGCATCCCTGAATAGGTAATTGAAGTGGATTTCAAATGCAAGAAACAAGAACTAAATTGGAGGTCGGGAGGTGGGTCAAAAACAGGTTACAACAGTCGGAGGTCAAAACAGTTTTGAAATCAGTCGGGTTTAATTTAACGTTTTAAGGTTATTGGGGTACTTAGGAGTACACTTGAGCCCTATAATGAGCATGGGTGTTGGTTTATATATTAAATAAGATACCTTAAGGGTGGCTAAATAAATGGGTTAGGGTAAGACCCCCTAATCATAACAAACTTTTTCTATGTTCAAAATCGGTAAAATGCGGATAGGCAGAAGTATATATATATATATATCGGGGCCTTAACAGTAGCTTTAAGGTTGGGGCAAAAGGGAGGAGTTAGCTAACATATGTAAGGGCATAGGGTTTCCTTTACAGAGATCATGGGTATAGTTAGGTGGGCGTTTGGCTTATAGTTTGGAGACCTAAAAACCGGGACTGTTTTGGGTAAAATGTTAACGGGACGGGTTATGAAGTAAACTAAGTTAAGGGCTTTATAGAGGGGTGTAATGAGATGCTTAGAGCATATAAATGATGTATATATATGGGAGAAGGTTAGATGTTCATCATGGGTTGATGAGCCATCTTAGTGTTTGGTTCATGTTTTGATTGTATGCTTTTGTTTGTTAGCTTTTTGCTAGTGCGCGGATTCTTGGAGAAGCTTGCTCAAGTGAGTTTCATAGTCCCATATCTTTTAATGATTTTCACTTCCAGACGGGTTGGAAGATACACTGTATGGTTTTGTAACTAATGCTGTGAATGTTTTTATGGTTTGTGATGGACTTGTGTGTGCACTTATGTGATTAACTGCTATGTGATTCTTGATTGTGTTTATGATTTGGATCGGGGGACACGTACCGTCTCAGTTATTGTGGTTTGACTTGGTACCAAGGGTATGTTGACAAGGCGGGGCCTTGGGGAGGTACATATATGTGTGAGCATCTATGGGGCCAATGGATAATGACAAGGCGGGGCCTTTGGATTGGTACATATGTGTATGGGCGCCTATGGTACCATGGTGTTTGGTAAGGCTAGGAGCCTTGGATTTTGTTTTGAATGATTGATCTTGATTGTTAGTTGTTAATGCATACTTGTAGCACATTTTCCATATGTTTAGTGGTTTATGGTTGTTCACAGCTTATTATAATCTTTTTTCGGTTGGAGTTTAAACCTATTACTCTCACCAACATTATGTTGACGTGTTTTAGTGTCTCTTTCAGGTGATACAGTGGTTAAGCGTGAGAACATATGTGGCTAGGATTGGAGTTGCGTAGGAATGAATTTAGAAGGAGATCCCCGTTCCTTCTTAGTTTATTTTTCTGTTTGTTTCTATAAGTGATACTATGAACCTATATGTTGATTTGTTTGTCTTGGGTGAAGAGGTAGGACTGTTACCTACTTACCTAGACTCCTGCATTGATGAGATATTATCATGACATTTGTGTCACCTTTTATAACAATTCTAATTCATATAGTTCTCTCTATGGACACGCTATTGTTGTGATGATATACATACGTCACGCCCCATATTCCGCTTTTTTAGGGTGTGACAGAATGGTATCAGAGAGCCAATGGTTATAGAGAATTAGGTTGCCTAGTCTAGTAACCTAGTCTATAGCTTAAGGGTTCCTGCATATAGGCGTCATAGGAGTATGTGTGCATTTTATATTAATTAAAGTTTTCTGGATGTTATTGGTTTTTACTTGCGATGTTTGTTATGTTTTGACTAGTATGGGTTGAACCATAGTAGTTCATACTTAGCCACATGTTATTTTCTTTTCATGGTGTGACTAGTGCTGGTTGAACCATAATCATCCACGCTAGTCATTGTCGTATTTTTGCTTAAATTGTACATTATAGTACATAATTTGGTACATGGTAGTTTCTATCTTTTGTTGGGTTATTTTATGTACCTGAGGTATAGTATTTTTCTTTTGATGTTTAAGTCATGTTCCCTAAGAATCATGTGGTGGTTCGAGTTATTAGGAGTGGGTGGATATGAAGGATTTTAATCTGTTTCCACTCTTATGGGCGACATGACTTATAACTTATTATGTTTTCGTTTTGGATTTAGTCTATGCTGTTTTAGATAGACTATGGATTTATGTATTTTAAGAGTTTGACTATGTTATTTTAATGGATGGAGTTTTGGACTTTTTTGGTTATGTGGTTATGAGCTTATGTGAGTAGATGGATATATGTGTTATGTGTTGTATTAATTCTTATAAGTGTCATCATAGGAAGGAGTGCATTGGGGAAGGGTAATTGTATAAGTATGGTGGCCAACATAGTTATACAAGTACCACAACTTCAATGGATTCCTAAGTATGATTACATGAAAGAGGGTTTGTACATGCTTGTATAGTAGATGTTAGACGAATTTAAGTATATGTATCCCGATATGCCTATATATGTATGATCCCCTACAATTATCGATTGTATCCTTAGGAGGGTGGCTAGCTCGCCTTTTTTTGATATTAAACCTCCGTTGTAGCGTATTCTTTGAGTTTCGTATTTCACGTGTACGTTTTAAAATGGTGTTCTTGGTTTTAAGTCTATTAAAATAACTTGGGATTTCTTTTGAGATAATGAAATCTTTTGTGTTGGGTCTTACATTTCTTTTGGTCGGTATATATTGAAAAAAAGGGACTTGGAAATCTACTATAGAGTTAGATAGTTGGTTGTATTCGGTAAAATAATGGTAAGGTGTTGGAGTCGTGTTTGAAACAAGATGTAACATAAGATTTTTTTTAATCAACACTTATTTATTTCAAATTCTAAAAGACTTTCTTTAAAATAAAGCGAAATAAAATTTCTTTCTACTTAAATAGTTTATATAAGTGAGCTTAATCAATATACGTCATTTATAATTATTTATGCAAGACTAAACAAAGTTCATGAAAATTTCACATACATTTATTTCTTTTCATTTAAAAAGGATTACGTTAATTACTAAGAGGATTCTTTAGTTTTTTTTAAAAAACAACTAGTATAAAACTGTTTTGGTCATAACTTGTTTGTTTTAAAGCTTTTTGCGTGATTCAAAAGCCTAAAATTATGTACTCGGAATGTACTTTTCAAATATTTGGTATGTATAGTCATGGGGTGTCAGTAGCTTGATCGAAATTTTGGTACAAGTGACGGGTTCAAGGTTGAGTTTTGAATAGTAGTTTTTTTATGATTTGGGATGCACGGGATACCTAGTTTTTGAGTTGAATTTTGAGATCGTCTAGAAGGTTGTTTGTAGATTGTTTGAGTCACATAGATGTGGTGAGGAAAGAAAAAAAATATTCTTTTGGAAAAGTCGATCTTGTGCACGGTTTAAATAATATGTCGCGGGGCATAAGATGTTTTGGTTGCCATTAAGTGTTTCTTGGATCATTTTTCGTGTCATGAGTCATTTGAATTGGTACATGTTTGAGTTTTCCTTTTGAGTTTTTGTGGTTTTGGTCTGTTTTAACTCGTGCACGTGAAATGTCGTTAGTTATCCGTGGGTTTGATTCGTTGATCGTATCTAGTGGATTCAGGAGGTAGTTTTGGGTTCGTATTGATTGGGAGCGTTGAGGTATACATATGAAAGACTTGGTCGCGCCTACACGATTAAGTAGGTGGCCCTGAGAGAATGGTCGGAATGCCCTTAGTGGGGATGAAAGAGTTAAAAGTTCGTAGACGAACTAATGTGGTCATGAGGTCTCTTAGGAGTGCCAAGGGAGATGAATACAGATTTGTATAATGTATGGATATTGGCACAAGTAACGCGCCATAGAGAGTGTTGGAAGGGGATATAATACCTCAAAGGTATTTATGATTGTTCGTAAGGCATGTAAGTTTTTCGAAAATTTCCTGAGATTTAGTAGGTTTACCTATTTCTGTGAGGTAGAACCATAAATAGAGCAAGTAGGAGAAGTGAGAGGAGTTGTAGTTAGTGCCTTTCCAAGGAAATTGTTGATGGAATGATTTTAAGAGCAAGAGTTGTTAGAAATTGCAACGGATGCAAGGTAAAATTTGAGTTGCTTAGTAGTAGATTGGCTATGAAAAGCGGTTGAGGTGTCTGATAAGAGGAAGTATTGGTCTTCTAGAATACGTGTAGATTTTCGCGAGTAGAACGAGGTAGAAACTTATTCGTATTGCTTCTAAGAGAGGGTGTAAGGAGGACGTAGTTGAAACTGCTAAGGATGTTGTATGAACGCTTTGGGATTACGTTTAAGATTTTGGCTTCGCCGAGGCGCTAGCAGTTTTCATGGAGTCAATGAACCGGGGGTGCATGACAATATATAAACGAGGTGTCATCGGGAGCATCGACGACATCTTGATCTACTCAAATCTAAGAAGGGGAGTGAGGCGAATTATGAGTTGGTTTTGGAGTTGTTAGGAAAGGGAATTATACGTGAGATTTTCAAGTGTGAGTTTTAGGATTAAGTTGGTCAGGACGAGTAGTCAGAGATGATGGCATATCGTGGAACCAGCAAGGGGCAAAGTGAAGAAGGGTGAGGAAGCGTTTTGGAGGCTGAAGAGGTGGATTGGATAATGAGAAGATCTTGGAATTATCGGAAGGACTGGATGAATTCGCGAAGCATGACGATACGTGGAGCAAGGATTTAGATGTATACGAGAACGACAAAGAAAGGCGGTTGTTTATACGTTGTGGGAACTAAAGATTTGGAAGAACTAGATAGACTCAGTTAGTGGAGCTGGATTGTTATATCTGCCTAGAATGCTAGAGGCATTTGGTGTACGAGACGTAGAGAATGATCTATACAGATCATGAACGTCTCTAACACATATTTAATCATCTTGATTGAACATTTGGAAAAGGTGATGGGTGGAGTTAAGTGATGAAAGAAAATTGCAAGGACAAGTACCATATGGGAAAGGCAAGCATGGTTGATGAGACATGGAATAAGAAGAATGAAGTGAAGCTGAGACGAACTTGAACTATATGGATGACGTATTAGGGTGGTTTGGATGCAGGATGTAGGTTGCACGAGTTGAGTTGTCTAAAGCAGAGAACGCGTCAACATGTATGTTGCGTGGCTTGGATAATCATATGGAGAAAAGGGACGTAGACTATACTTCCTACATAGATAGGAGTAGCTTAGAAAGGGCGATGTAAGGACGAAGTTGGTGAAAGGGATACATAATTGGGTGGAGGAATAAGTACGACGAGAGTTGGGTGATAGTCGATAGACTGACTAATTCATCTCATATTTCAAGAGGAATGAGAAGTCACGTAGTTGAGAAGTTGGAAGGATTGCGTACGGATGTGATGGAATATAGGGTTTTGCGTAAAAGTTAGCCTAATATGTATGGAATTCCTTATGAAGGATTATGGCAAGGGAAGAAACGATGGGAAGCAAGCGTAGTATATCGTTGATAGACTAATGTTTGGTATGAGCATACTATACGGGTAATTGAGAAAGACGCATAGAGCATTGGCGTGAGATTTGGAGATAGTTGGAGAACGCATTATATTAGGAAGAATTCTCCTACAAAGAGAGAGTCACCGGTGAGAGGGGCATATTCCCCATTGATGAGGATGTAAGGAATAAAGGAGGAAACACCTAAATTATAGGCTGAAGACGGGATATAAGATGGTATGGAAATTAAGATTGTGGAGAGACAAGCGAAAAGTAGTATGGAGGAAGAATGATTCGAGGGAGCAAGAGGTTGTGAAGATAGTGGGGTGATATTGAAGAGAAACCGTTAGAGCAAGAGGTTAGTAGTCACGAACAATGGAACGTCCACCTAGAGAAAAGGTGTAACACATGTTAGTGTGAAGGATGGTTAGTTACTTGGTGCCGAGCATGGGAAAGCAAGGATGAGGTGGTGGTTATGACATGTTTCTTGTGAATATTATGGGAAGCTTTTGGTTATGTAATCCTGCATATACCATTGGATGTGTTTAAGGTTGGGAGAACTTCCGAATGATGGAAAATCCGTAGAGGATAGAAGCCGTTAGGTATGGTGATAGGAATTGTAGTAGAAACAGCTGGAGTTAATTCATAGGAGATGAGGTGGATCACCGTTACAGTGGGATGAAGTTAGAAGCGGCCAACGTATTGGACCGGAGGTGGATCGGAAAAACTATGGAGGTGGTGGCAGTGACTAAGTAGAGGTTGAAAATAGCAAAGAACCGACAAGAGAACTATGCGGACAAGAGGCGTAAGCTGTTGAGATTTGAGATAAAGTTATGCTAAAGGTTTCACCATGGAAAGGGGTGATGCGGTTTGGAAAGAAAAGGGAAGTTAGCACCTAGATTTGTGGGTCCATTTGAAATCCTTGAAAGGATTGGGCTAGTGGCGTATAGTTTGAGATTACCGGAGGAATTGAGTAGTGTACATGACGTATTTCATGTATCAAACTTGAGGAAATACTTAGCAAGAACTGACTTGCAAGTACCGTTAGATGATATTTGTATGGATACGAGTCTTCGTTATATCGAAGAGCCGATAGAGATTTTGGGTCGTGAAGCTAGGACGTTGGACAAAAAGGGTAATATACCGTAGTTATGGGTAGATGGAATTTGGAACGTGGACTAGAGTTCACGTGGGAACGGGAAGGATTTATGAGGAGCAAGTATCCTCAGCTAATTGATAATGACGATCCTAAGGAGTAAATCTCGGGAAAAGATTTCTATTAGGAGGGCGTGATGTGACAACCGTGGTTTTGAGGTTCGTCACTTGGTCTTATTGTAAGGCTAATTTATGTGTGACTATGTGATTTGCGTGTTTACATGTTATTTTTCGTGAACGAGGTTGGTGTGGATATCGTTTATGGGTATAAAGTACTCATAAGTAAATCGAGGAACGGTTATTTCATGTTCATGAGCTCAAAATTAGTGACTATGAAATGAAATGGTGTTATTTTGGTGTTTTACGTATACGTATAAGTAGTATAGTAAATCGTATTTTTTTTACGATATGGGGTTTAGCATTTAGAGGTCTCGGGTAAGGTGTTTAGTCATGTGACTATTTTTCGGGATGGTTTTTAGTCATTTAGGACTTAGTTATAAAGTTTATTTCAAAATTTAAGATTTTTTTTAAAACTGTATATTTTACGTTTTTTTACGGTATACGCGTAAATTTGACTAGTTTTACGGTTTTGAGGTTTTGGAGGTTTTAGGAGCTGAAATAAATTAAGGTAACTTAAGGTATTATTAATAATATATTAATAAGTCTTAAAAAGAAAAAAAAATAAAAAATAAATATATGAATCGGGTTTTAAACCGACTAGAAAAGGAAAAGAAAGGATAATGGGCCAAAAGACCCAACTTGAGCCCAATTTGGAAAAGCGTTTTTATAAAACATTTAAACACCATGTTTATATCACAAAAATCAGTTTTTCATTATTATTCTCTCCTTTTGGCCTAATTTTTACAAACCCTAATTTAGGGATTCATCAAAAATAATTTTCTTGAAGATTTGAGGTAAAAATCTTGATTTAATTCTTATAGTTTTCATGTTTTATATCATTAAGGGTTCAAGTTTTATTTAATCAATTCATATAATAAATTAGGGTTGTTATAGATCTGTAATTAGGGGTTTTATAACAATTAACATGATTAGGATAATGATTGGTGATTATTAGTGATGTTAATTAGGGTTTAATCATGTTTAAAATTCGTTTTTAAAAACTGGGCAGAATTTTAGGTCACTTGTTTTGATCATATCTAGAGTTATAAAAACTCTTATTTTGCGATCCAAGCATCCCTGAATAGGTAATTGAAGTGGCTTTCAAATGCAAGAAACGAGAACTAAATTGGAGGTCGGGAGGTGGGACAAAAACAGGTTACGACAGTCGGAGGTCAAAACAGTTTTGAAATCAGTCGAGTTTAATTTAACGTTTTAAGGTGATTGGGGTACTTAGGTGCACAATTGAGCCCTCTAATGAGCATGTGTGTTGGTTTATATATTAACTAAGAGACCTGAAGGGTGGCTAAGCAAATGGGTTAGGGTAAGACCCGTTAATCATAACAAACGTTTTCTATGTTCAAAATCGATAAAATGCGGTTAGGCAGAAGTATATATATATATATCGGGACCTTAACAGTAGCTTTATGGTTGGGGAAATAGGGAGGAGTTAGCTAACATATGTAAGGGAATAGGGTTTCCTTTACAGAGATCATGGGTATGATTAGGTGGGCATTTGGCTTATAGTTTGGAGACCTAAAAACCGGGACTGTTTTGGGTAAAATGTTAACGGGACGGGTTATGAAGTAAACTAAGTTAAGGGCTTTATAGAGGAGTATAATGAGATGCTTAGAGCATATAAACGAGGTATATATATGGGAGAAGGTTAGATGTCCATCATGGATTGATGAGCCATCTTAGTGTTTGGTTCATGTTTTGATTGTGTGCTTTTGTTTGTTAGCTTTTTGCTAGTGCTCGGATTCTTGGAGAAGCTTGCTCAGGTGAGTTTCATAGTCCCATATATTTTAACGATTTTCACTTCCAGATGGGATGGAAGAGACACTGTATGGTTTTTTAACTAATGTTGTGAATGTTTTTATGGTTTGTGATGGACTTGTGTGTGCACTTATCTGATTAACTGCTATGTGATTCTTGATTGTGTTTATGATTTGGATCGGGGGACACATACCGTCTCAGTTATTATGGTTTGACTTGGTACCAAGGGGATGTTGATAAGGCGGGGCCTTGGGGAGGTACATATATGTGTTTGCATCTATGGGACCAATGGATAATGACAAGGCGGGGCCTTGGGATTGGTACATAGGTGTATGGGCGCCTATGGTACCATGGTGTTTGGTAAGGCTGGGAGCATTGGATTTGGTTTGGAATGATTGATCTTTAATGTTAGTTGTTAATGCATACTTGTAGCACATTGTCCATATGTTTAGTGGTTTATGGTTGTTCACAGCTTATTATAATCTATTTTCGGTTGGAGTCTAACCCTATGACTCACACCAACATTATGTTGACGTGTTTTAGTGTCTCTTTCAGGTGATAAAGTGGTTTAGCGTGAGAACATATGTGGCTTGGATTGGAGTTGCGTAGGAATGCATTTAGAAGGATATCCCCGTTCCTTCTTAGTTTATTTTTCTGTCTGTTTCTATAAGTGATACTATGAACCTATATGTTGATTTGTTTGTCTTGGGTGAAGAGGTAGGACTGTTACGTACTTACCTAGACTCCTTCATTGATGAGATATTGTCATGACATTTGTGTCACCTTTTATGACATTTCTAATTCATATAGTTCTCTCTATGGACACGCTATTGTTGTGATGATATACATACGTCGCGCCCCATATTCCGCTTTGTTGGGGTGTGACAACAATATCAACAGCCAGCATCATCATCACACCGTGATTCACATCTATCACCTTATGCTCAACAACCATACTCTCCTTATTAACCACTAATAAATCCTGCCATAACTTACCAGCAACATGAAATTCCTCAACCCCATTACTCACAACATGTTAGTACTCCTTCAAGTGTGTATGTAGCTCAACCAGCACCCATTTTCTACTGCAATGATGAGGTTCTAGTTCCTGAGTTCAGACAAGGGGATAATCCTACTAATGTACTTACATAAATTTCTGCTTACATAACTCAAACGTTAAACAAAAGAGGTTACAGAGGACCATCTCCAAGAAATAATCAGTTGAGAGATTCTTCTAACTCTCGTCAACAAGCAACAATCGAAGATGGTAGAGTTATTGTGCAACCACTTCAGGGGAGACCAAGTTCATCCAGTACTAGTGCACGCCCATTTAACACTTCTCAAAGAGGAAACAACATTGGCAAAGTGAAGATGATCATCTGCTATAACTGCAAAGGGGAAGAACACATGGATCGGGAGTGTAAGCAACCAAAGAGGAAGAGGGATGGTACATGGTTTCAGGAAAACATTTACTTGGTTAATGCTCAAGCACAAGGTCGAGAGCTCGATGAGGAGGAGTTAGCATTTCTAGCAGATCAAGGAGTTGCGGACACTGAAGGACTCAAAACAGCTTCCACTAACAATGTATCATATCAATGCGATGATCTTGATGCATACGATTCAGACTGTGCTGACCTCAATACCGCAAAGGCATCTCTTATGGCTAATCTATACCGAGGTACCAAATACTGCCATTGATAATATTATTGTACCTTATCAAGTTAAGCAAGCGTCCCCGTATCCGGAACAGCCTTCAGTGGTTAGTAATTCGAACGAGGAGACAAACAATGATAGTGATATCAATGAAAGTCCCCAGACTTCGAGTGAAACATAACCGAGAGCTATTACGTCTACGAATTCGTCTACTCAACAAGATTTGGTTATGGTGTCGGCATCTATGCTTGGCCAAATGAATACTGCGGTCCTTGAAACCTTTAGTGTTAATCAGACATTATCTGCCGAGCTTGCTTTTCAAACCTTGGAATTAACTCCGTTGACCAATACCTTAACCAACCCAGAGTTTGATAGGTTTAGGAAAGTCCAAACGGATAACTTGCTAGAAATTGAAAGTTTAAGAGCAAATCATTCAAAAGAACTTAAAGAAAAAGAGTCAGTCGTTACAAATTTTCAAAAACTACAAACGGATTTCGAATTTCTCGAGTCTAAGAGGGTTGAAATGGAAATTAAGGCGTCTGAGAAAATTAAAAAGACTGAAATTTTTCTTTTAAAACAATACTATGCTTCCCATCTAGTACACTTGTTTCATTCATCCATTAAGGAATTTATTTTATCCCGCCTAACAGACCTGCCACCTAACCCGGGTTATGCAAAGCAAGCTATTAACCACAACCAGCGACTTTATGATGTAACAAAATTAGGTTTGGTTTTAGACCCGATTGGTAATTCGAATGATTCCGAGTATATATCATCAACTGACGAGAATCGGTCAAAACTGCTTTTGGAATATCCTCAGTATGATTATGATCAACTCAATCAAGATTATGCAAAAACGGATTTTAGAACTCGATTTAACATACAAAGGGAATTTATCCATACACCAACTTTCATGTCTACTAGAGAAAACCTTAGTATATTTCGTACACTTGTCAATCCGAATGAAGCTAAGGAAATTCCAAAGGGTCTTCCACTGGTAAGTATAGTATTGCTAAGTTTAAAAGAGATTAGGCGATACCTTACCGGATTTGACAAGGTCATTAAGGAATGTACGACTTCAACGGCTCAAACCCTGGAGAATGGGCTTTCGAACACATGAAAATGGTGTTTGAGAAAGAGATCGTTCTGTTTGTAAACAATCTTAAAGAGGGTTTTCTAGATCTCGGGGAAAATCTTAATTCTGAAATGGATGAAGTTCAAAAAGTTTTCCATGAAATAGATGATGCTTATGAGAAACATTTAATTGAGAAAGAAAATTTTTTGTCCGAATATGACTGATTCTTGGAACAAGTGGTGTCTATCGATGTGATGCAAGTTGTAACTATTGAATGCGCTATTGAGATTACATCTGTTGTGAATAATTGTGATAATGTGCATGCTCTCTCTGTGGATATTGTTGAACCTGTGAATAATGTAGATAATCATTCTTGTCACGAATCTAGCGCTGAATTTTTAAAGCTTCAAGATTCTTATAACTCACTTTCAAAGATGAGCTTCAATAACATTGTATATCTCTTGAAATTTAAAACCGATCTAAAAATGAAACTCTTCCAAAAACAACTTATTGTGAAAACAACGTTGAGACAAGTGACAAGATGATTCAGGTGGTTCAGGCATTAGAGGAAGAAATCACGAGACTTAAGAGAGAGTCATTAAAAGAGAAAGTGGAACTAGAGGCCGCAAAGATTAAAACCCAGGCCTTAGAAAATAGAATTGCTTCTATGCTAGGGGAGTTTGATAAAGTAATGCAGGGTTTTTCACAAATTTATGGTTCATTAGAAGAACGCTTCACTTTTAATGCGGCAGAGCAAAAGTCACTTGTTGACCAACTGAACCAAAAGTGTGAGGAAATTCCTGACTTAAATATTCAACTCATAGACAAAAACATGGTTTTGGCTGAGTTAAAGGAGACACTTCAACTCAAAGAATAAGAAGTTGTTGATAACCCAACTACAATTTCTGCACCGTCCTCTAGTACTCCAAAAACCAAAAAGGTGGTGATTTATAAGAACCCGTACCATAAGAACAATCCTCTATCATATATGGTATATATGCAGCATGCAATTAAGCACACACATCTTGCTAGGGATGTTCTAGATGATCTCTATGAGCTAGATCCCTCAAATAGTCACTATTACACTGCTCATGCTTACATTGAGAAGGTACCACAATGCTTAGAGCATTTGAATTACATAGGAAAACCGGGTTCTGCACCACTTAAACAACAAACCCCCACCATTGCCATGACTCCATTCAATAAGACCCCAGGAGCTAAGCCTGTTTTAAACACACCCATCAAGGCTAAATCAAAACCTGTCACTAATATTCCCTTGGCCTATACAGGAGTAACTGTGTCTACTAAGGCTAAAGGATCTCAAGACAAGAAAGATAGAATCAAGCCTTCCACTAGTTGGAATGCGAAGAAGAAAGTAGAAGTTCACCCTAGGAATGTTATTTTAGATTTAAATAAAAAGAATCATGTAGCTAAGACAAAAGGTTCTGCCTCTATGCAGAAGCCTAAGCAAACATGTGAATTCTAATTTAAGATGTTGGAATTGAAATGAATGCATGTTTTCTCAGCGTCATGATTTATGCCTTGTTGACCATGTGAATGAAATGTATGCCATTAGGAACAATCTTGAATGGACTCTAACGGGGAATAAATTCACCCAAGTTGGTTGGCAATGGAAACCCACTGGTAGGACCTTTACTGCAAATGGAACTAAGTGCCCTTTAACTAAGATCACATCCACTGAAGTTACGTCTCAGCGTCTAATAACTGATTTTTGGTTAGTTAATAAAAAAGGTTTGCTTGCAAGATCTTTCTTTGCGTTGCTCGTACCCAATTGATATATGTCGTTGTTTCGTTCTCGGTATCTTCTCGAATCGATCACAGTTAAAAGTGGAATCGTTGTAATTGGTGACTAAAAAGGGGGAGCTTTGGTCTAAATCTACTAAAATGATAAGAGCTAGAAGTAATAAAATTGAACTAAAAGCAATAACTGAGAATAAAACTAGAATTTAAATCAAACAGTAAGTACCTAAACTTGGAGAAAACAACTTATTCGGAATGAATGCTTGATCCGGAACATCAGGGAAATTTAGCTTATTCGAAATATTTCTTCTCATGCGGAATAAAACTGGAAAACTGCTCTACTCGGAATAATGGTTTATCCGGAATGTTTGTGCTTATGCGGAATAATATGCTTATGCGGAATATTGTGCTTATGCGGAATGTTTTAGAAGAATACTTTATTCGTAATAACTGCTCATCCGGAATATTGATTATTCCGGATGGACATGTTGATTCGGAATGTTTGAAAGAAAACACTGATCCGGAATAATGTTCTTATGCGGAATGATGAGCTTATTCGGAATATTGGCTCTACTCGGAATAATTGGATATTCCGAATAAACAATAAAGTCACAACCTTGATCCGGAATAATGGATATTCCGAACCAACAGTAAAATCACAAACTCCCTATCCGGAATCTGGGCAAGTACAGTAAAAATAGCGAAGAACAGGGGATTCTTTTACACACGAATTTAACTCAAATTTCACCAAGTTTTTAATCAAAACTTAAACCAATTTAACCACTAATCCTTTACCTATGATAAACATCAATCCAAAACAACAAAAACAAAAAACCCACTTACTTTTTATGATCAAACCAATAAAATGAAACTTTAAGAACTTTGAATCACAAAGAGATGAAGAACAAGATGATAGAAAGCTTAAATGTAAACTTGTATTGATGATTAAGATTCAACAAACAAAATGGAAAGATTAAACTTACAAGATTGGAAGAAATCAAAGAAAATGAAAAACCACCAATCTCCTTAATGGAGATGGTGCCTACGAACTAGGAGAAAATGTAACATAATAAAAATTTGTGGAAAATTGTGAATGGGAGGAGTATTTATAGGCTTCCTCTTTGGTTGGTGAGTGGGCTTTCTCCCTTTCTTTTTGTCTTCTCGTCTTGTCAGAAAAGTTGACGTTTTCGATTTCGATTCGGGATTTATCGACGAATAAATTCAACTCGTCTTTTAATTTCTTCATTTAATAGACTTGAGTTTCTTCGTCATATGTAAATCTTCCATCTTTGGTCCTTTTCTTCGATAAATCATCAAATAGGCCCATTGACTTTAAATCTTTTGCATCTCTTGGACTATAGACATCGTCTTTTCGTATTTTTCCTCGATAAAACCCGTGCAATCCCATGTTTTCTTTAATATTTATCCGGTTGGCTCTGAAAACACAACAAACATACAAACCACACATAATTCCAAACAAATGACATTAATTACGCGTTTTGGTCTTGTTTTAGCAAGAAATAAGTGGTAAAAGGATGGGTGTTTTCACACCTATCAAATCCCCTAAACTTAATCATTGCCATGCCCTCATGCAATGCTTAGTGATAAAGCAAATTTACACTTTTCTCAGAATCAATCAACCTTGGCCTTATTAACATACTACTAAAACAAAAATTAGAGTACTAAGAGAAATTTAAACTTTAAAGGAAACAAAGGGATAGAAAACCATTTCCATTTGAAAATAGCTATATGGAAATAACTTGCAAAGAGATCAAGGACTTACATTAGGGCTTTGGTGCTGCGAAGATTTATCACCTTCAAGTTTCACGTTCCCCAAGCTAAGCTTAAAAATGAGATCATTGTTATTATAAGTTAGCAATTCAAACACTTACACACATGGCTTAATTATATGCTTAAACTCCCTTATTCCTAGGTGTATATCTTATATTTTATTTTTGTCTTAGAATGATCATGAAGATGCATTTTTGGACTTATTTCGATAGTTTATTTAGGCTGAAAGCAAAGTAGGACGATTTGATCAATAGTTAGCTAAAGGACAAAATCTCTTAAAACTGCTTCTCGGGATATCAAAAAATTCATATCTTGGCATAACTCGCTTCGCGATTTGAGACCCTTCTCGGGCCAATATTTGGCATGTACTTCATACTTCATATCTTCGAGAGACGTTCTTAAGATAATGGTCTTCTCTTCGTTAATAGAGTTTCTTCACTTGGAGACTTTTGAGGGGTACTCCAACTTTGTTGACCACGACTTCATGATTATTTCTTCAATCTCTAATTGGGATTTTGAGATACAACGATCCGCCTCCTTTTCGGACTTGGATCTATTTATCGTCATACCTTGTTAGGGTATTTTCGGATAGACTTCTCCATGATCTTTATGGGAGTTGATTGCTTTTCGTCGTGAGTCTTGATCCTTCATATTGATCTTGGGAATAATGCTTTTCACATCACCTTGGATCTTTAGCAATAAAATGGAATCCTCATGCCTTGTTAGGGCCTTTTTGGACTCGCCAATCTTCGCGCCCCGCTTCATAAGTTATGCCTTGGCTATGAACTCTTATCATTATCGAGCAACTTTTAAACGATCTTGGGCTAGAAGCTAAGTAACCTTTCAAATCGTACGACCTTACTTATTGCAGATAAATTATTAGCAAGTGATAGGAGAATAGGCAAATAATTACACCAAGTGAGCTTGTGTAAGAATACCGACTTATAATTGACTCTATCATTTCTCGTCCTCCACAATTTAAAATCTCAAGTAACGAGACTCGTGGATGCTTAGCCTAATAAACCAATTAAGGTCTACATGGTTAAGGATACTAGCTAGAATAAACTTAGATAAGTCTATTCGGGTTGAGTCAAAATAATCGCAACGGTCCTAATATGTCAAAGATTTCAAAACTAGCTACACCACTTTATTAATATTTTTAACTTTATTGCGGGGTATATACATATGAAAGCAATGATAAAAAATTAAAAAAATACGACTATATGGCCAAAGTTAATTAAAAATTTGAAAAATATTGAAAAAGATGATTTTCCGGTTAAATGAAGGCATTTTAATGGAAAAGTCCACTTAAAACTTCGATAGAAGTCCCCCCTACACTTAAGATAAACATTTTCCTCAATGTTTAAGCATGTGGGAAAAATCTCCCCTACACTTATGACATTGTGCACGTTGGTTAAATCAAGCTAAGGAAGAGACGACTAAAGTGATCAGTTTCAAATGTGAGTATGAAGAAAATTGAATCACGATAGTTGAGAGATAGAACCGGTATTGCGGATAACATGGGAGCACGGTTCTTCAAAGATTCCAAGAGTGCACTTATCCCTGTAAGCACATCCCATACAAGCACAAGGAACCTATATAGCTCCCCCTACACTTAGGATGAAAAACGGGAAAGGGGGATAGATACTCGGGTTGCCTCCCGAGGAGCGCTTGTTTTTGTTAACCGAGTCACGAGCCTGACTCGGTCCCGAACTAGTTCAAGGGAAACGTGGTGAGGGATGGAATCATCTCATGAGAGATGTCCTCACCAAAGTATAACTTCAGACGCTGGTCATTCACCTTAAAATTGGGCCCATTTGGCTGAGAAAGCTCAATGGTGCCATAGGGAAAGACATTGGCGATGGTGAATGGACCAGACCAGCGGCTCTTCAACCGCGAGTTAAAGAGTATGACTTGATCACCAACGTGGAACTCTCGGTTCTTAAGTTTAGCATCGTGGATAATCTTGGTCTTTTCCTTGTAGATCAATGAGTTCTCGTAAGCTTCATTCCTCAATTCTCGTAGCTCGTTGACTTGAATCTTGTGAAGATCACCGGCTTTGTTGATGTCGAAGTTAGCCCACTTCAAGACCCAGTATGCCTTATGTTCCAGATCGATGGGGAGGTGGCAGGCTTTCCCGTACACAAGACGATAAGGTGTACAACCAATTGGTGTCTTATAGGCGGTACGGAAAGCCCACAGAGCATCATCAAGTTTGTCGGCCCACGAGGCACGATGCTCTCCCACAGTATGTTCCAAAATTCGCTTCAATCCACGGTTGGATATATCGGCTTGACCGTTTGTTTGAGGATGATAAGCGGTGGAAAGACGGTGATTGACACCATACTTAGCCATGACTCTTGCAAATTGATCGTTGCAAAAATGAGTCCCGCGGTCACTGATAATATCACGAGGAACACTGAATCGAGCAAACAGTTGTTTCAAGAATTTACAAACCACCCTTGCGTCGTTAGTGGGTAAAGCTTTGGCTTCAACCCATTTAGAAACGTAGTCGATAGCGACAAGGATGTATTTGTTGCCTTTAGAAGAAGGGAATGGCCCCATAAAGTCGATGCCCCATACATAAAAGATTTCACATTCTTGTATGATATTTTGAGGCATCTCATCTTTATGTGTGATCTTGCCTTGTTTTTGGCAAGCATCACAATGTTTAACCATCTCGTGAGCATCACGATAAATGGTGGGCCAATAAAATCCCGAATCAAACACTTTTTTGGCGGTGTAGTTGGGACCAAAGTGACCACCGGTGGGTCCTTTATGGCAAGTCTGGAGAATGTCCAAAGCGGCCGGTCCGTCAACACATCGGCGAATAATCAAGTCAGCGCATTGTTTGAATAGAAAAGGGTCATCCCAAAAGTAAGTCTTAACATCATTCAAGAACTTCTTCTTTCGTTGGGATGTTAACCCTTTGATGAGAACACCACCCGCTAAGTAGTTTGCAATATCGGCAAACCACGGGGTGTCATCCAGATTGAAATTAATAGACATTAAGGTCTCAAGGGGAAAAGAGTCATTGATCTCTTTGTTCGGATGATCCCCTTGATATGGATCCTCAAGTCTACTAAGATGATCCGCGGCTAGGTTTTTGGCACCCTTCTTCTCACGAATTTTAATGTTGAATTCTTGAAGGAGTAAAACCCAGCGAAGAAGTCTTGGCTTAGAGTCGTGCTTAGTCATCAAGTACTTCAACGCAGAATTGTCCGTGTATACGATTGTGGTGGATAAAACAAGATAGGGGCGAAATTTTTCAAAAGCATAGACAACAGCTAAAAGCTCTTTTTCGGTTGTCGTATAATGCAATTGAGCCCCCGTCATTGTTTTGCTAGCATAGTGGATTGGTTGGAAGTGTTTGTTGATTCTTTGTCCCAAAACCGCACCAATAGCAAAGTCGCTAGCATCGCACATCAACTCAAAGGGTAGCTCCCAATTAGGGGTAACCAAGACCGGTGCCTTAGTTAGCTTATCCTTAAGAAGATTGAAGGCTTCGATACACTCTTTAGAAAAGATAAAAGGAGTATCTTTTTCCAAGAGGTGGGTCATCGGGCGAGCGATTTTAGAGAAATCCTGAATGAATCGACGATAGAAGCCCGTATGACCCAGAAAACTTCTCACACCCTTCACGGTTGAAGGTGGAGGTAATTTGGCTATGACATCCACTTTAGCACGGTCGACTTCAAGACCGGCTTTATAGATTATGTGTCCTAGCACGATGCCTTCTTTGACCATAAAATGGCATTTTTCCCAATTCAGAACAAGGCGAGTGTCTTCGCACCGCTTAATCATACGTTCTAAATTGGCGAGGCAAGAAGAGAAGGAATCCCCAAAGACCGAGAAATCATCCATGAAGACTTACATGGTTTGCTCAACCATGTCATGGAAGATAGCCAACATGCACCTTTGAAAAGTCCCGGGGGCATTGCATAATCCAAAAGGCATCCTTTTGTAGGCAAATGTACCATAGGGACAAGTGAATGTTGTCTTCTCTTGATCGTGGGGATCGATGGGTATTTGGAAATAACCCGAGAAACCATCAAGAAAGCAGTAATATTCATTACCGCTAAACGTTCAAGCATTTGGTCCATAAAAGGAAGAGGGAAGTGATCCTTTCTCGTGGCATCATTGAGTTTGCGGTAGTCTATACAAACTCTCCACCCAGTAACGAGACGGGTAGGAATCAACTCGTTGTTTTGATTGGGCACAACGGTGATTCCCCCTTTCTTAGGCACACAATGGACTGGACAAACCCATGGTGAATCCGAAATAGGATAAATCATGCCCGTATCAAGAAGTTTGATAACCTCTTTCTTGATAACGTCATGGATTTTAGGATTCACCCTTCGTTGGCTTTGAATTGTGGGCTTAAATTCGTCCTCCATGAGAATTTTATGTGTGCAAAAGTGAGGATCAAATCCGCGAATATCGGAGATTTTCCAAGCGATTGCTCTTTTATGTTTCTTTAACACGGCGATGTGTCGGGATTTTTCTTCTTCTTTCAGGTCCTTCGCGATGATGACCGGTAACTTCCTGTTGTCTGCAAGGAAAACGTACTCTAGATGAGGAGGTAGGTCCTTAAGCTCAAGAGTAGGAGGATTCTCAATAGATGGTGTAACTAACGATGGATCATCATTAGTCACCTCTTTAGGAGAAGGAGGAAAAAACGGGTCTTCATTGAGAAGTCTCTCAATAGTACGAATGTCTTCATACCAATCGGTGGAAGAATCATCATACGTAAGATCAAGCGGACCCAAGCTAGCTTCGAAATCATCCAAGTCACTTTCTCCAAAAGGAGTCAATGACGGAGCAATTGAGGCAACAGTCTCAACATTGGGTAGAGAAGAGAGAGTACTTTTGCAAGCATCATGAAAGTGTTCTTCACAAGCCTCATCGAGAACATCAATAGCATTAACACTTTCATATGAATAAGGTTACTTAGAAATCTTACCCATGTTGAAGACAATTTTATCGTCACCAACTCTCATGATTATTTCGCCCGCAGCTACATCAATGAGAGTGCGATCGGTCCTCAAGAAGGGACGTCCAACGATTAATGGAACACGAGGATCCATCTCGTAGTCAACGACAATAAAATCCGCCGGGAAGGTGAATTTGTCGACGCCAACAAAGACGTCTTCGGCTATCCCCACTAGATAAGCAACCGTACGGTTAGCTAATTCCAAAGTCATTTTGGTGGGGACTAGCTCGGGGAGAGATAATTGCTTCCAAACACTTAAAGGCATTAAGTTTATACTGGCACCTAGATCGGCTAGGGCCATGCAATTCTCTACTCCCGGGAAGTTGCAAGGAATCAAGAAGCGACCCGGATCACCAAGTTTGGTGGGAAATTTCCTTAAGAGAACGGCGGAGCAATTCTCATTAAGTTGGGTCTGAGCAATGTCAAGAAGGTTCTCCTTGTCACTAAGAAGAACTTTAAACATCTTCGCGTATTTAGGCATGTGAGCGAGAGCCTCGGCAAAGGAGATGTTAAAATTCAATTGTTTAAACATTTTAAGAAAGTTTGAAACTTTAATATCATCCTTGCTCTTTTGCTTCTCTTTCCTCAACCTTGAAGGATAAGGTATATTAGATGAAGAAGAAGGCTTTAGAGGAGTAGGATCACTCACAACCACGGGTGGTGGGGAAATGGGGATAGAAGGTGAAGGAGGTGAGGAAAGTTGCTCTTTTTCCTTGTTCACAATCACGGGTGGAGGTGTAGGTAGCTCGGGTTCCGTATAACCTTTTCCACTGCGAGTGGTGATTGCTTTCATCTCCCCTCTTGGATTCGCAACGGTGTTACTCGGAAGAGTACCCGAAGAAGAGGGTTGATTACCTTGGAAGAGCGAACCGATCATATCATGAATGTTAACCGCTTGAGTGCTGAAAGAGTCTCTCATGTCTACACGAATCTCATTGCTTTGTTTTGCCATGTCATTCCTTAGCTCGACTCGAATATTGCTCCCTTGTTTCGCCATGTCATTCTTCAAGTTAACAAATTGACTCTGAAGATTCGTCACCATCTCTCGATTAGTTTTCATGAACGTCTCGACGTCTTGATTCAATACCATCGGTTGATTGAGAGGTGGAGTTTGGTAAGCTTGAGAATTTTCTTGAGGTGGGTATGGGTTCCTTTGGGATTGATATTGATTGTTAGCACAAGGTTGGGATTGGTTGTTTCGGTTATAGCTTTGTTGTTGGTTTTGATTTGGAGGAGGGAAACCGGGTGGAGCAAGATAGTTGTTTGAACGATAACTTAGCAAGCTACGGTCTCCTTGAGGACGAGCTTGATAGCCTCCCGTGGGATAAGTACCGTATGTCGCGTTAACGTTTTCAGAAAAATTGCCTTGAGTGGAAGGACAATCATTGTAGGAATGACGACCACCACATGTGTCACAAGAAATATAAACGGTTTAGCTTGTTGAAAGTGGTTTGTGGCCATAGTCATGAAATTCTTGTTCATCTCTGCGATTTGTTGGGTATGTTTGGTTATCTCGGGATTGGAGGTAGTAGAAGAAACATTGACTCTCGAGTTAGATCTTGAGGATGCGGATGAATCCCAATTCTTGTGGTGAGTAGTCATGTTTTCAATCAACTCTCTACACTCCTCCGGTCTCCTTTTCATAAAAGTACCACCGGCGGCGGCGTTGATCGTGTCACGATCACGAAAAGTGAGACCATTGTAGAAAGTATCATTGAGAGTGACGGGGAGCATGTTGTGATATGGACATCGGTCGATCAAATCATTGTATCGTTCCCAAGCATCAAAGAGCGATTCATCATTGTCTTGCATGAATCCACTAATTTGGTTACGAAGGCTCGTGACCATGGATGGTGGGAAGTAGCGCGACAAAAAGCGTTGAGTCATGTCGTCCCAAGTATGAATAGAGTTCTTTGGGAGACGGTCAAACCATTTTTCGTCATGGTGAGAAAGCGAGTGGGGAAAGAGTTGGAGGCGAAGGTCATCCTTAGAAACACCGGGGGACTTCATGCTTTGGGTGATGGTAATGAATTTGTCGAGGTGTTTGTTGGCATCATCATCCGGAATTCCGCGAAATGGGTTAGTTTGCACTTGTTGGATCAAGTGATGCTTCAACGAAAACTCCTGAGCCGTGACATGCATCAGCGCAATCGGGCCTCCACGTCCGTTCATGGTGGGTTGACATAGCTCCTCCATGGTTCGTAGGTCGGGTAAGGGTGGATTATTCATGTTTGGGTGGGGTGGATTATTATTGTTGTGGAGGGGTGGATTATTATTGTTGTTGTTGTGTACACCGGCCATGTCTAAATCTTTGAGAGTCTAGGGCTCTGAATAAGACGTTGATCGAGTACGCATACACTTAAAAGAAAATGCAAGAGAAAATATTTTTGGTTTTTACATGTTTTTTTTATGTTTTTGTATTTTTGAAAATTTTATATTTTTATGGGTTTTTTGAAAATTTTTGTGCTTGAAAATAACGTTCCCAAAAGAACGGATCCCAAAATCCAATTTTTCTCACAAGAAACCGTTGATCCTTACGAAAAGAGCCGGCAGCGGCGCCATTTTAATAACTGATTTTTGGTTAGTTAATAAAAAAGGTTTTCTTGCAAGATCTTTCTTTGCGTTGCTCGTACCCAATTGATATATGTCATTGTTTCGTTCTCGGTATCTTCTCGAATCGATCACAGTTAAAAGTGGAATCGTTGTAATTGGTGACTAAAAAGGGGGAGCTTTGGTCTAAATCTACTAAAATGATAAGAGCTAGAAGTAATAAAATTGAACTAAAAACAATAACTGAGAATAAAACTAGAATTTAAATCAAACAATAAGTACCTAAACTTGGAGAAAACAACTTATTCGGAATGAATGCTTGATCCGGAACATCAGGGAAATTTAGCTTATTCGGAATATTTCTTCTCATACGGAATAAAACTGGAAAACTTCTCTACTCGGAATAATGGTCTATCCGGAATGTTTGTGCTTATGCGGAATAATATGCTTATGCGGAATATTGTGCTTATGCGGAATGTTTTAGAAGAATACTTTATTCGGAATAACTGCTCATCCGGAATATTGATTATTCCGGATGGACATGTTGATTCGGAATGTTTGAAAGAAAACACTGATCCGGAATAATGTTCTTATGCGGAATGATGAGCTTATTCGGAATATTGGCTCTACTCGGAATAATTGGATATTCCGAATAAACAATAAAATCACAACCTTGATCCGGAATAATGGATATTCTGAACCAACAGTAAAATCACAAACTCCCTATCCGGAATCTGGGCAAGTACAGTAAAAATAGCGAAGAACAGGGGATTCTTTTACACCCGATTTTAACTCAAAATTCACCAAGTTTTTAATCAAAACTTAAACCAGTTTAACCACTAATCATTTACCTATGATAAACATCAATCCAAAACAACAAAAACATAAAACCCACTTACTTTTTATGATCAAACCAATAAAATGAAACTTTAAGAACTTTGAATCACAAAGAGATGAAGAACAAGATGATAGAAATATTAAATGTAAACTTGTATTGATGATTAAGATTCAACAAACAAAATGAAAAGATTAAACTTACAAGATTGGAAGAAATCAAAGAAAATGAAAAACCACCAATCTCCTTAATGGAGATGGTGCCTACGAACTAGGAGAAAATGTAACAGAATAAAAACTTGTGGAAAATTGTGAATGGGATGAGTATTTATAGGCTTCCTCTTTGGTTTGTGAGTGGGCTTTCTCCATTTCTTTTTGTCTTCTCGTCTTTTCAGAAAAGTTGACGTTTTCGATTTCGATTCAGGATTTGTCGACGAATAAATTCAACTCGTCTTTTAATTTCTTCATTTAATAGACTTGAGTTTCTTCGTCATATGTAAATCTTCCATCTTTGGTCCTTTTCTTTGATAAATCTTCAAATAGGCCCATTGACTTCAAATCTTTTGCATCTCTTGGACTATAGACTTCGTCTTTTCGTCTTTTTCCTCGATAAAACCCGTGCAATCCCATGTTTTCTTTAATATTTATCCGGTTGGATCTGAAAACACAACAAACACACAAACCACGCATAATTCCAAACAAATGACATTAAATACGCGTTTTGGTCTTGTTTTAGCAAGAAATAAGTGGTAAAAGGATGGGTGTTTTTACACCTATCAGCGTCCTTTAAAAAGGAACTTCAACACTAAGAAATGGAAAAAGCGCCCTTTAACTAGGTATGCGTCCACTATTGTACCTACCAGTGAAGAAGTACCTCGGGATATTAGACAACTAGAATCTAAGCCAGCATCTAGGAAGAAAATTTAGAAGCCTAAGAATTCTTCTGATAGCAAATCTAAGATAAATATATATGTACCTGCTAACTCAGAGGAACTATTAGATTCCGATACATCGTCTTTGTCTGGTGATATTTTCATGTGGTCCAAATCATCCTCTGGTACTTAAACTCTGGATGCTCCAAGCATATGATCGGAGACCGCTCGATGCTCAGAAATTTCGTCAGCAAGTTTCTAGGAACGGTGAAATTTGGCAACGACCATATTGCGAAGATCATGGGTTATAGTGAATATGAAATTGGGAATGTTACGATTTCAAGGGTGTATTACGTGGAGGGACTTGGTCATAATTTATTCTCAGTGGGACAATTTTGCGATTCAAACCTTGAGGCTGCTTTTCGACAACATACTTGCTTCATTCGTGATCTTACAGGAAATCACTTGTTAAAAGGTTATCGAGGGGATAATCTCTATGCACTGTCCATTCGAAACATGTTGGTTGCCTCTCTTGTATGCCTTATCTCCAAAGCATCTAGGACTAAGTGATGGTTGTGGCATCGCCGGTTATCTCATATTAACTTTGATGCTATTAATCATTTGGCTAAAAACGAGCTTGTTCGTGGTCTTCCAAAACTCAAGTTCGACAAGGATCATTTATCTTTCGCGTGTTCTTTGGGGAAAAGCACCAAGAAATCATACAAACCTAAAGCTAAAGACACCAACCAAGAACCACTGTATCTTTTGCACATGGATCTTTGCGGACTAATGCATACGGCTAGTATGAGTGGTCGAAAATATATCCTCGTCATGGTGGATGATTTTTCAAGGTTTACATGGGTTAAATTCTTAGCAACCAAGGATCAAGCACCAGCATAAATTATTACTTTTCTTAAGATGATCCAGTTGTGTGTTAATGCTACTGTTCGCCGCATACGAACTGATAATGGAACTGAGTTCGTTAATCAGACTCTACGAGACTATTATGAAGAGGTCGTTATTTCACATGAAACTTCAGTTGCTCGCACTCCACAAAAAAAGGTGTCGTGGAAAGACGTAACCGTACACTTATGGAAGCTGCTAGAACCATGATAATTTATGCGAATGCTCCTTTATTCTTATGGGCTGAAGCAGTGGCAACCGCATGTGATACCAAAACCGCTCAATCATTCGTATGCGCCATGGAAAAACTCCATATGAGCTTCTTCATGGACACAAACCCGATATTTCCTTTCTTCATTTGTTTTGTGCTCTGTGCTATCCAAATACTAATAGTGAGAATTTGGGCAAACTTCAACCGAAGGCTGATATTGGAATTTTCATTGGTTACTCACCCGCAAAGAAAGCTTACCGAATTTATAACCACCGTCTTGGCAAGATAGTAGAAACTTTGGATGCTGATTTTGATGAGCTGACATCGATGGCTTCTGATAAACGCAACTCTGAACCCGTACTTCATGAGATGGGAACCGGTACTATCAGTTCCGGATTAATTCCCAACAATCCTTCTTCTCCATCATTTACACCACCTAAAAGGCTCGAGTGGGATGAGTTATTTCAACCTATGTTTGATGAATTCTTTGATCCTCCAAGTGATGAATCTCCAGCACCTGCAGTAGTAGCTCCGATTCCCGAAGTTGTTGCTCAAGATAATGGAAATCAATCAGATGCATCTACAGTCATGATGGTTGTAATTTCACACTCGTTTAGGAAAACGAGGTAAAAGCGGTAAGTACTAAACAAATAGTTTAGGAAAACCAAGTGCTTATGATCCTTTTGTGAGTTCGTTCTCAAGGAGGTTGGGTGTGTGTGTTAAACTTTATGGTCTTTGAGATTAATATTAATGAGAAGAAAGAAAAGAGAAAATGATGACGGTTACGACTATGATTAAACTACGACGAAAGCTAAGAGGTAAAACGTAATAATGTGACAAAATTTAAAAATTACCCTAATAATTTCTAGAAAATCATAATAAATCCTTAAAAATGCAATTAGAGTTTACCAAAAATCAAAACTTTTTCAAACCTTTTACTTAATTAAATATTAACTTTTTAATGCTAATTAAAGCCCTAAAAATCAATGTAATTGATAAAAAGCCCAAAATAAGATTTCTCAATTTGTAAACCTCCAAAATAACTTAATTAAACTAAAAAGTATTTTTGAAAAATTTAAAACTAATTAAAACTATTTAAAATGATTAAAAATTAAAATTAAATATTAAAATAATATTAAAATTCAAAATTTATAAAAATTTCTAAAAACTTGCAAACTAATTTATTTTAACTTAATAAAACCAGAAATGAAAGTGAAATGACCTAAATACCCCTAATGGGCCTCCAAATGAGCCAAAAGTGAAAACAATCCAAGCTTAATGGGCTTTTTGGCCCAATAAGCAAAAAGTTAACCAAATAAGCTGAAAATTTCCAGTTAAGCTTAAAATTTGATTTTAAACAAAAAACTCTAAAGGCCCAAAAGCTGACAATGAGCTTATCACAGCTTAATAAGCACTCGTCTTATTCTTAAGGGGCTTTTTGGCCCATTAAGCCATAAGCTGAAAATTGACACACATCCTTCTTTTGAGCTTATAAATCAGTTTGTAAAAAGAAACAATGAAAAAGCTCAAGAAATAAGCCTGAAATAAGACAAGACTCTCTACAGAAAATGACAAAATAGTCGTTTTTGAGTTCTAGACCACTTCAAGAGCTGATTCAAGTTGCAAAAGGTTTTAAATGACCAAATTAAGCTTAATCAACAAAAAGATTTCAAATAAGCACACTCAATAAGCTGGATTAGTCAATAAGTTGTTTTGAAAAGCAAAAGTCAATCTGTTTTCTAGTCAAACTTAAACGTCAAAGGCCGCAAAGCTCTAGATCAAGTAAATGGGTCAAATAAGGAAGACTGATTACAAAATCAAAGTTGTTGCACAATAGAATAAGCCAAAATAGCTTATTAATAAGCTGATTGAAAATTTTAACTAGCAGTGGCTAGCAGCAGTGGGAAAGGAGTTCCAACTGCTTGTGAACTGATTTTTTTTCTTAAGTGAGTTATACTTGGTTTCTTTGGACAATGAAGGCACCCCTACAACCAGTGGGTTGTAGGGAGTCAAGAACAAGCAAGAAATCGCAATTTCACCCAGCCAATTGATACAGTTAATTCAAATTGTGCACAGACATGGTAAAATTAGGGTCTGATAGATTAAACAGCTTTTTGAGCAAGTATATGCCCACAAGATTCTACCAAATGCACACAAAAGAAACAATAAACTTAAGTAAGCACAAAAAACTCATATCATGCACTTATTCAATGATTAGATTTAGTTTTAAGCCTAAGTGATGTTACTGATGAATGGTAACAGGTAAGAGCTAGTTTTGCTGATGCACTTGACCAAAATATGAACTTCAAATCCTCAAATCCACTAGTCAGATTACACAAACTTAGATTTATCACTTGTTATCCCTAGTTAAACATGCAATCTGAGTTGTGAACAAATTTCAATTCAAATCATCCAAGAACAAACTTGTTATAGCTAAGATTTAGATTTGGTGTTTCAAAGTACAAGACAAGCAAATTTTAGCATACAACCATTCCAATAACAGATACAAAAAAGTCTTAACCCCTAACACCTACTCAATCTCTTAACAAAAACCTCTTATCATGCAATCCCAAACACTGCTTAAGAGCTTATAACAAGATTTAATAAAAGTAGAATGTATATATGACCAAGTAATCCTTAAACTAGCATCACATCAACATCACAATGAACAAATCAGCAAGATTCAAGTAACCAACATCACCATATAACAACATATACCCAAATCACCTAGTACCACTTTTTTGACAATTTGAAAATAGCAAACCTAAGGAATGTACATCCACACTCCTGAATATTAGAGCTTAAGTTCTAGCTTGAACAAGAACTAGCTTCCAACAAACACCCCTGCTAAGATGAATAAGATCAAGAACAAACAGATTATATAAAAAAATGAAAATAAACTGATTTCTTCCAATCTTGTACCCCACTCCTTGAATATTCCCAAACCTAGACCTCACTCCACCTTGAATAATCTTCTTATCAGGGTGAGATGATCAATCAAAGCCCAAAAACTTCAAGTGTTTGAACAAGAAATTTGGAAAAATTAGATTTTTGAAAACTTTGAAACAAACTTGCACAATTCTTAAAACCTAACTTTTGGAACCTCAAATCACAAACTTAGAACATAAATAAACATGTAATGTAAAGGGGATACCTGGAATTCGTCAACAAAGTTAAACACTTTTTCATTCATAGAACAAAGGATTTACAAACTTGTGACTAAAGAAAACCAAGAACAAGGCATAAAGTAAAACCCTAATGCATTTATATAGGCTACAATGAACTAGAATGCTGAATAAAAAACTAGAAACCCTAGTTGATGAAGTCCCATTTTTTCCCCTTGAAGTTTGAATTATCCTTGACTTTATTTGGACTTTTGTGAAGAAACATGTGATGCCAGTTGGTGAAAATGATCTTGGGCGTCCATTGTGTGCGTTGGATGAAAGCATGAGCTATGGCACGTTTATTCTCTGCATTTTTTTGTTTTCTTCCCTAAAGTGTAACAGGGGAAGTCTCATGTGACAAAATGAGTGAGGTGGCAGCCAATGTATGGGTTGGGTTTTGGTTATTAAACCCTTAATCTTAAATCTGGAGTAGATTAGGGTTTAATTTTCAGTAATTAAGAAAAACCCAAATGGTGTTCTTGAGTGAATAGTGTAGGTTTTGATCTTGTTTAGTGTTTAAAAACATGTTTAGGTGCCAGTTTATATAAGTAATTAATTATTAGTTATAATTGGTTAGTGGGGTGTGAGGTGGCAGCAGGATGGGTGGTGATTGGTTGGTTTTGTAAGTGGTGTGATGTGGCAATTGGTTAGTGGTCTAGGTAAGTATTGATGTCGGCCATATTTAACCCCTCTTCTTTTTTTCTTGTTTCATTTCAAGTTTAATCAGCCCCAAACTCAATTCCTTTGTATTTGAAGTTTTGGTTTTTGTATTTCGGCCACAAAAACTTTCCAAAGGGTTTATAAAGGACTTGTTTTGTAATTCTTGATATTTGAAGGGTTATTCTTGGCATGTCTTCATTCTTCAAGGTCTTCACTTGTTCTCTTGTCTTCATGGAGGACTAAAAGTGACAAGTCTTCAATTTTGAGGACCAATCTTGCCAATTCTTCAAAGTTGAGGATCCTTTTTGTAATTTTGACAAACTTTAGGGACCAAACTTGTAATTATGAATAAAAAGGGTATAAAGTGTCAATTCTTTAATAATAAAGGACCCTTCTTGTTCAATCTTCAATTCTTCAAGGTCTTTTCTTGGAAAATCAACACTTGGGTCCGGTTCATTGTGCGGCTTCGTTTCCTGTGTTCGTTTTTCTTTGATTCGTGTGATCTTTTGTCATTTTCTCGATATTCGTACCTAAAATACACATTGAGCAAACACAAGCATATATTTGGCACTTTTTATGATATTTTAACCATTTTAAGGCCGTTTTGGACGATGAGACTATGTATAAAAGCAGTCTCATCACTCCCCCATGCTAAACCATTGCCGTTGTGACACCCCCAAATTGGTTAAATGCAGCGGAAATAATATTTGGGTGTCACGTGGGTGGATCAACAACAGATAGTATGTAGAGCAACAGATAAAAGATTATCATTACATTTATTACATGAATAAAAGTGAAAATGTTATTAAAATTGTCTTAAACATAATTCAGTAGTTGAAATCATTCCTAGTTTATAAAACCCCAGATGAGCTCTATAAATGCAGCCTATTATATTATGATGCTTGACTCCATGCACGTCAATACCTGCTTCAGTTTCTTGAGAAAACATGGTTAGAGAGTCAACATAAAGTTGGTGAATTCACAGGTTTAATAAATTAAGTTTGGACAATAAACATTCACTGAAGCAGTAATGCACATAGCATCAACACTTAAAGGTAATTACATTCCCTATTGCCTGAAACTGATACTTGACACATTAAGTCCACAACAAATGAGGACCCTTCGCATTAATTAAAATGCACCCAATATTATGTTCCGACATGTTAAACATCTGTTGTCGTGGCCTAGGCACAGTGAGCGCTACTAACCCAGATGGGAATGGTCAATCCCAAATAGATCTATTTATACATTCACGAAGTTTAATAATTTTTTACAGTTTCAGATGCAGGGGTCATGCGGGTTCATCTACAATATGCAAATGTAATCAAAGGTTTCGTAGTTCAGTTTATGTCCATCAATAAAATATGTTGCATGTTTTCTTCCCCATAAAAGGCTTTAAAAGTTTGTCAATATACAAAGTGGAGTCATGAACTCACCTCAATAGTACAACAATAAGTCACAAGAAAATCTGATGTGATGCACACGATACAATCAACAACCTAAATAATTATAAGGTCTCAGTAAATGCATAAAAGTTTCAGAACAAGTCTGTGCATGCTTATACTGGTTTTAAGCATTTTATTACGATATTTGTAATTTAGTGCATTGTTGTACAAGTTATAGAAGTATTTATTTTTAAGTGTAAAATAAATAGTATCGTTTAATTATATAATTTGTTTAATTAATATTCTCGTACTTGTACCGTTTATAAAGTAATTTAAATATTTATAAAAGGAAGTTTTATATATATTTAAAAGGTGAAAATAAATAAATATAATTAATACATTTATTGTTATAAGTTAACCATATTTAATTAATATAACATATAAATAACGTTTATAAAAATGTATAACATTTTAATTTAATTTAATTCCACGTTCTCGAAGGTTTGTATAATTATTAAATTATAAGTTTGGGAAAAATAACGAGTGTTATATTTATTTAAGTTTTACGTTTTTAATATTGGGTATATATATATATATATATATATATATATATATATATATATATATATATATATATATATATATATATATATATATATATATATATATATATATATATATATATATATATATATATATATATATATATATATATAGTAAATTAGGGTTTGTTATAGTTTATGAAAATTACATTTTAGTCCCTCGATTTATATAATTACTCGCGGTTAATTACTAGAATACCCCTAGGGTTTGTAAAACTTTCAAGTAATTGTAAAACTAGTCCCTCCCTAGTTACACGTGTAACTAGGGCTTATAAAAGTTTCAAGTATTGTCCTTTTTAGTCCTTGTAGTATTCAGTTAGTATTAGGGTTAGGAAAGTTTCATGAACTCCCCCTAGGGCACCAAACAAGTTTCGGTAAAGGCCAAACTGGCCCCTAGGGTTTACTTAGGGTTTGTTTAACTTAACTAACTTGGCAAGAAAGGCCCCTAGGGCTCCTATAAGTTTTGGAAAGTTGCAAAAGGAGTCCCTAAGGTTCTAATCAAGTTACACAAAGGCACACAACTAACATTTATTACAAAATGGGTCCTCCTACTTTGGTTTAAGTCTCGAATGGTATAAAAACCACCCCTAACTCTCGGCAAATTACAAAGTAGGTCCTTATGTTTTAACTTAAGTTTAAATTAGTTTCCAAACATGACCATTTAAGTCCCTAGACTTATTTAATTTACAAAATCAATACGGAAGTTTATTATTTACACTTTTAGTCTGAAACTTTATTTAATCTCACTTTTAATCCAAAAGTTTATTAGATCACATTGTTCATACAAAGTTTTATAATATAATTATTTAACAAAAATAAAGTTTATTTTAAGTATGATTATCCTAGTGGGCTTAATGGGCTTAATGGGCTCCTAGTTTCTATAGGGCTTACATAGTGGGCTTAATGGGCCTAACTATATTCACACTATTCATTGGGCCTTATAATCCATTAAGGCAACTAGTTAACATGTTTAGTTAGTAACCTAGATCTAATGATTTCTAGGTATATAACAATCTTCCAAAGTTATCCATCACACTAAAAATGAGGGTAACCCACGTCTAGATTTATGTATATGCATAGGTTTTATGATTTTTAGTTTAGCATGATCATGATTTTGTGGTCACCCTAGTTAACGAGATTTTTCATCCCAAAAAGTGCAGTGGTACATAATTTTTAACCGTGACCTATTATGGTGTAGGTTTTCTTAGATTTGTTTTTAGGTTATGTTTTTACTAGAAATGTATATATATATATATATCTAAGTGTATGATAATGAAAGTATATAGAAAAAGGTAGGTTTCATGATACTTACTTATTAGATAGTTATAGGAGTGAATAAGTGAACTAGTAGTAACTTGAGCTTGTTTTCAACAATGGTGGTAGCTTATAACAAAACCTAGCCGTGACCTTTAAGCTTGTGAGTACCCTTGGAGTTGTCTTGGAGATCAAGCTTTTTGTAGGAGTAACAATGATTGGTACTTAACATGAAAGAGACCTAGATTTAGGCTAGTAAATGAAGTAGTAAATGAGTGTAGAAGAATTTTTGGTGAAGAACTTAATATATTCCGTGGGTTTTGGAGAGTGAGATGAGAGGATAGTTCAAGTATTTTGTGTTGTGTGTTTGTGGGTTACTTGTGAGATTCGGATATAACCAAGAAAGAGGGAGATCCAAATAGTATCCTAGTTTAGTACTATGAATCTTAGTAAGATCATGTAAGATATTTGGTGGATTTGGTGTAGGATATGTTGAGATATTATGCACATGCCTAAAGTAGTAACTTGTTTCCCTTTCAAAGTTGTGTTTAGCCATGTGTTTTGTGAAGTCAAAGAGGCAAGAGTATGACAACATAGTGTATTGTGTATGGTGAAGTATGGAGTAAGTATGGTATGTGTAAGTAGCATAGTACTTAGCATAGTGTACATATGCTTAATGTTTGACGTGCTTGTAAGTTAACAAGTGATTATGGGTATGTATGCACACACATACACGGCTATATGTGTATTTTTAGGGTAAAAATGTGTTGACTTGTATCAAATTGGGAGTTAATAATAGTCCATGTATTATAGTGTAGATATTTGTTAAGTTTCTAGGTATTTTGGTTAAACCTTTAGATCACTTGGTGAAAGTATATAATGAGTATATCATTATAAATATTTTACTTGAACAGAATAAATAAATGACAATGTGAAATAATATACATTGATTTAAAGTGTTAGGTGTTTGTTCAAAGTATGAGTTATATGTAAATATGTACATATAAATATAAATCCAGGTACTTAATAAATTAAGTAAATAATGTTACAGTTTATCAAAAGTGTGTACTGAGGTGGTGAGTCCTTGTTCAATCATTTGGCCAGTCAATTGCCAACGTAGTCAGTAAAGACTAAAGATTCATATAAATGTACAAATAAATATGAAATAATAGTATGAAAAAAAGGATATGATTATTAATAAGTCATATAGAAGTGGGATTGTATAGATTCTAAAAATAGTGAGCACAACAGCTGACAAAGTCAATAAGATAAAATCAGAGGTTTTACAGCACCATCCCGTTATTTTAGCTTTGTCCTCAAAGCTTAAGATGAAGTCACCGGTCAGGTGAGCAAGTGTGGGTACTTGGTTTTGAACGAGTCTTCTCGTTCCCAAGTGAACTCAGGACCTCTCCTCGAGTTCCGACGTACTTTGATCAACAGGATGCGACTGCGTTTCAATTTCTTAACCGTACTCTCCATGATTTCTACTGGTTCTTCTGTGTACTGGATTTTGTCGTCAAACTGAACTCTTTCCAATGGCATAGCCAATGGTTCTTCAGCGTAGAACTTCTTCAGATTAGACACATGGAAAGTAGAGTGTACCCGTCTCAGTTGCTGGGGTAACTCTAAACGATAAGCTACCTCCCCGATCTTGGCTATTACTTTAAAAGGGCTGACATAACGTGGATTCAGTTTTCCATGTTTATGAAAGCGTACAACACCCTTCCAAGGTGATACCTTGAGCATGACACGGTCACCTACATCAAATTGCATAGGTTTGTGTTTCCGGTCCGCGTATCTCTTTTGTCGATCGCGAGCAGCTTAAATTATTTGCTTTATGAGAACAATCTTGTCTGTAGTCTCTTGGATTAACTCTGGTCCAGTGTGCTGAAATTCACCTACTTCCGCCCAGCACACAGGTGAACGACACTTTCGACCATATAGTGCTTCAAAAGGGGCAGCCTTAATACTGACATGATAACTATTGTTGTAGGAGAATTCCACTAAAGGAATGTGGTCAACCCATCCATTTCCAAAGTCAATCACACATGCTCGTAGCATGTCTTCTAGAGTCTGGATGGTTCGTTCACTTTGACCGTCAGTCTGTGGATGATAAGCGGTGCTCATGTCCAAATTGGTACCTAAGGCTCGTTGGAAAGCCTTCCAAAAGTTTGATGTAAACCTACCGTCTCGATCACAGATTATTGAGACTGGTATTCCATGTTTGGTCACTATCTCCTTCAGGTACGTCTTTGCGAGTTTCATCAGGGAATCATTTTCCCTAATTGGTAGGAAATGAGCGGACTTGGTGAGTCGGTCGACGATTACCCAGATAGTATCGTAACCGTGAGATGACTTTAGGAGTTTAGTGAAAAAGTCCATGGTGATGTTGTCCCACTTCCATTTCGGTATCTCGGGTTGTACAAGTAAACCCGATGGTCTCTGGTGTTCAGTTTTGACACGTGAACATGTCAAACACTTCTGCACATAGGTGGCGATGCCAGCTTTCATATTTGGCCACCAGTATAATTTCTTCATACCCTGATACATCTTTTCAGATCCGGGATGTATAGAATATTTAGACTGATGAGATTCGTGCATGATCACGCTTCCCATATCTCCATAGAAAGGTAACCAACTCCTTACGTGAAGGAATAGGGTTCAATCTGCTCTTGGCTATAGCTTCTCCTTAGTAAGGTCAGTTCTAAGCATTCCCCTGACGTCTTCCTTCACGAGGTTTTCAGGTAATTGGGCTTGAGTCTAGCATTCCAAAATCTATTTGGGTAGATCCAAACTGATTGTCATAACTAGTGCCCGAACTCCCATAGGAGGGTCCGTTTCCTTATGACTTAGAGCATCAGCAACCACGTTTGCTTTACCGGAGTGGTATTTGATCTCGCAGTCGTAGTCACTCAACAGCTCAATCCAACGACGTTGTCTCATGTTCAGCTCCTTCTGATCCAACATGTGTTGCAAACTTTTGTGGTCAGTATGCACTGTGCACTTCGTTCCGTATAGGTAATGTCTCTAGATTTTGAGAGTAAATAATAGGGATCCAAGTTCTAGATCGTGAGTGGTGTAGTTCTTCTCATGCTTCTTCAGTTGTCTTGAAGCATAGGCGATCACTATCATTCTCTACATCAGTACTACACCTAAACCTTTGTGTGAGGCATCACAGTATACAATGAAATCATCGTTGCCTTCTGGCAAGGCTAATATAGGTGCACTACACAACTTCTGCTTGATCAGTTGAAAAGCTGATTCCTCCTTTTCTCCCCAATCGAACTTTATTCCTTTTTGCGTTAGTTTGGTCATTGCTTGGCTATTTTGGAGAAATCTTTGATAAATCTACGGTAATATCCGACAAGGCCTTAGAAATTGGCAGATCTCTGTCTGCGACTTAGGTGATACCCAACCTTTGACAGATTCGACCTTTGCTGGATCTACGTGAATACCGTCACAATCGATGACATGACCGAGGAATTTTACTCTAGGAATCCATAATTCACATTTGGAGAATTTAGCATAGAGGTGTTCCTCCTTGATTACCTTTAGTAATTGTGCAAGGTGTTCCCCGTATTCTTGTTCGTTATTGGAATAAATGAGTATATCGTCAATGAAGACTATCACGAATTTATCCAGGTAGGGTCTGCACACATGATTCATAAGATCCATGAAAATGGCTGGTGCATTGGTCAACCCAAATGGCATAACATGGAATTCGTAATAACCGTAACGGGTTCTAAAATATGTTTTTGGAATATCTTCCTCCCTGACACTTAGTTGATGGTATCCACATCTTAAGTCAATCTTGGAATACACACTTGACCCTTGCAGTTGGTCATATAGGTCGTCAATGTGAAAAAGCTGTTGGAAATTCACTTTATGTGATGACATTTAAGAATTCCCATTAGTTATCATAGTCGCACACGCATAGACTAGATTAGGAAACTATGTATAGTTTAGGTGGTGGTATGTGACTAGATTAGAAAAAGATGTCAACTTCAAGAATGGGATAAAGTGTCTACTTCAGTTTTTGAGCTTCATACATGGGATTGGTTTACTTTCTTCAACTATGTGTGGGAAGAAATGTCTTGATTCTTTCTAGTATGCATAACTTGAACTTTCAGGGGGAAGAAAAATTTAGAAGAATTATTCAAGCGCGAGAAGAGAAGTTGTTGATCTACTTGGTGTGCCCCAAACTTTCAATCACTCATAGCAACATTATCATTTCATATGATGGGGTTTGCTTGTTAAATTCTGCTGTGCGCTTAATTCATTCTAAGCTTTATTGAAAGCTTTGAAATTGCTCATGAGGATTGTCGGTTTAGGGGGTAGCTATTAAAAGCTTATACATCAAGATTATGTGGCATGAATTAGGGGGAAGTTAATTCAGAAGCTTCTCCTTAACCAGAATTATATGGATTACTTAGCTCGTACCGTTACAGTATTTCTACTACAAGTTACTACGAAGATGAGTCATTTTGAAGTGAAGACTTGAAGTCAAAGGCCTTAGAAGACTTCATCAGCATTGGACGCTTCATGGAAGCTTTTGTTCTTAATCATTATGTACTTGTTAGGAAAAATATTGTAAGGAATTCTACACGTCATCCCATGGGGGAAGATTGTTGGAAATTCACTTTATGTGACGACATTAAGAATTCCCATTAGTTATCATAGTCACACACGCATAGACTAGATTAGGAAATTATGTATAGTTTAGGTGGTGAGTGACTATATATACCCCTCCAAGGCTTCCAAGGAGGGGTTGTTGTTTGTGTTTTTTTTCCATTTTTCACTTTATTACATTTTCCTTTCATTTTACACACACAACCTCTCTCTCTATCTTCATCCATGGCTGCTACCACTTACCACCAGCCACCAAGACCACCGGATTCATATATAGCAAACCCATAGAAACGGATAACGATTCTTCACAGTTAACTTATTTAGTTCTCTATAGTCGATGCACATTCGGAAAGAACCATCTTTCTTTTTGACAAATAACACAGGAGCTCCCCATCGTGAGGAACTAGGTCAGATAAATCCTTTATCAGATAATTCCTGAAGTTGTTCAGCTAGCTCTTTCATTTCTGATGGTGCCAACCGGTATGGAGCTTTAGCTACAGGTGCAGCTCTAGGAATCAAATCGATTTGAAATTCCACTTGTCGGGTTGGTGGTAAGCCTGGCAACTCATCAGGAAAGACCTCGAGAAAATCTCGGACTATAGGTACGTCCTTGATTTGTTTCTTCTCGGATTTGTCCTCCTCGTATGTTTAGGAAGTATGGGCCAAGAAGATAGGACATCCTCTCGACAAATATTTCTGAGCTTTAGTAAAAGAGATAACACTAAGTCTAGTCTCAGTAAGGTCCGTGTTACTGTCTCCTCGAATAATTAAAAATTCGTTTCCCCATGGAATACGGACTAGTTTTTCATCACAAACAATGACTGTGTGGTATCTTGCTAACCAATCCATACCAATAATAACGTCAAAACTACCAAGGTTTATGGGGATAAGGTCAATGTTGAATGGATGTTTAGAAAGATTTAAGGTACAACCTATAATGATAGTGTCAGCATCTACAACTTTACCGTAAATTAATTCTACGGAGTAACGATGATCTAGAGTTGAAGGGACGACTTCTAGTACATTGCTAAATTCAGTGGATATAAAACTTCGGTCTGCTCCAGTATCAAACAAAACTGATGCATAACGATTTTTTAGTAGGAACGTACCAGTAACGACATTAGAATCGGGGTTGGCTTTTGCATTGCCGACCACGTACACTCTTGACGAAGCTCCTCCACTGTTCTTGTTCTGGTTGGCCAACTTGGGACAACCTGGTCTCACATGTCTCGGTGCTCCACACTCATAGCACACAACTCCCTTTTTAGGTCCATTGCCATTCCCTCTGGCAGTATTGTGGTTTCACTGTTGTCCGTTCCCGTTCCCACGGGCATTGTATCCGCCCCTGTTGTTGTAGTTCCTAGTGTTCTGGTTGTTTCGGACCTGGGTGACGGCATTGACTCAACAAGTTTTGGCAAAATGACCAGCTTGTCCACACTTGTGGTAGGACTGACATGGGCTATCAATAGTATGATGATAGTTGCATCTTGAGCACAAGGGTTCTGCACCCACATATGGCCTAGTTCCTACAGTGGTAGCACTGTAAACCTGTCCAGCATTTTGCATTTTAGGAGGCTATTGGTGCTGACTATGGAAATTTTCATCTGCCTTCCGCTTGTTTTCAGTGTTCCTTTCAGACATGGTACAGACTCTCTTGTTGATCAATTCAGTAGCGAACTCAATGGCATTCTCGACAGTAGTGGGTCGAGATGCAAGTACGCTGTCGTGAATGACGTCTGGGAGTCCACCAACATACTTTACAATCTTTTCTTCCACCTCAACAAACATTTTGGTACACATTAGAGTCAACTCTTGGAATCTTTGCTTGTATGCAATGATGTCATTGTTCTTGCATCTGAGATCCCATAATTCAATATCAAGCTTCTTCATCTCACCCCTTGGACAATACTTCTCTGTCATCTTCTCTTTTAGATCAGTCCAGTTGAGAGAATAGGCAGCATCGTGTTCAAGAGTGGCAACTAAAGAGTTCCACCAAGTAAGAGCACTCTCAAGCAACGTATAGGTGGCAAACTTAACTTTGTTCTCCTCTGCACAATCACTGATGCGGAACACAGTCTCCAACCTTTCAAACCACTGCATCAGCTCCACAACACCCTCTCTGTCTTTTGTGTACGAAGGCTTACACTTCAGAAAGTCGGGTGATAGTTGAGTTTTTACGTCTTTTAGGAAAAAGAGTGTAGAAACTAGAAGGAGGGGTTGAATAGTTTCTCTTTATTGGTGACCAAATTAAAATTACATTCAATTTGGTTTGTATCAAAACTATTTTTTGCTTGAAGCTAAGTTGCATATTGATTAAGTTCAATTCAAAATGCACTAGCAAAGATAATAGGTAAGTATAATGATAATGAAATAAGTAAAGAGTAAGGAAGGAAACAACCTAGTGGGGAGACACCAAGATTTATAGTGGTTCGACAACGAGGCTCTATCCTCGTTTCTACTCCACTCCTCGAGTACACCTACTCGAGATTTCCACTATATCCACAAGCTCCCTTCTCGGCGGAGAAAACCTTACATCGTTGCTTACATTATTTTCCGACACTAAGCTAAATGTCGAGACTTAATCTTTAGCTAGGACCAATCTACACAACGTTGCCTACTTCACAATTTAACGACACAAGGCTAGATGTCGAGTTCTAATCTAAAGGTAGAACCAATCTTCACGACGTTGCCTACTTCACCATTTTACGATACAAGGCTAGATGTCGAGTTATAATCCAAAGTTAGAACCAATCTTCACGACTCTTCACTTTGAAGCTGAGTGAGAACTTCACACAACACAACTACTAATCACTTTCAAGTTAAGTGAGAACTCACAAGACACAAACACATCACTTTATAGTTTAGTGAGAACTACTAATTAATTTATTACAACTCAACTAGACATATCCAAGTACACATGTAAAGTGGATCTACACAACATAAATCCAAGCAAACACATATGCAATGGATGTACATAACAAATCTAAGTATTCACAAATAACTTGGATGAACACAACTAGTCCAAGTATTCATAAATACAATGGATTAACCTAGAACAAAAAAGGGTATCATGATGAATATGACTAGTTCATAGATTCATCTTTATCACAACAATAGTGAGTGAGTGATCTTCTCATTGGACAAGGAAAAGGAGGGGACCAAGAGGATAATCATATGTAAACATCCTTAACACTTTAAGTGATCATTTACTAATTATTATGCTATAGAAAAGAGAAAGGGGGCTGAGAAAAACGTCCAAGAGGCTTATTGGAAAATGAGATTTGACCCACTATTTAAAGGAGACAAAGTATAAGGGATATATAACGGCTACCTGGGCGCGGTACCTTATCTAGCCCGGCGGTTCCATATCGCTAAGGAACCGCCTAGCTACTTAAGGTTCCGCCCCTAGAGTACGCTCTGTTTTTTGCCTTTTAGTGGGGTAGGAATATCTGAGGTATTTGAAGCCTTCAAAGAATATTCTAACAGAATTTGGAATATGCTATTTTCAAATTTTCATTTTCCATTTTAATAAAACATTTTCTAAAAAAGAAAGTTTATTAAAAAGTCTTTTGTCATATTAACAAAAGTGAGTTTTAAGGATAATCATTTTGATGATCACTAAGTATGATTAAGAAATGTTATTGATATGATTATTACCTTAATGATAGTGTTAGTTAAATAATTCGTTTTGTGTTTTATACTAAATGTGTTGTATAGTTTGTTGTGATCAAAACTAAGAAAGATTAGTTAACACTAATAATGTTTTTAGGCATCACTTGCATTAACAATCTCCCCCTTTTTGATTACGACAAACTATAAACTCATTTGCATAAAAACACAAAATAATGAATTATTAATGAGTTTATCACTATCATTTCTCCCCCTTTGTCGTAGCAAAAAGGTTAGCAGAAGTCTTTGAAGAACATCAAACTTTGCTAGTAGCTCCCCCTTGGTGGTTGCTCCCCCTTGCTTGGGGCACCAAGTATATGAGCTAAGGTGACATGCTACACAAAGGTTAGTAGAAAGGAAAGAAACGCCAATGTATATATGATCACTATCTACTAAGTAACTTGAGAGGGAGAGAGAGAAGAAATCTCAAATTAGAAGCAAGTATTTTGCTAAGTTTGTCCAAAAAGGTAATTTACAAAATCAAACTTCAATCCAATGAAGATGATAAGCTTGTCAATGGGTTAAAGTTTAGAATTGATGGAATTACCCATAAGCAATTGTAAAAATTAACCATGATCAACTCAAAATAGAACTAAAGGGATAACACACAAAGGTTACATAATAGAAAAGACACAACAAAGTAGATAGTCATACACACAATATGAGTATCTAAATCAAAAGATATGGAAAATAAACCACAAAGCATAAGCTATTCTAATAGTGATAATTTTCCAAGATTGCTAGAAAATAAAAGACTCTAAAGCAACTAAAGTAATAAAGACTCCAAGAGTAGTTAGTCCTTTAGTTTAAAAAATAAGACGATGATGCATCATTCGAAGTTTTGTCCACCGGAACAAAAACTTCAATAGGAGGTCGAGTGAGGAGGAATTCAAGAAAATTTAACTTCTCATACACATGAGCAAGTTCAATTTGTTGAAATCGACAACAAGCACACGAGGATCCATGATGCAACAGAAAATCGGTTGATGGGGGTATGGCATCAAACCTAGGGTTTGGTGGTGGAGGGGTAATGGGTTTGGAAATGTTTTCACAATGCCTTGTGAGGTTTAGGAAGGTTGAAAGATCATTGAGTTGAGGGGTATTGAAGGATTGTGGTGGTGAGGGAATATTTTCTTTAGCTCCGGTGATGGGGTTAATGGTATAAGTCTCATTCCAATACTTGATTGGAGAGAATGTAAGGTTTTTGGGTGGTTTGGAAGAAGATGGTTCATTCTTCTTGATCCATATAGGTCGAACCGAGATTTTCGGTTTCTTTGAAAGCTTGGATGAAGAAGCTTTTGGTGAGTGAGGCTGTGACAATGAACTCTCAAGGTTATGAAAGGATGAGTTAGGCATTGTTAAGGTGTGAGAACAAAATCTCAAGGTTGGGAAGGTGTGAGAATGAAATCTCAAGGTTGGGAAAGTGTAAGAATGAAATCTCAAGGTTGGGGTATAAGTAGAATGTAATCAAGGTAAGAATTTAAATACAAAAAATAGAGTGTCAAGGAATGTTTAGTCAATTTGAGTAAACAAGGAATCTTGACATGGTATAGGGTTTTAAAAGTTTTGACCAAAAAATCGTCAAAAATTGATTTCTGTCCGCGGTACCTTAAAGGGACCGGCGGTTCCTTATCACATAAGGAACCGCGCGACTTTTAGTGAGCCGCATCGAGTGGACATGAAACCATGTTTTTCTAGGGTTTTGGGAAAAACTAAGACTTTTTCAAAAAGTTGCAAATCTTGGAATTTTACCTATATTAGCACCAAATTATTCTAGGGTTGCATAAAGCAACACATTCACAAAGAATGTCTTGACAAAGGGTGACAAAATATTTGAATATCATTTTTAACCAGTTTTAGTCAAGTTTTTAGAGGTTGTGATAGATTTAGGTTCAATTTTAATTTCAAATTAAAGTTGATTAATGTGCACATAAGGATAGAAACACATAAAGCTAAATCCATAGATCAACAACATGAAACGCACATGAAGGAAGCAACTACAATGACAACTAGAAAATTAAGACAACTAACTATTACAAAGCTAGCTTAACATTAGATCTAGTTTAGTAGTCTTCTTTGGCTTGGTTTTGTTAAAAACCATTTATTTAGAAAACTTCATCATTCATCTCCTAGGAGGAGGCATGGAGAACAAGGTAAGCAAGAACTCTTGCTACCTCCTATGTAGTCCAAACATTTCCATCCTAAGGTTATGGATGATGTAAAACCCACAAAATAAGGTCATTACTTAATCTTACTTTTCGAATATTTTGAAGTATTTTATAATATTAAATATTATTATGTTTAACGGTTTAAGTTGAAACCGATATTAAATATTTTATTTTAATATTTTGACGAGCAACGAGGACTACTAGTGATCGCGATACCGACGGATGCCCACAATTTTATATTTTATTATCAATTGTTTCGATATTTAATATTTTCGACGATATCGTTTTAATTACGTATCGAGTCGTTATATTATTATTTTTCGTGTGCGTTTAAACTTTTAAGTATTTTTACGAAACCCGAGTCCCGTAAATATTTGTAAAATTGACTTTTAGTCATTTCCCGCTTTTTAACTAATATTAACATTTTGGACCAAAACTATCACAAATTGGCAAAAACTACCCTAACTCCACACTATATATAACATTTCCACTAGCACTTTTCCTTAAAAATTTCATTTAACAAAAACAACCAACTTTCTTCCTCTCCCTTTTGTTTTTAGCCATACACCCTCAACACCACAAATCCTCTAAATTTTTGATCTGCTTCATTGAATCTTCCAAAATCAAGCAAAGTCCCATCCTAGATTTTCAAAGGGCTACAATTTGGTATAAAATTTTCATACATGCAACCATATTAATTTTTTTCAAGAAAAGTTAGTGATGTTTGATCCAAATTTTTGTATGCATGTGTTAGTGGTGATGATCAAATGGTGTTTATGCCATGTTTTTGTTAAAAAGTTGATTTTTAATTTTTGGGTTTTTGATTTTGATGATGGTACAAGTGTTAGGAATGGTTTATGATGATATTAGGGGCTTAAGTTGACGACAAAAGTTGTTGAAATTGATCAAAAACATGATTTTGCAAGAGATTTTAATAGTCAATTTTGGGCAGTAGGTTTGAGGTCATTTTCGGAAATCTTAAGTCTGAATATAGGTTGTTATTATGGGATTATATCGTAGAGAATTTCGTTAGCTTCGATTTGATATAAAGTAGGCCTTCCAACTCCAAACGAGGTGGAAGATACACTAGTTTGATTTTCGTGTACCGGGAGACGAGTGTCGACACAATCCGAAAATTGTTGTCGATATTTGGATCGAATCTCGGGGACTATAAAATGAGTTTCAAAATGATTCAAGGGCTGTTCTCAGGCTCCAAGTTTAGTATTTTGAGTCTATTTTTAGAATCAAGTGGCGGTTTTACAAATGGAGTTGTTTAGAATGGTCAAAATGGTTTCGTAAGTCAAGGTCGCTAAACTGTCCGGATTTTGTGATTCAAAGATGAGTCGGGCAGGGAACTTTAGAAGTAAAATCTTTTAATGGGCTTTTGAGAGGACTTTCTATATATAGTAAGTAAGTTCTCTGAGTAGTATCATAAAAATTTGATATGTTTAAGTATGGGAAAACGGCTTGGACATTCGGTATGTTCTGGCAGATTTTTATTAAAGGCATATAATAATAAAATGAATATATAGGAGAGTATAATAGAACCACTTGCATCATTTTCTCTCGAGTTGTCGTGATTTTATACTTGTGTTTGAATTTATTAAGTATCATTTATTTCTCGAGTCTATTATTAAAGTACGCACCTTATTTGCTAGGTTGCGGGCATCGTGATTACCGGGCATCTACTATCGTCGGCGATTGTCTTCAACTACTATAAGTATTAAGGTGAGTCTATAGCCTCGTTTGAGCTCATTCAAATATTTTAAAACCCGCGAGGGGAATACATGTTTTGTAAACTTAGAACACAAGATTTTTATGGTATGCTTGTCCCTTTATGAATGGACCCGTGGTTGCCTTTAAATTGCATTAAGTGATTGCCTTAGTTAAAGCCTCAATTATGGACCGTTAATTAACCTATGATGGGTTAACCGCTAGTACAATTAATAGATCTATGGGGGAAGTCGCCCCGGTTCAGTTTTTGTGGACTTGTCATAGAAGCTTAGGCCCGACCTCCACACTGTTTGAACATATTGTATTGAGAAGTCAGGTATACGGCAATGTACCAATAATCTAGAGGTAACCGACAATTAATAAATCTCCTGTCTTATCAGACCTCTAAAGGGAGTTTCTAAGGGCTCGGTTCCATGAGCTTATTGCAATTTATGATATATACAATTATTATTGTTGATGCAAATTATTATTTGATGCTTGTTGCCTTTAAGCATGCTACAAACTTATAATCTTTGCTTGTGTTCAAAATTATTATATAAACCTATAGATTCACTCGGCATTTTTGCTGATGATTTTCTCACATGTATATCAGGTAATCAGGAAGGGTGAAGCTTGGAAGCCATGGGAATGAATATTGTGCACTACTTTGCAATATAAACTCTTTGAATATTTGTCGTTCCTTTTGTTCAAAACAATTTAAATCTTTTGTTTTGGTTGTACTTTGGTTACGATGTCTTGGGACTACGCTACTCTGACAAATGTTTTAGGAACGATAAATCTAAAACGTCTCTTTTTGAGTCGTTCTTTATAAATTATGTGTTGTTGTATCATTGTTTAGCACCCAAAGATGTATTCCGCTGCGTGTAAATTTGGGGGTGTTAAAGATTGGTACCAGAGCCATGAGTTATAGAGAACTAGGTCTTTTTCTAAAAACCTAAACTATAACTGTCGGTTTTATTTTTCAAAGAGTCGGTGCACATGATTTCGCGCGACTTCAGGTTCAAGCTACTTCTGGGATTAAAACTTTAGTATACATTATTATGTATGCCTTATAGCTAAGTATTTCTAAATAAATACTATAATCCTTTATCAACATACATTGATATCGTTAAACTTTTCGATAAGAGTTATCATTTATTAATGATTTACTTAAAAAAAAATTTGGAATTTTTCCTGTAATTATTTTGAAGGATTTTCTATATTTATTTAAGATTTTTGGTAATTATTCTATTTCATTTTATTATGACCTTATACCTATTTTGTGAAATTTACCACCATCAAATTACGTCTTCGATGAGGAGGAAGCAGGTTTCACTGCTGTAAGCGAGACACAACCAATTAAGCCATGTGGATCCCCACGTGCCTAGTGTCTATTATTTTGTGTCATTGTACTCTATTTGTCTTTAAGATCATTCCTTGTTGATCGATGATAATAGTTTCCTTTGATCCTTATAATGATTGTGAATCCTTGTATTGATAATGTGTATGCATTTGATGATTGATTTTGTACATGATATTACTATACCATGAATACAATTAACTCATTCATTTTATCTTCTCTTTGTGATGTGACAAAATCATGCCACCTAGGAGAATGACAAATGATGCCATTGCAAGGTTAGTTACTGAAGAGGTTGTGAAAGCATTAGCTGTGGATAGAGCTGTGCGTGTTAACACTGAAGGAGCAGGTGGCTCTGGAGGTGCGGCTGCTGAAGGTGAAGGTGAACCTGCTGGACCAGAAGCTGCTGGAGGGGCAGGTGTAGCTGAGAATCGTGCAGATGAGGTTGCTCCGGCTGCTGCTACGGTTAAAGAGTGTACTTTTGCTGGATACATGAAATGTGGACCCACTACATTTCAAGGAACTGGTGGAGCACTGGAATTATTCAGGTGGATTGAGAAAACAGAAACAACATTTGAGATTAGTGATTGCTCAGAAAGGAACAAGGTTAAGTTCGCAGTTGCTACTTTCAAGGATCGAGCTTTAAGCTGGTGGAAGACTCAAGTTGCTACAGTTGGTTTAGAAGCTGCAAATAGGAAACCTTGGGATGAAATTTAAAAGGTTGTTGAAAGAGGAGTTATGTCCAGAAGAAGAGTTATCTGCTTTGGAGGATGAGTTGAGGCATCTGAAGCTGAAAGATAACAATATTGCTGCATATACTAGCCGATTTAATGAGTTGGTTTTGTTGTGTCTAGATGCTTTTGTTACTGAGAAGAAAAAGATGGATCAATACATCAAAGGGCTGCATGGGTACATTAAAGGTGAGACAACTTCATCTCTACCGAAGAACTTGGTTGAAACTGTAAGAATGGATCATACACTCATGGGGCAGAAAGTTCAAGATAGGGCTGAGAAAGCTGCTGAGGGTAGTAAAAGGAAATGGGAGAATTTGCAGAGTGGTAATCAAGGTAGTAACCGCCATAGGCAGTAAAATCAGAAGAGAAATGATGGGGCTAGAGCTGCAACTAACAAGAATGATAATGTTTACCAAGGGGGACCAGCTCAGAAATGTAAGAGTTGTGGTGCTTGTCACTTTGGTAATTGTCCACCAAGGTGCACTAAGTGTGGAAAGGTTGGTCATGTTGTGGAGAAATGAAAGACAAGGGTTTCTGCTACTGGAGCGAATGCTATTCCGATCAGGACTTGTTTTGAATGTGGAGAACGTGATCATCTTCGTCCTCAATGTCCGAAGTGGAAGAACAAGAAGGCAGGTGAAGCTGCTGGGGCAGTTTATGTTGTTAAGGATGCTGATCAGGCACAAGGTCCAAATGTGGTGACGGGTACGTTCTTACTCAACCATCGTTATGCTAGTGTGTTGTTTGACTCAGGATCTGATAGGAGCTTTATAAGCACTTCCTTTAGTCGTTTAATTAATGTTGAGCCAACAAGCCTAAATGCTAGTTATGAGGTCGAGTTAGCTGATGGACAATTAGTTAGTACTACCACTATATTTAAGAAGTGTCCTTTGAAATTAGCAAATCATTTGTTTGAAATTGATTTGATGCCGATTGAGTTGGGTTCGTTTGATGTGATTGTTGGTATGGATTGGTTGGTTGCTCATGATGCGGTAATTGTATGTGGGGAGAAAGTTGTTCACATACCGGTGAAGGGCAAGGTGTTAGTAGTTAAAGGTGATGTCGGTAGATCTCGTCTGACGGTGATATCTTGTATCAAGGCGAAGAAATATGTAGAAAGAGGTTGTCACCTGTTCTTGGCTCAAGTAGTGGAGAAAGAAATACCGGTTAGGCGTGTGGAAGATGTTCCGGTTATTCGTGATTTTCCTTAAGTATTTCCCTATGACTTGCCAGGGCTTCCGCCTCGGCGAGAAGTCGAATTCAAGATTGATCTAGTGCCAGGAGCTGCACCGGTGGCGCGTGCACCTTATCGTTTGGCACTGTCTGAGATGAAGGAGTTGGCAGATCAGTTGAAGGATTTAATGGAGAAGGGGTTCATTAGACCAAGTTCGTCACCTTGGGGAGCTCCAGTATTGTTCATGAAGAAGAAGGACGGATCGTTCAGAATGTGCATAGACTACCGAGAGTTGAACAAGTTAACTATTAAAAATAGTTATCCACTTCCTAGGATCGATGATTTGTTCGATCAACTTCAAGGTTCGTGTGTGTACTCGAAGATCGACTTGAGATCGGGTTATCATCAACATCCTGTTAAAGAGGAGGACATACTTATTACAGCTTTTCGGACGCGTTATGGACACTTTGAATTTCAAGTAATGCCGTTTGGGTTAACTAACGCACTTGCGGTATTCATGGACTTAATGAATCGTGTGTGTAAACCATACCTCGACAAGTTTGTGATTGTATTTATCGACGATATCCTGATTTATTCCAAAAGTCGGGAGGAGCATGAAGGTCATTTGAAGATTATTTTGGAGTTGTTGAAGAGGGAGAAGTTGTATGCGAAATTCTCCAAGTGTGATTTTTGGTTGGATTCAGTCCAATCCCTTGGGCACGTGATCGATAGTAGCGGTGTTCATGTTGATCCTTTCAAAATTGAAGCTATTAGAGATTGGGCTAGGCCTATGACCCCGACTGAAGTTAGACAATTCCTGGGATTAGCTGGATACTAGCGGCGATTTATTGAAGGGTTCTCTTTAATTTCTAAACCTCTTACTAAACTTACACAGAAAAACAAGAAGTATGAATGGGGTTCAGAAGAAGAAGAAGCATTCCAAACTATGAAGCGGAAGCTGTGTTCTGCACCAATTTTGGCTTTGTCCGACGGAGCTGAAGACTTTGTGGTATATTGTGACGCATCACGTAAGGGTTTTGGTGTTGTGTTGATGCAAAGGGAGAAAGTGATCGCGTATGCATCTCGTCAATTGAGGAAGCATGAGGAGAACTATACTACACATGATTTGGAATTAGGAGCTGTTGTCTTTGCTCTTAGACTTTGGAGACACTATCTCTACGGTACAAAGAGTGTGGTATATACCGATCATAAAAGCCTGCAACATATTTTAGATCAGAAGGAGCTCAATATGAGGCAGAGAAGATGGGTAGAATTGTTGAGTGATTACGAAATTCAAATTTGCTACCATCCCGGCAAGGCGAATGTATTTGCCGATGCACTTAGTAGGAAGGACATAGAAATAACCAAAAGGGTTAGAGCTTTAGCCATGAAAACTTATTCTGATTTATCTAATCGAATACTTAAAGCTCAAACTAAGGCGATGGAGGAAGAGAATGTGAGAGATGAAGACTTGGGTAGAAGGATGACACCTATATTCGAAATTCGTGATGACGGAATTCGATATTTCGAGAATCGTGTGTGGTTACCGGTGTATGGAGGACTGAGAGATCTAATTATGCACGAATCTCATAAGTCTAAATATTCGATTCACCCGGATCGGATAAAATGTACCAAGACTTGAAGAAATGTTACTGGTAGCCGAATATGAAGGCTAACATTGCTACTTATGTTAGTAAATGCTTGACGTGTACTAAGGTGAAGTTTGAGCACAAGAAACCTTCGGGTTTACTGCAACAACCTGAAATTCTAGAATGGAAATGGGAGAAGATCACTAAGGACTTTGTTTCAGGACTTCCGAGGACTTCTAGTGGTTATGATACGATTTGGGTGATTGTTGATCGGTTGACTAAGTCGGCTCATTTCTTGCCGATAAAGAAAACTGATGACTTAGACAAACTTACTCGGTTGTATTTGAAGGAAGTTGTTTGTAGACATGGGGTTCCTTTGTCAATTATTTCTGATCGAGATAGTCGGTTCACATCTGAGTTTTGGAAATCGCTTCAGCGAGCTCTGGGGACTCAGTTGGATATGAGCACTGCGTATCATCCGGAAACGGACGGACAAAGTGAAAGGACTATTCAGACCTTGGAGGATATGTTACGAGCGTGTGTAATGGACTTTGGAGGTAGTTGGGATCGACACTTACCTTTGGTGGAATTCTCATACAACAACAGTTATCATGCAAGTATTAAGGTTGCGCCTTTTGAAGCACTTTACGGGCGAAAGTGTAGATCACCAGTTGGTTGGTGTGAGGTTGGAGAAAGTCAGTTGACGGGTCCTGAATTGATTAGAGAAACGACTGAGAAGATCGTGCAAATCAAGAATCGTTTATTGATAGCTCGTAGTAGGCAGAAGAGCTATGCGGATAAGAGGAGAAAACCATTGGAGTTTGATATTGGCGACATGGTTATGCTGAAAGTATCACCTTGGAAAGGAGTAATTCGATTTGGCAAGTGAGGAAAGCTTAGTCCACGCTATATAGGTCCATTCAAAAGATTATTGATCGAGTTGGTCCTGTGGCATATAAGTTGGAATTGCCAGAAAAGTTAAGTGCTATTCACAATACTTTTCACGTTTCTAATCTTAAGAGGTGTTTGGCGGACGAGAATTTGATAATTCCACTTGAGGAGATTCAACTGGACGACAAGCTGCATTTATTGAGGAACCGATGGAGATTATGGATCGAGAGGTGAAACGGCTTAAGCAAAGTCGGATCCCAATAGTGAAAGTGCGATGGAATTCCCGACGTGGACCCGAATACACTTGGGAGCGAGAGGACTACTTCAAGAGCAAGTATCCGTATTTATTCGTAGACGGACCTAAGGAGAAGTAAGCCCCGGGACGGTGCTCTCCTAAGGTGGTGAGGATGTAAAACCCACAAAATAAGGTCATTACTTAATCTTACTTTTCAAATATTTTTTAAATATCTTATAATATTAAATATTATTATGTTTAACGGTTTAAGTTAAAACCGATATTAAATATTTTATTTTAATATTTTGACGAGCAACGAGGACTACTAGTGATCACGATACCGACGGATGCCCACAATTTTATATTTTATTATCAATTGTTTCGATATTTAATATTTTCGACGATATCGTTTTAATTACGTATCGAGTCGTTATATTATTATTTTTCATGTGCGTTTAAACTTTTAAGTATTTTTACGAAACCCGAGTCCCGTAAATATTTGTAAAATTGACTTTTAGTCATTTCCCGCTTTTTAATTAATATTTACATTTTGGACCAAAACTATCACAAATTGGAAAAAACTACCCTAACTCCACACTATATATAACATTTCTACTAGCACTTTTCCTTTAAAAAATTCATTTAACAAAAACAACCAACTTTCTTCCTCTCCCTTTTGTTTTTAGCCATACACCCTCAACACCACAAACCCTCCAAATTTTTGATCTGCTTCATTGAATCTTCCAAAATCAAGCAAAGTCCCATCCTAGATTTTCAAAGGGCTACAATTTGTTATAAAATTTTCATACATGCAACCATATTAATTTTTTTCAAGAAAAGTTAGTGATGTTTGATCCAAATTGTTGTATGCATGTGTTAGTGGTGATGATCAAATGGTGTTTATGCCATGTTTTTGTTAAAAAGTTGATTTTTAATTTTTGGGTTTTTGATTTTGATGAGGATACAAGTGTTAGGAATGGTTTATGATGATATTAGGGGCTTAGGTTGATGACAAAAGTTGTTGGAATTGATCAAAAACATGATTTTGCAAGAGATTTTAATAGTCAATTTTGGGCAGTAGGTTTGAGGTCATTTTCGGAAATCTTAAGTCTGAATATAGGTTGTTATTATGAGATTATGTCGTAGAGAATTTCGTTAGCTTCGATTTGATATAAAGTAGGCCTTCCAACTCCAAACGAGGTGGAAGATACACTAGTTTGATTTTCGTGTACCGGGAGACGAGTGTCGACACAATCCGAAAATTGTTGTCGATATTTGGATCGAATCTCGGGGACTATAAAATGAGTTTCAAAATGATTCAAGGGCTGTTCTCAGGCTCCAAGTTTAGTATTTTGAGTCTATTTTTAGAATCAAGTGGCGGTTTTACAAATGGAGGTGTTTAGAATGGTCAAAATGGTTTCGTAAGTCAAGGTCGCTAAACTGTCCGAATTTTGTGATTCAAAGATGAGTCGGGCAGGGAACTTTAGAAGTAAAATCTTTTAATGGGCTTTTGAGAGGACTTTCTATATATAGTAAGTAAGTTCAATGAGTAGTTTCATAAAAATTTGATATGTTTAAGTATGGGAAAACGGCTTGGACATTCGGTATGTTCCGGCAGATTTTTATTAAAGGCATATAATAATAAAATGAATATATAGGAGAGTATAATAGAACCACTTGCATCGTTTTCTCTCGAGTTGTCGTGATTTTATACTTGTGTTTGATTTTATTAAGTATCATTTATTTCTCGAGTCTATTATTAAAGTACGCACCTTATTTGCTAGGTTGCGGTTATCGTGATTACCGGGCATCTACTATCGTCGGCGATTGTCTTCAACTACTATAAGTACTAAGGTGAGTCTATAGCCTCGTTTGAGCTCATTCAAATATTTTAAAACCCGCGAGGGGGAATACATGTTTTGTAAACTTAGAACACAAGATTTTTATGGTATGCTTGTCCCTTTATGAATGGAACCGTGGTTGCCTTTAAATTGCATTAAGTGATTGCCTTAGTTAAAGCCTCAATTATGGACCGTTAATTAACCTATGATGGGTTAACCGCTAGTACAATTAATAGATCTATGGGGGAAGTCGCCCCGGTTCAGTTTTTGTGGACTTGTCATAGAAGCTTAGGCCCGAACTCCACACTGTTTGAACATATTGTATTGAGAAGTCAGGTATACGGCAATGTACCAATAATCTAGAGGTAACTGACAATTAATAAATCTCCTGTCTTATCAGACCTCTAAAGGGAGTGTCTAAGGGCTCGGTTCCATGAGCTTATTGCAATTTATGCTATATACAATTATTATTGTTGATGCAAATTATTATTTGAGGCTTGTTGCCTTTAAGCATGCCACAAACTTATAATCTTTGCTTGTGTTCAAAATGATTATATAAACCTATAGATTCACTCGGCATTTTTGCTGATGATTTTCTCACATGTATTTCAGGTAATCAGGAAGGGTGAAGCTTGGAAGCCACGGGAATGAATGTTGTGCACTACTTTGCAATATAAACTCTTTGAATATTTGTCGTTCCTTTTGTTCAAAACAATTTAAATCTTTTGTTTTGGTTGTACTTTGGTTACGATGTCTTGGGACTACGCTACTCTGACAAATGTTTTAGGAACGATAAATCTAAAACGTCTCTTTTCGAGTCGTTCTTTATAAATTATTTGTTGTTGTATCATTGTTTAGCACCCAAAGATGTATTCCGCTGCGTGTAAATTTGGGGGTAGTAAAGATGATGTAGTGGTTGTAAAGACAACATGGACAATTAGGACCATGTGTTTCTTGAAACCCATAGTATGGATCACCCAAAAGGAGGAAAAGTGGAACACCCAAAATTGGAATGTTTGAGTTAGGTGAAGGTGGAGGAGGCATGTTCTCCAAGGGTGATGTGGGTGAGAGTGGAGGCATGTTCCCTAAAGGGGAAATGGGTGAGTGTGGAGGTAAGTTCTCCAAGGTTGGTGAAATGGGTGAGTTAGGAGCGGTAAATGGTGAAGTCACCAAGGTGTCATCAAAGTCATTCATAAAAGGAATACTTTGGATTGGTTGGGGTTGTGTTGTCACATCCAAGGGTGAACTTGGAGTGAAGGGTGAAGAGAGCTCATTCATTCTTGAGTTGAATGAAGAGGAGGTAGAACCAATAGAATGGTTAGTACCATGGGTGGAGGTAGTTTTGCATGGAGCAAGAGGTGGGGAAGGTGATGAAGAAATGAGGATAGGAGCCATCTCATTCTTAAGTGTGTGGAAGGGTGAGGAGTCAGGCTTGGCTACCTTAATCCTTATTTTGAGTGTTTTCCTTGGGGTGGAGGTCTTGGAAGTGTTTGAGGTTTTGGTACAAACCATGGTTGTTTAAGGATTAGGGAAGTATGTTTGATGTGTGAAGAACATGACAAACAAGGTGGGTTTAAATAGGTGATGGGATGATCCAAACTAGTAATGGGTTAAAATCATTTTAGGTGAATAATAAATTTAGGTAAGCTAGTTTAGGAAATGTGCAGTTTATTACAGAAAATCATGTAGTGTTTACACAGAATTGAGAAAACAGTGTAAGGCAAAAGATGCTGTCGGGCACAGTGGCCGAGGGTTCCTTATCTAGGACCCGCGGTTCCTTATCGATAAGGAGCCGCTGGTCGATATGGAACCGCGACCAGAGGTTTCAAAAATTTCACATCCCAAATTTTGGTTAACCCAAATTTTTACCAAAGGATTCACAAGCCAATGTTAACTACTGATCAAAATCTAAGAAGCTAACTATCATAAGGCATGCACAAAGCTATGTAAATCATAAACATAATGGCATAAACAATATTTAGGATCAAAATAAATAACAATCCAAACATGTAGCATAAGTTAATACACATCCAAGATAAAAAAATTGTTCAACATTACATGTTTACTAACATGTATTCTTTGAAATACTTCAAAGCTTTCACCTTCTCTTTTTTCCCAATCCCTTGATCATATTCCCCAAATACTTGAATCCCTTCCTTGACTCAACTCGATGTTCATGCAATTCACCTCTAGTCCTGAGATTTTCACGGTAGAGATGCTCCATGTTAAGATCTTCCGGTACTTCACTAGAGGAGTAATGAGGTGGGGGAGCTAAGTCTTCAAGTCCATCTACGAATGAGTTTGAGGATGGGTGGGAATTACTCAAAGAGTTGAAGTGAGAACTAGTACCTATGCCATCACCATCACTTGTTGGCATGTCCATGTCCTCATCATCCATCTCTTGATGATTGGATTTTCGCGATCCTCGATCACTTCTTGTCTTTCTTGCATATGCCTCTTGAATAGACAACATAACCCGATGAACCGGGTAGAAGCGAGAAAGATCGAGGTGGGGAAAATCATGAGCAACCCTTTTGAAAAGGTGAGTAAGAAGCATAGCATAGGGAAGGTTTGTTTTGGGCTTTGAAAGGGCATAATTTATTCGTCGAGCGATATAGAATGCCAAATTGTACTTGGTGGATGTAAAGATGCAACTCAACATATGCACCATACAAGCCGGGATATTATCTCGGTTTCCACCAAGACAAAAGACATTCTCCCTAAGGATATTTGCCCATTGGACCATAAAATCCTTAAGGTCGCTAGAGAGCACTTCATATCGATTCACATTTCGTACATTTGAATGAAGGCTTCTCACAACGTTTCCATCACGCTCTTTCGAAATGATGTCAAGGATGAACTCTAGATCAATTTCGGTGAGGTCATTTGGAGGTTTATCGTAGGATTCCAAGAGAGCATCAAGTCTCCATTTATCCGTAAAATGACAAGTGCCTTCATATGGCACGCCGAGAATTTCACCAAAGTTTTCGAGGGAGTATTGAATCAATTGATCATTCAACACGAAACGAATGAAAATTTCTCCATTGTATTCAAGCATGGAGTAGGTGCTAAAGAATTCAAGAAGGAATAAGGGGTAAATATCTTCTTCTATGTTGAGCAAGCAATCAAACCCCGAAAGCTCAAACATAGATTGGATATAGTCATAACCCGTTATTTCCTTGTCAACGACTCTACCCTCATGGAAACAACGAGTAGAAAGGGATGGAAAAGTGTTTTGAAGTTGGGGGGAAGCATAGGTTTGGGAAAGGTTTAGCATGTATTGTCTAGTGAGTTGATGATCTTTTTAATATTGTGAAGGCATGATTAGTACCTAAATACAAACAAGAAAAACATATTTACAATCACTCATATGAAAAATTAAAATCAAAAATCGAAAATATGAGAATGTGTTATATCAATTTCTTGACAAACAAAGGATTGAATCCATATCATTCTCATGTTCACAATGCATCTATTCCATCATTAACCAACAACACATGATCTATTTTAGATCAACAATGGATTAGAACATTGGTTTTTCAAAACAAGGCTTTTAGGTAAGCATTAACAATGTCATTACCTACTTGTTCATGGGTTCATCTCAAATCCATCTTTTAATCAAAATAATTAATCAAAATTCGGATTTGTTCTACAAGTGAGTTTTAGTGAAATCTTAATGAATATGAACCTAAGGAATCATAGTAAAATAACCATGTCAACCCACATTCCTATTAAGGTTTTAATTCAATTTCAATTTTAAAAATCCCCAATTATGAAAGGATGAACTCTAGAACAAAATAGATGAAATTGAAAGAGAATACTTACAATTAATTGATGTTAGATGAAGGATGAGTGAAACCCACAACTTGGAATCAATTAATTTGAGTGATTGAAGGTTTTTGAAGCTTCAACAATAGTGGAAAAGATGAAACCCGTCGGCTGTGTGTTTTTGGGAGAGAGAGATAGTGGTTTGAAAAGGAATAAAATAATCAAACTGGCGCTCTGACTCAAGTTGCTGCCCGTGGTTCCTTATCGATAAGATACCGCGGTTTGAACCGCCAGAGATAAAGAACCGCCTATAGAGGCTGGTTTTTATCAATGAAAAACGCCAAATTTTAAAAACCAAGTTTTTCTAAAATACTTAAAAATATATCATGAGCCTTTTAGAATATCATTGGATCATCATAACACTAAACAATATGCCTTAACGAAGGATTACGAGTTAAATCGAGATCGAAAAGAACTGAAACGGACAAATGACTACTCGTAGCAAAACGGCAAAGTGGAGAGAAGTCAAGAGAAGTGAATCAAGACTAGGATTAATGCTCAAGGGAATAATCAATCTTCAGATAATGGAAACGAAGAGCTTGTGTCATATATAGTGGTTTAAGACGTGCCTTTCCGGCGAAGTGTTAAACGGCTTTGGTAATGAACAAACACAAAGAAAATATTGAAGCATAGACAAGATCACTTTCAATAACAGTCTTAGTCTAAACCAAGATATGAGCAAGGCATTGATTCGCTTTCTCTCCCACGAAGGGCCTACTAACCGTATGGGTGCAAACCATGATATCATGCTTGATACTTTAAGCTGCTACTAACTCACTCTACATCACCATAGTGAGTCCAATATCCAAGCAATGAAGGTTTGAGAGGATAAAAGGAAAGAATCACAAACCACAAACAAATGTCAAGGAAAGGATGCCAAGAGCAAGCACATAGTCATGTTATGATCAAAAGACTAATCAAAGGGCTTGTGGAAGAACGAAAACGTACCTTGGCCACATGAGCATTCCAATCCATCACTGCAAGCCTCAAGAGTGACTAAGATGAATACTAAGTCTTCAATGACTAGTTTTATTCCTAATCATCATTCAAAGATATTGAAGATCAATGAAGATGAGTCTTCTACAAGTGCAAGTAGCTCAATCCACAATCAATTCAATGATTGATCTTCATGAGTACCTACACAAGACAAGATGCAATCTAGTAGATACATTTCAAGAGTGGATCTAGAATGTATAAATGCTACTAATCTAAGTGGGATGTAATATTACCAATTAAAGAGACCTATTTTCAAAGAAAACATAGTTTTGACCAAAGAGAAACTTTAGTACAACTCGACCTTCTAATTTGAGGAGACAATGGATCGATCCAAGTTTCAAAGTACAATATACTTCAAAGATATTGAGTGACGATCGCTCTGATACCAATTGTAGAAACTAGAAGGGGGGGGGGGGGGGGTTGAATAGTTTCTCTTTATTGGTGACCAAATTAAAATTACTTTCAATTTGGTTTGTATCAAAACTTTTTTTTGCTTGAAGCTAAGTTGCATAATGATCAGGTTCAATTCAAAATGCACTAGCAAAGATAATAGGTAAGTATAATGATAATGAAATAAGTAAAGAGTAAGGAAGGAAACAACCTAGTGGGGAGACACCAAGATTTATAGTGGTTCGACAACGAGGCTCTATCCTCGTTTCTACTCCACTCCTCGAGTACACCTACTCGAGATTTCCACTATATCCACAAGCTCCCTTCTCGGCGGAGAAAACCTTACATCGTTGCTTACATTATTTTCCGACACTAAGCTAAATGTCGAGAACTAATCTTTAGCTAGGACCAATCTACACAACGTTGCCTACTTCACAATTTAACGACACAAGGCTAAATGTCGAGTTCTAATCTCAAGGTAGAACCAATCTTCACGACGTTGCCTACTTCGCCATTTTACGACACAAGGCTAGATGTCGAGTTCTAATCCAAAGCTAGAACCAATCTTCACGACTCTTCACTTTCAAGCTAAGTGAGAACTTCACACAACACAACTACTAATCACTTTCAAGTTAAGTGAGAACTCACAAGACACAACCACATCACTTTATAGTTTAGTGAGAACTACTAATCAATTTATTACAACTCAACTAGACATATCCAAGTACACATGTAACTTGGATCTACACAACATAAATCTAAGCAAACACATATGTAATGGATGTACACAACAAATCCAAGTATTCACAAATAACTTGGATGAACAAAACTAGTCCAAGTATTCATAAATACAATGGATTAACCTAGAACAAAAAAAGGTATCATGATGAATATGACTAGCTCATAGATTCATCTTTATCACAACACTAGTGAGTGAGTGATCTTCTCATTGGACAAGGTAAAGGAGGGGATCAAGAGGATAATCATATGTAAACATCCTTAACACTTTAAGTGATCATTTACTAATGATTATGCTATAGAAAAGAGAAAGGGGGCTGAGAAAAACGTCCAAGAGGCTTATTGGAAAATGAGATTTGACCCACTATTTAAAGTAGACAAAGTATAACGGATATATAACGGCTATCTGGGCGCGGTACCTTATCTAGCCCGGCGGTTCCATATCGCTAAGGAACCGCCTAGCTACTTAAGGTTCCGCCCCTAGAGTACGCTCCGTTTTTTGTCTTTTAGTAGGGTAGGAATATCTGAGGTATTTGAAGTCTTCAAAGGATATTCTAACAGCATTTGGAATATGCTATTTTCAAATTTTCATTTTCCATTTTAATAAAACATTTTCTAAAAAAGAAAGTTTATTAAAAAGTCTTTTGTCATATTAACAAAAGTGAGTTTTAAGGATAATCATTTTGATGATCACTAAGTATGATTAAGAAAGGTTAGTGATATGATTATTACCTTGATGATAGTGTTAGTTAAATAATTCGTTTTGTGTTTTATACTAAATGTGTTGTATAGTTTGTTGTGACCAAAACTAAGAAAGATTAGTTAACACTAATAATTTTTTAGGCATCACTTGCATTAACAAAGAGCATAATTAGGGTAAGTATGACGGTTTAGGAAAACCGTGCACAAATGACCCAAAATGGGGATCGTTCTCAAGGAGGCTTGTGTATTGTGTTAAGAATTGATTAACTATTTGAGATTATATTTATAAAGAAAGAAAAGAGAAAAGGATGACGGTTACGATTATGAAATAAAATAAGACGAAAAGTCGTGCACGTAAAACCGTAAAATATGACGAAATTTAAAATTAACCTAAAAATTCCTAGAAAATTGCAATACATCCTAAATTAAAATCACTCAAACCTTTTATTTAATTAAATATTAATTTTTTAATGCTAATTAAAGCCCAAAAAATCAATTTAATTAACAAAAAGCCCGAAATGAGATTGTTCACTTTGTAAACCTCTAAAATGACTTAACTAAATTAAAATCTATTTTTGAAATTTTAAAATTAATTAAAACTATTTAAAAATGATTAAAAACTATATAATCTTAAAATAATTCTAAAAATTAATCAAAATTTTTTTAAATTCCTAACTTAATGTATTTGAACTAGGAAAAATGAAAAACTTAAATCTAAAATTTAATTTTTAATAATAAAATAATAATAAAATATTAATAAAAATTCATAATTTATAAAAAAATTCTAAAAAGTTGCAAACTAGTTTATTTTAACCTAATAAACATAGAAATGAACTTGAAATTACCAAAATACCCCTAATGGGACTTCAAATGGGCCAAAATGAAAAACAGTCCACTATATTAGGCTTTTTGGCCCAATAAGCAAAAAGTTGTCCAAATAAGCCCAAAATCACCTACTTGACTCAAAATTCAATTTTAAAAACAAAACTCTAAAGGCCTAAAAGCTGAAAATGAGCTTATCACAGCTTAATTGTCAACAACTTATTCTTAATGGGCTTTTTGGCCCATTAAGCCATAAGCTAATGCCATAAGCTCTAATTTGACACACAAGCTTCTTTTGTGATACTTAAGAGACCTGTGAAAAGAAATTTTGAAAAAGCCCAAGAAGTAAGCCTGAAATAAGCAAAAGCTCTCTATAGAAAACGACAAAATAGGTAGTTTTTGAGTTCTAGGCCACCTCAAGTGCTGATTCAACTTGCAAAAGGTTTTAAATGACAAAACTAAGCTTAATAATCAAAAAGATTTCAAATAAGCACAATGAATAAGCTGTAAAAAGCAATAAGCACTTAATGTAAAAGTCAACTTGTTTGGTTTTCTAGTCAAACCTAAAAGTCAAACCCTAAAAAGCTCCATATTAGTTCAACGGGTCAAATAAGGAAGATTGATTACAAAAACTAAGTTGTTGCAAGTCTGGATAAGCAAAAATGGCTTATGAATAAGCTGATGAACAATTTACACTAGCAGTGGCTAGCAATAGGGGAAAGGAGTTCCCACTGCTTGACTATTTTAACTTTTTGTCTGACATGGATCTTTGTTGGATTCAAGCCACAAAAAGGCACCCTTATAACCAGTGGGTTATAAGGAGTCAATAGAAATCACAAAACACAAATCCTTTTAGTGAATTAGTATAGTTTAATCAAAACATCACCAGATATGACACAGACATGAACTTAAGCAGTTTTCACACAAATAAGCAGTTTTAGCAAGAATAAGCCAACCAAATTGAACCAAATGCGGACAACAGCTTATATTAATTCAAATGAACATAAATCAACTGGTTTCATGCAATGATTCAAGGTTTAGAACAAGATTCAAGCCAATAAATGTTACTGATGAACAAAGAACAAGCAGATTTCAAACTTTGCTGATGTACTTGACCACAAATCTAATTTCAAACCCTAAAATCTTCTTAACAGGTTATATAAACTTTGTTTAATCACTTGTTTGCCCTAAGCATGCATACAATCTATGTGTTTCCAAGATCTTAGGTCAAAACAAGCATATTTCCACAAGTTATAGCACAATCAAGATTTTGATGTTCAAAAGCCAATAACTTGCAGATAATAGCACACAACCAAGTATTTATCAGATACAAGCACAAACTAACACTTAACAATAACTCAAATCCAATTTGCAAGCTTAAATCAGTAAACCCAAACACCCCTTTCACTTTTAAATCCAAATTTAACAAAGCAAATGTGTGATTCAGTTTTACCCAAGCCTAATCTAGCATCATATCATCAATATTATGAGTATTAAGAATATTTAAGCCACAAGAACAACAATTATAACATTAGAACACAAAAATCACAAAATCAAGTACTTTTGACAGATTTTGTGAAATGAAACTCAAACCTTATGAATTTACATCCACACTCACTAATTTTTGAGCTGATGTGTCTAGCTAAACAAGACACAAGCTTCTAGTAACACCTGCTAAGATTCAACAAGGTTAAAAGCACAATTCATATAAAACAGAAAAATGGAAAAAGCTTGATTAATGCAAACTTGTTCCCACTCCTTGATTATCCCCAAACCACAAGCTTATAACACCTTGATAATCTTCTTATCAGAGTGTAATAATCACTTGCAATCCAAAAATTCCAAGGGTTTGAACCAAGAACTTAGCAAAATATCAAGTTTTGGAAAATTAGGCAATTTCTTGCACAATGTTTAAAAACAGGTTTTGAGACTTAACAATCATAAAAAATAAACAATAACAAGTAAATATTAAAGTTGGCACTTGGATTTCATGAGCAATATCAAACACTTTTTCATAAATTGAAAGAAGGATTTACAGATTTGTGATAAACGAAAAACCAAGAGCAGCTACAATGTTGTGAATCCTAATGCCTTATATAGGCTACAAAGAAACTAGAAATGTTGAAAATAAGTGAAAACCCTAGCATTGAACTTCCAGAAATGCCCTTGAGGTGTTTGAAAATCTTAGCTCATGTGAAGATGGCTTGGACATTTGTGAAGTGTAAAGCTGTTTGGAATTTGATCAATGGTCCAAAATGAGCTTATGTTGTAAGCTAGGTTGTGGTTCGTTGGATGGCTGGCACTATTTTGGCTTCTTCCCTAAAACGTGTGCATGGTAGATAACATGTGAACTTAATGGTGATGAGGTGGCAGGTTTAAGGTGTGGGTTATGTTCATAACCACCCTAATCATAATTCTGGATGGTTAGGAGGTTTAATTTTGGCTTAAACAAAAACCCTAATCTTGTTCTTGAGATGAATAGTGGTGGTTTTAATCTGGATTAAGGATATGAATTGTGTTTAGCGTGTTTATTTAACTAATCAGTTAAATTAGTTAATAAAGGCTGAGTGGGATGGTGACTTGGCAAAATGGTGAGTGGTGATTGGTGGGATGGGGTTAGTGGGGCACGTGTCCATATCTCACTGGTTAAGGTAACTTATTTGTCTTGGCAGAAATAATCCCCCTTCTTTCCTTCCTTCTTCTTTTCATGTTTAATAAGCTCAAAACTGAACTCCTTTGTTAAATAAGTTTAAGTTTCCACACATTTCCCCCAAAAAAGTTTCTAAAAGTATTTTCAAGGGTATTTCTTGCCAATTCATGATATTTGAAGGGGTGTTTTGGCATTTTCTTCATTCTTCAAGGTGTTAACTTGTATTGTTGACTTCTACTAATGACAAGTCTTCAAATTTGAGGGACCATTCTTGCCAATTCTTCAAAGTGGAGGGCCCTTTTTGTAAATTTGACAAACTTTAAGGACCAATCTTCAATATTGGAGGACCCTTCTTGTACAATCTTCAATTATTCAAGGGTTATTCTTAGAAAATCCACATTAGGGCTTGGTTCATTGTGCGGCTTCGTTTCCCGTGTTCGTTTTTGCTTGTTTCTTGTGATCTTTTGTCATTTTCTCAATATCCGTACCTAAAATACACATGTAACAAACACAAGCATATATTTGGCATATTTCATGATATTTAATGCATTAAGCCTATTTTGGACGACGAGACTATGTATAAAAGCAGTCTCATCAGTCCCTCATACTAAACCATTGTCGTGCCCTCACACAATACTAGAATAAAGTATCGTAGCACCTCCAAAATTCAATTTATGCACTTTTATTGAATAATAAACCTTCTACACTACTACGATTTCTACTAGTGTTTTTGACATAATGTATGATTTTCATCGCAAAATGTGACGTTTAGGTTCATAGAACAAGAACACGTGAATGCTTCGTTAGAAATAATTTCGTCGTCCTCGATTTTCACCCTAATTCCATGCTAAGCGTGCAATGAGATCATTGTCACTATAAGTTAGTAATGCTAACACTACTCATATGCCCTAATCACGTACTTAGACTCCCATTTTCCTTAGTGGTATCTCTTATATTTTATTTTTGTCTTGAATGTTCACGAGGATATATTTTTAACTTATGTGATGATAGAGATTTAGGTTTAAAAATAGAGTCATAACGGTGTAACCAAGACCATCGAATTAATAACCTCCCCTAATAGACAACGATGTCAAATAATTTAGTCAACAAGAAGGATCGATAAACACGGTTTTATAACGGTTTTGAACATGAGACTTATTACCAAGACTTTTATACGCCCCCTAACGGATGGGCCTTATTATCATAGGTTTACCTCCATCTTTTATTCAACTTCGCCATGAAGCTTTTATCATGACTTCGTTCTTGCCTTGCCTTTTATTTAACCTCGCCATGAGGTGTTTATTATGGCTAAAGACGTATATCCTCACGCTAAAAGCGAATTTTTGATCTTTAAAGCTTCAAAGATTAAGGCATAATTCACTTTCAATTTCGCATAGATTTTTCGGCCTTGTAAGCTTCAAATTGTTTGCTTTATTTAGGTGGGCACTTGAAATCTTATTATTAGGTGAAGCTTTCGATTATTAGGGTTGCCAATACTTCAAAACCGTGACGCTGACGATACCTTAATGTCTTCCCAATTTAATTACATGGAAGCTACTAGAAAAGACTAGAAACCAACAATCAAGACTTAACCGCTAAGCCAATACTTATTAAGCAAAATCATATACAAGCAAAGGGAGAATAAGCAAACAACGAGAACACATGAGTTTTTGAAAGAATAGAGTACTCTACGTTTAGCATAGTAACTTATAATTAACTCTATCATTTCTCATCCTCATTTAAGAGACTTAGCCTAATATAAGTTAAGGAATCGAAGCTAAGTGCTCAACACACGCGGTCGAGTCAAAAATTACTCTTATTCTCGCCATCGGAAAATCTACATTCATGTCTTATTTTATAAAACATGAGAAATTTTTTATAATTTAGCCATTTTTTGCCTTATTTTGTAATAAAACGATAAACAAAAAGATAAACTTTGGAAATTGTGAAGGTTTGGAAAGGCAAGTATCTATTCACCCCCATATTAAAGTTAAACATTGTCCTCAATGTTTCGAGTCCAAGGGTTGGAAACCCCCATACTAGAGATGTAGTCGAATGCTTAATCTAGCATGGAAATGGTGTAACCGTTAAATTTAAAGCCGTTTATGAAGTGTGCTATAAACCTAAGGTTAGAACATCAAAGTATATATCATAGATATTGAGAAATTCTTCAAAGCAAACGATCGAGTGCTCCTATAGAACGAACACGAGAGGCTCTAATCGTGAAGATCATGATCATCTAAAAACCACAATGCACAAAAAACCACGAAACAAAGGTTGGAAGGGCATAAATCCCCTCACGTTACTACATTAGAAAGCGATAATATGTACATGGATAAGCATGGGACTCCCCCACGAGGCACCTTGTTTTTGAATACCGAGTCTTGAGCTCGACTCGATCCCCTCAATACTAGTTATCATTGGGGAAGGTGATTTGGTCGAGGTAGTTCAAAGAGGGAACTTCCCCGCCAAAGTAGTGCTTCAACCTATGTCCATTCACCTTGAAATTGGGGCCATCATTTTGAGCTAGCTCGATGGTCCCATAAGGAAAAACTTGGGTAACGGTGAATGGACCGGACCAACGGGATTTTAACTTGTCGGAAAAGATTTTCAAACGTGAGTTAAAAAGCAACACTTGATCTCCAATGTTAAAAACCCGGTTTTTAATTTTTGAGTCATAAAACTTTTTAGTTTTTTCCTTGTAAATCAATGAATTTTCATAAGCAATATCCCTCAGTTCATCTAATTCATTCAAATGCATTTTCTGGTGTTTTCTCGTGGTCTCAATATGAACATTACAATGCTTAAGGGCCCAATAAGCTTTGTGTTCGAGTTCAATTGGCAAATGACAATTCTTCCAATACAAGAGCTTATAAGGAGTGCACCTGATGGGCGTCTTATGAGCAGTCCGAAAGGCCCATAAAGCATCGTCCAACTTATCCGACCACGACTGTCGGTTCTCTCCAATCGATCTCTCGAAGATGCTCTTTAACGCTCGGTTCGAAACCTCGACTTTCCCACTCGTTTGTGGGTGATAAGCCGTAGAAAGCCGATGCGTAACCCCATATTTACTTAGGACCCTTTCGAATTGGTCGTTACAAAAATGGGTTCCACGATTGCTTATGGTCGCGCGAGGGGTTCCAAACCGAGAAAACAAGCTTTTCAAAAACTTGACTACCACACGAGCATCGTTCGTGGGCAAAGCCTTAGCTTCCATCCACTTAGATAGGTAGCCAACGGCGACAAGGATTTATTTATTACCACTAGATGATGGGAACGACCCCATAAAATCAATTCCACAAACGTCAATGATTTCACACACGTGGATGATGTTTTGTGGCGTTTCATCGTTTTGTGAGGCTTTTCCTTGTCGTTGGCACGACTCACATGACTTCACAAGTGCGTGTGCATCTCAATAATAGTAGGCCGAAAGAAACCGACATCAAAGACCTTCTTAGCCGTGAGATTAGCACCGTGGTGACCACCCGTGGGTCCCTCATGGAAAGCTCTAAGGATATTAGAAGCTTTGGTGCCAAATACACAACATCGAATAATTTGATCCGCACAAGTCTGAAAGAGGAAGGATCGTTCCAAAAATAGAACTTGACGTCTCGAAAGAATTTTCGTTTTTGTTGAGTCGTCATACCCTTGATGATGAAGTTGCCCGCATGGTAGTTTGCGATGTCCGCAAACCATGGGGTGGATGAATCAAGCTTAGAATTAACTATGCCAAGTGTCTCGACAGGAAATGTTTTGGTGATTTCATTTGGCTCGTAAACACTTTGGTGAGGATCTTACAAACGAGAAAGATGATCGGCCGCTAGATTCTCGACTCCTTTTTTGTCAAGGATTTCGACATCAAATTCTTGTAGGAGGAGAATCCCACGAAGTAATCTCAGCTTTGCATCTTGTTTAGCCATGAGATACTTGATAGCCCAATGATCCGTATACAATATGCATTGAGTCAAGAAGAGGTAAGGTTGGAATTTCTCAAATGCATACACCACGGCAAGGAATTCCTTTTGCGTTGTAGTGTATTTAAGTTGAGCCTCGGTCATCGTCTTGCTAGCATAATGAATAGGAAAAAAGTGCTTTACATGACATTGCCCCAATACGGCCCCAATAGCGTAATCACTAGCATCACACATGAGTTCCAATGGGAGGTTCCAATTGGGAGCAACAAGAATGGGAGCTTCGGTAAGTTTCCTCTTAAGGATTTCAAAGGCTCGTACACAATCTTCGTTAAAGACAAAAGGAGCATCTTTTTCGAGGAGATGTGTAATAGGTCGAGAAATCTTTGAAAAGTCCTTGATGAATCGACGATAAAAGCCCGCATGGCCTAGGAAACTCCAAACTCCCTTGATGGTTTTAGGATGAGGTAATTTGGCGATGACGTCTACCTTAGCTTTGTCTACCTCAATCCCCGCTTTCGAAACCTTGTGACTTAAGACGATTCATTCCTTAACCATAAAATGACATTTTTCCTAATTAAGCACAAGGTTGGTTTCCTCACAACGTTTTAACATTCTCTCAAGATTCGACAAACAGGAAGTGAACGAACAACCAAACATGGAAAAATCATCCATAAAGACTTCCGTCGTCTTCTCGATCATATCATGAAAAATAGCCATCATGCACCTTTGAAAGGTTCTTGGTGCATTGCAAAGTCCGAATGGCATTCTACGATAGGCAAACGTTCCATATGGACACGTAAACGTAGTTTTTTCTTGATCACGAGGATCGATGGGGATTTGGAAGTAACCGGAAAAACCAACTAAAAATCAATAGAAATCGTTTCCCGCAAGACGCTCCAACATTTGGTCCATGGAGGAAATGGGAAAAGGTTAGGAAAATCCTTGATAATTGAGAAGTCCTCATCGTTGTCGAGGTCTTCGTCACAAGTACGTGGAACATCAAATTCTTCCAATGTAAAACCACCACCTTCAAATGGAGTAAAGGATGGTGTCAAATTATCAAGAATGGGATCAAGCATAGTGGGATTGCCACTATTTTCATCGTCACCAAAACCTAAAACTTCTTGTGAAAATTCCTCGCAAACAACGTCGATCATATCAACGAGGTTCATGGTCGTGACGGAATAAACATGAAAAATTGGAGAATTTTGAGTTACGTTTATAACAAGTTCCTCGTCGTTGAAACGTAAGTGATCTTTCTAGCATGCACATCAATCAATGCCATAGACGTATCTAAAAACGAACGACCAAAAATAAGAGGAACTTGAGGATCCGTGGGAATATCGACAACGATAAAGTCTACCGGATAATAGAACTTTCTCACTTTCACAAAAACGTCTTCGGCCAATCCACATGCGAGAATCGTGGAGTGATCGGCCAATTCGATACACATTAGTGAACGAGTAAGATTAGGAAGATTGAGCGACTTGAAGATTGCAAGTGGCATCAAGTTAATACTAGCACCAAGATCGGCCAAGGCATAGCATTCTTCCATATCTTGAATAGCACATGGAATCAAGAATTTACCAGGATCATCGACTTTTTGAGGTATGCGGTTAAGATAAACCGATGAACAACTAGACAATTGTTGCAATTTCTCCTTGTTGTTTTACATACTCTTAAAGTTGGCGGCAAATCGAGGCATCATGACCAAATCGTCGGCAAAACTCACATTGAAATGCACGTCACGAAACATTTTCATAAAAATCTTAAATTGGTAGTTGTCGTGCTCTTGACGTTTCTCCTTTCTAAGTCTTGATGGGTAGGGCAAAGGTGGTGTGGGTTGAGGCATAGGCATAACCTTTGGAGTCTCGGGTTCCAATGATGGTAATGGGTTAACCGTAGGTGTGGCATGAGCGGTACTTCGTGGGATTAGGATATGCTCCTTTTCGACCACCACCTCGGGTTCTTCCTCAATTTCCTCCACCGTTGAAATAATTGGTTGATGAGTCGGTTCCTTAAGTGTCTTACCACTTCGTGTGGTAATCACTTTCATCTCTCCCTTAGGGTTCGATATGGTGTTGCTAGGAAGACTACTCGAAGATGGTTTACACATTATTGCCTCAAAAATGGAAGAATTTTTATCCTCAAACATAGATTGCCTCTTATCAGCCTTAAGCATTTCTTGTTTTATTTCATGTTTCCCTTGTTCCATCTTTTGTTGGTTTTGTTGTAACCTAGTTACATTTCCCTCCTTCTTGTTTGTGTGGATCTTAAGCTCATTTGCTAACTCATTTTTCAACTCCTTTTTCAAGTAATTCTTAAACTCCGATCTTAGGATAATGATCTCTTTTTGAATATTATCAAACCTAGCATCGTTTCCGTTTGCGTATTCAACAAATTCATTTGGAAGATCTTTCATGTTTTGCAAACTTTTTTTGTTGTTTTAAAAATCATTGTTTTGATTTTTGTTTGAAACTTGATTGTTATTAGCCCCTTGATTCCCATAGTTGTTACCTTTGTAATTGTTTTTGTAACCAACTTGATTGTTTCGATAATTGTTGTTAGCATTTTGATTGGGAGCAAAAGCCGGTGGAGTCAATTGATTAAAGCGGGTAACTTGACCGTTTTGGTTGTAAGTTCCCGTGGCCGCGTAGGCACTCGAAGTGTTACAACAGTTGGTAATGCACTCGGAGAAATCATGACCTCCACCACAATACATGCATGAAACGTCAACCGCTTTAGCCGTACCGAGAGCACTTTGTTCACCAACTTTGAATTCAATTAAAAGACCTTTAAGCTTATCAAAGATTTTGTTCTCCAAATTTGCCTCAATTTGGAAAGCATCGATGGTATTGGACAATGAAGGTGAAGACGAAGACGAAGCCTTACGAACACTCGATGTGTTACGAGGACTATAGACTTTAGACCTATTCTCAATAATCAACAACGCTTCCTCAACCGTTTTACACAAAAAATTACCACCCGAGACGGCATTAAGATAATCTCTCTCATGATCATTCAATCCATTGTAAAACGTGTCAATTAGATGCAAGTCGGAAAAACCGTGATGAGGACACTCGTGCAACATTTCCTTAAACCGATTCCAAGCCGTAGAAAAACCCTCATTAAATTCTTGTGAAAATTTTGAAATCTAGTTTTTCAAATGCGTAGTCTTAGAGGGCGGGAAAAATTGGTTCACAAATTTTGAAACGAGATCCTTCCACGTCAATATAGAATTGGGTGGATCTTTCTCTAACAAAATTTTAGCGGGCCCCGCTAAGGAATAGGGAAAAAACATCATCTTAATCGAGTCATTAGCAACATCCTTAAACATGCAAGTGGCGGTAAGACGATTGAATTGAAAGATATGGTTGTGCGGGTTGTCCTTTTCATCACCACGGAATTTGTTGTTTTGAATCATCATCAACAAACACGTCTTAACTTCAAAATTCTCCGCAAGAATGGCGGGAATCACAATAGCCTCTCCATAACCCTCGGTGGGTGCTTGAAGTAGCTCCATCATAGTTCGATTAGCCATGATTGGTTCTTCTTCTACGATAGGTTCGTCAATAGGAGACTCCTCACTAGAAAGGTTAGGTGTGGTCTCCTTTCGGTTTTTTCGTTTACGTGCACATATTGCTTGATTACGAGTAAGCATAAACGTAACGTACAACGTGGGGATGAGCAAAGAATATTCTTTTTTGGTGTTTTTAATTTTTCCAACTTTTTTGTGGTTTTTGATTGTTTTAACCTTTTTTGGATTTTGGTGAATGTATTAAGTAGACAAAAATCTACAAATCTCTCCTCAAATCAAATCTATTGATTAAAGGAGCCTCAAGGAATGAAAACGATCACGTGAAGTGAACGCCTTCGATGACTTTAGTATGTTGGTGGAACACCAAAACGTTCAAGAGGGTTTAATCAAATGAAACCAAGAAAATATATATGATTCTTAGATAATACTTTGGTTGGCAAACCCTCGATTAGCCCTTTTTATCTAAACACGCACAAGCAAGCGGAGAAACGAGTCGGCGCGAAGCACTTAAGAGCCTTTTTCCTTAGGGTATATTTTATAATACCCGCCTTATACCCACCTTATAGTTTGTGTTTGTCAAAATGAAGCTTCACGAAAGTAATTATCTATTTTACCTTTTTTCTTTGTTTGAGATTCGAATACAATGATTGAGTGATGAAATCCCGGATCAAGGTTGTGTTTTCACACTTTTGGAGTACTTGTGAATTTATTGTTCTGCGTATACAATATAATAATATTCACACAAAAAACGAAAAACCAATAATACGTATTAGTAGAGTCCTACTAATACAAATAGATATTATGGCTAATATAAAAACAACAATTGTTCAAATTGAAACACAACACGCCTTCCCGGCAGCGGCGCCAAAATGATAGTTGAGTTTTTACGTCTTTTAGGAAAAAGAGCGTAATTAGGGTAAATACGACGGTTTAGGAAAACCGTGCACAAATGACACAAAATGGAGATCGTTCTCAAGGAGGCTTGTGTATTGTGTTAAGAATTGATTAACTATTTGAGATTATATTATGAAGAAAGAAAAGAGAAAAGGATGACGGTTACGATTATGAATTAAACTGAGACGAAAAGTCGTGCACGTAAAACCGTAAAATATGACGAAATTTAAAGTTTAACCTAAAAACTCCTAGAAAATTGTAATAAATCCTAAAAATGTAAGTAGAGTTTACAAAAAATAAAAAATCACTCAAACCTTTTATTTAATTAAATATTAATTTTTTAATGCTAATTAAACCCCAAAAAATGAATTTAATTAACAAAAAGCCCAAAATGAGATTTTTCACTTTGTAAACCTCTAAAATGGCTTAACTAAATTAAAAACTATTTTTGAAAATTTTAAAACTAATTAAAACTATGTAAAATGATTAAAAACTATATAATCTTAAAATAATTCTAAAAACTAATCAAAAAATTTTAAAATTTCTAACTTAATGTATTTGAACTAGGAAAAATGAAAAACTTGCAGAATCTAAAATTTAATTTTTAATAATAAAATAATAATAAAATATTAATAAAAATCCAAAATTTATAAAAAATTCTAAAAAGTTTCAAACTAGTTTATTTTAACCTAATAAACACATAATTGAACTTGAAATTACCAAAATACCCCTAATGGGCCTTCAAATGGGCCAAAATGAAAAACAGTCCACTATATTGGGCTTTTTGGCCCAATAAGCAAAAAGTTGTCCAAATAAGGCCAAAATCACCTACTTGACTCAAAATTCAATTTTAAGAACAAAACTCTAAAGGCCCAAAATGGTGATTTTCCAAGAATAACCCAAATGTTAAGAACGAACACGGGAAACGAAGCCGCACAATGAACCAAGCCCTAATGGTGATTTTCCAAGAATAACCCTTGAAGAATTGAAGATTGTTCAAGAAGGGTCCTCCAATATTGAAGAACTGACACTTTAAACCATTATTTATTCATAATTACAAGATTGGTCCTTAAAGTTTGTCAAATTTACAAAAGGGCCCTCCACTTTGAAGAATTGGAAAGAATGGTCCCTCAAAAATTAAGACTTGGTAATATTAGTCCTCCACGAAGTCAATTATACAAGTCAAGACCATAAAGTTTGAAGAAAATGCCAAATCAACCCTTCAAGTATCAAGAATTGGCAAGAAATACCCCTGAAATTAGTTTTAAAAACTTTTTGGGGCAAAAGTGTGAAAACTGAAACTTCAATAACAAAGGAAATCTGTTTTCAAGCCATTTAACACAAAGTGAAAAGAAATAAAGAAGCGAGGGACTAAATCGTGGAGACAAGGAAAGATACATACGCCAGTGTCATGGTGACACGTGCCCCACTCACTCAAAACAACCCATCACCACTCAGCTTTTTGCCACATCACATCCCACCCAAAACCGTTTATAGCTAATCTTTATTAGTTAATTAAAAACGCGCCTAACACATTTTCAAACATTAATCTGGATCGAAACCTATACTATTCACCATATGAACAAATTTGGGTTTTCTTTAATTACTTGTAATTAGACTCCCATTTTGTACAGATTTAAGATTAAGGTGGCCATAATCATAATCCAACCTCTAACTTTGCCACCTCATCTTCTCCAATCTTACATGTTGAACCTCCCACACACGTTTTTGAAGAAGATGCCAATAGGCCAGCCATCTAACGCCCCATAACCCTGCATCACACTTAAGCTCACTTGGGACCCTTGATCAAATTCCAACCTTTACACCTCACATAAACTGCCAAGATAACTTTACATGATATGCAGATTTTCAAAATCCACAAGGGAAAATTGGGACTTCTACACATTAGGGTTTACGTTTTTTATTACTTTCCTAGAACTCAGGTAGCCTAAATAAGGCATTAGGGTTGTAACATTTAGCCCTGCTCTTGGTTTTCCTTTGGTCAACAAATATGTAAATCCTTGTTCAATCTTAATGAAAAGTGTTTGATATTGTGTGACGAATTCCAAGTGCCAACTTATTACTTGCTTGTTTATGTTTCATGTTTATGATTTTGGAATCTTAAAACCTTTTTTAAAGCTTGTGCAAGAAATTGCCAAGTTTTCTCAAAAACTTGATATTTTACCAAGTCTTTGGTACATTCTTGGAATTTTTGGATTACAAGTGATCTACACACCCTGATAAGAAGTTTACCAAGGTGTTGGTAGCTTGTGGTTTGGGGATAATCAAGAAGTGGGTACAAAGGTTGCATTAATCAAGATTTTTCATCTTTCTGTTTTATATATTTGTGCTCTAACCTTGTTGAATCTTAGCAGGGTTGTTGTAGAAGCTTGTGCCTTGTTTTACTAGGCACATCAACTAAAAAATTCGTGAGTGTGGATGTACATTCATGAGGTTTGAGTCCTTTTACCTAAAATCTGATAAAAGTCGTGATTTTTGGTAAATTTGTGTTATGCTATTGTACTTGTTGTTTTTGTGGCTTAAAGTTGCTTGATACTGCATGATAATGATGTTATTGTGTTAGATTCAGCTTGGGATAAACTGAATCACACATTTACTTTGTTAATATTGGATTGAAAAAAGTTAAGGGGTGTTTGGGTTAACCTGTTTAAGCTTGCAAATTGGATTTAAGTTATTGTTTGTTGTTTATTTGTGTTGGTATCTGATATATACTTGGTTAAGTGCTATGTGCTGCAAGTTCTTGGCTTTTAAACATCAAAATCTTAATTATGCTATAAAAGTTGGAAATCTTCTTGTTTTGACCTAATATTTTGGAAGCAGATAGATTGTATGCATGCTTAGGGATAACAAGTGATTAAACAAAGTTTATATAACCTATTAAGAAGATTTGAGGATTTGAAATTGAATGTGTGGTGAAGTATATCAGCAAAGTATCGAATCTGGTTCTTTAGGGTTCATCGGTAACATTCATTGGCTTGAATCTTGCTCTAAACTTTGAATTAGTGCATGAAACTAGTTTATTTGTGTTCATTTGAATCATTTATAGCTTGTGTATGCATTTGGTGAAGTTTGGCTGGCTTATTCTTGCTAAAAGTGCTTATTGAGTTCATAACTGCTATTGTTCATGTCTGGTGCATGTCTGGTGATCTTTTGATTAATCTGTGCTAATTGGTTTGTTGTAATTGTGATATTATTGTTGTTATTGACTCCTTGTGATCCACTGATTACTTGGGTGACTTTGCTTAACTTGAATCCAACAAAAAGTCACATAAGACAAAAAGTAAAGAAAGTCAAGTAGTGGGAACTCCTTTCCCCTGTTGCTAGCCAGTACTAGTGTTATTTGATCAACAGCTTATTCATAAGCCATTTTGGATTATCCAGACTTGAAACAACTTATTTTTTTGTGATAGATCTTCCTTATTTGACCCATTGAACTAATCTGGAGCATATTAGGGTTTGACTTTTAAGTTTGACTAGAAAACCAAACAGTTTGACTTTTACATACGTGCTTATTTGCTTATTCCATCTTATTCTTTGTGCTTATGGGAAAACTTTTTGATTATTTTGCTTAATTAAGTCATTTAAAACCTTTTGCAACTTGAATCAGCACTTGAGGTAGCCTATAACTCAAAAACGACTATTTGTCGTTTTGTGAAGAGAGCTTTCGCTTATTTCAGGCTTATTTCTTGGGCTTTTTCAAAATTTCTTTTCACAGATCTCTTTGGTATCCCAAAAGAAGCTTGAGTGTCAAATTAGAGCTTATGGCATTAAATTATGGCTTAATGGGCCCAAAAGCCCATTAAGAATAAGCTGTTGACTTATTAAGTTGTGATAAGCTCATTTTTAGCTTTTGGGCCTTCAGAGTTTTATTCTTAAAATCAAATTTTGAGTCAGATAGGAAGTTTTGGGCTTAATTGGACAACGTTTTGCTTATTGGGCCAAAAAGCCCAATATAGTGGACTGTTTTTTATTTAAGCCCATTTTAAGGCCCAATAGGGGTATTTAGGTAATTTCAAGTTCATTCCTGTGTTATTTGGGTTAGAATAAACTAGTTTGCAACTTTTTAGAACTTTTTATAAATTTTGGATTTTTAATATTATTTTAATATTATTTTATTATTAAAAATTAAATTTTAGATTTTTGCAAGTTTTCATTTTTCCTAGTTTAAATACATTAAGTTAGGAATGTTAAAATTTTTAGATTAATTTTAGTGTCATTAGATTAATTTATAGATTTATTTTAAGATTTTATAGTTTTTAATTGTTTTTAAATAGTTTTAATTAATTTTAAAATTTTCAAAAATATTTTTAAATTTAGTTAAGTCATTTTAGAGGTTTACAAAGTGAAAAATCTCATTTTAGGCTTTTTATTAATTATTTAGATTTTTTGGGCTTTAATTAGCATTAAAAATTATTATTTAATTAAATAAAAGGTTTGAGTGATTTTTGATTTTTTGTAAACTCTAATTACATTTTTTTCTTATTGCAATTTTCTAGGAATTTTTAGGTTAGTTTTTAAATTTAGTCACTTTTTAAGGTTTTACGTGCACGACTTCGTCTTAGTTTAATTCATAATCGTAACCGTCATTCTTTTCTAATCTCTTTTCTTATTTCTTTTCTTCATAAATATAATCTCAAACACTTAATCAATTCTTAACACAATACACAAGCCTCCTTGAGAACGATCCCCACTTTTGGGTCATTTACTTGTGTTTTTCCTAAATCACTTGTTAACGCTTGCCCTAATTACCATGTTTTCCTAAACAAGTGTAAAATTACAACTATCATTTTTCCGCCACTGCCAGGGAGGCGTGTTGTGTTTTGATTTGAAAAATTGTTGTTTTTATACTAGACATAATAGCTAATTGTATTAGTAGCACTCTACTAATACGTATTATCGGTTTTCGTTTTTTGTGTGAATATTACTATATTGTATACATAGAACAATAAATTCACAAGTACTCCAAACTGTGAAAAAACAACCTTGATTAGGAGGTCATTACTCAATCATTGTATTCGAATCTCAAACAAAGAAAAAAGGCAAAATAGATAATTACTTTCGTGAAGCTTAATTTTGACAAACACAAACTGTAAGGTGGGTATAAGGCGGGTATTAGAAAATATACCCTAAGGAAAAAGACTCTTAAGTGCTTCACGCCGCCTCGTTTCCCCGCTTGCTTGTACGTGTTTAGATAAAAAGGGCTAATTTAGGGTTTGCCAACCAAAGTATTATCTAAGTATCATATATATTTTCTTGGTTTCATTTGATTAAACCCTCTTGAACGTTCTGGTGTTCCACCAACGTTCTAAAGTCATCGAAGGCGTTCACTTCACGTGATGGTTTTCATTCCTTGAGACCCCTTTAATCAAGAGATTTGATCTAACGGAGATATTTTTAGATTTTTGTCTACTTATACATTCACCAAAATCCAAAAAGGTAAAAACAATCAAAAACCACAAAAAATTTGGAAAAATTAAAAACACTAAAAAGAATCTTCTTTGCTCATCCCCACATTGTATGTGAAGTTTATGCTTACTCGTAATCAAGCAAGACGTGCACGTAAACGAAAAACCGAAAGGAGACCACACCTAACCTTTATAGTGAGGAGTCTCCTATTGACGAACCTATTGTAGAAGAAGAACCAACCATGGCGAATCGAACTATGATGGAGTTACTTCAAGCACCCACCGAGGGTTATGGAGAGGCTATTGTGATTCCCACCATCCTTGCGGAGAATTTTGAAGTGAAAACGGGTTTGTTGTCGATGATCCAAAACAACAAATTCCATGGTGATGAAAAGGACAACCCGCAAAACCATATCCGCCAATTCAATCATCTTACCGCCACTTGCAAGTTTAAGGATGTTGCTAATTTGACTGGATTAAGATGTTGGTTTTCCGTATTCCTTAGCAGGGCCCGCTAAAATTTGGTTAGAGAGTATGAGCCACCCAATTCTATATTAACGTGGAAGGATCTCGTTTCAAAATTCGTGAACCATTTTTTTCCGCCCACTAAGACCACGCATTTGAAAAACGAGATTTCAAAATTTTCACAAGAATTTAATGAGACTTTTTCTACGGCTTGGAATCGGTTTAAGGAAATGTTACATGAGTGTCCTCATCACGGTATTTCCGACTTGCATCAAATTGACACGTTTTACAATGGATTGAATGATCATGAGAGGGATTATCTTAATGCCGCCGCAGGCGGTAATTTTTTGTGTAAAACGGTTTAGGAAGCGTTGTTGATTATTGAGAATAGGTATAAAGTCTATAGTCCTCGTAACACATCGAGTGTTCGTATGGCTTCGTCTCCGGCTTCGCCTTCATTGTCCAATACCGTCGATGCTTGCCGAATTGAGGCGAACATGGAAAACAAAATCTTTGATAAGTTTAAAGGTCTTTTAATTGTATTCAAAGTTGGTGAACAAAGTGCTCCCGCTACGGCTAAAGCGGTTGAGGTTTCTTGCATGTATTGTAGTGGAGGTCATGATTTCTCCGAGTGGATTACCAACGGTGGTAACACTTCGAGTGCCTACGAGGCCATGGGAACATACAACCAAAACGGTCAAGTTACCCGCTCTAATAAAATGACTCCACCGACTTTTGCTCCCAATCAAAATGCTAACAACAACTATCGAAACAATCAAAATGGTTACAAAAACAATTACAAAGGTAACAACTATGGGAATCAAGGGGCTAATAACAATCAAGTTTCAAACAAAAATCAAAACAATGATTTTCCAAACAACAACAAGAGTCTGCAAACTTTGAAAGACCTTCCAAATGAATTTGTTGAATACGATAATGGAAACGATGATAGGTTTGATAATATTTAAAGAGAGATCATTAGCCTAAGATCCGAGTTTAAGAATGACTTGAAAAAGGAGTTGAAAAATGAGTTAGAAAATGAGCTTAAGATCCACACAAACAAAATAGAGGGAAATTTAACTAGGTTACAACAAAAACAACAAAAAATGGAACAAGGGAAACATGAAATAAAACAAGAGATGCTTAAGGCCGATAAGAGGCAATCTATGTTTTAGGATAAAATTTCATCCATGTTTGAGGCTATAATGTGTAAACCGTCTTCGAGTAGTTTTCCTAGCAATACCATATCGAACCCTAAGGGAGATATGAAAGTGATTACCACACGAAGTGGTAAGACACTTAAGGAACCGACTCCTCAACCAATTACTCCAACGGTGGAGGAAATTAAGGAAGAACCCGAGGTGGTGGTCGAAAAGGAGCATGTCTCAATCCCACGAAGTACCGCTCATACCACACCTACGGTTGACCCATTACCACAACTGGAACCCGTGATTCCAAAGGCTATGCCTATGCCTCAACCCACACCACATTTGCCCTATCCATCGAGACTTAGAAAGGAGAAACGTCAAGAGCGCGACAATTACCAATTTGAGATTTTTATGAAAATGTTTCGTGACGTGCATTTCAATGTGAGTTTTGCTGATGCTTTGGTCAAGATGCCTCGATTTTCCGCTAACTTTAAGAGTATGTTAAACAACAAGGAGAAATTGCAATACCTATGTAACACCCCATTTTGATAATTGCAATAACTGTCTCCTAGCGTATAATTTTCTAGAGGAAATCAGGTTATCCTCAATGAAAACGCTGATGAATTTGCTATGAGTTCATGGAAACTCATTCTTATAATGCCATTGGAGCATTGATGAGACTAATTCAAAATCATAAATCTAGCTTGACCGAGTCGTGTACGAATAGCAGTCATGGACATGTCCTGCTTTTTCACTCGTCACTATTGGCAGCATGATTATGAGTTCGATCTTGGAAAAGTGATTAACACCATACGGTTGATTGGACATGTTGTCAATATGTGGAGGAGAATAACGATCATGAATGGTGATTTGTTTAAGTCGACGGTAGTCGACACATAATCTCATGGTACCATCCTTCTCCTTGAAGGTTCTTCTGGAGTGTAAGGAACAATTTTGGAATAATCCGTTGGTTATGCGTAAAAGGACCTTAGTAGTCGTGTGTTACTGACAGCTAGAAAATTTTAGCAATATGGCTAATAAAGCACGTGCTTGAAAAGCATAGATAATTTATACAGATTTTCCTGATGGTAAATCAAGCTGAATGTATTCAGGAGCTTGAACATTACTGTACATAATTAGGAATCATAGCATGGTGTGGTGTTCATAGTACATAATTAGGGTAAAATTCATCTCGTGTCTGTCCGAGGAAATGCGTTAGCAGCTTGGATCTTATTATTAAGCTGAAGGAAAACATTCGTATGCGTAGGAATAGAAAGGCGTCCTTCATGGTTATGAATATATGAACTATGGTGAAAGAAATGAAAGTGACATCGGCAACGTGACAGTTCTCACTGATGCGCCGATAATGGTATTGAAATTCTTGTGGCCTGATTAATACATGGCACAACAACATAGATATACCCTTGGAGGGTACCCTGAATTTCTTAGAAATGTTCCATAATTAGACGTGAGTCATGTGTCTTGACTCGTGTCTTGAGAAATGTAAGCGTGACATATGTCTTGACTGGTATCTTGACATGTGTCCTCAGAAAGTATACGTGAGACATGTGTCTTGACTGATGTCTTGACATGTGTCTCGAGATGTGAAACAATTAGAACTACAAATATTAGGTTAATATGCCAGAATTGGCGGATCGGTTGGACTACTGATCATTTGTATGTCTGATCACGTCCGTGGCCGGAGCCTCGGTTGCGATTTCTAGGATAGTTGCTGTCATAGTAGTGGTTACTATCATCTTGTCTGTCGGTTCCCTGACGGTCATTCTCATGACCGTGACTTATGTAACTATTTAGCTGAGTGGCCGGCTGGTACTGGTTTGCACTCATATGGCTGAAATGACAGCCGAACGACGTGTGACATGTAACTATGAATTTGGGACAATTATTGATGGGAATTGTCTGATGGTGAAGCATCTTCTCGTCCAATCGCTTTGCTCCGACGCCTTTGTCTTCGTCTTTTAGGATCTCCAGGTTGTGAACAGCATCAGCATCAGCATCTCGTAGCATCTCCCAACATCAGCAGCATCAACCTTCAGTAACATCTCCAAGCTATGAGCGGCATCGACAATCTTGTAGAATATCAGCAAGTGAACATACGCCTGAGATGATTTAGAATCGACTAGCGAATACTCGTGAAGTATTGCAAGTGGAATACACATGGATTAAGGTACATGTAATACACATGAAATACGGTACGTGGAGTACACATGGAATGCACATGAAATGATCGGTATGGAGTCGATCATTTATCATGATCAAAAGAAAGTATATTAGTTAAACGGTTAGGAAAACCATCATGATAACCTAGCAATGCCAGTAAATACCTCATTCTGGTTTCATAGGGAAACGCTAAAGTGTGGTTACACAAAATTCAACGATGATTTGCCTGACAGCATGATCAATGGAAACCAACCATGACTATCATGAAAGCATGATTCAAGAAATCTAACAATGTCTTGCAGGACAACGTAAATAACAAAAGAGGCGTGAGACGTAATCAACATGAAGACGGAATTATCATGAGGAAACATGAAACCATCTATTACGAAGAAGTGTATAACATAATCAGCATGAAACTGAAGTTAACCATGACAGTATGAAGGCATACTTGACATAAAAACATAATAACTTATGATGGGACATGAAAAAAATTTTGATGCCAATTTAAATCATGAGAAAAATTTTATGCAAGAAAAACAGTGCATGAATGCGTAATGTAGTTTATAAAACCTTTATATGTGCGAGGGAACGCCTATGGGTCGGTTCCAAAACAAAAGACATGGCGAGGGGACGCCTATGGGTCGGTCCCAAAGTTAAAAGTTTCGATAAAAGCACATGCGACTATATAGGGCCAGTCCTGTATCAACCATTACTTAGTCAAAATTCCTACAACAGATGACATATGATATAAATGCATGAATGCATGAAACATAATAATTAAAAGTCATTGTCAAAACTTAACAGAAAAAATTTTATGTGAAAATTATGAACTACTGGGGTCAGTCCACATCGTCACAGTTCACGAGGAACATCATGCATAGACAATGACATATAACTAAGTATGGATGACGGTTGTTCATTCCATATTAGTAAGACGATACTGGTGAAAACATCATGGTGAAAACAACAAGGTGCTGAAAACGTCATGGCTAAAACAAAAAGGTGCTGAAAACATAATGGTTAAAACAACAACTTGCTGAAACATCAATACGTGGAATAACAATCGTTGGCTTAGGAAGCTCCTGGTGACTACCCACTAGTCACAGGTCGCGTTTTAGAGCCTACAGGTCGAAGCCTTGGCTCTGATACCATAATTGTAACACCCCATTTTGATAAATGGAATGTCACGCGTAATTATGGCGTGTCATCAAAGCATGCAAGGTAATATGTAGTAAAACATACATGACCATAGGGAAAACCGGAATCAAACATCGGTTCCCAAACATAAGCCCAAAACATAACAAAGTAAATGAACTGAATGAAAGACTAAACAAGCATAAATATATGAAGGAAACAGGAGAAGAAGTCTATGGCAGCTTCCATCCTATGCATGTCCTCCAAATGCTCGAGTCTTGGGTACCTGCCGTTTTGGGACATGGAATGGAAAGTAACGGCTGAGCAAAATGCTCAGTGCACGGATATACAATATAGCATGAAATAGGATAAGTATGTAACATATAACAGTGGAAGACTAAGTTCTGAGTAGACTGGTTAAGTATCGAGAAAACTGGTTTTATAGTTTGAAAAGCCTTATGTTTATCTTATGAAAACTGTTTTAACATAAATATACCATAGCCCATATAGGTCATGAAAAGGTCACGTGCATGAATACTTGGAGGGGTGACCTCATCATGCTGATTAGAGGGGATGCCTCTAATTAATATACTGGTCTGGGTAGGAGGGATCAACTCCTTGTGAAGGATGCAAGGCACACACCACATTCACCATGAAATACTGAATAAAACATGTAACTAGGATGCACCCATACGCCCCACATGATATAATAATATGGCCAAAACTGAAAGGGACGCCACAAGCAATCACTCCGCCGTGGGGAAGTCATAACATTGGTGCCTCCAATGTTATGGTTATGGTACCTCCATAACTAGGTGAAACTGGTCATGCTTGTATATGGTTATAGATTATGCTAATTAAACATAAGCAGTTCAAAACAGTAAAACAAATACTGGGGAAAACAGTTGGCTGCATACGGGGAAATCCTAATAAGGAAAGAATGTCCATACTGAAAGGACGGGAATCCGTACCTCAAGTCCAGTGAATGAACGGAAGAAAGACTCCTACTTCTGGATCACTAACGCTACTTGAATACACACATGTATAAGTATCGATTCACTGATTACGTACTAGGTTTTATGTCTCATCTTAGCTTACTTGGTATGTTTTAGGTCATGATTTACTGTTTAAAGCCTTAAACTGTGTTTATCTTGTATTCTGATTAATCTGATTAAGTATTACTGGTATTTCATGTATTATTATACTTACTGTGTAATAATAAGTAACTTTCCAAAAATAGCAGGTTTCCAAAAATAGAAAGTTTCCAAAAATAGAAAGTTTCCAAAAAAAGAAAGTTTCCAAAAATAGAAAGTTTCCTAAAATAGAATTTACTGCTTAAAATAGATTAGTTTCAAAAAATTGAAAGTTTCCAAAAATAGATCAGCTGCCTTAATTAAATCAGTTTCCATATATAGAAGGTTTCCATGATTAGATTAGCTGCCTGAAATAGATAGATTTCCATATATAGAAGGTTTCCATTAATAGATTAGTTGCCTTATTTAATTAATTTTCTATAAATAGAAGTTTCCATATTTAGAATTAAGCTGGCTACATAAGCTAACATATAAGTCTAAGTGTTTATAAGCTTATCTCTTAAGTCATATGATATAGTGTATAGTTTAATTATTATCTCATGTATTTTAATTAAACTATAGGTTAAGCATTTTAATTAAAGTATAACATGTTTTAATTAAAATGGAATAAAATACTTAGGTTAAAATGTGTATTATTATTATTAATAATATAACCTAAGTCATGTCTAAATTAATTAATTATAGGCATGTTTTAAATAATTAATTAATTATAACATATAACATAAAATACTTAGGTTAAATTAGTATCATGCTAAATTAATAATTAAAATAACCTAAGTCATGATTTAATTAATATCTCATGTTATTAATTAATTTATATCCTAAGTTCATAATTCATAAAAATTAACATGTAGCATAAATCATGATTTAACCAACGAACCATGAATCGGGCATGAACTCGACACCGTACCCCGAGCCAAACTCGGGGTACTTGTGCCCCCTTGTAGCCGTGGGTCCCACATGCACCAACCAAGACCAAAAATGGTCTTGGTGGTGGCGGCAATAAGCAAACCGAACCCCCCCTCGGGTTGGTTCTGCTAGGCGGCCAAAACAAACACCCTTTTATATCATCCTTTGATTTTAATTAACCCCAAAACATGTTAGATCAATCTTTAATTATCATGTTTTAATAAGAATAATAATAACATGTTCATGAAAATAATCAAAGATTTAAAAGAATTAAAAAGAAAGGTTTAGAATGATACCCAATACGTAGCTTGAAAGGGGATGAATAAACACGGTTTCGAGCACTTGTTTTTAATGTCAAAAATCAACAACACCCTCCTATGGTGTTGTTATGGGTGGCGGCACAAAGAGAGGGCAAAGAGGAGGAGAGAAAACTTTTTAGGTTAAAATGCTATTTTGCTTGAAAGTGAAAAATGAAAGTAGTTTTTACCCTTTACCCCCCTTTCATGTAAACTTGATGGGCTTAGCCCATTTCTTGATTGTTGTGCCGTGGGTATGGGGGCCCCACATGGGGTACCCGTACCTTTTCTCGTGTCCCGATGTTTCGTGTTCGTTCGTGGTTAAACGTGTTCGTGTTTAAAGTGTTACTGTTTATTTTACCATGTAGTTTATCGTAATCTTAATGCTCGTAATTATATTATATGTATTTACGTAATTATTTTAGTTTGTATTTTAAATAGTGATCATGATTTAATTACGTTCACGTGACATATTTATTAACTGTTTATCATGGGTTCGTACGTAATCGATACTTATCATGTCATACACGTATGCACTTGCTTGATTATTAGCACATGAATGTGATCAATACTAAATAAGGTAAGTTTAAATCTAGGACGTACGATCTTAAGGGCACTGTTCATGGTAAAAGCATGCGGGTTTTACAATTCTCCCCCCGTAAAAAGAATAATTCGTCCCCGAAATATAGATAACGTAACCGGAAGCGGAACACACCCGAATCAGACTGAGAGGTTATGCAAAATAACGGAAGTGAAGGTGACATGGTAGAAGGGAACGTGGAACGTGACCTGTCTTGAAAAGACATGGAACGTGACGTGACTGAAAGGACATATGTAATCGATAAGAGAAAAATGGATAAGAAGTCCGGATGAACTTGTCAGTTTCCAAGTGGCCTCCCTCTTGGAACGGTTCCTTCAAAAGATCCTGGCACAAATGATAAATCTTGGTCCTCCTGACCTTGACTTGGAATACGAAGAAATTCTTGGTTATCAACGGAAGGTAGATCCCCTAAATTCGATCGAGGAAAATAAGAGTTAACGTGCAAGGGTAACTGAAACGTTACGATGCAAGACCATCTGACTTAACTGATAATTAGAAACGATGCGCGAGACATAAAGAAACGTAGTAAGTGAAAAATTTTGAACGTGATACGTGAAAATTTTTGAACGTGCTACGTGGAGATATGGCGAGTGTAGTATGAGTAAACATATCGTGATCCATGATACGTGTAACATATCTTGATCATGATATGAGGAACGTGGAATGAACATGACATGTGAGACATATCGTGATCATAGAATATAATGGCGGTAACGCCAAACGCTACAAGGTGAGACGTGGAATATGACGTGAAACGTCTATCTGATGATGGAGAGTTATACTAAACTTAGGTCTGGTCTCACAAGTTCTTGCAAACTTCCCAGAATGAGAAAAGAAATGGACGTAAAATCGTAAGCCAAAATACGATCATGAACGTGAATAGTGTCATGAACGTGAGTGCGAAAGCAAGTCGTGGAATTAGAATGAAGACGTGAAGTAAGTTAGGAGTACAATTACGAATCTTTGTCTGACCCGATGGCTGAGGGATTGCCAAGTGATCGGATGAGCCTTGGCTGGAACATGTTTGTTCAATCTGTTGGTTCTGAAATCCGTACGGATGTAAGGATTCTGCAGACTTGATCAAACTGTTGGCAATAACCCAGATAGCATCATGCTTCTTTTGAGTTTGCTGAAATCTGGTAACTAAAATCCATGGAGATCTTGTCCCTTTTTGATTCACAATTTCATATGATGAAAACATCCCAGTTTGTTGGTGTCCTATCTTAACCTGTTGGTATGTCAGGTACCTAGATATGAACGTAACTGTATCTTTCTTCGTAGAACTTGATACCTAGGAGTTTGCGAAACTCTGAGTCTCTGAATCTAGACTTCTCCTAGCGTATAATTTTCTAGAACACCTAATGTAGTGTAGGGTTCTCTCCTTTACGCATAAGCTGAGTCATGGTAAGATTAACCATAGAAACACATGTGATTCAGTGTGTCACTGTAATCAAACAGAACTGATATTGGGAAAAAAAATTCCAGGGTAGAATTTCTCTTGTCATAGAATTTGCAACATAGTGCAGATATGGTCTTCCTGTTCTTCTCTAGGCTTAGAGGAAATCAGGTTATCCTTAATGAAAACGCTGATGAATTTGCTATGAGTTCATGGAAACTCATTCTTATAATGCCATTGGAGCATTGATGAGACTAATTCAAAATCATAAATCTAGCTTGACCGAGTCGTGTACGAATAGCAGTCATGAACATGTCCTGCTTTTTCACTCGTCGCTATTGGCAACATGATTATGAGTTCGATCTTGGAAAAGTGATTAACGCCATACGGTTGATTGGACATGTTGTCAATATGTGGAAGAGAATAACGATCATGAATGGTGATTTGTTTAAGTCGACGGTAGTCGACACATAATCTCATGGTACCATCCTTCTCCTTGAAGGTTCTTCTGGAGTGTAAGGAACAATTTTGGAATAATCCGTTGGTTATGCGTAAAAGGACCTTAGTAGTCGTGTGTTACTGACAGCTAGAAAATTTTAGCAATATGGCTAACAAAGCACGTGCTTGAAAAGCATAGATAATTTATACAGATTTTCCTGATGGAAAATCAAGCTGAATGTATTCAGGAGCCTGAACATTACTGTACATAATTAGGAATCATAGCATGGTGTGGTGTTCATAGTACATAATTAGGGTAAAATTCATCTCGTGTCTGTCCGAGGAAATGCGTTAGCAGCTTGGATCTTATTATTAAGATGAAGGAAAACATTCGTATGCGTGGGAATAGAAAGGCGTCCTTCATGGTTATGAATATATGAACTATGGTGAAAGAAATGAAAGTGACATCGGCAACGTGACAGTTCTCACTGATGCGCCGATAATGGTATTGAAATTCTTGTGGCCTGATTAATACATGGCACAACAACATAGATATACCCTTGGAGGGTACCCTGAATTTCTTAGAAATGTTCCATAATTAGACGTGAGTCATGTGTCTTGACTCGTGTCTTGAGAAATGTAAGCGTGACATATGTCTTGACTGGTATCTTGACATGTGTCCTCAGAAAGTATATGTGAGACATGTGTCTTGACTGATGTCTTGACATGTGTCTCGAGATGTGAAACAATTAGAACTACAAATATTAGGTTAATATGCCAGAATTGGCGGATCGGTTGGACTACTGATCATTTGTATGTCTGATCACGTCCGTGGCCGGAGCCTCGGTTGCGATTTCTAGGATAGTTACTGTCATAGTAGTGGTTACTATCATCTTGTCTGTCGGTTCCCTGACGGTCATTCTCATGACCGTGACTCATGTAACTATTTAGCTGAGTGGCCGGCTGGTACTGGTTTGCACTCATATGGCTGAAATGACAGCCGAACGACGTGTGACATGTAACTATGAATTTGGGACAATGATTGATGGGAATTGTCTGATGGTGAAGCATCTTCTCGTCCAATCGCTTTGCTCCGACGCCTTTGTCTTCGTCTTTTAGGATCTCCAGGTTGTGAACAACATCAGCATCAGCATCTCGTAACGTCTCCCAACATCAGCAGCATCAACCTTCAGTAACATCTCCAAGCTATGAGCGGCATCGACAATCTTGTAGAATATCAGCAAGTGAACATACGCTGTAACACCCCCAATTTCATGTCATAGCAGCGGAAGGGTCATTGGGTGTTACTATCATGGTTCAACCTCAATATCATAGAAAACGCCTCAAAATGAGTCGTTTTAACAAAACATACGTCCATTCATTTGTTTAAAGATAAAACAGTTTACACACGGTCCCAAATAGTTTTAAGTTTACACAACCAACCAAATAAGAAAAGTTTCTTAGAATAGACATAGTTTAGAAAAGCGGGCCAAAACATTTTAATTTAGCAAGCTGCGTGAAACCGCCTTCCTTGAGTGCCTTCTTCATGGACCTGAGATAAAACATGCTATAAAGTCAACAAAAATGTTGAGTGAATCTATAGAGTTTAAATTTAAATAAATGAACACAAGTATTCTGAATAAACCTTCCGTAGTTGACAATCATGTGGATCAGACATAATTATCGTTGTTATTTCATAAGTCTCGTGAAATTGAACGTTAACATATATTATTTCAGCCCAACACACCTAGCCAAGTGCGTATATTTCTCTTATACAATTGCATCCGATGTTTCATTACTGGTGCATCACAACACCACGCGATAGCTAGTCGCGACCGGACTGGGCGTCACCCCGATAGATCTATCCATAGTATTAGCGTTCTTTCGATTAACAATTCACGATTCATGGGTCTTTAAGGCTAAACAAACTTATATAACAACTTTCATCTAAGCATACAATCGGGTCCTTTGTGTTCAATTTTAAAAGAATGAGGGTTTACCACAACTTCTCGTTGTACCCTTCATTTATCAATAAATGTTTTTCCAATAATAAGGGTTTCCACAACTTCTCGTCGTACCCCTCTTATTTTAATAAAACAAGCATGTTATCCCCCTCGCGGGTTTTATAAAACAAGTAAACATGTAAAGCGAGGCTATAGACTCACCTTGGTACGATAGTAGTGACGTGACGATCGCCGACGATTTGTGATGCCCTTTTAAACACGAAGACCGCAACCTACCAATTAAGGCGCGTTCGTTAATAAACGACTCAAGTATAAATAATACTTAAATAATATGAAAGTCAATTTCAAATGACCATGAAAATCCCGAAAAATAACAAAATATAAGTGTACTTCTATACCCTTTTATTCAACACTTATTCATTTAAATCACTTGCACCCTCGACATTGACCCGTCATAAGACGCCAAGTCAACGCAAGTCAAACCATCATTTCTACTTCCCTCGGACCAGTAGCTAAGTCATTTATATAATGACTTAACACTCGAGTAAGTCACTATGTCCAATAGTGAATACTCAACTCACGCCATACAAGTATTGAACTACGTGTCCAAAATACCACTCAGCATGTACACTCCAAATGTACACACCAATCTAACCTATCTAGACATGTCCGATTTCGACGAAACTTGGTGACAAACTCACACATAATATGAATAAAACTCAGTTTAAATTTCATTCAAAAATATTACTTCTAAGACCTTCTGCCCGACACACCTTCGTGTTGCAAAAACCGGACAGTTTTACGCCTTTGACTTGTAAAACCATTTTGACTTATCTAAGCATTTCCGTTTGCAAAACCGACACTCGGGTTTGAAAATAGACTCATGACCTGAGGTTTATCAACTTACAACAGCCCTTGAACATTTTTAAAACTCATTTTATAGTCCCCGAGATTCGTTCCAAATATCGACAACAATTTTCGGATTGTGCCGATACCCGTCTCCCGGTACACAAATACTAAAAGTAGCATAACTTTTCGCTCGTAATGAGTTAGAAGTTCTACTTTAGCTCAAATCGAAGCTAACGAAATTCTCTACGACCCTATCTTATTAGTTTACCAAGTTTACCACAGTAACAATTTCAAAAACGGACTTAAAGTTACTGCCCAAAATAGCCTATCTCAAAATCATACCAAATCAAATTTTCAACCCATTCCAACACTTCCTATAGTCCTAACATGATCCTAATATCATAATAACACATCTAATTAACTCATATCATCCTCAAATTTAATCTTACAAAAATTAAATATATAAAAATCTTGCATGCAACCAAAACCCACTATGAATATGATAATATTAACACCATATATCACCATAAAAATGGATCAAACATGGTGTTCATCATCAAAAATTGAAATAAAAATTTTGTGAATGCATGTAGAAGAAAATTATACCAATAGAAAGCTCTTGAAATTTCTAGGATGGGTCTTGTTTTAGTTTTTGAAGATTCAAGCTAGAAAATCAAAAATTTGGGTGGATTGGGGTTGAGGGTTGGACGGCAAAATGGGGAGGAGGAGAGAGAGATGTGTGTTTTTGATGAAAATGAATTTTAAATAAAGAAATTGGTAGTGGAATTTGTTTAAATAGTGGGGTGAGGGTAATTTTTGCCAAATTTGCATTCTTTTGGTCCCAAAGTGCAAGTAATTAGTTTACAAGGTAGAAAATGTAAATTGTACATTTTGAAAATATTTACGGGGCTCGGGTTTCGTAAAAATACTTTTCGTAAGTTAAAACGCTTCATAAAAATAATAATAAAGCTTCGACACGACTTAAAACGTAATTAAATCGAAAACGTCGAAAATATACAATATCGAGACAATCGATAATAAAACGTAAATTTTTGGGCATCCGTCGGTATCGCGATCACTACTAGTTATCGTCATTCGTTAAAACGTAAAATACGAGAAATAAAGATTAAATATAATAAAAATCATTTTCATGATTATTTGAGAATATAATATCGATACCTAACATATTCCTTGTCGGTTTTCATCTAATCGACATTCTTACGCTAGTTTCAAGTCATAACCTTCTCGGTTAGTCGATAAATTAAAATTCTCATTAAAGTAAACACGTAATACGTAATAGTCGAGATTAAAATAACGACCTGAAATTGACGGGTTGTCACATCATCACCACCAAATTAGGATCTTCGCCCTCGAAGATCAACTTGCGTTCTTGCCCGATCGCTTGTTGAAATCAAAGAGATGAGGGTAATTCTTCCACATTTGGTCTTCTCGTTCCCAAGTAAACTCTGGTCCTCTTCGAGAGTTCCATCGAACTTTGACGATAGGTATTCGGCTTTGCTTCAGTTGCTTGACCTCGCGATCCATGATCTCGACCGGTTCTTCAATAAAATGCAACTTCTTATCAACCTTAACCTCGTCTAACGGTATAACGAGTTCTTCATCGGATAAACACTTCTTCAGGTTCGACACGTGAAAAGTGTTATGAATCCCATACAGTTCTTGTGGTAGTTCGAGTTGGTATGCCACAGGTCCTACTCTAGATGTAACCTTGAATGGTCCGATATAACGAGGACTTAACTTCCCACGTTTTCCAAATCGTACAACACCTTTCCATGGTGATACCTTTAGCATAACCTTATCTCCCACGTTAAACTCCAATGGTTTTCTTCTTACATCCGCATAACTCTTCTGTCGGCTTCGAGCAGACAACAACCTATTCTTAATTTGCACAATCATATCCGTCGTCTCCCTAATCAAATCTGGTCCAGTGAGTTGGGCATCACCAACCTCACTCCAGCTAATGGGTGATCTACATTTCCTCCCATACAGTGCTTCAAAAGGTGCAGCTTTAATACTCGCGTGATAACTGTTATTGTACGAGAATTCGGCCAAATGTAAGTGCTTATCCCAGCTACTTCCAAAGTCTATCACACAAGCACGTAGCATATCCTCCAAAGTTTGGATTGTTCTTTCGCTTTGCCCATCAGTTTGTGGATGATAGGCTGTGCTCATATCCAAATTGGTTCCTAACGACTTTTGAAGTGATCTCCAAAATCCAGAAGCAAAACGACTATCTCTATCGGAAATGATTGAAATAGGAACACCATGCTTGCACACGATTTCCTTCAGATAAATATCGGCGAGTTTCTCCAAACCGAACCTCTCGTTGATTGGAATAAAATGAGCGGATTTAGTTAAACGATCGACAATAACCCAAATTGCATCGAACCCAGACGGTGTCCTTGGGAGTTTTGTGATGAAGTCCATCGTAATTCGCTCCCATTTCCAGACTGGAATTTCCGGTTGGACAAGTAATCCTGACGGCTTCTGATATTCAGCTTTCACTTTTGCACATGTTAAGCATTTCGCGACGTATGTTGCAATATCAGCTTTCATATTCGGCCACCAGTATAACTTTTTCAAGTCTTGGTACATTTTGTCCGATCCAGGATGAATAGAATACTTGGACTTATGAGATTCTAACATAATCAAGTCTCTCAGTCCACCATATAATGGTAACCAAATTCGACCTCTCAAACATTTGATACCATCGGCTCGCGTCTCAAATGTTTCACCGTCTCCTCTAAACATTTCGGCAGCAATATTTTCCTTCTTGCATGCTTCAACTTGTGCGTTCCGAATCTGCTCAGGTAAGTTATTATGAACTGTCACTACTAAAGCACGCACTCGAATCGGTTTCTCCCTTTCCTTTCGACTTAACGCGTCAGCTACCACGTTCGCCTTTCCTGGATGATAACGAATTTCGCAGTCGTAATCACTTAATAGTTCAACCCATCGACGTTGCCTCATATTCAGCTCCTTTTGATCCAGTATGTATTGTAGGCTTTTATGATCAGTGAATACGGTACACTTCGTACCATACAGATAATGTCTCCAAAGTCGCAAAGCAAAAACCACAGCACCCAATTCCAAGTCGTGGGTAGTGTAGTTCTCCTCATTCTTCCTTAATTGTCTAGAGGCATATGCGATCACCTTTTCGCGTTGCATGAGAACAGCACCGTATCCTCTGAGAGATGCATCGCAATAAACAACAAAATCTTCACTTCCTTCCGGTAACGATAAAATCGGCGCACTACAGAGTTTCATCTTCAGGGTTTGGAAAGCCTCTTCTTCATCATCGCCCCACACATACGGTTTATTCTTCTGAGTCAGCTTCGTTAATGGTTTCGATATCAAGGAGAATCCTTCAATAAACCTTCGGTAATAGCCAGCCAGACCTAGAAATTGTCGCACTTCAGTTGGAGTAGTCGGAGCACTCCAATTCTTGATGGCTTCGATCTTTGCAGGATCAACATGTACTCCACTTTTATCGACCACGTGTCCGAGAAATTGTACAGAATTAAGCCAAAAATCGCACTTCGAGAACTTAGCGTACAACTTTTCGTTCTTCAATAAGTTCAAGATAATCCTTAAGTGTTCGGCATGCTCTTCATTGCTCTTGGAGTAGATTAGAATATCATCTATGAAAACGATCACGAATTTATCAAGATACGGCTTGCAAATGCGATTCATTAAGTCCATGAATACAGCAGGTGCATTAGTCAACCCAAAAGGCATAACCAGAAACTCATAATGACCATAACGAGTTCTAAAAGCCGTAATAGGAATATCTTCCTCACGTATGCGAAGTTGATGGTAACCAGAACGAAGATCAATCTTGGAGAAAACACGAGAACCTTGAAGTTGATCGAATAAATCATCAATTCTTGGAAGCGGATAACGATTCTTGATCGTCAGCTTATTCAGCTCTCGGTAATCAATACACATACGAAACGAACCATCTTTCTTCTTAACGAATAAGACAGGAGCTCCCCAAGGTGACGAACTCGGTCGTATAAAACCTTTATCAGATAGCTCTTGCAATTGCACAGATAACTCCTTCAGCTCGGATGGGGCTAAACGATATGGCGCACGAGCCACGGGTGCAGCACCAGGAATTAGGTCAATTTGGAATTCTACTTGCCTTGGAGGAGGAAGTCCAGGCAAATCTTCCGGAAACACTTCAGGAAAGTCACGGATAACAGGTACATCTTCAGCACGTTTCTCCTTCGGTTCTTTCTCCACTACTTTAGCTAGGAATAACTCACAGCCTCTTTCGATATACTTACGAGCCTTAATGCACGAAACGATTTTCAGTCGTGAATTACGTTGATCACCTTCGATAACCATGGTCTTGTCGTCTAAAGGAATCCTAACTTTCTTTTCTCCACACAAGATAGACGCGTTATACTTGGATAACCAATCCATTCCGATAATAATATCAAAACTTCCCAATTCAACAATCATCAAGTCTATCTTAAAAATACGGTTCAAGAGATTTAGAGAACATCCTAGGAGCGCACGATTGGTTCTCACTAATTTACCATCAGCTAGTTCTACCTCATAACTTGCGTCTAATTCGACCGGTTTGATATCAATTAAGGTACTAAAACTTGTAGACACAAAGCTTTTGTCCGCACCAGAATCAAATAAAGCTGTAGCATAACGGTTGTTCAGTAAAAACGTACCAGTGACAACCTTCGGGTTTTGCTTCGCTTCGGATTCTCCCAACTGATAAGCTTTTCCTTGGTTATCTCCACCACGTGCATTCTTTGGAGGTTGAGGGCATTGGTTCCTCATGTGACCTTTACCTTGGCAGTTATAACACGTCACTCCCTTCTTTCCTTGTCCCCAACAGTCTTCAGTCTTGTGACCTAACTTGTTGCACTTTCCACACTTAGTACACTCACCAGTATGAGACTTCTTGCATCGTTGACATCTGGTTCCTTTATCAGCAGTTGCAGCTTCAGTCATTGCATTAGCGTTGCCCCTCCTTCGGTTTTGATTTCTGTTGTGAGATTGACGGTTATCACCACGATCATCATTGTCGTTTTCAGCTCTTCTTTTGTTGCCTTCAGAAACACCATCAGCCTTGTCTTGGATGATTTGACCCATTAGTTGGTAGGCCATACGAACAGCTTCATCAATATTGGCAGGTTTAGATGAGGTCACATCCCCACGGATGTTGGTCGGTAAGCCTCGAATATACTGCTCTACCTTCAAGTATTCAGGGTTAACCTTGTTGGGACAAAGTAGAGCAAGTTCATGGAATCTGTTGGTGTATCCATCGATGTCAGTACCCTTCAGTCTCAGCTGATATAATTCCTGTTCTAACCTTTGAATAACACTCCTTGGACAAAATTCCTCAGTCATCCATCTTCTTACCTCAGCCCAAGGTGTAGCATACGCAGCATCCATACCCAATGATGCCATTCTTCCATTCCACCAAGTTAATGCTCGCCCTTGAAGAGTAGCAGAGGCAAACATCACTTTATCTCCTTCCTCGCTTCCACTAAATCGAAACACGGATTCAAATCTCTCAAACCATTGCATTAACCCAACAGCGCCTTCAGTACCCTTAAATGTTGGAGGTTTACATTTCATGAACGAGGTGTAATTGCACTTCTTGTTTTCAGGAATCACTGGTCTATCAGCATCACCAGTTCCAGCACCAGCATTGCCAGCTCCAGTAGCGCCAGTTCCAGTAGCGCCAGCTCCAGTAGCGCCAGCTCCAGTAGCGCCAGCTCCAGTAGCGCCAACTCCAGTAGCGCCAGCTCCAGTGTTGCCAGCTCCAGTATCGCCAGCTCCACCAGATCCACCAGCTCCACCAGATCCACCAGCTCCACCGGATCCACCAGCTCCACCAGATCCACTAGCTCCACCAGATCCACCGGCTCCATTATTCAAGTTTGCCATAAATGCATTCATAGATATCTGAAATTGATCAGCTACTATAGCACGTAACTGAGTCTCAGTCAACTGTTTAGGCGGCATGATCCTGTTACACAATTCACATCAAAATGAGTATTCATTCGACACTTGTGATAACAAAACATGAATAACACAGAATAAGAATAGATAGATGAAAAGAAACAAGAATGGATGATAGAACGAAGAATAGAATTTTAGACAAGGAACGAAGATTCACGAGGGATGAGTCAAAAGACAGGGATTTCTATTGTGACAATCAGCGTCGTTTATAAATCACGTATTAGTATTATAATAATCAAATAATAAACATTTATAAATAAATAAATGTAATCCATTATGCTTCAAGCATAAATAATAATTAAATATGTATAACATATATATATACTTTGCTTGTTCTCGTCCATTGGCAACTCGGAGGTTTCGCTTGCAGATGTTATAGTCAAAAGATTTCAAAAATTTATTTTTGGAAGATCTTTTCGTTCTCTATAACTTGAGCTCTGATGCCAATCTGTAACACCCCCAATTTCATGTCATAGCAGCGGAAGGGTCATTGGGTGTTACTATCATGGTTCAACCTCAATATCATAGAAAACGCCTCAAAATGAGTCGTTTTAACAAAACATACGTCCATTCATTTGTTTAAAGATAAAACAGTTTACACACGGTCCCAAATAGTTTTAAGTTTACACAACCAACCAAATAAGAAAAGTTTCTTAGAATAGACATAGTTTAGAAAAGCGGGCCAAAACATTTTAATTTAGCAAGCTGCGTGAAACCGCCTTCCTTGAGTGCCTTCTTCATGGACCTGAGATAAAACATGCTATAAAGTCAACAAAAATGTTGAGTGAATCTATAGAGTTTAAATTTAAATAAATGAACACAAGTATTCTGAATAAACCTTCCGTAGTTGACAATCATGTGGATCAGACATAATTATCGTTGTTATTTCATAAGTCTCGTGAAATTGAACGTTAACATATATTATTTCAGCCCAACACACCTAGCCAAGTGCGTATATTTCTCTTATACAATTGCATCCGATGTTTCATTACTGGTGCATCACAACACCACGCGATAGCTAGTCGCGACCGGACTGGGCGTCACCCCGATAGATCTATCCATAGTATTAGCGTTCTTTCGATTAACAATTCACGATTCATGGGTCTTTAAGGCTAAACAAACTTATATAACAACTTTCATCTAAGCATACAATCGGGTCCTTTGTGTTCAATTTTAAAAGAATGAGGGTTTACCACAACTTCTCGTTGTACCCTTCATTTATCAATAAATGTTTTTCCAATAATAAGGGTTTCCACAACTTCTCGTCGTACCCCTCTTATTTTAATAAAACAAGCATGTTATCCCCCTCGCGGGTTTTATAAAACAAGTAAACATGTAAAGCGAGGCTATAGACTCACCTTGGTACGATAGTAGTGACGTGACGATCGCCGACGATTTGTGATGCCCTTTTAAACACGAAGACCGCAACCTACCAATTAAGGCGCGTTCGTTAATAAACGACTCAAGTATAAATAATACTTAAATAATATGAAAGTCAATTTCAAATGACCATGAAAATCCCGAAAAATAACAAAATATAAGTGTACTTCTATACCCTTTTATTCAACACTTATTCATTTAAATCACTTGCACCCTCGACATTGACCCGTCATAAGACGCCAAGTCAACGCAAGTCAAACCATCATTTCTACTTCCCTCGGACCAGTAGCTAAGTCATTTATATAATGACTTAACACTCGAGTAAGTCACTATGTCCAATAGTGAATACTCAACTCACGCCATACAAGTATTGAACTACGTGTCCAAAATACCACTCAGCATGTACACTCCAAATGTACACACCAATCTAACCTATCTAGACATGTCCGATTTCGACGAAACTTGGTGACAAACTCACACATAATATGAATAAAACTCAGTTTAAATTTCATTCAAAAATATTACTTCTAAGACCTTCTGCCCGACACACCTTCGTGTTGCAAAAACCGGACAGTTTTACGCCTTTGACTTGTAAAACCATTTTGACTTATCTAAGCATTTCCGTTTGCAAAACCGACACTCGGGTTTGAAAATAGACTCATGACCTGAGGTTTATCAACTTACAACAGCCCTTGAACATTTTTAAAACTCATTTTATAGTCCCCGAGATTCGTTCCAAATATCGACAACAATTTTCGGATTGTGCCGATACCCGTCTCCCGGTACACAAATACTAAAAGTAGCATAACTTTTCGCTCGTAATGAGTTAGAAGCTCTACTTTAGCTCAAATCGAAGCTAACGAAATTCTCTACGACCCTATCTTATTAGTTTACCAAGTTTACCACAGTAACAATTTCAAAAACGGACTTAAAGTTACTGCCCAAAATAGCCTATCTCAAAATCATACCAAATCAAATTTTCAACCCATTCCAACACTTCCTATAGTCCTAACATGATCCTAATATCATAATAACACATCTAATTAACTCATATCATCCTCAAATTTAATCTTACAAAAATTAAATATATAAAAATCTTGCATGCAACCAAAACCCACTATGAATATGATAATATTAACACCATATATCACCATAAAAATGGATCAAACATGGTGTTCATCATCAAAAATTGAAATAAAAATTTTGTGAATGCATGTAGAAGAAAATTATACCAATAGAAAGCTCTTGAAATTTCTAGGATGGGTCTTGTTTTAGTTTTTGAAGATTCAAGCTAGAAAATCAAAAATTTGGGTGGATTGGGGTTGAGGGTTGGACGGCAAAATGGGGAGGAGGAGAGAGAGATGTGTGTTTTTGATGAAAATGAATTTTAAATAAAGAAATTGGTAGTGGAATTTGTTTAAATAGTGGGGTGAGGGTAATTTTTGCCAAATTTGCATTCTTTTGGTCCCAAAGTGCAAGTAATTAGTTTACAAGGTAGAAAATGTAAATTGTACATTTTGAAAATATTTACGGGGCTCGGGTTTCGTAAAAATACTTTTCGTAAGTTAAAACGCTTCATAAAAATAATAATAAAGCTTCGACACGACTTAAAACGTAATTAAATCGAAAACGTCGAAAATATACAATATCGAGACAATCGATAATAAAACGTAAATTTTTGGGCATCCGTCGGTATCGCGATCACTACTAGTTATCGTCATTCGTTAAAACGTAAAATACGAGAAATAAAGATTAAATATAATAAAAATCATTTTCATGATTATTTGAGAATATAATATCGATACCTAACATATTCCTTGTCGGTTTTCATCTAATCGACATTCTTACGCTAGTTTCAAGTCATAACCTTCTCGGTTAGTCGATAAATTAAAATTCTCATTAAAGTAAACACGTAATACGTAATAGTCGAGATTAAAATAACGACCTGAAATTGACGGGTTGTCACATACGCCTGAGATGATTTAGAATCGACTAGCGAATACTCGTGAAGTATTGCAAGTGGAATACACATGGATTAAGGTACATGTAATACACATGAAATACGGTACGTGGAGTACACATGGAATGCACATGAAATGATTGGTATGGAGTCGATCATTTATCATGATCAAAAGAAAGTATATTAGTTAAACGGTTAGGAAAACCATCATGATAACCTGGCAATGCCAGTAAATACCTCATTCTGGTTGCATAGGGAAACGCTAAAGTGTGGTTACACAAAATTCAACGATGATTTTCCTGACAGCATGATCAATGGAAACCAAACATGACTATCATGAAAGCATGATTCAAGAAATCTAACAATGTCTTGCAGGACAACGTAAATAACAAAAGAGGCGTGAGACGTAATCAACATGAAGACGGAATTATCATGAGGAAACATGAAACCATCTATTACGAAGAAGTGTATAACATAATCAGCATGAAACTGAAGTTAACCATGACAGTATGAAGGCATACTTGACATAAAAACATAATAACTTATGATGGGACATGAAAAAAAATTTGATGCCAATTTAAATCATGAGAAAAATTTTATGCAAGAAAAACAGTGCATGAATGCGTAATGTAGTTTATAAAACCTTTATATGTGCGAGGGAACGCCTATGGGTCGGTTTCAAAACAAAAGACATGGCGAGGGGACGCCTATGGGTCGGTCCCAAAGTTAAAAGTTTCGATAAAAGCACATGCGACTATATAGGGCCAGTCCTGTACCAACCATTACTTAGTCAAAATTCCTGCAACAGATGACATATGATATAAATGCATGAATGCATGAAACATAATAATTAAAAGTCATTGTCAAAACTTAACAGAAAAATTTTATGTGAAAATTATGAACTACTGGGGTCAGTCCACATCGTCACAGTTCACGAGGAACATCATGCATAGACAATGACATATAACTAAGTATGGATGACGGTTGTTCATTCCATATTAGTAAGACGATACTGGTGAAAACATCATGGTGAAAACAATAAGGTGCTGAAAACGTCATGGCTAAAACAAAAAGGTGCTAAAAACATAATGGTTAAAACAACAACGCGCTGAAACATCAATACGTGGAACAACAATCGTTGGCTTAGGAAGCTCCTGGTGACTACCCACTAGTCACAGGTCGAGTTTTAGAGCCTACAGGTCGAAGCCTTGGCTCTGATACCATAATTGTAACACCCCATTTTGATAAATGGAATGTCACGCGTAATTATGGCGTGTCATCAAAGCATGCAAGGTAATATATAGTAAAACATACATGACCATAGGGAAATCCGGAATCAAACATCGGTTCCCAAACATAAGCCCAAAACATAACAAAGTAAATGAACTGAATGAAAGACTAAACAAGCATAAATATATGAAGGAAACAGGAGAAGAAGTCTATGGCAGCTTCCATCCTATGCATGTCCTCCAAATGCTCGAGTCTTGGGTACCTGCCGTTTTGGGACATGGAATGGAAAGTAACGGCTGAGCAAAACGCTCAGTGCACGGATATACAATATAGCATGAAATAGGATAAGCATGTAACATATAACAGCGGAAGACTAAGTTCTGAGTAGACTGGTTAAGTATCGAGAAAACTGGTTTTATAGTTTGAAAAGCCTTATGTTTATCTTATGAAAACTGTTTTAACATAAATATACCATAGCCCATATAGGTCATGAAAAGGTCACGTGCATGAATACTTGGAGGGGTGACCTCATCATGCTGATTAGAGGGGATGCCTCTAATTAATATACTGGTCTGGGTAGGAGGGATCAACTCCTTGTGAAGGATGCAAGGCACACACCACATTCACCATGAAATACTGAATAAAACATGTAACTAGGATGCACCCCTACGCCCCACATGATATAATAATATGGCCAAAACTGAAAGGGACGCCACGAGCAATCACTCCGCCGTGGGGAAGTCATAACATTGGTGCCTCCAATGTTATGGTTATGGTACCTCCATAACTAGGTGAAACTGGTCATGCTTGTATATGGCTATAGATTATGCTAATTAAACATAAGCAGTTCAAAACAGTAAAACAAATACTGGGGAAAACAGTTGGCTGCATACGGGGAAATCCTAATAAGGAAAGAATGTCCATACTGAAAGGACGGGAATCCGTACCTCAAGTCCAGTGAATGAACGGAAGAAAGACTCCTACTTCTGGATCACTAACGCTACATGAATACACACGTGTATAAGTATCGATTCACTGATTACGTACTAGGTTTTATGTCTCATCTTAGCTTACTTGGTATGTTTTAGGTCATGGTTTACTGTTTAAAGCCTTAAACTGTGTTTATCTTGTATTCTGATTAATCTGATTAAGTATTACTGGTATTTCATGTATTATTATACTTACTGTGTAATAATAAGTAACTTTCCAAAAATAGCAGGTTTCCAAAAATAGAAAGTTTCCAAAAATAGAAAGTTTCCAAAAATAGAAAGTTTCCAAAAATAGAAAGTTTCCTAAAATAGAATTTACTGCTTAAAATAGATTAGTTTCTAAAAATAGAAAGTTTCCAAAAATAGATCAGCTGCCTTAATTAAATAAGTTTCCATATATAGAAGGTTTCCATGATTAGATTAGCTGCCTGAAATAGATAGATTTCCATATATAGAAGGTTTCCATTAATAGATTAGTTGCCTTATTTAATTAAGTTTCTATAAATAGAAGTTTCCATATTTAGAATTAAGCTGGTTACATAAGCTAACATATAAGTCTAAGTGTTTATAAGCTTATCTCTTAAGTCATATGATATAGTGTATAGTTTAATTATTATTTCATGTATTTTAATTAAACTATAGGTTAAGCATTTTAATTAAAGTATAACATGTTTTAATTAAAATGGAATAAAATACTTAGGTTAAAATGTGTATTATTATTATTAATAACATAACCTAAGTCATGTCTAAATTAATTAATTATAGGCATGTTTTAAATAATTAATTAATTATAACTTATAACATAAAATACTTAGGTTAAATTAGTATCATGCTAAATTAATAATTAAAATAACCTAAGTCATGATTTAATTAATATCTCATGTTATTAATTAATTTATATCCTAAGTTCATAATTCATAAAAATTAACATGTAGCATAAATCATGATTTAACCAACGAACCATGAATCGGGCATGAACTCGACACCGTACCCCGAGCCAAACTCGGGGTACTTGTGCCCCCTTGTAGCCGTGGGTCCCACATGCACCAACCAAGACCAAAAATGGTCTTGGTGGTGGCGGCAATAAGCAAACCGAACCCCCCCTCGGGTTGGTTCTGCTAGGCGGCCAAAACAAACACCCTTTTATATCATCCTTTGATTTTAATTAACCCCAAAACATGTTAGATCAATCTTTAATTATCATGTTTTAATAAGAATAAGAATAACTTGTTCATGAAAATAATCAAAGATTTAAAAGAATTAAAAAGAAAGGTTTAGAATGATACCCAATACGTAGCTTGAAAGGGGATGAACAAACACGGTTTCGAGCACTTGTTTTTAATGTCAAAAATCAACAACACCCTCCTATGGTGTTGTTATGGGTGGCGGCACAAAGAGAGGGCAAAGAGGAGGAGAGAAAACTTTTTAGGTTAAAATGCTATTTTGCTTGAAAGTGAAAAATGAAAGTAGTTTTTACCCTTTACCCCCCTTTCATGTAAACTTGATGGGCTTAGCCCATTTCTTGATTGTTGTGCCGTGGGTATGGGGGCCCCACATGGGGTACCCGTACCTTTTCTCGTGTCCCGATGTTTCGTGTTCGTTCGTGGTTAAACGTGTTCGTGTTTAAAGTGTTACTGTTTATTTTACCATGTAGTTTATCGTAATCTTAACGCTCGTAATTATATTATATGTATATACGTAATTATTTTAGTTCGTATTTTAAATGGTGATCATGATTTAATTACGTTCACGTGACATATTTATTAACTGGTTATCATGGGTTCGTACGTAATCGATACTTATCATGTCATACACGTATGCACTTGCTTGATTATTAGCACATGAATGTGATCAATACTAAATAAGGTAAGTTTAAATCTAGGACGTACGATCTTAAGGGCACTATTCATGGTAAAAGCATGCGGGTTTTACAAACTGTCTAGTTGTTCATCGGCATACCTCAAAAAGTCGATGATCCCGGTAAATTCTTGATTCCATGTGCAATCCAAGATATGGAAGAATGCTATGCCTTAGGATCTTGGTGCTAGTATTAACTTGATGCCACTTGCAATCTTCAAGTCGCTCAATCTTCCTAATCTTACTCCTTCACTAATGTTTATCGAATTGGCCGATCATTCCACTATTCCTACATGTGGATTGGCCGAAGACGTTTTTGTGAAAGTGGGAAAGTTCTATTATCCGGTAGACTTTATCGGTGTCGATATTCCCACGGATCCTCAAGTTCCTCTTATTTTAGGTCGTTCATTTTTAGATACGTCTATGGCTTTGATTGATGTGCATGCTAGAAAGATCACCTTACGTTTCAACGACGAGGAACTTGTTATAAACATAACTCAAAATTCTCCAATTTCTCATGTTTATTCCGTCGCAACCATAAACCCCGTTGATATGATCGACGTTGTTTGCGAGGAATTTTCACAAGAAGTTTTAGGTTTTGGTGACGATGAAAATAGTGGCAATCCCACTATGCTTGATCCCATTCTTGATAATTCGACACCAACCTTCACTCCATTTGAAGGTGGTGGTTTTACGTTGGAAGAATTTGATGTTCCACGTACTTGTGACGAAGACCTCGACAACGATGAGGACTTCTCGATTATCAAGGATTTTCTTAACGATTTCCCATTTCGTCCGCCCGAGGAGGTTATGAGTATCGAGCCCAAATCTTCAATTGAGGAACCACCAATCCTCGAGTTGAAAGATTTACCTCCTCATCTTGAATATGTATTTTTGGAGGAGGACGACAAGTTGACGGTTATTATTGCGAAAGATCTTTCGAATGATGATAAAACCGCACTTGTCGATGTTCTAAAGGATCACAAAGGGGCAATTGCGTGGAAATTACCCGACATTATGGGGATCGATCCCAAATTTTGTACCTACAAAATCTTAATGGAGGAAGACTACAAACACGCAATCCAATTTCAAAGGAGGGTGAACCTCAAAATTCACGACGTCATCAAAAAGGAAGTCCTAAAACTCCTTGACGCGGGAATGATTTACCCTATTTCCGATAGCCATTGGGTGAGTCCTATTCATTGTGTCCCTAAGAAGGGAGGAATGACCGTTGTGCCAAACGATGCCAACGAGTTAATTTCAACTCGACTCGTGACCGGTTGGAGGGTGTGTATCGACTATCGTAAGTTGAATCACGCCACTCATAAAGACCATTTTTCCTTGCCCTTCATGGACCAAATGTTGGAGCGTCTAACGGGAAACGATTTCTATTGCTTTTTAGATGGTTTTTCCGGTTACTTCTAAATCCCCATCGATCCTCATGATCAAGAAAAAACTATGTTTACGTGTTCATATGGAACATTTGCTTATCGTAGAATGCCATTCGGACTTTGCAATGCACCGGGAACCTTTCAAAGGTGCATGATGGATATTTTTCATGATATGATCGAAAATACGATGGAAGTCTATATGGATGATTTTTCCGTGTTTGGTTGTTCGTTCACTTCGTGTTTCTCGAATCTTGCGAGAACGTTGAAGCGTTGTGAGGAAACCAACCTTGTGCTTAATTGGGAAAAATGTCATTTTATGGTTAAGGAAGGAATCGTCTTAGGCACAAGGTTTTGAAAGCGGGGATTGAGGTAGACAAAGCTATGGTAGACGTCATCACCAAATTACCTCATCCCAAAACCGTTAAGGGAGTTCGGAGTTTCCTAGGCCACGCGGGCTTTTATCGTCGATTCATCAAGGATTTTTCAAATATTTCTCGACCTATTACACATCTCCTCGAAAAAGATGCTCCTTTTGTCTTTAACGAAGATTGTATACGAGCCTTTGAAATCCTTAAGAGGAAACTTACAGAAGCTCCCATTCTTGTTGCTCCCAGTTGGAACCTCCCCTTTGAGCTCATGTGTGATGCTATTGACTAAGCTATTGGGGCCGTATTGGGGCAACGTCATGAAAAGCACTTCTTGCCTATTCACTATGCTAGCAAGACGATGACCGAGGCTCAACTTAAATACACTACAACGAAAAGGAATTCCTTTTCGTGGTGTATGCATTTGAGAAATTCCGACCTTACATCGTATTGACTCGATGCATAGTGTATACGGATCATTTGGCTATTAAGTATCTCATGGCTAAACAAGATGCAAAGCCGAGATTACTTAGTTGGATTCTCCTCCTACGAGAATTTGATGTCGAAATCCTTGAAAAAAAGGAGCCAAGAATCTAGCGGCCGATCATCTATCTCGTTTGGAAGATCCTAACCAAAGTGTTTACGAACCAAAGGAAATCACCGAAACATTTCCTCTCGAGACACTTGGTGTAGTGAATTCTAAGCTTGACTCATCCACCCCATGGTTTGCGGACATCGCAAATTACCATGCGGGCAAATTCATCATTAAGGGTATGACGACTCAACAAAAACAAAAATTCTTTCGTGACTTCAAGTTCTACTTTTGGAACGACCCTTATCTATTTCGGACTTGTGCGGATAAAATTATTCGACGTTGTGTATTCGGCACCGAAGCTTCTGATATCCTTAGACCTTGCCACGAGGGACGCACGGGTGGTCACCACGGTGTTAATCTCATGGCTAAGAAGGTCTTTGATGCCTGTTTTATGGCCTACTATTTACCGAGATGCACATGCACTTGTGAAGTCATGTGACTCATTCCAACGACAAGGAAAAGCCTCACAAAACGATGAAATGCCACAAAATATCATTCAAGTGTGTGAGATCTTTGACATTTGGGAATTGATTTTAGGGTTCCATTCCCATCATCTCATGGTAATAAGTACATCCTTGTCGTCGTTGACTACCTATCTAAGTGGGTGGAAGTTAAGGCTTTGCCCACGAACGATGCTCGTGTGGTAGTCAAGTTTTTGAAAAGCTTGTTTTCTCAGTTTGGAACCCCTCGTGCGCTCATAAGCGATCGTGGAACCCATTTTGTAACGAGCAATTTGAAACGGTCTTAAGGAAATATGGGGTTACACATCGGCTTTCTACGGCTTATCACCCACAAACGAGTGGGCAAGTCGAGGTTTCAAACCGAGCGTTGAAGAGGATCTTGGAGGTCGATTGGAGAGACCGACAATCTTGGTTAGATAAGTTGGACGATGCTTTATGTGCCTTTCGGACCGTTCATAAGACGCCCATCGGGTGCACTCCTTATAACCTTGTGTATGGGAAGAATTGTCACTTGCCAATTGAACTCGAACACAAAGCTTATTGGGCCCCTTAAGCATTGTAATGATGATATTGAGACCGCGGGAAAACACCAAAAAATGCAATTGAATGAATTAGACGAATTGAGAGACATTGCTTATGAAAATTCATTAATTTAAAAGGAAAAAACTAAAAAGTTTCATGACTCAAAATTAAAAACCGGGTTTTTAACATTGGAGATCAAGTGATGCTTTTTAACTCACGTTTGAAATATTTTCAGGCAAGTTGAAATCCCGTTGGTCCGGTCCATTCACCGTTACCCAAGTTTTTCCTTATGGGACCATCGAGCTAGCTCAAAATGATGGCCCCAATTTCAAGGTGAATGGACATAGGTTGAATCACTACTTTGGCGGGGAAGTTTCATCCTTGAACTACCTCGACCAAATTACCTTCCCCAATGATAATTAGTATTGAGGGGATCGAGTCGAGCTCATGACTCGGTATTCAAAAACGAGGTGCCTTGTGGGGGAGTCCCATGCTTATCCCATGTACATATTATTGCTTTCTAATATAGTAACGTGAGTGGATTTGTTCCCTTCCAACCTTTGTTCTGTGGTTTTTTATGATATGTGGTTTTAGATGATCATGATCTTCATGATTGGAGCCTCTCGTGTTCTTTTTATGGGAGCACTCGATCGTTTTCTTTGAATAATTTCTCAATATCCATGATATATCCTTTGATGTCCTAACCTTAGGTTTATAAGCACACTTCATAAACGGCTTTAAATTTAACGGTTACACCCTTTTCATGCTAGATTAAGCATTCAACTACGTCTCTAGTATGGGGGTTTTCCACCCTTAGACTTGAAACATTAAGGACAATGTTTAACTTTAGTATGGGAGGGGTGAATAGATATTTGCCTTGCCAAACCTGCACTCTTTCCAAAGTTTATCTTTTTGTTTATCGTTTTGTTGCAAAATAAGACTAAAAATGGACAAATTTTAAAAAATTTCTCATGTTTTATAAGTGTTTGAAGTTACAAATGTAGATTTTCCGATGGCAAGAATAAGAGTAATTTTTGACTCGACCGTGCGTGTTGAGCACTTAGCTTCGATTCCTTAACTTTATATTAGGCTAAGTCTCTTAAATGAGGACGAGAAATGATAGAGTTAATTATAAGTTACTATGCTAAACGTAGAGTACTCATATTCTTTCAAAAACTCATGTGTTCTCGTTGTTTGCTTATTCTCCCTTCGCTGGCAAATATATTTTGCTTAATAAGTATTGGCTTAGCGGTTTAGTCTTGATTGTTGGTTTCTAGTCTTTTCTAGTAGCTTCCATGTAATTAAATTGGGAAAACATTAAGGTATCGCCAGCGTCAAGGTTTTGAAGTATTGGCAACCCGAATAATCGAAAGCTTCACCTAATAATAAGATTTCAAGTGCTCACCTAAATCAAGCAAACAATTTGAGGCTCACAAGTCCGAAAAATCTATGCGAAATTGAAAGTGAATTTTGCCTTAATCTTTGAAGCTTTAAAGATCCAAAATTCGCTTTTAGCGTGAGGATATACGTCTTTGGCCATAATAAACACCTCATGGCGAGGTTAAATAAAAGGCAAGGCAAGACCGAAGTCATAATAAAAGCTTCTTGGCAAACTTGAATAAAAGATGGAGGTAAACCTATGATAATAAGGCCCATCCGTTTGGGGGCGTATAAAAGTCTTGGTAATAACATGTTAAAAACCGTTATAAAACCGTGTTTATCGATCCTTCTTGTTGACATAATTTTTTGACATCGTTGTTTATTAGGGTGGGGGGGGGTTATTAATTCGATGGTCTTGATTACACCGTTATGACTCTATTTTTAGAACTAAATCTCTATCATCGCATAAGTAAAAAATGTATCCTCGTGAACATTCAAGACAAAAATAAAATATAAGAGATACAACTTAGGAAAATGGGAGGATAAGTACGTGATTAGGGCATATGAGTAGTGTTAGCATTACTAACTTTGACAATCATCTCGTTGCACGCTTTGCATGGAATTGGGGTGAAAATCGAGGACGATGAAAATATTTCTAACGAAGCATTCACGTGTTCTTGTTCTATGAACCTAAACGTCCCATTTTGTGATGAAAATCATACATTATGTCTAAAACGCAAGTAGTAGTAATAGTAGTAGTGTATCTAGTTTATCATTCAATAAAACTGCATAAAATGAATTTTGGAGGTGCTACGATACTTTATTCTAGCATTACGTGAGGGCACGATAATGGTTTAGTATGGGGGGGTGATGAGACTGCTTTTATACATAGTCTCATCGTCCAAAATGGGCTTAAAATGCATTAAATATCATGAAATATGCCAAATATATGCTTGTGTTTGTTACATATGTATTTTAGGTACGGATATTGAGAAAATGACAAAAGATCACAAGAAACAAGCAAAACGAACACGGGAAACGAAGCCGCATAATGAACCAAGCCCTAATGGTGATTTTCCAAGAATAACCCTTGAAGAATTGAAGATAGTACAAGAAGGGTCCTCCAATATTGAAGAATTGACACTTTAAACCCTTGTTTATTCATAATTACAAGATTGGTCCTTAATGTTTGTCAAATTTACAAAAGGGCCCTCCACTTTGAAGAATTGGCAAGAATGGTCCCTCAAAAATGAAGACTTGTCAATATTAGTCCTACAAGAAGTCAATTATACAAGTCAAGACCATAAAGTTTGAAGAAAATGCCAAATCAACCCTACAAGTATCAAGAATTGGCAAGAAATACCCTAGAAATTACTTTTGAAAACTTTTTGGGGCAAAAGTTTGAAAACTGAAACTTCAATAACAAAGGAGATCAGTTTTCATGCCATTTAACACAAAGTAAAAAGAAAGAAAGAAGTGAGGGACTAAAATGGGGAGACAAGGAAAGATACATAAGCCAGTGTCATGGTGACACGTGCCCCACTCACTCAAAACAACCAATCACGACTCAGCTTTTTGCCACATCACATCCCACCCAAAACCGTTTATAACTAATCTTTATTAGTTAATTAAAAACTCGTCTAACACATTTTCAAACATTAATCTGGATTAAAACCTATACTATTCACCGTATGAACAAATTTGGGGTTTTTTTAATTACTTGTAATTAGACTCCCATTTTGTCCAGATTTAAGATTAAGGTGGCCATAATCATAACCCAACCTCTAACTTTGCCACCTAATCATCTCTAAGCTCACATGTTGAACCTCCCACACACGTTTTTGAAGAAGATGCCAAAATAGGCCAGCCATCCAACGCCCCACAACCTTGCTTCAAACTTAAGCTCACTTGGGACCCTTGATTAAATTCCAACCTTTACACCTCACATAAACTGCCAAGATAACTTCACATGATATGCAGATTTTCAAAATACTCAAGGGCAAATTGGGACTTCTACACATTAGGGTTTACGTTTTTTATTGCTTTCCTATAACTCATGTAGCCTATATAAGGCATTAGGGTTGTAACATTTAGCCCTGCTCTTGGTTTTCCTTTGGCCAACAAATCTGTAAATCCTTGTTCAATCTTAATGAAAAGTGTTTGATATTGTGTGACGAATTCCAAGTGCCAACTTATTACATGCTTGTTTATATTTCATGTTTATGATTTTGGAATCTTAAAACCTGTTTTTAAAGCTTGTGCAAGAAATTGCCAAGTTTTCTCAAAAACTTGATATTTTGCTAAGTCTTTGGTACATTCTTGGAATTTTTGGATTACAAGTGATCCAAACACCCTGATAAGAAGATTATCAAGGTGTTGGGAGCTTGTGGTTTGGGGATAATCAAGAATTGGGTACAAAGGTTGCATTAATCAAGATTTTTCATCTTTCTGTTTTATATATTTGTGCTCTAACCTTGTTGAATCTTAACAGGGTTGTTGTGGAAGCTTATGCCCTATTTTTCTAGGCACATCAGCTGAAAAATTCGTGAGTGTGGATGTACATTCATGAGGTTTGAGTCCTTTTACCCAAAAACTGATTAAAGTCTTGATTTTTGGTGAATTTGTGTTCTACTATTTTACTTTTTGTTTTTGTGGCTTAAAGTTGCTTGATAATGCATGATAATGATGTTATTGTGTTAGATTGGGCTTGGGATAAAAGGAATCACACATTTACTTTGTTAATCTTGTATTGAAAAAAGTTAAGCGGTGTTTGGGTTAACCTGTTTAAGCTTGCAAATTGGATTTGAGTTATTGTTTGTTGTTTATTTGTGTTGGTATCTGATATATACTTGGTTGAGTGCTATTTGCTGCAAGTTCTTGGCTTTTATCATCAAAATCTTGATTGTGCTATAAAAGTTAGAAATCTACTTGTTTTGACCTATGATTTTCGAAACACATAGATTGTATGCATGCTTAGGGATAACAGGTGATTAAACAAAGTTTATATAACCTATTAAGAAGTTTTGAGGATTTGAAATTGAATTTGTGGTCAAGTATATCAGCAAAGTATCAAATCTGCTTGTTTAGGGTTCATCAGTAACATTCATTTGCTTGAATCTTGATCTAAACTTTGAATCAGTGCATTAAACTTGTTTATTTGTGTTCATTTGAATCATTTATTACTTGTGTATGCATTTGGTGAAGTTTGGCTGGCTTATTCTTGCTAAAAGTGCTCATCGAGTTCATAACTGCTATTGTTCATGTCTGGTGCATGTCTGGTGATCTTTTGATTAATCTATGCTAATTGGCTTGTTGTAATTGTGATATTATTGTTGTTATTGACTCCTTGTGGTCCAAAGATTACTTGGGTCACTTTGCTTAACTTGAATCCAACAAAAAGTCACATAAGACATAAAGTCAAGAAAGTCAAGCAGTGGGAACTCCTTTCCCCTGTTGCTAGCCACTACTAGTGTTATTTGATCAACAGCTTATTCATAAGCCATTTTGGCTTATCCAAACTTGCAACAACTTATTTTTTGTGATAGATCTTCCTTATTTGACCCATTGAACTCATCTGGAGCATATTAGGGTTTGAATTTTAAGTTTGACTAGAAAACCAAACAGTTTGACTTTTACATAAGTGCTTATTTGCTTATTCCAGCTTATTCTTTGTGCTTATTGGAAAACTTTTTCATTATTTTGCTTAATTAAGTCATTTAAAACCTTTTGCAACTTGAATCAGCACTTGAGGTAGCCTAGCACTAAAAAACGACTATTTTGTCGTTTTGTGAAGAGAGCTTTCGCTTATTTCAGGTTAATTTCTTGAGCTTTTTCAAAATTTCTTTTCACAGATCTCTTTGGTATCCCAAAAGAAGCTTGTGTGTCAAATTAGAGCTTATGGCTTAATGGGCCCAAAAGCCCATTAAGAATAAGTTGTTGACTTATTAAGGTGTGATAAGCTCATTTTCAGATTTTGGGCCTTCGGAATTTTGTTCTTAAAACCAAATTTTGAGTCAGATAGGAAGTTTTGGGCTTAATTGGACAACATTTTGCTTATTGGGCCAAAAAGCCCAATATAGTGGACTATTTTTTATTTAAGCCCATTTTAAGGCCCAATAGGGGTATTTAGGTAATTTCAAGTTTGTTTCTTTGTTACTTAGGTTAGAATAAACTAGTTTGCAACTTTTTAGAATTTTTTATAAATGTTGGATTTTTAATATTATTTTAATATTATTTTATTATTAAAAATTAAATTTTAGATTTTTGCAAGTTTTCATTTTTCCTAGTTTAAATACATTAAGTTAGGAATTTTAAAATTTTTAGATTAATTTTAGTCTCATTAGATTAATTTTTAGATTTATTTTAAGATTTTATAGTTTTTAATTGTTTTTAAATAGTTTTAATTAATTTTAAAATTTTCAAAAAAAGTTTTAAATTTAGTTAAGTTATTTTAGAGGTTTACAAAGTGAAAAATCTCATTTTGGGCTTTTTATTAATTAATTTGATTTTTTGGGCTTTGTTGGGTCAAAAAGTTGATGTGGTAGAAACTCAAAAACGAAGAAAATATGAAGGCATTTGTCTAAGCGTTGACAAGTGTAATCCAGGCGTTGTCAAGAGTAAATCAGGCGTTGACAGAAGTCAACAAAAGTCCAACGTTGTTGGAAGCTTCTATTTAGGATAAGTATGCATAATATTATTCTGTATTAGTTATTTAAATAGAAGATTTACATGTTTATTCATCATTATCTCTTGTAAAACCTAATCCTTAGTCTATAAAAGTAACAAGGGTCTTAGGTTTTATTCATATCTTTCATTAATAATGTAAACCTAAAGCGTGTGTCGACTAGGTGTGGGATTCAATGTATACACACCTAGTGATTGTTGATTATTAATATAATTAGCAATCCAATTGTTTAATTCATGTGTTATTGTGCCCAAACACCTTGTTAATGGTTGTTGTTCTAATTCCGCTTTGATTATGTTAATCATATGAACAATGATCATTCCTAGTAGCTAAAAGATCGAGGAAACCAAGGTTTCCACAGTTGGTATCAGAGACTCGTGGCTCGTGATTCTAGGACCAACAAGGTGTTCGTAATGGTGTGAAGATAGAAAAATCCGTCTAGGGTTTTTTGGACGTTTTCTTGTGCGCAACAGTATTCAGAAGACCATAACTTTTAACTGAACCGTTGGATCGTTACAAAAATTTTGTGTGTGTTCTACACACATATATCTAGATATCCACCGGAGGGATTGTCCAAATCTATCCTCAATAAAAAGTTATTAGCAGTCGAAGTTGACAGCAATGGTGATTTTTCAGTTTTCTGTTCTCACATAAAATCATGATTTAGGGTTTCTTCAAACCCTAGATCGTTCCTAAACAGAAAAGGTGACATGTTGCTGTTTATTAATCATACTACCCTTGGTGAGTGATTTCTTGCAATCACGATGAACCCTAGTGTGACGATTTCCATGGCTGTGGTGGCGATGCTTATTTTTTTAGGGTTCTCTCAAACCCTAAATCTGGTTAAGACTACAGCAAGATGATGATTCGCCATGGCTGTGATGTTAAGGTTTAGTGTGAAACCCTAGATTCGTCCTGGTTTCTTGATCTTGATCTGTTCATATGGTATATTCGTTGGGGTGTTTTAAAGGTTTCAGCAGATCGTGTAGTAAGCAGCTTTTTCCAACAGACTGATCGTTTTGGTGTGTGCATGTGACAAAGACGTGAAATTGTAACTTTGTTACAGCGAAGTAGATTGCAGATTCATCTTTAGATCGAGTGAAAACTGACCTAAATGGTTATAGCTTCGTTTATTAAATCTTGTACAAGATTTTCAGTCTGATTGTCAAGAGTCACGTGGATCTTCAACAAAAGCAATTTATTTTTTGACGTGATTTATGGGTATAATTTAGCACAGACGTGTAATTATACTTGGCTATGTTGCGTGAATATTGGGAGAGGGTATGATCTTTCGAGTATACAGCTTTTTATTCCTAAGTTTTAGGAACATACACATGTTTCATGAATTTTGGACGAGGATGATTTTAAAGCAAAACGTGTGTAATGGCTGATTTTTAGGGAGTATTTTATTACTTTCTAAGAAATCTAATATTGGAATAGATCAAGGCTTCATAGGATACTAAGTATATTTAGAATTTTGGAAGTCATTCTACTACACGGTTAAGTTGGGATGCAGATGACGTCAGCATTTGGGACAGCAGTAGACGCTGACAAAGCTTAATTCGACGCTGACAAGAAAGAAGGTTAACGCTGACAGAAAAGCGTTGTCATGTGTTGTCTGAGGAATGATTGTCCAAGCGTTGATAGGTATTGTCCGATATGTGCAATACACATGGAAAGGATCTTGGACAAAGGAAGATGTTGGACAGCAAAGGAATAGCTGCTGTTTGAGAAAATTGATACGATTTTGGCACACAAAGAGGTATTTACACGCAAAGGTACATGGAATCTCCATTTTTATTCAGAATATCAAGTTGATATTTATGGCTCGGATATTTTTAAAAGGGATTAATGATTTTAATGCGAATTGGCAACAATTTGTGAAGTAATTTATTGGATTTGATTATGTAATCGGGGTATCTTTGTAAAAGAGTTATCCGTCTTAATGCTTTTACATATGATATGAAGATTAAGATTCTTCATGAAGAGGTGTTGACTTAAGGGGAAGAATTCTTATTGTAAGTTTGATGTTCGAAGAAGATTTTCGCGAGTTTGTGTTCTATTATATCTTTAAAGATGGTGCCTAGTAAACAATATTCTTTAGAGGTAACTTGTTCATGCTTACACGGTTGGTGACGAAGACTTGTCATAACACTTGAAGGAGTTACATTATCGTGCTTAGTGTCTCACAAAGCATGAGAATATTGACAAGGGATCGAGGTCTACTTGTATTTAATCATCAGTATAAGTTCTTCATCACATGGATAGTGCAAGACATGGAACACAAGGTTGGGTTATTCTACTTCTACATCAAGAATATTATAGTTATTTTTCTTCAAGATCATTACATAGAGCTACATTTGGAGAATCTTCAAGATTGCATACATTGTTTACTTCCCTGTTGATGTGACAAAAAGGGGAAGACATACATGCTACAATTGAGGGGAAGCAATTTGAAGATGATGTACAACTTACAAGAGATACACAAAGAGTTTTGCCGACATCAACTAGGGGAAGATTGTTGGGTCAAAGGGTTGATGTGGCATAAACTCAAAAACGAAGAAAACATGAAGGCATTTGTCTAAGCGTTGACTAGTGTAATCCAGGCGTTGTCAAGAGTAAATCAGACGTTGACAGAAGTTAACAAAAGTCAAACGCTGTTGGAAGCTTCTATTTAGGATAAGTATGAAGAATATTATTCTGTATTAGTTATTTAAATAGAAGATTTACATGTTTGTTCATCATTATCTCTTGTAAACCATAATCCTTAGTCTATAAAAGGAACAAGGGTCTTAGGTTTTATTCATATCTTTCATTAACAATGTAAACCTAAAGCGTGTGTCAACTAGGTGTGGGATTCAATGTATACACACCTAGTGATTGTTGATTATTAATATAATTAGCAATCCAATTGTTTAATTCATGTGTTATTGTGCCCAAACACCTTATTAATGGTTGTTGTTCTAATTCCGCTTTGATTATGTTAATCATTTGAACAATGATCATTCCTAGTAGCTAAAAGATCGAGGAAACCAAGGTTTCCACAGGCTTTAATTAGCATTAAAAAATTATTATTTAATTAAATAAAAGGTTTGAGTGATTTTTTGTAAACTATAATTACATTTTTTTTATTTATTGCAATTTTCTAGAAATTTTTAGGTTAACTTTTAAATTCAGTCACTTTTTACGGTTTTACGTGCACGACTTCGTCTTAGTTTAATTCATAATCGTAACCGTCATTCTTTTCCAATCTCTTTTGTTATTTCGTTTCTTCATAAATATAATCTAAAACACTTAATCAATTCTTAACACAATACACAAGCCTCCTTGAGAACGATCCCCACTTTTGGGTCATTTACTTCTATTTTTCCTAAATCACTTGTTAACGCTTGCCCTAATTACCTTGTTTTCCTGTGTAAAATTAAAACTATCATTTGTCAAGGCAACTATCTATTCACCCGTCATACTAAAGTTAAACATTGTCCTCAATGTTTCGAGTCTAAGGGTGAAACACCCCCATACTAGAGACGTAGTCGAATGCCTAATCTAGCATGGAAAGGGTGGAACCATTAAATCAATAGCCGTTTATGAAGTGTGCTAAAATACCTAAGGTTAGAACAATCAAGGATATATCATATGGATATCGAGAAATTCTTCAAAGCAAACGATCGAGTGCTCACTAAAACGAACACGAGAGGCTCCAGTCGTGAAGATGATAATCTAAAAACCACAATTCACAAACAACCACGGAACAAAGGTTGGAAGGGCACAAATCCCCTCATATTAACTACATTAGAAAGCGATAATATGTACATGGATAAGCATGGGATCTCCCCCACGAGGCACCTCGCTTTTGATTACTGAGTCATGAGCTCGACTTGATCCCCTTAATACTAATTATCATTGGGGAAGGTGACTTGGTTGAGGTCGTTCAAAGAAGGAACTTCCCCACCAAAGTAGTGCTTCAACCTATGGCTATTCACCTTAAAGTTAGGACCATCATTTTGAGCTAGCTCGATGGTCTCATAAGGAAACACTTGGGTAATGGTGAATGGTCCAGACCAATGGGATTTCAATAGCCTCTCCATAACCCTCGGTGGGTACTTGAAGTAAGTCCATCATAGTACGATTAGCCATGGTTGCTTCTTGTTCTGCTATAGGTTCGTCAATAGGAGATTCTTCACTAGAAGGCGTTCCTTCCTTTCGGTTACGTTTACGTGCACGTCTTGGTTGGTTACGAGTTTGCATAAAAGTTACGTACAACGTGGGGATGAGCAAAGAAGATTCTTTTTGGTGTTTTTAACTTTTTCAGTTTTTTTTGTGTTTTTGATTGTTTTTACTTTTTATTGGATTTTTGTGATGTATTACGTAGACACAAATATACAAATCTCTCCTCAAATCAAATCTCTCGATTAAAGGAGCCTCAAGGAATGAAAACAATCACGTGAAGTGAACGCCTTCGATGACATTAGAACGTTGGTGGAACACCAAAACGTTCAAGAGGGTTTAATCTTTGAAACCAAGAATATATATATATATACATAGATAATACTTTGGTTGGCAAACCCTCGATTAGCCCTTTTTATCTAAACACACACAAGCAAGAGGAGGAAACGAGGCGACGCTAAGCACTTAAGAGCCTTTTTCCTTTAGGTCGTGAAATACAACCGCCTTATACCCACCTAATAGTTTGTGTTTTTCAAAATTAAGCTTCACGAAAGTAATTATCTATTTTGCCTTTTTTTCTTTGTTTGAGATTCGAATACAATGATTGAGTGATGAAATCCCAAATCAAGGGTGTGTTTTCACACTTTGGAGTACTTGTGAATTTATTGTTTTACGTATACAATATAGTAATAATATTCACACAAAAAACGAAAAACCGATAATCCGTATGATTAGAGTGCTAATCACACAAATAGTTATTATGGCTAATATAAAAACCAAATTTGGTCAAATCAAAACACAACACGCCTCCCCGGCAGCGGCGCCAAAATGATAGCTGTAAATTCACACTAGTTTAGGAAAACGAGGTAAAAGCGGTAAGTACTAAGTGAACGTTTAGGAAAACATGAGCATTTATGACCCTTTGTGTGGGATCGTTCTCAAGGAGGCTTGGTGTGTGTGTTAAGAGATGATTAAATTTTTGTGAATATGATTATCAAGAAAAGAAAAGATAAAAGGATGACGGTTACGATTAAAATTACACTAAGACGAAAGTCATACACGTAAAACCGTAAAATATGATGAAATTTAAAAATTATCCTAAACATTCCAAGAAAATTGCAATAAATCCTAAAAAATGTAATTAGAGTTTACAAAAAATCAAAATTCACTCATACCTTTTATTTAATTAAATAAATTTTTTTAATGCCAATTAAAGCCCAAAAAATAAATTTAATTAACAAAAAGTCCAAAATGAGATTTTTCAATTTGTAGACCTCTAAAATAACTTAAGTAAATTAAAAACTTTTTTTTTTAAAATTTAAAATTAATTAAAACTATTTAAAAATGATTAAAAACTATAAAAATATTAAAATAATCATAAACATTAATTAAATAATAAGAAAATTAATCTAAAAATTTTAAAAATCCTAACTTAATATTTTTAACATAGGTAAATGAAAAAAGTTGCAAAAATATTAAAAACTAGTTTTAATAATAAAATAATAATAAAATATTATTAAAATTCCAAAATTTATAAAAATTTCTAAAAACTTGCAAAACAGTTTATTTTAACCTAAATAAGCAGAAAATGAACTTGAAATGACCTAAATACCCCTAATGGGCCTCCAAATGGGCCAAATAGTAAAACAGACCCCTTAATGGGCTCAAACTGGCCCAATAAGAAAAATGTTCACAAAATTGGTCCAAAAAATCCAGTTAAGCTTAAAACTAAATTTTAAACACAAAATTCCAAAGGCCCAAAAGCTGAAAATGAGCTTATCACAACTTATTTCAAAACAGCTTATCCTTAATGGGTTTTTTGGCCCATTAAGCTATAAGCGAATGCCATAAGCTGTAATTTCACACACGTCCTTCTCTTGACCTCAATAAGCCTTTTGTAAAAAGAAACTTTGAAAAAGCCCAAGAAATAAGCCTGAAATAAGCAAAATCTCTCTACACAAAACGACAAAATAGTTGTTTACGAGTTCTAGACCAATTCAAGGGGTGATTCTTTTTGCAAAATGTTTCAAATCACTTAACTAAGCTTAATAATCGAAAAGATTTCCAAAAAAGCACAATGAATAAGCTGGAAAAAGCAAATAAGCACTTATGTAAAAGTCAACTAAGTTGGTTTTCTAGTCAAACCTAAAAGTCAAAGTCTCAAATGCTCCAGAATAGTCAAATGGGTCAAATAAGGAAGATTTATTACAAAAACAAAGTTGTTGCAGGTCTAAATAAGCTATTATAGCTTATTGATAAGCTGTTTGATAAATAACACTAGTAGTGGCTAGTTTTGGGTGTCCAGTAGTGGGAAAAGTTTCCACTGCTTGACTTAATTGACTTTTTGTCTTTTGTGAGCTTTTGTTGGAATCAAAGAACAAACAAGGCACCCTTATAACCAGTGGGTTATAAGGAGTCAATAACAATCAACAAATCACCAAAAAACCTAGCCAATTAGTATAGTTAATTCAAACAGTCACCAGACATTGCCCAGATATGAAAAATAAGCAGTTTTGAAGAGATAAGCAGATTAAGCAAGAATAAGCCAACCAAATTGAACCAGATGCATACACAAGCTATAATAAACTCAAATAAGCATACATGAAGTTGTTTCATACACTGAATCAAAGATTACACCAAGATTAGAGCTTGTGCTACTTACCGATGAACAAATGAAGAACACAAAATGACTTTGCTGATATACTTGACCACAAGCCCAATTTCAAACCCTCAAATCTCTTAATCAGCTTACAAAAACTTTGTTTAAGCACCTTTTAACCCTAAACATGCATACACTCTAAGTGTTCCCTAGATTTTAGATCAAAACAGGAAAAATCAAAGAAGTTATGGCACAATTTCAGATTTGATGTTTAAGAACACAAAACTTGCATATATCAGCACACAATCACTTAAATATCAGATACAACACTTAACAACCTTTTACCCTAACTCAAAATCAAATAAGAACCTTAAAAAGTAAACCCAAACACCCCTTTCACTTTTCAAATAAAAATTTAACAAAGTAAAAGTGTATAACACGTTTACCCAAGCTTAATCTAGCAGCATACCAACAATATCATGCAGTATTAACAAGATTCAAGCCATAAGAACACACCATATAACAGCAGATCACAAAATCACTTAAAATCACTTTCTTAAAAGATTTTTGGTAAGAGAGCTCAAACCTCATGAATGTACATCCACACTCACGGATTGTTGAGCTTATGTGCCTTGCTTAACAAGGAAACAGCTTCCAATAGCTGCTAAGACCAACAAGGTTACAAATCAAACAAATTATATAAAAAAATGAAAATGAAACTAATTTGATTCAAGCTTGTTCCCCACTCCTTGAATCCTCCCAAACCACAAGCTCACTACACCTTGATAATCTTCTTATTAGGGTGTTATGATCACTTATAATCCAAGAGTTCAAGTGTTTGAACTAAGACATATAAAAATAATCAGATTTTGAAAACTTTTGCAAACAATCGCACATTGCTTTAAACCAAACTTTGAGACTTCAAAATCACAAACATATAACAATAACAAGATAATATAAAGATTGGAACTTGAAATTCGTCACAAAATCAAACACTTAATTCATTCATTTGAAAATAAGGATTTACAGATTTTTGACATAGGAATCCAAGAACAAAGAACAATGTTGTGATCCTATGCCTTTATATAAGCTACAATGAAACTAGAAATGCTAAAAATAAAGTGAAACCCTAGTACATGGACTTCTAGTTTTGCCCTTGGAAGTTTGAAAATTTTCTTGAACATGTGAAGTAATCTTGGCGTTTTGTTGGTGCTAGCTGGGTGGAATTTGATCAAAAGGCTCAAAACAAGCTTAAAATGTAAGCTTGTTTTTGGTTCGTGGATTTCTCTGCCAAGTTTTGGAATCTTCTCAAAATAATGTATGTAGGGGTGTATCATGTGAGTTATGTGATGATGTGGCAAAGGGTTTATGAGTGAGGTAATGATCATTAGGTCCTTAATCAATAATATGGACAGTATTAAGGTCTAATTCACAAGGGTTAAGAAAAACTCAAATCAGATTAAGAACATGAAGAACATGGGTTTTGATCTTGTTTTATGTTTAAATTTGTGTTTGGCGCGTGTTTATAACTAATTAATATAATTAGTTAATAAACCGGCTGAGTCGATTATCAGGTGGCAAGTAGGAGTGTTGTGATTGGTTGAAATGGGTGAGTGGGACACATGGCATGTTGTGATAGGTCTAGGTAAGTGTGGATGTTTGACATATTATACCCTCCTTCTTCCATTCTTCTTTTACTTCAGTTTAAATAAGCACAAATCTGATTTCCCTTTGGAAACAAGTTTTGGTTTTTATACTTTTACCACAAAAACTTTCCAAAAGTTTATCAAGGGACTTGTTTTCCCAATTCATGATATTTAAAGGACCTATCTTGTAATGTCTTCTATCTTCATGGTTTTAACTTGTATTGCTTACTTTTTGGAGGACTAATATTGACAAGTCTTCATAATTGAGGGACCATTTTTTCCAATTCTTCAAAGTTGAGGGTCCTTTTTGTAATTTTGACAAACTTTAAGGACCAAACTTGTAATTATGAATATACAAGGGTTTAAAGTGTCAATTATTCAATAATGGAGGACCCTTCTTGTACAATCTTCAATTCTTCAAGGGTTTTTCTTGGAAAATCAACTCTAGGGCCCGGTTTATTGTGCGGCTTCGTTTCCCGTGTTCGTTTTTGCTTGTTTCTTGTGATATTTTGCCATTTTCTCAATATCCGTACCTAAAATACACATTGAACAAACACAAGCATATATTTGGCACATCTTATGATATTTTTACCAATTTAAGCCCGTTTTGGACGATGAGACTATGTATAAAAGTAGTCTCATCACCCCATACTAAACCATTGTCGTGCCCTCACGCAATGCTAGAATAAAGTATATTAGCACCTCCAAAATTCATTTTTATGCACTTTTATTGAATAATAAACTTGTTATACTACCACTACTTGCTACTACTTGCGTTTTAGACATAATGTAGGATTTTCATCGCAAAATGGGACGTTTAGGTTCATAAAATAAGACACGTGAATGCTTCATTAGAAATAATTTCATCGTCCTCGATTTTCACCCAATTCCAAGCCAAGCGTGTAACGAGATCATTGTCATTATAAGTTAATAATGCTAACACTACTCATATGCCCTAATCATGTACTTAGACTCCCATTATCCTAAGTGGTATCTCTCATATTTTATTTTTGTCTTGAATGTTCACGAGGATACATTTTTGACTTATGCGATGATAGAGATTTAGGTCCAAAAATAGAGTCATAACGGTGTAACCAAGACCATCTAATTAATAACCCCCCTAATAGACAACGATGTCAAAAAATTAAGTCAACAAGAAGGATCGATAAACACGGTTTTATAACGGTTTTGAACATGAGACTTATTACCAAGAGTTTTATACGCCCCCTAACGGATGGGCCTTATTATCATAGGTTTACCTCCAACTTTTATTCAACTTTGCCATGAAGCTTTTATTATGACTTTGGTCTTGCCTTGCCTTTTATTATCTTCCTCATCGGTGGTTTTATTATGGCCAAAGACGTATATCCACACGCTAAGGCCAATTTTGGATCTTTAAAGCTTCAAAGATTAAGGCATAATTGACTTTCAATTTCGCATAGATTTTTTGGCCTTGTGAGCTTCAAATTGTTTGCTTGATTTAGGTGAGCACTTGAAATCTTATTATTAGCTAAAGCTTTCGATTATTCAGGTTTCCAATACTTCAAAACCGTGACGCTGCCGATACCTTAATTTTTTCCCAATTTAATTACATGGTAGCTACTAGAAAAGACTAGAAACCAACAATCAAGACTAAACCGCTAAGCCAATACTTATTAAGCAAAATATATATACAAGCGGAGGGAGAATAAGCAAACAACAAGAACACATGAGTTTTTGAAAGAATACGAATACTCTACGTTTAGCATAGTAACTTATAATTAACTCTATCATTTCTCGTCCTATTTTAAGAGACATAGCCTAATATAAAGTTAAGGAATCGAAGCTAAGTGCTCAACACGCACGGTCGAGTCCAAAATTACTCTTATTCTCGCCATCAAAAAATCTACATTCGTGTCATCAAACACTTATAAAACATGAGAAAATTTTTAAAATTTGTCCATTTTTATCCTTATTTTGAAACAAAACGATAAACAAAAAGATAAACTTTGGAAAGCTTGAAGGTTTGGCAAGGCAAGTATCTATTCACCCCCTCCCCCCCCTCATACTAATGTTAAACATTGTCCTCAATGTTTCGAGTGTAAGGGTAGGATACCCCCATACTAGAGACGAAGTCGAATGCCTAATCTAGCATGGAAAGGGTGGAACCATTAAATCAATAGCTGTTTAGGAAGTGTGCTAAAAACCTAAGGTTAGGACATCAAAGGATATATCAATTGGATATCGAGAAATTCTTCAAAGAAAACGATCGAGTGCTCCTATAAAACGAACACGAGAGGCTCCAATCGTGAAGATCATGATCATCTAAAAACCACAATTCACAAACAACCACGAAACAAAGGTAGGAAGGGCACAAATCCCCTCACGTAAGCTACATTAGAAAGCGATAATATGTACATGGATAAGCATGGGACTCCCCCATAAGGCACCTCGTTTTTGATTATCGAGTCATGAACTCGACTCGATCCCCTCAATACTAATTATCATTGGGGAAGGTGACTTGGTCGGGGTAGTTCAAAGAGGGAAATTCCCAACCAAAGTAGTTCTTCAACCTATGTCCATTCACCTTGAAATTAGGTCCATCATTTTCAGCTAGCTCGATGGTCCCATATGGAAAAACTTGGGTACTGGTGAATGGACCGGACCAACGGGGTTTCAACTTGCCGGAAAAGATCTTCAATCTCGAGTTAAAAAGCAACACTTGATCTCTAATGTTAAAAACCCAGTTTTTAATTTTAGAATCACGAAAATTTTTGGTTTTCTCTTTTTAAATCAATGAATTTTCATAAGCAATATCCCTTAATTCATCCAATTCATTTTTAATTGCATTTTCCGGTGTTTTCCCGCGGACTCTCAGTGTCATCATTACAATGCTTTAGGGCCCAATAAGCTTTATGTTCGAGTTCAATTGGCAAGTGACAGTTCTTCCCATATACGAACTTGTAAGGAGTGCACCCAATAGAGGTCTTATGAGCGGTACGAAAGGCCCATAAAGCATCGTCTAACTTATCCGACCATGATTGTCGGTTTTCTCCTATCGATCTCTCCAAGATCCTCTTCAACGCTCGGTTTGAAACCTCGACTTGCCCACTCGTTTGCGGGTGATAAGCCGTAGAAAGACGATGTTTAACCCCATATTTCTTCAAAACTCTTTCAAATTGGTCATTGCAAAAATGGGTTCCACGATCGCTTATGATTGCACGAGGGGTTCCAAACCGAGAAAACTATTGCTTCAAAAACTTGACTACCACACGAGCATCGTTCGTGGGCAGAGCCTTATCTTCCACCCACTTAGATAGGTAGTCAACGACGAAAAGGATGTACTTATTACCACGAGATGATGGGAACGGACCTATAAAATCAATTCCCCAAAAGCCAAAGATCTCACACACTTGGATGGTGTATTGTGGCATTTCATCATTTTGTGAGGCTTTTCCTTGTCGTTGGCATGAGTCACATGACTTGACAAGTGCAAGTGCATCTCGGTAAATAGTAGGCTAAAAGAAACCGGTATCAAAGACCTTCTTCGCCGTGAGAGTAGCACCATGGTGACTACCCGTTGTTCCCTCGTGACAAGCTCTATGGATATTAGAAGCTTCGGTGCAAAAAACAAAACGTCGAATAATTTGATCCGCGCAAGTCCGAAATAAGTAAGGGTCATTCCAAAAGTAGAACTTGACGTCACGAAAGAATTTTCGTTTTTGTTGAGTCATCATACCCTTAATGATGAAGTTGCCCACATGGTAATATGCGATGTCCGCAAACCATGGGGTAGATGAGTCAAGCTTAGTTTCACTACACCAAGTGTCTCGAGAGGAAATGTTTCGGTGATTTGCTTGTTCTCGTACACACTTTGGTGAGGATCTTCCAAGCGAGAAAGATGATCGACCGCTAGATTCTTGGCTCCTTTTTTGTCAAGGATTATGACATCAAATTCTTGTAGGAGGAGCATCCAACGAAGCATTCTTGGCTTTGCATCTTGTTTAGCCATGAGATACTTGATTGCCGAGTGATCCGTATACACTATGAATTGGGTCAAGACGAGGTAAGGTCGGAATTTCTCAAATGCACGCACCACGGCAAGGAATTCCTTTTCCGTTGTAGTATACTTAAGTTGAGCATCGGTCATTGTCTTGCTAACATAGTGAATAGGCAAGAAGTGATTTTCATGACGTTGCCCCAAAACGGCCCCTACGGCGTATTCACTTGCATCACACATAAGTTCAAAGGAAAGGTTCCAATTGGGAGCAAAAAGAATGGGAGCTTCGGTAAGTTTCCTCTTAAGGATTTCATAGGTTCGTACACAATCTTCGTTAAAGACAAAAGGAGCATATTTTTCGAGGAGACGTGCAATGGGTCAAGAAATCTTTGAAAAATCCTTGATGAATCGACGATAAAAGTCCGCGTAGCCTAGGAAACTCTTAACTCCCTTGACTGTTTTGAGATGAGGTAATTTGGCGATGACGTCTACCTTAGCTTTGTCTACCTCAATCCCCGCTTTCGAGACCTTGTGCCCTAAGACGATTCCTTCCTTAACCATAAAATGGCATTTTTCCCAATTGAGCACAAGGCTGGTTTCCTCACAACGTTTTAACATTCTCTCAAGATTCGACAAACAAGAAGTGAACGAACAACCAAACACGGAAAAATCATCCATAAATACTTCCAACGTCTTCTCGATCATGTCATGAAAAATAGCCATCATACACCGTTGAAAAGTTCCCAGTGAATTACAAAGTCCGAATTGCATTCTAAGATAGGCAAACGTTCCATATGGACATGTAAACGTAGTTTTTTCTTGATCATGAGGATCGATGGGGATTTGGAAGTAACCGGAAAAACCATCTAAAAAGAAAGAGAAATCGTTTCCCGCAAGACGCTTCAACATTTGATCCATGAAGGGCAAGGGAAAATGATCTATATGAGTGGCGTCATTCAACTTACGATAGTCGATACACACCCTCCAACCGGTCACGATTCGAGTTGGATCTAACTCGTTGTCATCATTTGGCACAACGGTCATTCCTCCCTTTTTAGGGACACAATGAATAGGACTCACCCAAGGGATATCGAAAATAGGGTAAATCATTCCCGCGTCAAGGAGTTTAAGGACTTCTTTTTTGAGGACATCGTGAATTTTTGGGTTCACCCTCCTTTGACATTGGATTGCGGGTTTGTATTCCTCCTCTATTAATATTTTGTGGGTACAAAATTTAGGATCAATCCCCTTAATGTCGGATAATTTCCACGCAATTTCCCCTTTGTGGTCCTTTAGAACATCGATAAGTGCGGTCTTCTCATCATCCAAAAGATCCTTCGCAATAATAACCGTCAACTTATCGTCTCCTTCCAAGAATACGTATTCAAGATGAGGAGGTAAATCTTTCAACTCGAGGATTGGTGGTTCCTCAATTGAGGATTTGGGTTTGATACTCATAACCTCCTCGGGCGGAGGAAATGGGAAATTGTTACGAAAATCCATGATAATCGAGAAGTCCTCATCGTTGTCGAGGTCTTCGTTAGAAGTACGAGGAACATCAAATTCTTCCAATGTAAAACCACCACCTTCAAATGGAGTGAAGGATGGTGTCGAATTATCAAGAATAGGATCGAGCATAGTGGAATTGCCACTATTTTCATTGTCACTAAAACCTAAAATTTCTTGTGAAAATTCCTCACAAATGACGTCGATCATATCAACAAGGTTTATAGTCACGACGGAATAAACATGAGAAATTTGAGAGTTTTTTGTTGCGTTTATAACAAGTTCCTCGTCGTTGAAACGTAAGGTGATTTTTCTAGCATGCACATCAATCAACGCCATTGACGTATCCAAAAACGAACGACCTAAAATAAGAGGAACTTGAGGATCCGTGGGAATATCAACAACGATAAAGTCTACCAGATAATAGAACTTTACCACTTTCACAAAGACGTCTTCGGCCAATCCACATGCGGGAATAGTGGAATGATCGGCCAATTCGATAGACCATTAGTGAAGGAGTAAGATTAGGAAGATTGAGCGACTTGAAGATAGCAAGAGGCATCAAGTTAATGCTAGCACCAAGATCGGCCAAGGCATAACATTCTTCCATATCTTGAATAGCACATGGAATCAAGAATTTACCGGGGTCACTGACTTTTTGAGGTATGCGGTTAAGATAAACCGATGAAAAATTAGACAATTGTTGCAATTTCTCCTTGTTGTTTAACATACTCTTAAAGTTAGTGGCAAATCGAGGCATCATGACCAAAGCGTCGGCAAAACTTATGTTAAAATGAAAATCACGAAACATTTTCATAAAAATCTCAAATTGGTAATTCTCACGTTCTTGTCGTTTCTCCTTACGAAGTCTCGATGGGTAAGGCAAAGGTGGTGTGGGTTGAGGCATAGGCATAGCCTTTGGAATCTCGGGTTCCAATGGTGGTAATGGGTCAACCGTAGGTGTGGTTTGAGCGGTACTTCGTAGGATTGGGATATGCTCCTCTTCGACCACCACCTCAGATTCTTCCTCTATTTCCTCCACCGTTGGAGTAATTGGTTGAGGAGTCGGTTCCTTAAAGGTCTTACCACTACGTGTCGTAATCAGTTTCATCTCTCCCTTAGGGTTTGATATGGTGTTACTAGGAAGACTACTCGAAGAAGACGATTTACACATTATAGCCTCAAACATAGATGAAATTTTATCCTCAAACATAGATTACCTATTATCGGCCTTAAGCATCTCTTGTTTTATCCATGTTGTCCTTGTTCCATCTTTTGTTGGTTTTGTTGTAATCTTTGCACATTAATCTCCATTTTGTTTGCATGAGACTTAAGTTCATTTGCTAACTCATTTTTCAACTCATTTTTCAAGTCATTCTTAAACTCGGATCTTAGGCTAATGATCTCCCTTTGTATATTATCAAACCTAGCATCATTACCATTTCCATATTCAACAAATTCATTTGGAAGATCTTTTAAGTTTTGAAAACCCTTGTTGTTGTTTTGAAAATCACAATTTTGATTTTTATTTCGCACTTGATTATTAGCCCGTTGATTCCCATAGTTGTTACCCTTGTAATTATTCCTTTGACTTCCTTGGTCACCAACTTGATTGTTTTGATAATTATTAGTATTTTGATTTGGTGCAAAACCCGGTGGAGTCAACTGATTAGTGCGGGTAACTTGACCGTTTTGGTTATAAGTTCCCGTGGCCGCGTAGGCACTCGAAGTGTTACCTCCGTTGGTAATGTACTCGGAGAAATCATGACCTCCACCACAATACATACAAGAAACATCAACCGCTTTAGCCGTAGCGGGAGTGGGTTGTTCACCAACTTTAAACTCAATCAAAATTCCCTTAAGCTTATCAAATATCTTGTTCTCCAAATTTTCCTCAATTTGGCAAGCATCGATGGTATGAGACAATGAAGGCGAAGTCGGAGACGAAGTCTTATGAACACTCGACGTGCTATGAGGACTATAGACCTTAGACCTATTATCAATAATCAACAACGCTTCCTCTACCGTTTAACACAAATAATTACCACCCGCGGCGGGATTAAAATAATCACGCTCATGATCATTCAATCCATTGTAAAACGTGTCAATTTGATGCAAGTCGGAAAAACCATGATGAGGACACTCATGTAACATTTCCTTAAACCGATTCCAAGCCGTCGAAAAACTCTCATTAAACTCTTGTGAAAATTTTGAAATCTAATTTTTCAAATGTGTAGTCTTAGAGGGCGGGAAAAATTGGTTCACGAACTTCGAAACGAGATCCTTCCATGTCAATATAGAATTGGGTGGCTCTTTCTCTAACCAAATTTTAGCGGGCTCCGCTAAGGAATACGGAAGAAGCATCATCTTAATCGAGTCGTTCGAGACATCCTTAAACTTGCAAGTGGCGGTAAGATGATTGAATTGGCGGATATGGTTGTGAGGGTTGTCCTTTTCATCACCACGGTATTTGTTGTTTTGGATCATCGACAACAAACCCGTCCTAACTTCAAAATTCTCCGCAAGGATGGCGGGAATCACAATAGACTCTCCATAACCCTCGGTGGGTGCTTGAAGTAACTCCATCATAGTACGATTAGCCATGGTTGCTTCTTTTTCTACGATAGGTTCGTCAATAGGATATTCTTCATGTAGGTCCACGTTTTCTTATAATTGTTACACGTGTTGTAATGCTCTAAATAGTGGGAGAGGGATTAAGATCTAGAGAACGTATTTCCAACACTTCACTAGAAGGCGTTCCTTCCTTTCGGTTTCTATGATTACGTTCACGTCTTGCTTGGTTACGAGTTTGCATAAATGTCACGTACAACGTGGGGATGAGCAAAGAAGATTCTTTTGGGTGTTTTTAACTTTTTCAAAAAAAAATTTATGTTTTTGATTGTTTTTACTTTTTTTGGATTTTTGTGATGTATTACATAGACACAAATCTATGATTGTAGTGTTAAGTACGACTCTTGTTTAGGAAAACAAAAGAACGTATATGAGCGGTAAGTATTAACGAGTGATTTAGGAAAACCACAAGTTATGACCCTTAATCACTTAAAAAGAGAGAAAGTTCGTTTCCCAAGGAGGTATATGTGTGTGAATTAACTTGTAGTTGTTTGAGATTAATATTGAGAAGAATGGGGATGAGAGGATGAAAAGACGGATACGTTAAAATTAAACTACGACGAAAAGGACGTAAACGTAGAAAACTACCCAAATTAAAAAATTATACTAAGACCAAAAACAAAATTAATAATTAAAAAGTCTAAAAAGAAGTCTAAAATAATATAAATAAAGATAAAAATCCAACAAAGATATTTTAAAACCTTTTATTAATTAAATATTTAATTTTAAATGCTAATTAAAGCCCTAAAATTAAATATAACTAATTCAAATGTCTAAAATATGATTTTATTGAATAAATACTTAACTTATATTATTAGAAGACTAAAAAGTAATTTTCTAAAAATTAAAAGCTATTAAAACTATTTTTAAAACTCTAAAAATGATTAAAAATGATTAAAACCTAATTAAACTTAAAATAATTATTAAAATAAATCTAAAAGCTATAAAATTATTCTAAAAATGGAAAGGGTCCTAATTAATGCTAAAGAACTTAGGAAAAATGAAAAATAAAGAAAAATAAAACTTTGAAATTTTGATAATAAAATAATATTAAAATAATACTAAAAAAAATAAAAGTTCTCAAATTAATTCTAAAAAATTCTCAAAAATCCTAAATATTCTAATTAAGAGAAAAACACAAATTAGAGCTCCTAAAACCTTTTTAATAATTTTATAAAAATGTTTAAAGTTTATAAAAAACCTTAAAATAGTATAAAATTAAAAATTAAAGATTTTAAAACCAAAACCTAATGTAAACCTCAAAATATTATTTTAAAACCTAAAAATTATTTTTCCTAAAAATTAAAAATCCTTTTTCTATTTTTTAATGATTTAATAAAAAACGTATAATAAATAAATTCTAGAAAATAATCTAATAAAGGGAAAATATAAAAATTAGCTAGAAAAGTCTTAAATCGTATAAAGATCCTAAGAAAAATTGAAATAAGCAAAAACGCTAAGCAAATAAGCTGGAAAAATGATAAATAAGCCACGGCTTTATTTAATAAGCTAGGAATGAAAACGTGTTAAATAACTAATGAAATGAGAGTCTAACGTAAAAAACACATCTAGATTAGCGGTAGAGCTCCTACTCCTCCAACGAGAGGTCTGGGGTTCGAGTCTTGCTACGGGTGTGTTTTTTTGCTTTTATTTTCTTTTTTTATTTTTTTTTCTTTCCAAATCCAACACTGATACTTAATGAGCTTATAATCCAATCCCAACTCTCTTATTAGCTAAGATTAAGCCAAATTGATTCCAGAAACGTGCCAAGTTTGAGTTGAACACTTAGCAGTTTGCTATGTGTTCTTGCTTTGATGAATTCAGCCAAGAGGAGCTTGGTATGAGCTTATTTGGTGATTAATATTGGACAATGGGGGCACCCTTGTGCTTATTGAAGCACAAGGAGTCAACACAAACAAGAATTAAACAACTAGCACACCAACAGATCAAAAACAAAGCATACACAAGCTATGTCAAGTTGCTGATGCACAAATGGCTAGGTCTGTGACTGTTTAGCTAAACCAAATGCACTCCAATGAGATTCAAGCTTCAAGCTTATGCACACACAATCACCAATCAGCATACAAACCAAAACAAACCTTAAATCACCCTAAAACCTAACAGATTTCAAAATCAATGCACAAATTTCATGAAAAATATACAGAAAAGTGAGTATGCAGATTTGAGCTTGACTTTTTCTTTTTAACACTACAAACTTGCTTAAAACTCTCCCAACTTACTTACCAGTTAACTAGCAACCTATCTTAATCCTTTCTACCAACTCTAACACGTTTTTAAATCAATAATCAAAATATTTGCCCTGCTAAATCACTTAGCCAAACACCCTTTTAAAAACTTTTAACCAACTTTTAACAAACCAAAACCTCCTAAAACTTATTCAAACTGGTTCATAAATCATCTAACATGCATATAGAGACATAAGAACACAAATCCAATAAGCTTTAACAACAATCAACACTTAAATCATGCAGGATCACATAAAACAGCTTTTTCTGAAATTTCAAAAAGGAAAAAGTGTTTTTACCTCAGGACCCTACATCCAGGGCCCTAGTGGATGTATAATCCACCTCCTTACCAACTGGGGTTGGTGCAGATCCTTGGATCAACAACTCTTCACCTGTTCAAGAACAATCAAAGAAAAACAAAACAATAACAAGCTATATGATACTGTTTTCTTTTCTTCTTTCTTAAAACCTTCCAAAACTTTTCAAACCTTATCAAATACGTTTTGATAACACTATTTCACCAAATTCTTAAACCTCTTAACATCAAAACCTTAAACAGATTTCTTCAAAAAAAATCTCAATTTCAGAAACTTTTTAAATAACTTTGAAAAACAAAGTTACTTCACCAAATAACAAAGTGGAACTCAGAATCAAGCTTCACACTACACACAACTTTTAAAAACAATAAAAAGGGATTACACTTGATTAAATCAAAAACCAAACTTTTATTTCTTTAAAAAGGAATTACAAGGAAAAGCTTGAAACTGGAACAAGGGTGCATTCACATGCGAATGCCCTTTAAATACTAACTAAGAGAACATTCTAGGTCACTAAACCCTAGCTAACTGAAATGCCTAAAAAGCCCTTGAAGATTTGACTGAAAAAATGGGTCAAAATCGTGCCCATGTGATCATGTACTGGATGCCAGCTTGGAATCTTCAATCTTGGACGTTAAAAGAGCCTTGGGGACCAAGGGGAGTGATCCTGGGTGTTGGTTTGGTCGGGTGTGGGTTTTGGTGCGAAAGAGACGTTGCAGGGATAGCTTGGGGAGGGGTCCACAAGCCATGTGAGTGTGTTGGGTGAGGTGGGAAAGGATGAGAGGGACGTTGATTAGTGTTCTGGAAGGTTTTAGCTAAAAACCCCTTGATTTGGTTGTGATTGGATTTGGGGTGATTTAGGGTTTATGGGGTAATTAGGTTTGTTTTAATCTGAAAAGGGGATTAATATTTTTAAATAAATGTTAATGGAGGGAAAAGGAGGGGTTTGACTGGGGTGTTGACCCAGTTTATTAAATAAACTTAGGTTGGGTAATGGGTAATGGACGGGTAGGGTTGAGGGTTTGGGTAGGATATGGGTTGGTGGGTGGGTAGGGCTGAGTTGTCGCATCCTGGTTGGTTGTGGGAGTATGGTGGATTGGCAGATTTGGTCCCCAAGGTTTCAACAATCTTTCAAGTTGTAATTAAATGCCATCAGCGTCCAATTGTGCCTTGTCAACTTTTGACAACTTGTCAAAAGTGGCACAATTACTTTCTAAAACTTTTCCAAAGGGTTTAACTTGTATATTCTTGATTCCCAAGGGCTGAACTTGTAATATCTTCAAACATAAAGGATCATACTTCTACATTTGATATTTTGAGGGTCAAATGTGACAAGTTCTTCAAAGATGAGGGGCCATTTTTGCCAATCTTCAATTCTTCAAGGGTAATTTTGCAAAATCCAAACTTGGGCCCGGTTCATTGTGCGACTTCATTTCCCGTGTTCGTTTTTGAATGATTCTTGTATTCTTTTGCCAATTCCACAATATCCGTACCTAAAAATACACAAGTAACAAACACGAGCATATATTTGGTCTATTTTATGATATTTTAGTGCATTAAAAGCCCGAAAAGAACGATGAGATCATGTATAAATGCCATCTCATCAATCTACAAATCTCTCCTCAAATCAAATCTCTCGATTAAAGGAGACTCAAGGAATGAAAACGATCACTTGAAGTGAACGCCTTCGATGACTTTAGAACGTTGGTGGAACACCAAAACGTTCAAGAGGGTTTAATCTTTGAAACCAAGAAAATATATATATATATATATACATAGATAATACTTTGGTTGGCAAACCCTCGATTAGCCCTTTTTATCTAAACACGCACAAGCAAGCGGAGGAAACGAGGCGGCGCTAAGCACTTAAGAGCCTTTTTCCTTTAGGTCGTGAAATACAACCGCCTTATACCCACCTTATAGTTTGTGTTTTTCAAAATTAAGCTTCACGAAAGTAATTATCTATTTTGCCTTTTTTTCTTTGTTTGAGATTCGAATACAATGATTGAGTGATGAAATCCCAAATAAAGGTTGTGTTTTCACACTTTAGAGTACTTGTGAATTTATTCTTTTACGTATACCATATAGTAATAATATTCACACAAAAAACAAAAAACCAATAACACGTATGATTAGAGTGCAAATCACACAAATAGTTATTATGGCTAATATTAAAAAACAATTTGGTCAAATCAAAACACAACGCGCCTCTCCGGCAGCGGCGCCAAAATGATAGTTGTAAATTCACACTCGTTTAGGAAAACGAGGTAAAAGCGGTAAGTACTAAGTGAACGTTTAGGAAAACGTAAGCACTTATGACCCTTTGTGTGGGATCGTTATCAAGGAGGCTTGGTGTATGTGTTATGAGATGATTAAATGTTTGTGATTATGATTATGAAGAAAAGAAAAGAGAAAAGAAAAGAGAAAAGGATGTCGGTTACGATTAAAATTACACTAAGACGAAAGTCGTACACGTAAAACCGTAAAATATGACAAATTTAAAAATTATCCTAAAAATTCCTAGAAAATTGTAATAAATCCTAAAAAATGTAATTAGAGTTTACAAAAAATCGAAATTCACTCAAACCTTTTATTTAATTAAATAATAATTTTTTAATGCCAATTAAAGCCCAAAAAATCAACTTAACTAACAAAAAGCCCAAAATGAGATTTTTCAATTTGTAAACCTCTAAAATAACTTATGTAAATTAAAAACTATTTTTGAAAAATTTAAAATTAATTAAAACTATTTAAAAATGATTAAAAACTATCAAAATATTCAAAATAATCCTAAAAATCAATTAAATGATAAGAAAATTAATCTAAGAATTTTAAAAATCCTAACTTAATGTTTTTAACCTAGGAAAAATGAAAAAAGTTGCAAAAATATTAAAAACTAGTTTTAATAATAAAATAATAAAAAAATATTAATAAAGAACCAAAATTTATAAAAAATTCTAAAAAATTGCAAAACTGTTTATTTAAACTATATAAACAAAAAATGAACTTGAAATGACCTAGATACCCCTAATGGGCCTCCAAATGGGCCAAATAGTAAAACAAACCCCTTAATGGGCTCAGATTGTCCCAATAAGAAAATTGTTCACAAAAATGGCCTAAAACTTCCAGTTTAGCTTAAAATTCAATTTTAAACACAAAATTCCAAAGGACCAAAAGCTGAAAATGAGCTTATCACAACTTATTTCAAAACAACTTATCCTAAATGGGCTTTTTGGCCCATTAAGCTATAAGCCAATGCCATAAGCTGTAATTTCACACACGTCCTTCTCTTGACCTCAATAAGCCTTTTGTAAAAAGAAACTTTGAAAAAGCCCAAGAAATAAGCCTGAAATAAGCAAAAGCTCTTTACACAAAACGACAAAATAGTCGTTTTCGAGTTCTAGACCAATTCAAGGGCTGATTCTTTTGGTAAAATGTTTCAAATCACTTAACTAAGCTTAATAATAAAAAAGATTTCCAAAAAGCACAATGAATAAGCTGGAAAAAGCAAATAAGCACTTATGTAAAAGTCAACTAAGTTGGTTTTCTAGTCAAACCTAATAGTCAAAGTCTCAAATGCTCCAGAATAGTCAAATGGGTAAAATAAGGATGATTGATTACAAAAACAAAGTTGTAGTAGGTCTAAATAAGCTATTATAGCTTATTGATAAGCTGTTCAATAAATAACACTAGCAGTGGCTAGTTTTGGGTGTCTAGCAGTGGGAAAAGTTTCCACTACTTGACTTAATTGACTTTTTGTCTTTTGTGAGCTTTTGTTGGAATCAAAGAACAAACAAGGCACACTTATAACCAATGGGTTATAAGGAGTCAATAACAATCAATAAAGCACAAAAACACTTAGCCAATTAGTACAGTTAATTCAAATAGTCACCAGACATTGCCCAGATATGAAAAATAAGCAGTTTTGAAGAGATAAGCAGATTAAGCAAGAATAAGCCAACCAAACTGAACCAGATGCATACCCAAGCTATAATAAACTCAAATAAGCATACATGAACTTGTTTCATACACTGAATCAAAGATTTGACAAAGATTAGAGTTTATGCTACTTAGTGATGAACAAATGAAGAACATAAAATGACTTTGCTAATATACTTGACCACAAGCCCAATTTCAAACCCTCAAATCTCTTAATCAGCTTACAAAAACTTTTTTTAAGCACCTTTTAACCCTAAACATGCATACACTATAAGTGTTCCCAAGATTTTAGATCAAAACAGGCTAAATCAAAGAAGTTACGACATAATTTTAGATTTGATTTTTAAGAACACAAAACTTGCATATATCAGCACACAATCACTTAAATATCAGATACCAACACTTAACAACCTTTTAACCTAACTCAAAATCAAACAAGAACCTTAAAATAGTAGACCCAAACACCCCTTTCACTTTTAAAATTAAAATTTAACAAAGTAAAAGTGTATAACAGGTTTACCCAAGCTTAATCTAGCATCATACCAAGAATATCATGCAGTAATAACAAGATTCAAGCCACAAGAACACACCATATAACAGCAGATCACAAAATCACTTAAAATCACTTTCTTAACAGATTTTTGGTAAGAGAGCTCAAACCTCATGAATGTACATCCATACTTACGGATTGTTTAGCTTATGTGCCTAGCTTAACAAGGAAAAAGCTTCCAATAGCTGTTAAGAACAACAAGGTTAGAAATCAAACAAATTATATAAAAAAATGAAAATGAAACTGATTTGATTCAAGCTTGTTCCCCACTCCTTGAATCCTTCCAAACCACAAGCTCACTACACCTTGATAATCTTCTTATCAAGGTGTTATGATCACTTATAATCCAAGAGTTCAAGTGTTTGAACTAAGACTTAGAAAAATAATCATATTTTGAAAACTTTTGCAAACATTTGCACAATCCTTAAAACCAAACTTGGAGACTTCAAAATCACAAACATATAACAATAACAAGATAATATAAAGATTGGAATTTGGAATTCGTCACAAAATCAAACACTTAATTCATTCACTTGAAAATAAGGATTTACAGATTTTTGACCTAGGAATCCAAGAACAAAGAACAATGTTGTGATCCTATGCCTTTATATAGGCTACAATGAAACTAGAAATGTTGAAAATAAAGTGAAACCCTAGTACATGGACTTCCAGTTTTTGCCCTTGGAAGTTTGAAAATTTGATTGAACATGTTAAGTAATCTTGGCATTTTGTTGGTGCTAGATGGATGGAATTTGATAAAAAGGCTCAAAACAATCTTAAAATGTAAGCTTGTTTGTGGTTCGTGGATTTCTCTGCCAAGTTATGGCATCTTCTCAAAAGTATGTATGCAGGGGTGTATCTTGTGATTTATGTGATTATGTAGCAAATGGTTTCTGAGTGGGGTTATGATCATTAGGCCCTTTATCAATAATCTGGACATTATTAAGGTCTAATTCACAAGGGTTAAGAAAAACCCAAATCGGATTATGAACATGAAGAACATGGGTTTTGATCTTTTTTTATGTTTAGATGTGTGTTTGGCGCTTGTTTATAACTAATTAATATAATTAGTTAATAAACCGGCTGAGTGGATAATGAGGTGGCAAGTAGGAGTGTTGTAATTGGCTGAAATAGGTGAGTGGGACACATGGCATGTTGTGATAGGTCTAGGTAAGTATGGATGTTTGACAGATTATACCCTCATTCTTCCATTCTTCTTTCACTTCAGTTTAAATAAGCACAAATCTGATTTCCCTTTGTAAACAAGTTTTGGTTTTTATACTTTTGCCACAAAAACTTCCCAAAAGTTTATCAAGGGACTTGTTTTGCCAATTCATGATATTTTAAGGACCAATCTTGTAATGTGATAACTAGATTTTACTTAGTTATGAAAGTTCGTTGTTCCAAGTCTCTTCGAATTGATTACCCTTAATTAGTGCGACTCAATTGTCTTTTGGTGAACAAGAGGATGCGTTGGTTTGATTATCTAATTCTAAACTAAAATACAAGTAATTAAGTTGTCGTTGAGTAAAGTGAAAGCTTTTAAAAATTAAACTACAAATAAAAGTGTGCAGTCTTTGGAAATTAAAACTTAAAAACTTGATTAAAGTAAACTAAGACAAAAGAGCGGGAAAGATTAAATTAAAAAGTCTAAGGAAATAAAAACAACAGCAGATCGCAAAGCGATCGTACCCAATTAGTAAGATGGATCGTGTCCACCGATCTCACTCAATGCGATCAGAACAAAGGGATTAGATCGCACTCAGTAGTGCGATGAGTAACGTGATCGTACTCCTCGATCGCAACCACGATCGCAACAAGTGGATCGTGGTCAGGATCGTAGCCTGATCATAACCAAACATATCGCAATCAATGCGATCGTATTCAAGGACTATGACACCCCATCGTACCCACGAGATCGTAGTGATTGATCGTGGAGCGTGATCGTACCAGGGAAACAACAACAGATCGCAATCTATGAGATCGAAACCAAGTGATCGTGACCAAGTAAAACCTTCTAAGATGGAAATGGCGTCCAACAAGTAAATAAGCTTAAACGAATAAGCAGTCACCAAAAAGCACTTAACAACTTGGAAGATAGTAGATTACAAATTCGAAACTTTTATGAATACTACACTCGCAACTTAATAAACCGAACATAAAACAATAAATCTATTAGGAAAACTTAAAAGTAAATAAGCCAAAACAATCGAATAAGCCAATAAGCATCAGGAGCTCATAGCTTATACGTATGAGAGTTTATGTAAGAAGAGAAAAATAAATCTTTTTATCACGAACTCATCAAATCACTCAAACCGTATGAAATGTAATACTCGGATCAAAGATTAAGGTAAACCAAGAAATTTGGAAAGAGACTAAAGAACTAATACTTAAGCTTGAACTTGATTAATGAAATCAAAATACAAAAAGCTTAAACTTGAAAGATTAAAAGAAAGAAAAGAAGAAAAACTTAGTGAGAGAAAGTTGGGAACTTTCTTTCTCTAAAAACTAGAAAGGAAAAAAAATGAAAAACTAAATTAGCTAACCACCCTCCTAATGTGATTAGGAGGGTATTTATAGGGAAATGGGAAGTGCATATGTGGTGTGCTTCCTTCTTTCTTCTCTTCTCGACTCGATTTAAATCTTTGTCTTTTCTTGACGTCGTCTCGGGATTTGAACTCGTCTTAATAATTTTCTTCTATAATTTAGACTTGAGTTCTTCGACTTCATTAAACTTCCGTCTTTAGACTTCTTCTTCGATAAATCTTCAGAATAGGTCTTGGACATCCGTTCTTTAAGCACTCTTAATCTCTTGACTTCGTCTTTTCTTGTTTTCTTCGATAAAAGCCCGTGAAAGCCCGTGTTTTCTTCCTTTTTCATCTTTTGGTCCTAAAACACAATAAAAACACAAACCACGCATAATTCCGACTTTTACGACATAAATTACACTTTTTGGTCTTGTTATTATTGGAAATAAGCGGTAAAAGGATAAGTGTTTTCACACTTATTAAATCCCCTACACTTGACCATTGCAATGCCCTCATGCAATGCATTAATTTTAAAGCAAGGTTTACATTTTTCATCATAAATAACCTACCTTGGCCTTTATTAAATACTAAACATTTAAGGAAAATAAGAAGATAGAAAACAAGTAAAGAAATCAAAGACTTACATTGGTTTTTGGCTGCCATGAACGTTTATCACCCTCAAGTTTCACGTTCCCCATACCAAGCTTAAAAACGAGATCATTGTTATTATAAGTTAGCAAACTAACACGAATTCATGTGGGCCAATTATTCCCTTAGACTCCCTTATTCCTGGGTGTATCTCTTATATTTTATTTTTGTCTTGAATGATCACGAGGATTCATTGTTTGACTTATTTCGATAGTTATTTAGGCTGAAAATAAGGTGGGACAATTTAATCAATAGTTAGCTAAAGGACAAAATCTTTTAAAACTGCTTCTCGGGACCTCATAAAGTACATATCTTGGCATAACTCGCTTCACGATTTGAGACCTTTCTCGGACCGATGTTTGGCAGCGACTTCATACTTCAAATCTTGAGAGACGTTCTTGAAATTATGGTCTTCTCTTCATAATAGGAATTTCTTCACTTGAAGTTTTTGAGAGATTCTTCATACTTGGACCACGACTTCTTCATTTTTCTCCAATCTTTATTTTGGACTTTGATATACAACGATCCGCCTCCTTTTAGGACTTGGATCTATTTATCCTCATACCTTGCTAGGGTCTTTTCGGATAGAATTCTCCATGATATTTAGGGGAGTATTTGCTTTTTGTCGTGTGTCTTGATCCTTCATATTGATTTTCAACAAATGATTCTTCACATCACTTTTGGATCTTTAGCAACAAACTGTAGCCCTCATGCCTTGTTAGGGCCTTTTCGGACTCGCCAATCTTCGCATCCCGCTTCAATAAGTTATGCCTTGGCTATGAACTCTAATTAATACCGAGCAACTTTTAAACGATCTTGGGCTAGAAGCTAAGTAACTTTTAAAATCGTACAACCTTATTTATTGCAGATATATTTATTAACAAGCGATGGGAGAATAGGCTCAAACTTATAATTGACTCTATCATCTCTCTTCCTCCATAGTTTAAAATCTCAAGGAATAAGACTCGTGGATGCTTAGCCTATTAAATCAAAGTTTTGAGTTTTCGAGTCATGTATAGGATCTTGCAAATTCTTAGACTTATTCAAGTTTAGAAATCGCATTTTAAAGTTCCCTTGATAAACAACTCTCTAGGATCAATTATAGGAACTTGCGAAAAGTTCTGGTTCTTAACCCGTGAGAGTTAAGACTTTCGCGTTTTAAAGCTCCCTATATAAAAGTCTAGCAAAACGTGACTTAAACACGTTAAGGATACTAGCTAGAGTAAATTTAGATAAGTAAACTCGGGTTGAGTCAAAATATTCACGACTTTGAAAAATTTAAAACCACTTTATTGCAAATTTATTCTAGCAAAGAAAGTAAATAACGATAACAAAGGAAAACTACAAGGCCAAAATAGATTAAAGATTTTGAAAAATGTCGAAAAATCCAATTTTCCCGTTAAAATGAGGGCAAATTCATTGAAAAGACCACTTACTTCAATAGAAGTCCCCCCTACACTTGATATAAACATTGTCCTCAATGTTTAAGCATGTGGGAATAAACTCCCCTACACTTAGGACATTGTGCACTTTGTTTAAGTCTTGCTAAGGAAAGGAAAACTAAAGTGATTTCAATGTGAACATATAAGATATGAAAAATTGAATCACGATAGTTTAGGATAGAACCAGGAAGACGGGAACACGGAATCACGGTTCGTCAAAAGTCATCGAGGTGCTCTTTGAAGCTTGAATCCCTGCACAAAATAAGAAACAAGACAACCAACACATATGGAGCTCCCCTTACACTTATTATGAAAGCGGTAAAGGATAGATCACGGGTTGCCTCCCGAGAAGCGCTTGTTTTTTTATAACCGAGTCACGAGACTGACTCGACCCAAAACTAGTTCATGGGAAACGTGGTGAGGGATAGAATCATCTCATGAGAGATGTCCTCACCAAAGTACAACTTCAAACGCTGGCCATTCACTTTAAAATTGGGCCCACTTGGCTGAGAAAGCTCAATGGTGCCATATGGAAAGACTTTAGCGACGGTGAATGGACCAGACCAGCGGCTCTTCAACGTGCCCGAGAAGATCTTCAACCGAGAGTTAAAAAGTAAGACTTGATCACCAACGTGGAACTCTCGGTTCTTAATGCTTACATCATGGATGATCTTGGTCTTCTCCTTGTAGATCAGTGAGTTCTCGTAAGCTTCATTCCTCAGTTCGTTAAGCTCATTGAGTTTAATCTTCCGATGATCACCGGCTTTGTTGATGTCGAAGTTAGCCCACTTCAAGGCCCAGTATGCCTTATGTTCCATGTCGATAGGGAGGTGGCATGCTTTCCCGTACACAAGACGATAAGGTGTACAACCAATCAGAGTCTTATACGCGGTACGGAAAGCCCACAGAGCATCATCTAACTTATCGGCACACGCGACACGATGCTCTCCCACAGTACGTTCCAGTATTCGCTTCAATCCACGGTTAGAAATCTCGGATTGCCCATTGGTCTGGGGATGATAGGCGGTGGAAAGACAATGATTGAAACCATACTTAGCCATAACTCTTGCAAATTGATCATTGCAAAAATGAGTCCCGTGGTCACTGATTATAGCACGAGGAACACCGAATCGAGCAAACAGCTGCTTCAAAAAGTTCACAACCACCCTCGCATCGTTCGTTGGGAGAGCCTTAGCTTCAACCCATTTAGAAACGTAGTCAACGGCTACGAGGATGTACTTGTTCCCTTTGGATGATGGAAATGGCCCCATAAAGTCGATGCCCCATACGTCAAAGATTTCACATTCTTGTATGAAATTTTGAGGCATCTCATCTTTATGTGTGATCTTGCCTTGGCGTTGGCAAGCATCACAATGCTTAACCATTTCGTGAGCGTCACGATAAATGGTGGGCCAATAGAATCCAGAGTCAAACACTTTCTTAGCGGTGTAGTTGGGACCAAAGTGACCACAGGTGGGTCCTTTTTGGCAAGCATCAAGGATTTGTAAAGTTGTCGGCCCATCAACACATCGACGAATGATCAGATCAGGACATTGTTTGAAGAGATAAGGGTCATCCCATAACTAAGTCTTAACATTTTTAAAGAACTTCTTCTTTTGTTGGGATGTTAACCCTTTGATGAGAATACCACCCGCTAAGTAGTTTGCAATGTCCGCAAACCACGGGGTGTCATCAAGATTGGAATGAATAGACATTAAGGTCTCAAGGGGAAAGAGTCATTGATCTCTTGATTCGGATGATCCCCTTGATAAGGATCCTCAAGTCTACTCAGATGAAACGTCAATAAAATTAACACTCTCGTTTTCCAAAGGCTGCTTAGAAAGTTTACCCATGTTGAAGATGATTTTATCGTCACCAACTCTCATGATTAATTCGCCCGCGGCTACATCAATGAGAGTGCGACCGGTCCTCAAGAATGGACGTCCAACGATTAATGGAACTTGGGGATCCATTTCGTAGTCAACGACAACAAAATCCGCCGGAAAGGTGAATTTGTCGATGCCGATGAAGACATCTTCGGCTATCCCCACAGGATAAGCAACCGTACGGTTAGCTAATTCCAAGGTCATTCGGGTGGGGACTAGCTCGGGTAGAGATAATTGTTTCCAAACGCTTAGAGGCATTAAGTTGATACTAGCACCTAGATCGGCTAGGCCATACAATTCTCAACCCTAGGAAAGTTGCAATGAATCAAGAAACGACCCAGATCACCAAGTTTGGTTGGTAATTTCCTTAAAAGGACTGTAGAGCAATTCTCATTAAGTTGGGTTTGAGCGATATCAAGGAGTTTCTCCTTATCACTGAGCAGATCTTTAAACATTTTGGCGTACTTCGGCATGTGAGCGAGAGCCTCAGCAAAGGAGATATTGAAATTCAGTTGTTTAAACATTTTTAGAAAGTTAGAAACCTGAATATCATCCTTGTTTTTCAACTTCTCTTTCCTCAACCTTGAGGGATAAATATATTGGGTTGAGATGAAGGCTTTGGAATGGAATTCTCACTCACATCCTTGGGTGGTGGAGGGGTGGAAGTATAAAGTGGTGGAATTGGAGAAGGGGACTCGTTTTCCTTTGTCACAATCTCCGATGTGGGTGTAGGAATCTCGGGTTCCTTTAAACCTTTGCCACTGCGAGTGGTGATTGCTTTCATCTCCCCTCTTGGATTAGCAACGGTGTTACTCGGAAGAGAATCTGATCTAGAGGCTTGATTACTTGGGAAAAAACTAGCCATCATGCCCTTTAAGTTATTCGTTTGATTGTTCATAGAGTTTCTCATGTCGGCTTGAAGAGCATTTCCTTGTTTCACCATGTCATTCCTTAGCTCAGCTCGAATATCGTTCCCTTGTTTTGCCATGTCCCCTTTCAAGTTAATGAATTGGCTTTGAAGATTCGTCACCATCTCTCTATTGGTCCTCATGTAAGTTTCGAGGTCTTGGTTCAATGCCGTGGGTTGGTTGAGAGGTGGGGCTTGGTAAGCTGAATTATTTCCTTGAGGTGGACATGGGTTTCTTTGGGATGGATATTGATTGGTAGCTCGAGGTTGGCTTTGATTGTTGCGGTTGAAATTGTTTTGGTTTTGGTTTTGAGGAGAAAACCGAGTGGAGATAGATAGTTGTTTGAACGATAACTTAGCAAGTTACGGTCTCCTTGAGGACGTGCTTGGTATGCAAAGTACCGTTAGTGGCGTACACATTTTCCGGATTGTCAAGAGTATAAGGACAATCGGTGTACGAATGAGAACCCCCGCAAATCTCACAAGAAGGAGCAATAGCTTTGGCTTGTTGAAATTGGTTTGTAGCCATAGTTAAGAAGTTTTTGTTCATCTCAGCTATTTGACGGGTAAGTTCGGTGAGCTCTGGGTTAGATGATGTAGAAGAAACATTGGCCCTCTGGTTATTCCTTGACGATGCAGATGAATCCCAATTTTTGTGATGAGTGGTCATGTTCTCTATCAGCTCTCTACACTCCTCAGGTCTTCTCTTCATGAATGTACCACCGGCGGCAGCATTAATCGTATCACGATCACAAAAAGTTAGACCATTATAGAAAGTATCAATCAAAGTAACGGGGAGCATGTTATGGTTCAGACAACGGTCGATCAAGACATTATAGCGTTCCCAAGCATCGAAAAGCGACTCATCAGGTTCTTGTGTGAATCCACTGATTAGGTTACGAAGACTAGTGACCATGGATGGTGGAAATTAGCGCGACAAAAATTTTTGAGTCATGTCATCCCATGTTTGAATTGAGCTTTTGGGGAGACGATCAAACCATTTTTCGGCATGATGGGATAAAGTATGTGGAAAAAGGTGAAGGCGAAGAAAAACCATGGAAGCACCAGGTAGTTTCATGCTTTGAGTGACGGTAATGAACTTGTCTAGATGTATGTTGGCATCATCATCCTGTAATCCGCTAAACGGGCAAGCGTTTTGAACTTGCTGGATCATGTGATGCTTCAACGAAAATTCAGGAGCCGTGATTTGCATCGGCTCAATCGGTCCTCCGCGTCCGTTCATGGTGGGTTGACACAATTCCTCCATTGTTCGTAAATCGGGTAGGGGAGCATTGGGTAGAGGTGGGTTATTATTGTTGTTATGAACACCATCCATATCTAAATCTTCACGAGTCTCGGGCTCAGAATAATTTGAAGATCTAGTACGCATACACATGCAGAAGAAAAATATAGAGAGAGAATATCTATATAATCTTTTTGGGGCAAAACCTTAGGAAAAGAATTGCTTTTTATGATTTTTCAATGTTTTTGTATATTTGAAAAGTTTTTAATTTTTTATGGATTTTTGAAAATCTTTAACAAGGAAAATAACGTTCCTAAAAGAACGGATCTCCAAAATGCAACGCGTCTCTCAATAAAAACCGTTAATCTTAACGAAAAGACCCGGTAGCGGCGCCATTTGATAACTAGATTTTACTTAGTTATGAAAGTTTGTTGTTCCAAGTCTCTTCGAATTGATTACCTTTAATTAGTGCGACTCAATTGTCTTTTGGTGAACAAGAGGATGCGTTGGTTTGATTATCTAATTCTAAACTAAAATGCAAGTAATTAAGTTGTCGTTGAGTAAAGTGAAAGCTTTTAAAAATTAAACTACAAATAAAAGTGTGCAATCTTTGGAACTTAAAACTTAAAAACTTGATTAAAGTAAACTTAGACAAAAGAGCAAGAAAGATTAAATTAAAAAGTCTAAGGAAATTAAAACAACAGCAGATCGCAAAGCGATCATACCCAATTACTAAGATGGATCGTGTCCACCGATCACACTCAATGCGATCACAACAAAGGGATTAGATCGCACTCAGCAGTGCGATGAGTATCGTGATCGTACTCCTCGATCGCAACCACGATCGCAACAAGTGGATCGTGGTCAGGGTCGTAGCCTGATCGTAACCAAACAGATCGCAATTAATGCGATCGTATTCAAGGACTGTGACACCCCATCGCACCCACGAGATCGTAGTGATTGATCGTGGAGCGTGATCGTACCAGGGAAACAACAACAGATCGCAATCTATGCGATCGAAACCAAGTGATCGTGACCAAGTAAAACCTTCTAAGATGGAAATTGTGTCCAACAAGTAAATAAGCTTAAACGAATAAGCAGTCACCAAAAAGCACTTAACAACTTGGAAGATAGTAGATAAGCACAAATTCGAAGCTTTTATGAATACTACACTCGCAACTTAATAAACCGAACATAAAACAATAAATCTTTTAGGAAAACTTAAAAGTAAATAAGCCAAAACAATCGAATAAGCCAATAAGCATCAGGAGCTCATAGCTTATACGTATGAGAGTTTATGTAAGAAGAGAAAAATTAATCTTTTTATCACGAACTAATCAAATCACTCAAACCGTATGAAATGTAATACTCGGATAAAAGATTAAGGTAAACCAAGAAATTTGGAAAGAGATTAAAGAACTAATACTTAAACTTGAACTTGATTAATGAAATCAAAATACAAAAAGCTTAAACTTGAAAGATTAAAAGAAAGAAAAGAAGAAAAACTTAGTGAGAGAAAGTTGGAACTTTCTCTCTCTAAAAACTAGAAAGGAAAAAAAATGAAAAACTAAATTAGCTAACCACCCTCCTAATGTGATTAGGAGGGTATTTATAGGGAAATGGGAAGTGCATGTGTGGTGTGCTTCCTTCTTTCTTCTCTTCTCGACTCGATTTAAATCTTTGTCTTTTCTTGACGTCGTCTCGGGATTTGAACTTGTCTTAATAATTTTCTTCTATAATTTAGACTTGAGTTCTTCGACTTCATTAAACTTCCGTCTTTAGACTTTTTCTTCGATAAATCTTCAGAATAGGTCTTGGACATCCGTTCTTTAAGCACTCTTGATCTCTTGACTTCGTCTTTTCTCGTTTTCTTCGATAAAAGCCCGTGAAAGCCCGTGTTTTCTTCCTTTTTCATCTTTTGGTCCTAAAAAACAATAAAAACACAAACCACGCGTAATTCCGACTTTTACGACATAAATTACACGTTTTGGTCTTGTTATTATTGGAAATAAGCGGTAAAAGAATAAGTGTTTTCACACTTATTATAATGTCTTCAATCTTCAAGGTGTTGAATTGTATTATTGACTTTGTGGAGGACTAATATTGACAAGTCTTCATAATTTAGGGACCATTCTTGCCAATTCTTCAAAGTTGAGGGTCCTTTTGTAATTTTGACAAACTTTAAGGACTAAACTTGTAATTATGAATATACAAGGGTTTAAAGTGTCAATTAATCAATAATGGAGGACCCTTCTTGTAAAATCTTCAATTCTTCAAGGGTTTTTCTTGGAAAATCAACTCTAGGGCCCGGTTAATTGTGCGGCTTCGTTTCTCGTGTTCGTTTTGCTTGTTTCTTGTGATCTTTTGCCATTTTCTCAATATCCGTACCTAAAATACATATTGAACAAACATAAGCATATATTTGGCACATTTTATGATATTTTTACCATTTTAAGCCCGTTTTTGACGATGAGACTATGTAAATAAGCAGTCTCATCAGTGCGCATCTCGGTAAATAGTAGGCCAAAAGAAGCCAGCGTCAAAGACCTTCTTCGCCCTAAGATTAGCACCATGGTAACCACCCGTGGGTCCCTCGTGACAATCTCTAAGGATGTTAGTAACTTCGTCCCAAAAACACAACGTCGAATAATTTGATCCGTACATGTCCGAAAGAGGTAAGGGTCGTCCCGAAAGTAGAACTTGACGTCACGAAAGAATTTCCGTTTTTGTTGAGTCGTCATACCCTTAATGATGAAGTTGCCGGCATGGTAATTTGCGATGTCCGCAAACCATGGGGTGGAATAATCTTTATTGGAATTCACTACACCAAGTGTCTCGAGAGGAAATGTTTCGATGATTTCCTTGTTCTCGTACACACTTTGGTGAGGATCTTCCAATCGAGAGAGGTGATCGGCCGCAAGATTCTCGGCTCCTTTTTTTTCAAGTATTGTGACATCAAATTCTTCTAGGAGGAGAATCCAAGGAAGCAATCTCGGGTTAGCATCTTGGTTATCCAAGAGGTACTTGATTGCTGAATGATCCGTGTACACGATGCTTTTAGTCAAGACGGGATAAGGTCGCAATTTCTCAAATGCATATACCACGGCAAGGAATTCCTTTTCCGTTGTGGTGTACTTAAATTGAGCCTCGGTCATCGTCTTGCTAGCATAGTGGATAGGCATGAAGTTCTTATCATGACGTTGCCCCAAAACGGCCCCAATAGCGTAATCACTTGCATCACACATAAGATCAAAGGGGAGGTTCCAACTGGGAGCTGTTGGGAATAAATTAAGGACAGATCACTTGAGCGCTGACAAGAGTAAAACAAGCGTTGACAAGAGCAAAACAAGCGCTGACAGCTCAAGCGTTGACAAGATAAAGTCAAGCGTTGATACATTGAAGACAAGCACTGATGGGAAGATATACTCTACGCGTTTATTGTATTCTAGATTACTTCTAGTAAAGATAGGAACAACAATGTATTTTCTATATTTATCTTTACCTAGAATAGCTGATACGTAGATTATTGTACAAGGCTTCTTATGTCTATAAAAGAAGACCTTTAGGTTAATGTTTCATATAAGTTTTCATTCTTAAACTACTTTCATTGTAAGCAAGTTTGATATCATTAATCAAAGTGAAAGTTTGTTTATATCATTGTGTGTTCTTGTTTAAGTGTTAATTCCACATAACACTTAGATTATCATAAGCATATACAAAGGTTTCTCTAAGTGTATTACTTGATCTAATATCGTATACATAAAGCTAAATCGATCTAAGTTTGGGATTAACAAGTGGTATCAGAGCTTGTTGAGGAACTTTTGATCTTAAAGAACACAAGAACCCTAAAAATCACCAAAACCCTAATTTTCTCAAAAACCCTAACAACATCATATCTGAAGCAATAACCTCCTCCTCCTCACCTTTACCAAACATCAAGATTCCCATGCTTGATGCAACCAACTTTGAATTGTGGAAATTCAATTTTGAACAATATCTAGGGATCTATGACTACACACTCTGGGAGATCATTGAATATGGAAACACATTCAATAAATCCCAAAAGATTGCTGATGCTATTACTCAAAGATCAGTTGTTGCTGGATGTTCTGAAGAGGATAAGAAAGAAAAATCTAAAGATGGTAGAGCTGTGGCTGCTGAAGACATAGCAAAGAAAAGGGTTGACATGAAAACCCTAAATATTCTGAAACTCTCGTTGGGACAAGAGAACCAGCATAAATATAGAGGTTATGATTCTGCTAAACAGCTTTGGGTAGCTCTTGAAGTTGCATATGGTGGTAATGCAGATACTAGGGAAGAAAAGAAGAAACAGCTCATGCATGATTATGCTGTTTTCAAAGCACAACCCAATGAGAAGCTGAGTAGTGTGAGAAGTAGATTGCTTGACATTACAAGCAATTTGTCCTTCATGGGGACACAAGTTGGTGATGTTGACATCAATGCTACTTTTCTTAAAAGTCTGGGTGAGGCGTGGAAGATTGAGGCAAGATCCATTCTTGCCAATAATACCTACAAAAGTTCCACGTTTGATGACATCTACAACAAATTAAGGCTGTTGGAAGATGAAACTCTTTTAGAACATGGAAGCAAGACTACCAACAGTAATATGGCCTTCTTCTCTCACAATGAAGGTCAATTCAATCAGAAGGAGTCTTACATGCATCTAGTTCATGGATCATCATGTGTCAGCGCTGGAACAAGTCTTGTCAGCGTCTCCTTTTCAGACGCTGACACATTCAAAAGTGACTCCCAAAGAGTTAAACCTGCTGGTTTGGATTTGGATACTGTATGTGACTATATTGCTTCTTTGCCCAATGGTTCAGTGATTACATATGAGGACCTTGAGGAGATAAGTGATGAGCACTTGGAAAAGATGGTACAAAGTTTTCTGTTTCACATAAAATAATGAATTAGGGTTTATGCCAAACCCTAGAATCGATTATAAAACAGAAGAGAAGATGTTATTTGTTTCTGTGGAGATCATGGTGATGTAATTGGTGATGTTTTTTTTAAGAGCTTCGTCTTAGGGTTTTGTAATAAACCCTAGATCGGTATGTGTTCACCATTTATGGCTGCTGTGGTATTCACGTGTGTGTCTAAGGAATGAAAAGAGATATGATGGTGTGGTTCCCTAGTACTAGACGCTCAGAAAGAATATTCGTTGTACTATTGGATGAAAGTAGCTGCGACATATGACAGAAACATTGGCATTATTCTTTGTGGTCCTAGTTTGTGTTCACACGAAGAAGATATTTGTTGTGACAATGCTTGTGCCTGGTCTACGATTGTCTACAGCAAAAGGAAATATATTCGTTGGTTGATTATTACTGCAAGACACGAGTGAGATATTTGTTGTGTTCACATGGTTATATGATTGTGTTCACATGGTTACTTAAACTTTGTGTTCACACGGTCATAAATATTTGTGTTCACACGGATAAATCATTTTGTATTCACATAGTATGTGTTCACACGATTATAGTTGCAACAACAAAATTGTGATTGGATGAACCGTTTGTGGCCCATGACATGTTTAAAGCAAGACGTTGATACTTATTAATTTGGCGTTGATAAAGAAAGAAAAATTCGTGGGATACACAGTTGCTGATGGTTGGAAAAGTAAACAAGTAAGAGACGTGGCTTATGTTTTGTACAAGGATGTGATATTTTCTTGCTAAGATTAATGGATTTATTTAAACAAGTAAATTCATCTTTATTTGTGGACTTGATCTTTTAATATACGGATATTCTGGAAGTGACATAATGCCTAAAGTGGTCACAAAAGGTAATTTTATCCACTGTTATTATCACATATTATTAAGCCATTTCACTTGATGACGTCGGTGTTTGGGACAAGACGCTGACAAAGTTTATAGTTGACGCTGACGTTTGTAATTTTGACGCTGACAAGAATAAGTTGAACGCTGACAGAATAGGCGTTGACATGAGTTGTCCGAGAAACGCTTGCTCACGCGTTGATTGGTGTTGTCCGATATCGGACAGTACATACAGAAGATATATTGGATGACAAAGGATATCGGATAGAACTATTTGTTCCAACTTTTATGGCTCGTTTTTGAAGATTGTGTTTGATACAATAAAGTTTTATTTGATTATGTGACAAGGCTAACCTTGCGGTTACATACCGACTTGGATTAGAAGCAGAACGCCGACAGAGGCAGCAGTTGCATAAAAGAAGAGGATGATGTTGTATTTAAGATGATTTTCATTGCAAATTGGAGGTTTCGATGAAGACGATTGATTATTGCTTATTTGGTGTTGGAGTTTTTTTTTCGCAGGTTTGTATTTTATCATATCTCAAAAGATTCTTGCCTCTCTTTTGAGATATCTTGTTTGTGCTTACATGAATGGTGACGAAGACTTGTCATATCTAGCAACTAGATACCTTGCTATCACTTAAAGGAGTTACATTATCGTGCTCAGTGTCTCATATAAAGATGAGGATTTTGACAAAGAGATCGAGGTCTGCTTATATTTCTTCCTATCAATATAAGTTCGATGTCACATGGATAGTGTAAGATATAAGGTACAAGCTTGGGAGATTCCGCTTCTTCAACAAATAGGTTATATTCGTTTTTTTCATTTGTAATCTACAATTAGAGTCTACATAGTTAGAGATTTATTTACATGCACCACTCAAGGGGAAGAGTTTATTGGTTGTTTATCTTTAGAAGACCCCTATTGGATGAGACAAAAAGGGGAAGAAGATTCACAAATCAAGGTATGCAACTTATTTTTATGTGGTGATATGCTTTACAAGAAATCTTACTTTAAGGGGAAGCTTGTTTCATTCGTGGAAGATCATGATTTGAAGATTGGTTTTGTCATCATCAACTAGGGGAAGATTGTTGGGTCGAAATTATAAAGTATTATGAGTTGATGTGTCAAAACTAAAAGACAAGGACTAAATTTGACAAGTGAAGATTCTACAAGCCGGTGGACAAACTTGTAGAAGATATATTGCAAGAAGATAAAAGATTTAGTGAATATATTATTTAGTGAATATATTATTTAGTGAATATCTTATTTACTAAATATCTTATTTAGTAAATATCTTATTTAGTTTCCTTGTAACAAGGGTTTATGTGTAGTATATAAACACATACCCTACGTAGGTTTTATTCATATCATTCATTCACAATGTAACCTACAAGCAATTCTTGTGTCTAGACGTGGGATTCAATGTATACACGTCTAGGTGTTATTTGTGTTTAATAATACAAGTAACGTTTGGGAAAATTCATCTTGTCCACAACACCTTGTTCATGATTATTGTTCTAATTCCGCTATGTTAAATCATATGAATAATAATCATGCCTAGCAGCTTAAAAACGGAGATTCCATGTACCTTCGTGTGTAAATTCCTCCTTTTTGTGTGCTAAAAACGTACCAATTTTCTCAAACAGCAGCTATTCTTTTTCGTCCAATATCCTTCATTGTCCAAGATCTTATCAGTGTGTGTTGTCCAATATCGGACAACACTTGTCAGCGTTTGAAAAACCATATCTCGGACAGCACATGAATTTCTGTCAGCGCCTACATATAACTTGTCAGCGCCATCTTTAAACCTGTCAGCGCCTGGCCATCAGCGTCTCATCTATGCCTTGTCAGCGTCAACGACATCCACTGACACTAACATCTATCAGCGCCAAAATAACACACATCAGTGCCTAATCGATCTAGGGTTTTATAAACCCTAAATCATGATTTTATGTAAAGATCATATTCTGCAGCGAACTTCGACATCGAATATCTTCTTCATGAGAGCTCAGATCGAAGATCCCTTCGGTGAAATCTTAGACACAAGTGTTAGGAACCTACAGCAAATATTTCACGATGATCCAACGGTTAACGAAGGAGAAATCGCGTTTTTACCATTACTGTTCACAGAAAACAGCATATGATCACTGCTGACTTTGACGGTTAATAACTTTTTCTTGGGGATAGATCTCGACAATCCCTCCGGTGAATATCTAGATATATGTGTGTAGAACACACACGAAAAATTTCGTGGCGATCCAACGGTTCAATAAAAACTTATACCCTTCGTACTACTGCTGCGCACACAAACTTCATAAAAACCCTATACGGGATTTTCTTCTTTTTCACTAAGAACGAACACCTCGTTGATCCTAGCATTGAGAGCCACCCGCTCTGATACCAATTGTGGAAACCATTATTCATCAATAGGGAATATGTGAAAGTATGGATCTTGCTAAATCATATGAATGATAATCATGCCTAGCAGCTTAAAGATCCGAATCTATTAGAGTATGGAGATGAGTTGGCTGATGGACATTAAGTGGAACATGGCTCTTGCTAGTATAAGAGCAAACAGGTGGAACAGAAGTTTTAAGAAGAAGATGACCTTCAATGCAAAAGACACAACTGGATTTGATAAATCCAAAGTTGAATGCAACAACTGTCATCGCATGGGGCACTTCTTGAGGGAATGCAGATCTCCTAGAAGATCTGATGCTGGTAAACCCTCAAGCCATGTTGTTAAATCTCAGGATTCCAAAGCCATGGTTACAGTTGAAGGAATTGATGGTATGGGATGGGATTGGAGCTATCTGGCTAAGAATGTTGAAGAGGATAAAGCTTTGGTTGCTGAGGTTGAAGAAGAAGAGCATGTTGAATATGCTCTCATGGCACACTCCTCCTCTTCATCGGATAATGAGGTATACAATGATGCTTTTTGTAGTAAAGGTTGTAGGTTAAACACTGACAAGCTTAACAAAGAGGTGTTAAGATTATTAAGTGATGTGAGTACTGAAAAGTGCAAACTGTCTAATTACCAACTAGCTCTTACTCAAACTAAGAAAACAGTTTCTGAATACAAGAAAATGGAATTTGACTTAAAAGATAAAATAAATATTTTAAAACATGAGTTAAATGCTAGTATGGATATTAGAAACATCATGGAAAGGGTTAATGGTGAGTTACAGGCTAAATTAGATGAGGCCATTAAGAATAAGGATAATGTTGGCCTTAAAATTCAAAGATTTGATAGAGCCACTCAAACCCTAGGAGACTGTGTGGGTAAACAAAGGGATCCTAAGGACATGACTGGGATTGGGATGAATGATTACTCTTTGGTTCCACCACCAGCTGGTGACTTATATGGTGTCCAACAAAAGGACCTATCTTGGACCGGTTTGCCAGAATTCCAAGAGGAGGAATTCATTCCTCCACCAAGAGTTGTCACTCCATTTGAAGAGTAACAACAAAAGTTGACTGACCTGAATGAATGGAAGAAAGCTAACCCTACTTTATTTGTTAAGGGTGGCTTGCTATGTGAAAGTCCAAATGAGTCAACTCCCATTAAGGTTACAAACCCAATCACTGGTAAAGCTGTTGACCTAGGCTCAAACACTGATAGAAAACCTAGCATTAAATATGCAGAGATGTATAGGAATACTAGGTCACCCAAAAGCCAAGTTAGCAATACTTGAACAGGCTTCTTCTCTTCTAGACCTAAAGTTGTGTCTAGAAAAGCTTGTTACACTTGTGGTAGATTTTCACACTTGGCATACAAGTGTGTCAACGCTCCCAAAGCCAACACTGACAGGAACAAAGTCAACGTTGTTAGGAAGTCAAACATTGTCAGACCCAAACCTTGTGTGCAGCAAAGTCCACAAGTTGATAGACCGGCCCCATTCTTCACTAGAGGGACTAACACTCATGGACAAAGACCATTTCAAAAGACAAACACCTGGTCGAATAGGCAATGGGTTTGTGTAGCAAACCCTAGGTTCAACGCTGACAAGGGTAATTTCAGCGTTGCCAAGACCAATTCCAACGCTGGCAAAAACGTGACCAGACCTAAATATTTGCAACCACAGGGTAAGGGGTCTAAAGCTTCTTCAAGCTTAACATGGAGACCCAAGAAAGATCAAAACCCAAATGATAATGGGATTTCAATAACCTGCAACAGATTTAATTACATTTCAAAGGTCATTACAAAACCTATTGGGGTTAACTGGGTATTTCATCCTAAGAAAGATGAAAATGGGGTTGTTGTGAGAACTAAGTCTGTTCTTATTGAACAACCAGATGAATCTAAGTATTTTATGACTTGGGTTCCCAAAGAAAACTAATTTGTTTTCTTTATGTGCAGGGCATTCGAAAAGAGGTCAATGATTATGGATATTGGGACATTGGATGCTCAAGGCACATGACAGGGAAGGAAGACTATCTAACGAACTTCACTCCCATTAAAGATGGTGATAAGGTTTACTTTGGAGGCGGATATGGTACTATCACAGGCAAAGGAACCCTTCTCACCAAGAACTTGCGCTTTGAAAACGTATTTTTGGTAAAAGAACTTGATTACAACCTTTTTAGTGTATCACAAGTTTGTGATAACAAAAATAAAGTTCTGTTTACTAATACTGAGTGTTTGGTGTTAAGTAAGGATTATAAGATCCCTGATGAGAAATATATTGAATATAGAACACCTAGGCATAAAGACATATATAATGTGAATCTGAATGGGATTAGAATGAATAACAATATGTCTTGTTTTTATGCTAAAGCCTCAGTAGATGAGAGTAATTTGTGGCACAGGAGACTAGGGCACATAAATTTTAAAAATATAAATAGGCTTGTGAGACTTGGCTTGGTTGATGGTTTGCCTGAGAAGGCCTTCCACAATGACCACTCTTGTGTTGCATGTCTTAAAGGCAAGCAGCACAAGGTCTCATTCAAGTCCAAACAGGTGCATACTAGTTCTAGACCTCTTCATATGCTACACATGGAGCACTTTGGTCCAACCAATATAGAAAGTTTGAATGGTAAGTCATATTGCTTTGTCATCACATATGACTTTTCTAGGTTTACTTGGACATTCTTTCTAGCTATGAAGAGTGACACAGCTGATATTCTAATTGATTTTATCACTCTGATTGAGATGAGGTCTGGCAATGAAGTTAAAATGCTTAGGAGTGATAATGGTGGTGAATTTAGGAATAAGAAGCTAGATGATTTATGTGCCAGGAAAGGAATTACTAGGCAATTTAGTATTGCCAGAACCCCACAGCAAAATAGGGTTGCTGAGAGGAAAAATAGAACCCTAATTGAAGCAGCCAGAACAATGTTGGCTGATGCTCATTTTCCTATAGCCTTTTGGGCTGAGGCTGTTAATACAGCTTGTTATGTTCAAAATAGAGCATTGGTTAACAAAATTCAGAACAAAACACCTTATGAGTTACTTTGGGGAAGAAAACCTAATATTGGTTTTCTCAGACCTTTTGGTTGTCATGTAGTAGTGTTAGATACTAGTGATGCCTTAGGGAAATTTAGTGCAAAAGGTGATGAAGGCTACTTCATGGGGTATTCAGTGCAGAGTACATGTTAGGTATTCTTGAAAGAGTACATGTTAGGTTCTTAGAAAATAAACCTAGTGATCCTAAAAGTGGTCCAAATTGGTTGTTTGACTTGGAACCTTTGTCTAGAACTTTAAATTATATGTCTGTCACTAATCCAGACATTGTGAAGGTAACTTCAAATGTTGGGGAAGAACAAGTTGTTGATGTTTCAGGTACATAGGTTCATGAAAAGGTTGGATCACAAGCAGAAAAGACATCTCCTATAAAAGAATATGTTACAATTCCCATTTGGACAGATGCTTTTGCTGCTGCTGCTGGTAAAAATAATGGTGGTCTCCATGCACCACCAGATACAAACATGCATGGTCCTTCAGGCGCTGACAAAGGCAAATCTAGCGTTGTCAAGACCAATTCAGACGTTGATGGCTCAGACGTTGACAACAACAAAGAGTTGTTAGCCCAAGCACTGACAAACAAGGTTCAGGCGTTGACAACACTTCTGCAAATCTTTTCTCTTCCATTTTTGAACAGGGTGAACCTTCTAATATATATGAAGAGGTTCATCCTCATGTTGATGTAAGAGAGTCTGATGAAGAAGATGATGGCAACATGGAGAATGAGGTTGAGGACACCAGACTTTTTGAAGGAGGAGTTCTCACTTCCACTATAAAGAATCACCCCACTTCTCAAATCATTGGTGATATTCTGACTCCAGTTCAGACCAGAAGATCTCATCAAGGTCTTGGTAGGTTTATTGCCAATATACAAAAGAAGGTTGATACCCCTCTTGTGCAAGCATGTTTGTTTGCCTGTTTTCTGTCACAACAGGAACCCACGAAAATATTTGATGCTCTCAAAGAACCAAGTTGGGTGGAAGCAATGCAGGATGAGCTTCACCAATTTGCAATTCAGGATGTTTGGGAGCTGGTTGATTGTCCTAGATATGTCAGACCTATAGGGACAAGATGGGTTCTTAGGAACAAGAGAGATGAAAGAGGCATTGTGGTCAGAAACAAGGCAAGGTTAGTGGCTCAAGGATATACACAAGAGGAGGGGATAGACTATGAGGAAGTCTTTGCACCAGATGCAAGGATTGAAGCTATCAGGATCTTTTTAGCCTATGCATCCTGCATGGGCTTCACTGTCTATCAAATGGATGTCAAGAGCGCCTTCCTCTATGGAACCATTATTGAGGAGGTATATGTGATGCAGCCTCCTGGCTTTGAGGATCCAGAGAATCCAGATAAAGTGTATAGAGTCAAGAAGGCTATGTATGGACTTCATCAAGCCCCTAGAGCATGGTATGGTACTTTGTCTACTTACTTGGTGGACAATGGATTCAAGAGGGGCACTATAGATCAGACATTATTTACAAAGAAGAAAGGCAAGGATGTGTTGCTTGTCTAGGTATATGTTGATGACATCATTTTTGGGTCTACTGATCCAAAGATAAGTGAGGATATCTCCAAGCTTATGACAGACAAATTCAAGATGAGTGCTATGGGGGAGATGAACTTCTTTCTTGGTTTACAAGTTCAGCAGAAAGAAGATGGTATCTTCATCTCCCAGGATAAATATGTGGCTGAGATCTTGAAGAAGTTTGGCTTTTCTCCACATGAAAAGAGGGCTACTACTCCTATGGATAGAGAACACCCTTGGGGAAAGATTGGAGATGGGAAAGATGTTGATATCAGGCACTATAGATCCATGATTGGATCCTTGATGTATCTTACTGCCTCCAGGCCTGACATCATGTTTGTTGTGTGAGCTTTTGCACGCCATCAAGTGACTCCCAAAGAATGTCACCTTTATGCTGTGAAAAGGATCTTTAGGTACCTAAGATGCTATCCTGGTCTTGGTTTGTGGTACCCAAAGGATTCACCATTGGAGCTGATTGCATATTCAGATAGTGATTATGGAGGTGATAAATTTGATAGGAAATCCACAACTGATGGATGTCTGTTTCTTGGGAGCAGGTTGATATCTTGGCAATGCAAGAAACAAACAGTGGTGGCTAATTCTACAACTGAAGCTGAGTATGTGGCTGCAGCTGCTTGTTGTGGACAAGTTTTGTGGATTTAGAACCAGCTGTTGGACTATGGGTATAATTTTATGCATACCAAGATATTTGTTGACAATAACAACACTTTATGCATCATTAAAAATCCTGTTCATCATTCTAAAACTAAACACATAGAAATTAGACACCATTTTATAAGAGATTGCTTTGAAAAAGGTTTAATACAACCAGATAGGGTTGATACTGAGGAAAATGTGTCAGATTTACTAACTAAACCTTTTGATGCTGGGAGGTTTCAATACTTGGTAACAAGTATTGGAATGGTCAATCTCACATAATATGTGTTTTGGGGTCTTTTTGTAAAAGTATGTACAGGATGATGCATTGTTATTGGTCTTATGATGATTTAGATTTTCCACTATATTTTTCTAACACTGACAAAGGTTGCTTGAACGCTGATAAGTGTATTTGTAATGTTGTCAGCAATATAATTGTCTAACGCTGACAAAGCTTCCTTCAACGCTGTCATGTGTTATCGGGGCGTTGTCAGCAACAATGTTAGTTTTGTGGTTTTCAATCTAAATGTGTGCAGATGGTGTTAGCAGTATACCATCGGATACAAAGTTGCTCATGGATCAATGGAGAAGCATTTGGACAAGTTTTTATTTATGGATGATGGTTGGAATTTTAAATTCCTATCTTGACATAAATTTTTATGTTCATGCATATTTTTGGCAAACTTATGTATCATAGTTTAAGGGGAGGTTTTAGGAACCTTTAGGATGTTTGGGTATCCATATGATGCTCTTATCACAATTCTAGATTGTGTCCACAGGTGAGTATGAGTTAGTTTTACTAAATCATGAGGCACTGTAGCATGCAAAGTTGATATACTATGCATGCTACGAAGACATTTATGGCCTAGAATTGGTTGTGGTCTGTTGGGAGACATGGGAATAATTTTATTATGGGATTTACCTGGGAGTAACAAGGAAGTTTATAAGGTAACTTGGTTGTTAAGAGTTTTGGTTAGCAAGGGACACTACAGGACTGTTATGTCTATCTTGCTTAAACAAGTTTGCATAACTGGACAGTGCTTGCCGCCCTATAATAATTATCAGCTTTTTGGTTATTTTCTCTAGGATAAATTACTTTGTTAAGGTCATTTTTTATTTTTAAACATTTTTATTTTTGGACGCTGACAAGAATTTTTCCAAGCGTTGTTGTGACCAATTTAGACGCTGACATGGCTATAGGCAAACGTTGACAAGATTATAGCCGTTGGGTGTTGATAGGTTATTTTTGACCGTTTACACTCAATGGGTCCTACCCAGTTGTTACTTTTTGACATATTTTTGGCCGTAATTTTGGGAGTTGTTACTTTTCATTTAATGCATGAGATAAACTTATAATTTTTCAATATTTTCATGATTACATTTTGAAAATACTTGCCTATTTTTGGGCCAATCACATGCATTTTATTCTCCTATAAATTTGGCTCCTATTTTTAAACATGGTATCTATACTTCTTGTCTAACACAATTTTCACTTATCAACTTCATCTTCATCAATCAATTTTAACAGCTTTCAACAATGGCACCAAAATTTAAACCATCAGAATTGGAATTGGGGTTCAGAACTCAACACAACATGATCGCGTATCTTGAAGCTGATGATACTCTGTTTCCCCAATACACACAAATGGTGGCGTATTTGAATGCAGCCCCCTTAAGGTATGCTCTTTCTCATGCACCACTCATTCAAGTCACACATATTAAACAGTTTTGGAACACTGTAAGTTCCTCAACAGTTAATAGAGTGACTACATTGACTTCTATTGTTCATGGGAGATCTTGGGTGGTTACTGAGGCTTTGGTACGCCAAGCCTTGCATCTTGATGATGCTGATGGTATAGCCACCCTTCCCATTAATGAAATAGAACAAGGACTTAGGGCTTTGGGATATCCTTTTCCTAATGAAGGTACTCTAAACAAGTATCATAAACAGGAGTTTCCCCCAGCCTGGAAGTACCTCATACATGTCCTCCTTCAATGTTTGAGTCCCAAATGCACTGCACACAATGAGATCAATAGATCTATTGCAAGTGCTATTGTGTGTATTGCAACTGGGCAAAAATTTAATTATTCTAAAATGATTTTTAAGGGCATGTGTAAAAATAAGGGGAACAAAATGACTTTAGCTTATCCCCGGTTTTTACAAATGGTTTTTGATGTTCAAGGATACTGCACAAGGGATCATAATGATTTTTATGAGATCCCTGTGCAAAAGAAAGCTATTTTTATGAAGATGAACTCACCATCCCATCGTGACCTACCCTTAACCCAAGCTATGTTTGCTGTCATTGCAGCAGCTCAACTCCGACCAGACCCCCAACCACAAATTGACCCAATACCTGAACCATTACCTTCACCTGAACATATGCAAATTGACAAAAATCCCTTCAACGCTGACACATTAAATGTTGGCGTTGATGTGCCTATTTCCAATGTTGACACACAACCTTCACAAACCCAAACACCCCTTAACCAACCCACATCTACCCACTCTTCCACACCATCTTCCACACCCCCTGAATATAGGTTGATGAAACGCCAAAGGACTACTGGAGTGTTCTCCTTTGGTGGTCCTAGCCATGTAGCAGAGAGAACCACCACCACAAGTGTGGCTGGTGACATGGATGAGGCTGGGACTATTGGTTCTGGCTTAGACGCTGGCCAAGACAGTCCCACCATCATTAAGTCCTCATCCATGCCCAATGAATCTGACTTGGGAGGTCAAATCCCCATTTTAGAAGAGGGCAGACTGGAACCAATGACTCTTATGGAATTGACGGCAGTCTGCATGAGCTTGCAAAAGCAAAATGCAGACCTTTCTCGGACCGATATTTGGCAGCAACTTCATACTTCGAATCTTGAGAGAAGTTCTTGAAATTATGGTCTTCTCTTCATAATAGGAATTTCTTCACTTGAAGTTTTGAGAGATTCTTCATCTTTGGACCACGACTTCTTCATTTTTCTCCAATCTTTATTTTGGACTTTGATATACAACGATCCGCCTCCTTTTAGGACTTGGATCTATTTATCCTTATACCTTGTTAGGGCCTTTTTGGATAGAATTCTCCATTATCTTTTGGGGAGTTTTTGCTTTTCGTCGTGTGTCTCGATCCTTCATATTGATTTTTGATAAATAATTCTTCACATCACTTTTGGATCTTTAACAACAAAATGTAGCCCTCATGTCTTGTTAGGACCTTTTTGGACTCGCCAATCTTCGCATCCCGCTTCAATAAGTTATGCCTTGGCTATGAACTCTATATAATACCGAGAAACTTTTAAACGATCTTGTGCTAGAAGCTAAGTAACTTTTCAAATCGTACAACCTTATTTATTGCAATTAAATTTATTAAGAAGCGATAGGAGAAAAAGCTTATAATCAACTCACATAAATTCTCGAAAGAATACCAAACTTATAATTGACTCTATCATCTCTCGTTCTCCACAATTTAAAATCTCAAGGAATGAGACTCGTGGATGCTTAGCCAATTAAATCAAAGTTTTGTGTTTTCGAGTAATCTATAGGATCTTGCAAACTCTTAGACTCTTTCAAGTTTTGAATTCGCATTTTACAGTTCCCTTGATAAACGACTCTCTAGGATCAATTATAGAAACTTGCGGAAAGTTCTTGTTCTTAACCCGTGAGAGTTAAGACTTTTGCGTTTTAAGTTTCCTATATAAAAGCCTAGCAAAACTTGACTTAAACACGTTAAGGATACTAGCTAGAGTAAACTTGGATAAGTAAACTCGGGTTGAGTCAAAATATTCATGACTTTGAAAAATTAAAACCACTATTCAAAATTTATTCTAGCAAAGAAAGTAAATAACGATAAAAAATGAAAATACTACTATACTACTAGGCCAAAATAGATTAAAAATTTTAAAAAATGTCGAAAAGTCAAATTTTCCGGTTAAAATGCGGACAAATTCATGGAAAAGACAACTTACTTCGATAGAAGTCCCCCCTACACTTGATATAAACATTGTCCTCAATGTTTAAGCATGTGGGAGTGAACTCCCCTACACTTAGGAGATTGTACACTTTGGTTAAATCTTGCTAAGGAAACGAAAACTATGGTGATTTCAATGTGAACATATAAGATATGAAATACTGAATCACGATAGTTTAGGATAGAACCAGGAAGACGGGTACACGGGATCACGGTTCGTCAAAAGTCATCGAGAATGGATATTTGAAGCTTTAATCCCTGCACATAAGAAGAAACAAGACAACAAACACATACGGGGCTCCCCCTAAACTTATTATGAAAACGGTAAAGGATAGATCACAGGTTGCCCCCCGAGAAGCGCTTGTTTTTGTTAACCGAGTCACGAGCCTGACTCGGCCTAGAACTAATTCAAGGGAAACGTGGTGAGGGATGGAATCATCTCATGAGAGATGTCCTCACCAAAGTACAACTTCACGCGCTGGCCATTCACCTTAAAATTGGGCACATTTGGCTAAGAAAGCTCAATGGTTCCATACGGGAAGACTTTGGCGACGGTGAATGGACCAGACCAACGGCTCTTCAGCTTGCCCGAGAAGATCTTCAACCGAGAGTAAAAAGTAAGACTTTATCACCGATGTAGAACTCTCGGTTCTTAATCCTTGCATCATGAATGATTTTGGTCTTCTCCTTTTAGATCAAAGAATTCTCGTAGGCTTCATTCCTCAGTTTGTTGAGCTCGTTGAGTTCAATCTTCCGATGATTGCCGGCTCTGTTGATGTCGAAGTTAGCCCACTTCAAGGCCTAGTACGCCTTATGTTCCAGCTCAATAGGGAGGTGACATGCTTTCCCGTACACAAGACGATAAGGTGTACAACCAATCGGGGTCTTATAAGCGATAGGGAAAGCTCACAAAGCATCGTCTAACTTATCAGCCCACGAGGCACGATGCTCTCCCACAGTTCGCTCTAAAATTCTCTTCAGTCCACGGTTAGATATCTCGGCTTGACCATTTGTTTGGGGATGATAAGCGGTGGAAAGACTGTGATGGACATCGTACTTAGCCATGACTCGTGCAAATTGATCATTGCAAAAATGAGTCCCGCGGTCACTGATGATAGCACGAGGAACACCGAATCGAGCAAAAAGCTGCTTCAGAAAGTTCACAACCACCTTCGCATCGTTCGTAGGGAGAGCCTTAGCTTCAAACCATTTAGAAACGTAGTCAACGGCTACAAGGATGTACTTGTTGTAAAACCCGCATGCTTTTACCATGAATAGTGCCCTTAAGATCGTACGTCCTAGATTAAAACTTACCTCATTTAGTATTGATCACATTCATGTGCTAATAATCAAGCAAGTGCATACGTGTATGACATGACAAGTATCGATTACGTACGAACTCATGATAAACAGTTAATAAATATGTCACGTGAACATAATTAAATCATGATCACCATTTAAAATACGAACTAGAATAATTACGTAAATACATATAATATAATTACGAGCGTTAAGATTACGATAAACGACATGATAAAATAAACAGAAACACTTTAAACACGAGCACGTTTAACCACGAACGAACACGAAACATCGGGACACGAGAAAGGTACGGGTACCCCATGTGGGGCCCCCATACCCACGGCACAACAACAAGAAATGGGCTAAGCCCATGGACTTTTACAAGTAAAGGGGGGTAAAGAGTAAAACTAGTTTTCATTTTTACTTTTTCAAGAAAGAAAACATAAACCCTAAAAGATTTTCTCCTCCTCCTCTTTGCTCTCTCTTGTGCCGCCACCTAGAACACCACCATAGGAGGGTGTTGTTGATTTTTGACATTAAATACAAGTGTTATAAACCGTGTTTGTTCATCCCCTTTCAAGCTACGTATTGGTATATCATTCTAAACCCTTCTTTTTAATTCTTTTTAATCTTTGATTATTTTCATGAACATGTTATTATTTTCTTATTAAACCATGATAATTAAACATTGATCTAACATGTTTTGGGGTTAATTAAAATCAAAGAATGATTTAAAAGGGTGTTTGTTTTTAGCCGCCTAGCAAAACAAACCCGAGGGGGGTTTGGTTTGCTTATTGCCGCCACCACCAAGACCATTTTAGGTCTTTGTTGGTGCTTGTGGGACCCACGGCAGCAAGGAGGCACACGTGCCCCGAGTTTGGCTCGGGGTACGGTGTCGAGTTCATGCCCGATTCATGGTTCGTTGGTTAAATCATGATTTATGCTTCATGTTAATTTTTATGAATTATGAACTTAGGATATAAATTAATTAATCACATGAGATATTAATTAAATCATGACTTAGGTTATTTTAATTATTAATTTAGCATGATATTAATTTAACCTAAGTATTTTATGTTATAAGTTATAATTAATTAATTATTTAAAACATGCCTATAATTAATTAATTTGGACATGACTTAGGTTATATTATTAATAATAATAATACACATTTTAACCTAAGTATTTATTTCATTTTAATTAAAACATGTTATACGTTAATTAAAATGCTTAACCTATAGTTTAATTAAAGTACATGAAATAATAATTAAACTATATACTATATCCTATGACTTAAGAAATCAGCTTATAAACACTTAGACTTATATGTTAGCTTATGTAACCAGCTTAATTCTAAATATGGAAACTTCAATTTATAGAAACTTAATTAAATAAGGCAACTAATCTATTAATGGAAACCTTCTATATATGGAAATATATCTATTTCAGGCAGCTAATCTAATCATGGAAAACCTTCTATATATGGAAACTTATTTAATTAAGGCAGCTGATCTATTTTTGGAAACTTTCTATTTCTAGAAACTAATCTATTTTAAGCAGTAAATTCTATTTTAGGAAACTTTCTATTTTTGGAAACTTTCTATTTTTGGAAACTTTCTATTTTTGGAAACTTTCTATTTTTGGTAACTTTCTATTTTTAGAAACTTTCTATTTTTGGAAACTTTCTATTTTTGGAAACCTGCTATTTTTGGAAAGTTACTTATTATTACACAGTAAGTATAATAATACATGAAATACCAGTAATACTTAATCAGATTAATCAGAATACAAGATAAACACAGTTTAAGGCTTTAAACAGTGAACCATGACCTAAAACATACCAAGTCAGCTAAAATGAGACATAAAAACCAGTACGTAATCAGTGAATCGATACTTATACACGTGTGTATTCATGTAGCGTTAGTGATCCAGAAGTAGGAGTCTTTCTTCCGTTCATTCACTGGACTTGAGGTACGGATTCCCGTCCTTTCAGTATGGACATTCTTTCCTTATTAGGATTTCCCCGTATGCAGCCAACTGTTTTCCCCAGCATTTGTTTTATTGTTTTGAACTGCTTATGTTTAATTAGCATAATCTATAGCCATATACAAGCATGACCAGTTTCACCTAGTTATGGAGGTACCATAACCATAACATTAGAGGCACCAATGTTATGACTTCCCCATGGCGGAGTGATTGCTCGTGGCGTCCCTTTTCAGTTTTGGCCATATTATTATATCAGGTGGGGCGTATGGGTGCATCCTAGTTACATGTTTTATTCAGTTTATCATGGTGAATGTGGTGTGTGCCTTGCATCCTTCACAAGGAGTTGATCCCTCCTACTCAAATCAGTATATTAATTAGAGGCATCCCCTCTAATCAGCATGATGAGGTCACCCCTCCAAGTATTCATGCACGTGACCTTTTCATGACCTATATGGGCTATGGTATATTTATGTTAAAACAGTTTTCACAAGATAAACATAAGGCTTTTCAAACTATAAAACCAGTTTTCTTAATACTTAACCAGTTTACTCAGAACTTAGTCTTCCGCTGTTATATGTTACATGTTTATCCTATTTCATGCTATATTGTACATCCGTGCACTGAGCGTCTTGCTCAGCCGTTTTCCTTTTCATGTTCCCAAAACGGCAGGTACTCAGGGACGCTCGTAGATCTCAAACGTACGTGCATATGGATTGGAAGCTTTACTGTCTTTCTTTACTTTATGCATTTCCTTTACTTTGATACAGTTGCTATGGACATTGTTTCGTCCTTTCCTTTACAGTATTTATGTTTGTGTGTGATGAGCTTTACTTTGGGGTTACCGATGTTTGATTCCGGTATTTCCCATTTATGGTCGAATAATGCTTAGACATTTATCCTTGTATGCTTTGATGACACGCCATGATTATGCGTAATATTCCATTTCCAAAATGGGGTGTTACAATTATGGTATCAGAGCCAAGGTTTCGACCTGTAGGCTCTCAAATATGACCTGTGATTAGTGGGTAGTCACTACGGTCTTCCTAGAACTGACAGTTGTTTTCATGCATTCATCATTTTTAAGCATACATATACATGTCATTGTTACAGGGTTTTTGACAATGTAATGGTTGGTACAGGACTGGCCCTATTTAGTCGCATGTGTTTTATCGAAACTTTTAGATTTGGGACCGACCCATAGGCGTCCCCTCGATATGTCTTTTATTTTGAGTGAACTGACCGAAGGCGTTCACTCTCGAGCATCAAAAGTTTTCATAAAACCGCATCATGCATTCATACAAAGATTTTCTTGCATAAAATTTTTCTCGTGAAATTTTTGGTACAAATTTTTTTTTTATATTTTATGTTTGAACTGTTAATCATATGTTTATGTTATACTGTCAGATGGTTCTCACACGCGAGCAAGAGCAGCTCAATGCTGCAATTCAGGCTGCCATGCAAGCCTTACTTCCTCAACTGAGGAATGACATTCGTGCTGAAGTCCAAGCTGCCAACAATCAGCAGCAGCAGAATCAGGCACCTCCTCCTCCTCCTCCCCCAGTGACACTAGCAGTGTGGTTGGAAAGATTCAATAAGCTCCGTCCTAGAGCTTTCGAAAAGACTGATAGCCCCAGCGATGCTGAAAGCTGGTTGACTCACATTGAGAAAATCTTCAATGCTATGGGATGTGACCCCGCATTCAAGGCGAGATTGGCATGCTACCGGTTTGAAGGCGATGTACTCAACTGGTGGCTAGCCTTGACGCAGTCAGAAGGAGGTGATGAATGGGTCGCTGGTTTGACATGGGCCCAATTCAAGGAGAGAGTGATGGAGCAGTTCTTTCCTAAGGCAGAGCAGGACAAACTCAAGCGAGAATACCATGGGATACGTCAGAGAGCGGGCGAGAATAGCAACGAATTCATGCAGCGCTTTGTTCGCTTAGCTGGTTTTCTGGGAGCAGCAGCTGGTACTCCTGAGGAGCAGGCACACCACTTTAGGTGGGCACTTCGCACCTCGGTCGCGAACAATCTGGTATGTGCTACGTTCAATACAGTAGCACAAGTGGCCGACGCAGCAAGGAAGCTTGAGATGTTGCAGGAACGAGATGAGTTCGGGGAAGCTGAAAGACCTGACAAGAGGTAAAACATTTCGTGTTCTAGCGTTAACCGGACCGCATCCTATCATTATATGTTCTTTAATCATCTCTTAAACTGTATCTTCCAGGCAGAAAACTGGGGACCGGTCTCAGCCGGCTACCCAGCAGCAGCCTAATCAGCCCAAAGGAAACGGTCACAATAACGACCGTTCTGTTGTGGAAAGGCGCAACGGTAATGATAATTACCGTAACAATGCGGGACACTCCAACAACAGCAGGTCCTACTATTTACGCATCTTATTATGATTTCATGTTATATCTCTCATGCTGACACTATATTAACCTCTACCAGGAACCACGGTAACGGGAAGGACCAGAACCACAGGGGTTCTCAGCCTAACCGTTCAGCTAACACTGGTAAACATCTTATGACGCTTACGTCCTATACTCGTGCATATACTTTATTCTTAACACGTTTTGTCATCAACAGGCCCTCAGCAAGCAAGGACTCCTGCTGGAGGATTCACTCATCCTCTTTGCAATACTTGCCATCGCAGACACCCTGGCCCATGTCGTCGTGATTCCGACGCGTGCTACAAGTGCGGCCTCCCTGGCCATCGTATGAGAGATTGCCGTAAGGGTGAGATGGAGGGTACTTCGGGTCATGCTGACACTAAACCGCCTCCTACCACTGGGCGTGTCTACACGACATCGCGCGATCAAGCAAACAAATCTACAGGTACCATTACTGGAATTTTGTATATGTACGGCCAGGCTGCATGTGTTCTTTTCGACACGGGTGCCACTCATTCAGTTATTTCCACTACTTATGCCAAGAACATCAGGACACTTCCCTTGCCATTAGAAAATAGGCTTACCATTTCCACGCCTTTGAGGGACTCTGTATTAATAACTCATGTATACAAGAGTCTTCCTCTAGGGTTTGACGATAAAGTTCGTGCAGTAGATGCACTTCCCCTAGACATGATTGAGTTCGATATGATTCTCGGCATGGACTGGCTATCCAAGCACCATGCTACCATAGACTGCCACTCATATCGGGTGATCTTCGGCGACATTAATGCACCAGAGTACATTCATAACGGGTTCATACCCGGACGGTCTGTACAAGTCATATCTACCTTGCAAGCACGTGCATTACTGTCACATGGCTGCGAAGGTTATCTAGCTACGGTTCATGACATGGATGCTGAATCCCCATCGATTCAGGATCAACCAGTAGTTTCGGAATTTCAAGACGTTTTCCCAGCTGAACTTCCAGGCATACCACCTGCAAGAGAAGTGGAGTTCAACATCGACCTTGTTCCAGGAGCTGAGCCAATCTCTAAGGCTCCGTATCGTATGGCTCCCATAGAGCTAAAAGAACTGAAGGACCAACTGCAGGAACTTCTTGAACGAGGGTTCATTAGACCAAGTGCATCTCCATGAGGCGCACCGGTCTTGTTCGTTAAAAAGAAGGACGGCAGCATGCGACTTTGCATTGACTACCGTGAACTTAATAAGATTACGATCCGCAATAGATATCCACTGCCACGTATAGACGATCTGTTTGACCAACTTCAAGGAGCCAAACACTTCTCAAAGATCGATCTAAGGTCAGGCTACCATCAGCTAAGGGTTAAAGAGCAGGATATTGCCAAGACTGCTTTTCGTACCCGCTATGGCCATTATGAGTTTGTGGTCATGCCATTCGGCCTGACTAACGCTCCAGCAGTATTCATGGATCTGATGAACAGAATCTTCCATGAATTCCTTGATAAATTTGTCATTGTATTCATCGATGACATCCTGATTTTCTCAAAGTCCACGGAGGAACACGTAGACCGTCTTCGTACGGTACTACAGATTCTTCGTCAGAAGCAGCTGTATGCGAAATTCTCCAAGTGTGAGTTCTGGTTAAACAAGGTGGCATTCTTAGGTCACATCATATCAGTTGAAGGGATCACTTTGGACCCAGCGAAGGTTGAGGCTATCACTAAATGGCCAAGACCAACGTCAGCAACAGAAGTCCGCAGTTTCTTAGGCTTAGCTGGATATTATCGCAGATTCGTGGAGAACTTTTCCCGTCTGGCATTGCCTCTCACCAAACTGATGCGAAAAGGAGAGAAATTCGTCTGGACGGAAGATCGAGAGAAGAGCTTCGAAGACCTAAAGCAGAAGTTAGTATCTGCACCTATTCTTACTCTCCCATCTGGTACGGGTGGATTTCAGATCTATAGCGATGCATCGGGGAAGGGACTGGGCTGTGTTCTCATGCAACATGGGAAAGTGATCGCGTATGCTTCACGGCAGCTTAAGCCCTATGAAGAAAACTACCCTACGCATGACCTGGAACTTGCTGCAGTGGTGTTCGCATTGAAGATATGGAGGCATTACTTATACGGAGAATCATGCGACATTTTCATGGATCACAAGAGCTTGAAGTATATCTTCACACAGCGAGAATTGAACATGAGACAAAGGAGATGGTTGGAACTGTTGAAGGATTATGATATTAACCTACAGTATCATCCCGGGAAGGCTAATGTAGTAGCAGATGCACTCAGCAGAAAGTCCGGAATGATCAACGGCATTGAGATCCGGGAACAAAATATAAGAGACTTGGAGCGGCTAGACATCGAAATCATGGTACGTGGGCAGCACGGATACTGGGCGAATCTTAGAGTAGAACCTGAGTTACTGACTAGGATCAAGGAAGCGCAGAAGGATGATGGAGAGATTTGGGCGATAATTCAGAATTTGGAGAAGCAGACAGAATTCAGAATGGACGCAGACGGTATCGTTTGGCAGGGCACGAGACTTTGTGTTCCTGACAATCAAGAACTCCGGGAAGCATTGTTAGCTGAAGCTCACATCTCCCCATTTTCTATACGTCCTGGGTCGACAAAAATGTACCATGACATCAGACAGCACTTTTGGTGGAGTGGTATGAAACATGATGTAGCCACTTATGTCTCCAAATGTCTTACCTGCCAGCAGGTTAAGATTGAAAATCAGCGATCGGGCGGTCTCCTTCAACCGTTGGATATTCCAGAGTGGAAGTGGGACAAAATCACCATGGATTTTGTTACCGGTCTTCCGCCTACCAAGAAGAAGCACGATGCTATTTGGGTCATCGTTGATCGACTCACCAAATCAGCTCATTTCTTACCGATACGCAAGGAAGATCCGGTAAGTAAACTCGCAGATACTTACAGAAGGGAGATCATGAGACTCCACGGCACTCCCTCCAGCATCGTCTCAGACAGAGATCCTCGTTTCACGTCGCGATTATGGAAAGGTCTGCAAAAAGCTTGGGGTACACAACTTTAGCTGAGTACGGCCTTCCATCCTCAAACAGACGGACAATCGGAGCGAACAATTCAGACATTGGAAGATATGTTAAGGTCGTGTGCGTTGGAATGGACAGGTGATTGGGACGATTACATCTGTTTGGTCGATTTTGCATACAACAACAGCTGGCACGCAAGTATCAAATGTGCTCCTTTCGAAATGTTGTATGGCAGAAAGTGTCGCGCTCCAACTTGCTGGGATCAAGTGGGAGAGCGAACACTCGAAGGACCAGAGATTATAGAAATGACCAATGAGAAGATCGAGGTAGCTAAACAGAAGTTGCAAGAAGCACGGTCACGTCAGAAGAGTTACGCCGATAAGCATCGTAGGGACATACATTTTAATGTGGGAGATCACGTCTTCCTCAAGGTTTCGCCGGCACGTGGTGTTAAACGCTTCGGGATCAAAGGAAAACTCAGTCCTCGTTTCATCGGACCTTTTGATATCATTGAACGAATCGGTGAAGTATCTTACCGATTGGCGTTACCTCCTCAGCTTTCGCACGTGCATAACGTGTTCCATGTGTCCTTACTCAGAGGGTACAATTATCATCCCCTTCACATGGTTCAGTATCCACTGGAACAGATACGTGAAGATCTCACTTTTATAGAAGAACCCGAACGAGTACTCGACAGGCAAGAACGAGTCATGAGAAGGAAGACGATTCCATTCGTCAAAATTCTTTGGAGGGACCATACCGAGCGGGAAGCCACTTGGGAAACGGAGGAGTCTATCCGGGCTTCTTACCCTCACTTCATATTTTGAGTTCGGGTATGTTACTTCTTTTCAGCTTACTTTATCTATAATTCGGGGAAGAATTATTCTTTTTAGGGGGGAAGAATTGTGAAACCCACATGCTTTTACCATGAATAGTGCCCTTAAGATCGTACGTCCTAGATTAAAACTTACCTCATTTAGTATTGATCACATTCATGTGCTAATAATCAAGCAAGTGCATACGTGTATGACATGACAAGTATCGATTACGTACGAACTCATGATAAACAGTTAATAAATATGTCACGTGAACATAATTAAATCATGATCACCATTTAAAATACGAACTAGAATAATTACGTAAATACATATAATATAATTACGAGCGTTAAGATTACGATAAACGACATGATAAAATAAACAGAAACACTTTAAACACGAGCACGTTTAACCACGAACGAACACGAAACATCGGGACACGAGAAAGGTACGGGTACCCCATGTGGGGCCCCCATACCCACGGCACAACAACAAGAAATGGGCTAAGCCCATGGACTTTTACAAGTAAAGGGGGGTAAAGAGTAAAACTAGTTTTCATTTTTACTTTTTCAAGAAAGAAAACATAAACCCTAAAAGATTTTCTCCTCCTCCTCTTTGCTCTCTCTTGTGCCGCCACCTAGAACACCACCATAGGAGGGTGTTGTTGATTTTTGACATTAAATACAAGTGTTATAAACCGTGTTTGTTCATCCCCTTTCAAGCTACGTATTGGTATATCATTCTAAACCCTTCTTTTTAATTCTTTTTAATCTTTGATTATTTTCATGAACATGTTATTATTTTCTTATTAAAACATGATAATTAAACATTGATCTAACATGTTTTGGGGTTAATTAAAATCAAAGAATGATTTAAAAGGGTGTTTGTTTTTAGCCGCCTAGCAAAACAAACCCGAGGGGGGTTTTGTTTGCTTATTGCCGCCACCACCAAGACCATTTTAGGTCTTGGTTGGTGCTTGTGGGACCCACGGCAGCAAGGAGGCACACGTGCCCCGAGTTTGGCTCGGGGTACGGTGTCGAGTTCATGCCCGATTCATGGTTTGTTGGTTAAATCATGATTTATGCTTCATGTTAATTTTTATGAATTATGAACTTAGGATATAAATTAATTAATCACATGAGATATTAATTAAATCATGACTTAGGTTATTTTAATTATTAATTTAGCATGATATTAATTTAACCTAAGTATTTTATGTTATAAGTTATAATTAATTAATTATTTAAAACATGCCTATAATTAATTAATTTGGACATGACTTAGGTTATATTATTAATAATAATAATACACATTTTAACCTAAGTATTTATTTCATTTTAATTAAAGCATGTTATACGTTAATTAAAATGCTTAACCTATAGTTTAATTAAAGTACATGAAATAATAATTAAACTATATACTATATCCTATGACTTAAGAAATCAGCTTATAAACACTTAGACTTATATGTTAGCTTATGTAACCAGCTTAATTCTAAATATGGAAACTTCTATTTATAGAAACTTAATTAAATAAAGCAACTAATCTATTAATGGAAACCTTCTATATATGGAAATATATCTATTTCAGGCAGCTAATCTAATCATGGAAAACCTTCTATATATGGAAACTTATTTAATTAAGGCAGCTGATCTGTTTTTGGAAACTTTCTATTTTTAGAAACTAATCTATTTTAAGCAGTAAATTCTATTTTAGGAAACTTTCTATTTTTGGAAACTTTCTATTTTTGGAAATTTTCTATTTTTGGAAACTTTCTATTTTTGGTAACTTTCTATTTTTGGAAACTTTCTATTTTTGGAAACTTTCTATTTTTGGAAACCTGCTATTTTTGGAAAGTTACTTATTATTACACAGTAATATAATAATACATGAAATACCAGTAATACTTAATCAGATTAATTAGAATACAAGATAAACACAGTTTAAGGCTTTAAACAGTGAACCATGACCTAAAACATACCAAGTCAGCTAAAATGAGACATAAAACCCAGTACGTAATCAGTGAATCGATACTTATACACGTGTGTATTCATGTAGCGTTAGTGATCCAGAAGTAGGAGTCTTTCTTCCGTTCATTCACTGGACTTGAGGTACGGATTCCCGTCCTTTCAGTATGGACATTCTTTCCTTATTAGGATTTCCCCGTATGCAGCCAACTGTTTTCCCCAGCATTTGTTTTATTGTTTTGAACTGCTTATGTTTAATTAGCATAATCTATAGCCATATACAAGCATGACCAGTTTCACCTAGTTATGGAGGTACCATAACCATAACATTGGAGGCACCAATGTTATGACTTCCCCACGGCGGAGTGATTGCTCGTGGCGTCCCTTTTCAGTTTTGGCCATATTATTATATCAGGTGGGGCGTATGGGTGCATCCTAGTTACATGTTTTATTCAGTTTATCATGGTGAATGTGGTGTGTGCCTTGCATCCTTCACAAGGAGTTGATCCCTCCTACCCAAATCAGTATATTAATTAGAGGCATCCCCTCTAATCAGCATGATGAGGTCACCCCTCCAAGTATTCATGCACGTGACCTTTTCATGACCTATATGGGCTATGGTATATTTATGTTAAAACAGTTTTCACAAGATAAACATAAGGCTTTTCAAACTATAAAACCAGTTTTCTTAATACTTAACCAGTTTACTCAGAACTTAGTCTTCCGCTGTTATATGTTACATGTTTATCCTATTTCATGCTATATTGTACATCCGTGCACTGAGCGTCTTGCTCAGCCGTTTTCCTTTTCATGTTCCCAAAATGGCAGGTACTCAGGGACGCTCGTAGATCTCAAACGTACGTGCATATGGATTGGAAGCTTTACTGTCTTTCTTTACTTTATGCATTTCCTTTACTTTGATACAGTTGCTATGGACATTGTTTCGTCCTTTCCTTTACAGTATTTATGTTTGTGTGTGATGAGCTTTACTTTGGGGTTACCGATGTTTGATTCCGGTATTTCCCTTTTATGTTCGAATAATGCTTAGACATTTATCCTTGTATGCTTTGATGACACGCCATGATTATGCGTAATATTCCATTTCCAAAATGGGGTGTTACACTTGTTCCCTTTAGATGATGGAAATGGCCCCATAAAGTCGATGCCCCATACGTCAAAGATTTCACATTCTTGTATGAAATTTTGAGGCATCTCGTCTTTATGTGTGATATTGCCTTGTCTTTGGCAAGCATCACAATGTTTAACCATTTCTTGAGCGTCATGATAAATGGTGGGCCAATAAAATCCAGAGTCGAAAACTTTCTTCGCGGTGTAATTGGGACCAAAATGACCACCGGTGGGTCCTTTATGGCAAGCTTCAAGGATTAGTAACGTTATCGGTCCATCAACACACCGACGAATAATCAGATCAGCACATTGTTTGAAAAGGTAAGGGTCGTCCCAAAAATAGTGTTCAATGTCTTTAAAGAACTTTTTCTTTTGTTGGGACGTTAACCCTTCCTTGAGAATTCCGCCGGCCAAGTAGTTTGCAATGTCCGCAAACCACGGGGTGTCATTGAGATTGGAATTGATAGACATTAAGGCCTCAAGGGGAAAGAGTCATTAATCTCTTGATTCAGGTGATCCCCTTGATAAGGATCCTCAAGTCTACTTAGATGATCCGTGGCCAGGTTTTCGGCTCTCTTTTTGTCACGAATTTCAATTTTAAATTCTTGAAGGAGTAAAACCCAACGAAGAAGTCTTGGTTTGGAATCTTGTTTAGTTAACAAGTACTTCAACACGGAATGTCGGTATGGACGATTGTGGTGGAAAGGACAAGATAGGGGCGTAATTTTTCAAAAGCATACACTACAACTAAAAGCTCTTTTTCGGTAGTGGTATAATGCAATTGAGCCCCCGTCATTGTCTTGCTAGCATAATGGATTGGTTGGAAGTGTTTGTTCACTCTTTGGCCCAAAACCGCTCCATTGGCAAAGTCGCTAGCATCTCACATCAATTCAAAAGATAGCTCCCAATTAGGGGTAACTAAGACCGGTGCCTTAGTTAGCTTATCCTTAAGAAGATTGAAGGATTCAAGACACTCTTTTGAAAAGATAAAGGGAGTATCTTTTTCCAAGAGGTGGGTCATCGGGCGAGCGATTTTAGAAAAATCTTGAATGAATCGACGGTAGAAGCCCGCATGACAAAGGAAACTTCTCACACCCTTCACGGTCGAAGGTGGAGGCAATTTTGCTATGACATCAACCTTAGCACGGTCCACTTCAAGACCGGCTTTTGAGATTTTTTGTCCAAGCACAATGCCTTCTTTTACCATGAAATGGCATTTTTCCCAATTTAGAACAAGGCGAGTGTCTTCACACCGCTTCAGCATGCGTTCCAAATTGGCAAGGCAAGTAGAGAAAGAATCACCATAGAACGAGAAATCATCCATGAAGACTTCCATAGTTTCTTCAACCATGTCATGGAAGATAGCCATCATACACCTTTGGAAAGTCCCAAGAGCATTACATAAGCCGAAAGGCATTCGTTTGTAAGCAAATGTTCCATAAGGACAAGTGAATGTGGTTTTCTCTTGGTCTTTAGGATCGATGGGATTTTGAAAATACCCGGAGAAACCGTCTAAGAAGAAATAATAGTCATTACCCGCTAGACGTTCAAGCATTTGTTCCATAAAAGGAAGGGGAAAATGATCCTTTCTCGTAGCATCATTGAGTTTGGGATAGTCTATACAAACTCTCCACCCTGTAACGAGACGAGTAGGAATCAACTCGTTGTTTTCATTGGGCACAACGGTGATTCCGCCTTTCTTAGGCACACAATGGACCGGACTAACCCATGGTGAATCCGAGATAGGGTAGATCATTCCCGCATCAAGAAGTTTGATAACCTCTTTTTTGATAACGTCATGGATCTTTGGATTCACCCTTCTTTGGTAGTGAATAGTGGGTTTAAAGTCGTCCTCCATGAGAATTTTATGTGTGCAAAAGTGAGGATCAATTCCACGAATATCGGAGATTTTCCAAGCAATCGCTTTCTTATGATTCTTCAGCACGGTGATAAGTCGAGATTTTTCTTCTTCTTTCAAGTCCTTAGCGATGATGACGGGTGACTTCTTATTGTCTTCAAGGAAAACGTAATCGAGATGAGACGGTAGGTCCTTAAGCTCTAAATCTGGAGGAATTTCTATGGAAGGCGTAGTCAAATTCGGTTCATCGATAGATCTATTCTTAGGAGATGGTGGAGAAATATGGTCCTCATTGAGAAGTTTCTCAATGGTTCGAATGTCTTCATCCCAATTGGTGGGAGAATCGTCATATTTTAAGTCCACATCTCCCAAAGTTGCTTCAAATTCTTTGAAAAGGAAATCACTTTCTCCAAATGGAGTTAGTGAGGGAGCAATAGAGGCAACGGTCTCAACAATGGGAAGAGAAGAAGAACCACTTTTACAAGCGTCTTTGAAATGTTCTTCACAAGCCTCATCAAGAACGTCAATGAAATTAACGCTCTCGTTTTCGGAAGGCTACTTAGAAAGTTTACCCATGATTTTATCGTCACCAACTCTCATGATTAATTCGCCCGCGGCAACATCAATGAAAGTGCGACCGGTCCTCAAGAATGGACGTCCAACGATTAATCGAACACGGGGATCCATCTCGTAGTCAAGGACAACAAAATCCGCTGGAAAGGTGAATTTGTCGACACCAACGAAGACGTCTTCGGCTATCCCCACCGGATAAGCAACCGTACGGTTGGCTAATTACAAAGTCATTCGTGTGGGGACTAGCTCGGGTAGAGTCAATTGTTTCGAAACGCTTAGAGGCATTAAGTTGATACTAGCACCTAGATCGGATAGGGCCATACAATTCTCTACCCCAGGGAAGTTGCAAGGAATGAGAAAACAACCCGGATCACCAAGTTTGGTGGGTAATTTCCTTAAGAGCACTGCGGAGCAAATCTCATTAAGTTGGATTTGAGCGATATCAAGGAGTTTTTCCTTATCACTGAGAAGATCTTTAAACATTTTAGCATATTTTGGCATGTGAGCGAGAGCCTCGGTAAAGGAGATGTTGAAATTCAGTTGTTTAAACATTTTGAGAAAGTTAGAAACCTGAATATCATCCTTGTTCATCAACTTCTCTTTCCTCAGCCTTGAGGGATAAGGTATATTGGGTTGAGAAGAAGGCTTTGGAATGGAATTCTCACTCACATCCTTGGGTGGTGGAGGGGTGGAAGGAATTAGAGAAATAGAAGGTGGAGGAATAGGAGAAGGGGACTCGTTTTCCTTTGTCACAATCACCGGTGTAGGTGTAGGAAGCTCGGGTTCCTTTAAACCTTTTCCACTGCGAGTGGTGATTGCTTTCATCTCGCCTCTGGGATTAGCAACGGTGTTACTCGGAAGAGAACCCAAACCAGAGGCTTGATTACTTTGGAAGAAACTAGCCATCATATCCCTTAAGTCATTCGTTTGACTGCTCAAAGAGTTTCGCATCTCGGCTCGAAGATCATTCCCTTGTTTCACCATATCTCCTTTCAAGTTGGCCATTTGCCGCTGAAGATTCTACACTATCGCATCATTAGTCCTCATGTAAGTTTCAACCTCTTGATTAAATGCGGTGTGTTGGGTGGGAGGAAGAGCATGGTAGGCAGGTGGTTGATAAGCGGGTTGTTGGTAAACTTGGTTGTTTCCTTGGGGTGGATATGGGTTTCTTTGGGTTTGATATTGATTTGGAGCTCGAGGTTGGTTTTGATTGTTGCGATTGAGATTGTTTGGGTTTTGAGGTGGAAAACCAGGTGGTGAAAGGAAGTTGTTTGAACGATAACTGAGCAAATTGCGGCCACCTTGAGGACGTGCTTGATAGCATCCCGTGGAATAGTTACCGTTGGCGGCATACACATTTTCCGGATTGTCATGAGTCGAAGGAAAATCGGTGTATGAATGAGATCCCCCGCATATTTCACATGACTGACTCATAGCATTAACTTGTGCATTGATGGCTTTGGTATTGTTAGCTGTTTGGATAGCAAGTGTTTCAACAAGCAAAGTAAGCTTATCAATTCTCTTATCGCTCTCATTAGTGCTAGAACTATCCACATTAGTCCGAACACTCTTGGTTTGCACTCTTGACTTATTCTCAATAATGTCCCAAGCGGCATTAGAAGATTTAACCAAAATGTTACCTCCCGAGGCACTATTTAGTGAATCTTGGTCATTCATGCTTAAACCATTTTAAAAAGTATTAATTTTATGTAATTTTGTGAAACCATGTTGTGGACACTTTCTTAAAAGTTCCTTAAAACGGTCCCAAGATTCACTAAATGTCTCACCGTACTTTTTTTCAAAGGTAATGATTTCATTCCGCAAAGCGGTAGTACGTGAGGATGGGAAAAAGTAGTTAATGAACTTGATCTATAAATCCGTCCACGTAAGAATACTTTGTGGCGGTTCCTTATCAAGCCAATTCTGGGCTTGTCCCTCTAAGGAGAAAGGAAAAATTTGCAAGCGAATCACTTCTTGTGAAACCCAATTATACTTGACCGTATTGGTGAGTTGAAGAAACCTTTTTATATCGTCATGAGGATCATCAAGCGAACGCCCCAAGAAAGGTTGAGCAGAGACCATTTGAATAAAGCCGGATTTGAGCTCAAAATTGTTGGCTCCAATCTCGGGTATGACAATAGCGTCGGTGTTGCCCTCTACGTGCGATTGCAAAAGCTCGATCATTGGTTGATTGTCCATGGTGACAATAGGTGGAGTAATGACTTCGGCTTGAGCTGCTTTCTTCTTACGAGCACGGGTAGGCAATCACATATGCAAAAGAAAAAGGAAAATAGACAAGAAAAATTTTGGGTTTGTATGTTTTTCTATTTTTTTTTGAATTTTTAAAATTTTTTTAATTTTTCTGGATTTTTGAAAATTTTAAAGCAAGAAAAATAACGTTAAAAAATTAACGGATCCCAAAATCCAACACGTCTCTCACTTAAAACCGTTAATCTTAACCAAAAGAGCAGGCAGCGGTGCCATTTAATACAAGGGTTTTCCTTGTATGAATGTTCGTTGTTCCAGTCTTTTCGAATTGATTACAAGTTAAGAGTGCGACTCAGTCGTTCTTGGTGGAAAAGAAAATGGTTTGGTTATCTATTTGAAACTAATAGCAAATATGAAAGTGTCGTTGAATAAAATAAAAGCTTTAAAAATTAAACTAAAATGACTAGTTAAAAATAAATGATTGAAAACTTAAAAACAAGATTAGAAAAACACTTAAAACTTTGTAAAACGTGCAATTTTTGAAACTTAAAACTTTGTAAAACGTAAAACTTAAATCCGTCAGAATAATCCTAATCGGAATACCATCAGAATGCCTGGTCGGAATACGATCGGAATACACTCAATCGGAAAGCAATCGGAATGTGACAAAGGAATGCTATCGGAATAACACTAAAAATCACCTCAATCGGAATGTCTTAATCGGAATACACAAAAAAGGGAGTGATCGGAATCCATAATGTAACCTATCGGAATGTATAAAAAAGGAAGTGATCAGAATCCAAATAGGAATCCCAATCGAAATACACAAAACCCTTTTCTGATATCCAGTGATCGGAATAATAGTGCACAGATCGGAATGAAAGGCCCTAATCGGAATACCAAATCGGAAAAGGGTTTAACCTTTTCCGATGACTTGCGATTTGAGAAAATCAAGACCAAATAAGAAAAGTTTTAATAAGAACTATCCAAAACTTTACTAATTATAAGATGAAAGGTGTAAATGGCACGAATAAGAACTTATCAAAACTTTGAATAAGCACTTTTCAAAAACAAACTTTAAAAAGACAAACTTTTTAGAAAACTTTAAAAGATAAATAAGCTAAGTACCAAATAAGCCAATAAGCATAATAAGCTCAAAGATCAATTTGCACGAAAACTTAGATATGATCACAAAGATAAACTTTTTGATCACATAAACATAAAGATGAAATTAAATCAAAAATGATACGAATCAAAAGTAAATAAAATCAAGAAAGGTAGAAGAAGATAAAAGATAAAAAACTTAACTTGAACTTGTAGATTAAAGATTCAAAGATACAAGATTAAATCAAAGCTTAAACATGAAAAGAAGTAAAAGATGAAGTTCTAGTGAGAGAAAGTTAAACACTTTCTCTCTCTAAAATTAAAACTAAAGAAAGAAAAATAAACTAGCTAACACCCTCCTAATGTGTCATTAGGAGGGTATTTATAGGATATGGGGAGGTGCATGTGCTTCCTTCTTTCTTTCTTTCTTCTCGACTCGATCTAAATTCTTTGTCTTTCTTGACGTCGTCTCGGGATTTGTCGATGTAAATTGAACTCGTCTTCTAATTTCTTCTATAATTAGACTTGAGTTCTTCGACTTCATTAAACTTCCGTCTTTAGAATTTTTCTTCAATAAATCTTCAGAATAGGCCTTGGAATTCCGTTCTTTTTGCACTCTTGATCTTTTGACTTCGTCTTTTCTTGTTTTCTTCAATAAAAGCCCGTGATAGCCCGTGTTTTCTTTTTCATATTTTTATCCTGAAACACAATAAAAACACAAACAACGCATAATTCCAACTTTTACGACATAAAATACACGTTTTTGTCTTGTTATTATTGGAAATAAGTGGTAAAAGGATAAGTGTTTTCACACTTATTACTCTCTCTCTTGGCGGTGCCGTCGGCCTACACACAAAACAAGGCAAACCCAAACAATTTTGGTGATTGATTAATTATTTGTGATCATCTCGTGATTCTACGCTTAGTGGTAAAGTAAAAAACCTTTCTTTTCATTTTCTTTTCCTATGATTTCATGAACATTTAATTTAATCTTCAAGAAAAGAATGCATAAACATGTTAAGGATTAAACTAAATTTTTTTTTAGGTTTGGTTTGGTGTTGTTTGGTTCGGTCGAGGCACCGAAACCCCTAAAGGGGCTGTTTGGTTTGTTGTGGATCACCACCACCGAGACCATAAAGGTCTAGGCTTGGTTGGTCTTCGGTCGGTGCAGCAAGGGGAACCACGACCATGGGTCGAGGTGTGTTTGTTTTCGGTTTTGTATGAGCCGAGACACCACCGAGACCCGTAAGGGTGCTCGGTTGGTTTTGTTTGATCAGACCCGAGACCAAAGAAACCCCGACACTAGGTCGGGGTATGTTCACAACATAGTTGATTAAGTAGTGTCAATGGAGATCCTTTCCATGGTCTCGGTAGGACTTTGTTAAAACTAATATGGTTCAGCTTATATTAAACACGGGCTCGGGATTAGGGTTTTTATAAAAACTATTTTTATAAATCATGTCATATTAAACTTTAGGTTAATTAATTAATTTAATTATCATGTATAACCTAAGGTATTTATACTTAGTTATTTTAATTAAACATGTATTTTAATTAGAATCATATGACGTATAGTTTAATTAAAATAACCAGTTATTTAATTAACCAACTATAACCATGACTTGTATTGTACTAATTTGACTTCATTTAATATTTATAATTCTTAATTCTAATTATGAAAACTTACTAATTTTGGGAACTTTCTATTTTTGGAAACTTACTATTTATGGAAACCTACTATTTTTAGAAAGTTACTTAGTATTACAATACAAGTATTGTAATACACTAATACATGAATAATACATAACAAAATATCAGAATAACGACAGTTAACACAGTAAACAGTAAAACATGACAGAATACGTATGGCTAATAACACACGGAATCAGTAAAACACATGTAATTCAGACAACTCATACACGTCCATATTTCTTATGTAGTGTTATCCGTCAAGGCGGATTAGTCTTCATCGTTTCCTTTAGCTTCTACTGGACATAAGGTACGTATTTTCCGTCCTTCAGTAACGACAATCTCTTCCTTCATTAGTATTTCCCGTATGCAGCCAACTGTTTTCCCCAGTAGTTACAGATTAAATGCTTATGTTTATTAGTTACCTTAGCCATATACATGCATGAACAGTTTCACCTAGTTATGGAGGTACCATAACCATAAATTTAGAGTCATTAGTGTTATGACTTCACCACGACGGAGTGATAGCTCGTGGCTTCCCTTTTCAGTTATTTGGCCATTATATTATTATATTATCACGTGGGGCGTATGGGTGCATCCTAGTTACGTGTTTCAGTCAGGATTTCATAGTGAATGTGGTGTGTGCCTTGCATCCTTCACAAGGAGTTGATCCCTCCAACCCACTGACTAGTTAATTAGAGGCAACCCCTCTAATTGCATGATGAGGTCTCCCCTCCAAATATTCATGCATGTTGTTGACCTCATGACCTATATTGACTAAAATGGTACATTAACTAATACAGATTTTCATAAGTAACATAAGCTATGTTTTCAGAACTAATACCAGCTAACATGACAGACAACTAGGTTTTCCAGGACTTATTCATTTCCGTTGCCATTCATGCTTTAAATTCTTTATATGCTTCCATACTCTATGTTTTCCATGCTATATTGTATATCCGTACACTGAGCGTTATGCTCAGCCGTCTACTTTTCCATGTTCCCAAACGGCAGGTACCCAAGGACGCAAGTAGGAACTCTAGAGTATGTTGAAAAAGAGATTTTGTTACCCTTTTTATATTACTTTTATCGTTCCTCGACTCACCCGAATAGATTGCAAAATATCGTTAGACTTAATTTTTGTTTTTGGTAAATAATATTTTTTTGGTATTTTAAACTAAATCTATTTAAAATTAAAAACTAATTTAATTTGAAAATATAAACTATTTAAAATTTAAACAAAATTAACTTTTAAATCTAATAATTTTAAAACTAGTAACTTTAATTGAAAACTAATTACTAAAGACTTTCAAATAAAATCTACTTAAAAAAAATATTTCAAATAAATCTAATTTAATTTTAAACTAAAACTTCTTAAACAAAACTAATTTATATTAACTAAAATTTAAAAAAAAACGAATTTTTTAAAAAAATTAAACTATTAAAGTAATTTAAATAAAAGAATTTTTTTTTTGTCTTTTTATATTTTTATAAAAACAGAATAAAGAAAACTTCAAAATAAAACTTTTATATTAGAATTTAAATAAAACTAAAACTTGAATTAAACTAAATAAACAAAAACTGCCAGTAAAAGGAATCCTATATTAATTAAAAAGCGCGTAAGCTAACACAAGAAAGAGTCCAGACGAGATGGCTGGGGCGTTTGGTTAGCGAACAAGAGGTCGGGGGTTCGAATCCTACCCCAAACCAAGTTTAAGCTATTAATTTTTGTTGGAATTTTTTATTTTGGAATTATAATTCTCAAAACAAACCAATACAGGTAAATGAACTAAAAATAAGCAATTAAGATGCAATAGTAAATCACCATACTAAACCAAATAAGCTGTTAGCACTAGAAAAGGAAAAAGCAGATATGCCAAATAAACTAAATAAGCAAATCTGAATAAACATTTTAAAATAAAAAAACAGATAAACTAAAAGATTAACTAAAACTTAAATCGCAATCTATATTAAGCAAAAACCAAATATGATCCAAAATTAGCAGTAGCTCTAAACAGATAGATAAAAAAATAAGCAGCTCAAATAACATCAAATCAAAATCAAATATAAGCAGATTTATCAGAAACTAAAACTTAAACTAAAACAAATTTAATAGAACAAATATTAAAATAAAACATCAAAGTTTAAGCAGTTTAAACAGTAAACAAAAATTAAAAAGAAGATGAGAATGAGAACCTTATGAAGAATCCTTTGAGCCGAAGGTTGGCGCTGAGCCACCTTGTGAATCGAAACGAACCGTCACCTTTAAATCTAAACACAAACTCTCGACAGCTTCGAACCAATCACTCCTTCGAACCAAAGACACCAAACAAGCTTCTTTGGACCGAACAATATTTAATCTTCCCAGTAGGGGAAAGATTGATTCACTTTCTTCTTTATTTATTTATTTATTATTTTTTTTAAATCAACCGAATATAAAACAACAGTTATATAAAAAAGAAGCAGATTAAAACTTGAAATAAAATTTAACTGGAAATTAAAAGAGACGAATTAAATAAAATATATAACTTTTCATTAATTAATAAAAATTACAATACTGGAATTAAAAGAATTACAAGATTAAATCTAAAACTAATTTTACTGAAAATTAATTCTAATTTAATCTACTCCTAAATTAACTAAAAAAAACTGAAAAAAAATAAAGTAAAAGCTATATCCCTAAATTACATATGAAAGGGGGTTTTATAGGCAAAATCCCCAAAAACTTTATTGGTTTTTCTTGGTGCCCAAGGAGAAGGATCTTGGCCGCTCTTTTTGTTTCTCTTTCTTCATTCTTCAGATCAACGGTTGAGATTAATTTTGGGCTTACGGATTGCCAGGGTGGATTGAGGACCACCAGTGGGTGTTGCGAAAAACTTGGGGATTAATTCCCCAAGTGTGTGAATTAATCATTTAATCAAAAAGACCCAAAAAATCCTTGGTGAATTATCTGATGTAAATTTAGGGTTTGAAGTGGGTCAAAAGGCTGCGTTTGAGAGATATGAAGTGAGGAGATAATTTTTCTTGGTTGTAACAGAATAATAAAAAAGGAAGTTGGTAAATAAAACAAAAGACGCGTTTTACTATTGAGTGAATGGGGGTAATTGATAACACGTGTATGAGGAGAAGGTTTGACCGGTTGATTTTTTTTTTGTGAAGTCAAGGTGAAAACAAACGTCCCTTTAAATTGTCAATTGGGCCAGGCCCAACTTCCGCCCTTTTCTTTTATTATTTCTATTTAAATGGGCTTTTGGCCCAACATGTTAATATTAATCCGTTCAACTTGGGCTTTTATTGGGCCTTTTAATCCAACAAATAAAACGACCTCTTAAATTGGCTTTTGGGCCCAATTAACCTCAATAATATTAAATCCACTAAAAATGAGCTCGATTTCAGCTTCGTTGATCATTTCTTCAAAACCGTGTCGGTTTAGACGGTTTTCGTGATCTTTGGCACACTTTTGGTCTTTTGGCTTTGTCTTCGTCTCTTTTTTGGACTTTTCTTCAACATTTGACCGTGAAATCCCGTGTTTTATTTTCTTTTGATCATTTGTACCTATTTTAACACAAAAACACAAAACCACTCGTAATTCCGACTTTATTGATATAAAACACATGATTCGGTCTTGTTTTTCCTTGATTTTAGCTGCAAAAGGATAAGTGTTTACACACTTATTAAATCCCCTACACTTGACCATTGCAATGACCCCATGCAATGCATTATTTTAAAGCATAAGTTACATTTTTCTCATAATTAATCCATCTCGGCCTTTATTAATATATACTATTATTACTACGACGGAAAGATAAGAACTTTAAAGGAAACAAAAGTGATAACAATTTTATTCACTTGAAAATTATTTGATGGAAGAAACTTGTAAAGAAATCTAAGACTTGAATTAGGGCTTTGGTGTCATGAATATTAATCATCCTCAAGTTTCACGCTCCCCATACCAAGCATAAAAAAGAGATCATTGTTTACCATAACTTAGCACAACTAACACTTACTCACGTGGTTTAATTAATCACTTAGACCCCCTTATTCCTACGGTGTATCTCTTATATTTTATTTTTGTCTTGAATGATCACGAGGATGCATTTTTGACTTATTTCGATAATTTATTAAGGCCGAAAATAAAGTGGGACGATTTAATCAATAGTTAGCTAAAGGACAAAATCTTTTAAAACTGCTTCTCGAAACCTCATAAAGTTCATATCTTGGCATAACTCGTTTCACGATTTGAGACCTTTCTCGGACCGATATTTGGCTTGTACTTCAAACTTCAAATCTTGAGAGACGATCTTGAAATTATGGTCTTCTCTTCATTTTGGTATACATCTTCATTAGGAGTAAAAGATGCTTCAAATGTTGACCACGACTTCTTCATTTATCCTCTTCTTTATTTAGGATTTTGATATACAACGATCCGCCTCCTTTTCGGACTTGGATCTATTTATCCTCATACCTTGTTAGGGTCTTTTTGGATAGACTTCTCCATGATCTTTAGGGGAGTAATTGCTTCTCGTCGTGTGTCTTGATCCATCATATTGATTTGGATTAATGATCTTCAAAATCTCTTAGGATCTTTAGCAAAAAGTGAATCCTCATGCCTTGTGAGGGCCTTTTTGGACTCGGGTATCCTCATGCCTTGTTAGGGTCTTTTTGGATAAGCCAATCTTCGCGTCCCGCTTCAATAAGTTATGCCTTGGCTATGAACTCTAATTAATACCGAGAAACTTTTAAACGATCTTGTGCTAGAAGCTAAGTAACTTTTCAAATCGTACAACCTTATTTATTGCAATATATTTATTAACAAGCGATGGGAGAAAAAGCTCATAACTAACTCACATAAGTTAATGAAAGAATACCAAACTTATAATTAACTTTATCGTCTCTCGTTGTCCACAATTTAAAATCTCAAGGAATGAGACTCGTGGATGCTTAGCCTAATAAACTAATTAAGGTCCATATGGTTAAGGATAATAGCTAGAGTAAACTTGGATAAGTAAACTCGGGTTGAGTCAAAATATACACAACAGGCCTAATATATCAAAGATATCTAAACTTGTTAAAACCATTTTATTTATTTATTTATTTTTGACTTTATTCTTGAAATGGAAATTATAAATAAGATGTGATGACAAAAGAAAGAAAATAAAAGAAAATACTACAAGGCAAAAATAGATCAAAAATTTGAAAAACGTTGAAAATTTTTTAAAATTTTCCGGTTAAAATGGGGTCAAATTCATGGAAAAGCCCACTAAAATTTCGATAGAAATCCCCCCTACACTTAATATAAACATTCTCCTCAATGTTTAAGCATGTGGGAGAATGAACTCCCCTACACTTAGGACATTAAGTACGTTGTTTAAATCGAGCTAAGGAAAGGAAAACTAAAGTGATTACATTTATTCGTCTTATTTATATACATGATTGAATCACAATAGCAAAAACTTATCGAAGGAACCGGGTACACGGGAAACACGGGAACACGGGTCTCGTCAAAAGTACCAAAAGTGGATCATCAAAGCACATGTCCCTGCACAATCACAACATACCAAACAAACAACCTACACGGCTCCCCCTACACTTATTGGTGGAAATAGAAAAAAAGATAGATCATCGGGTTGCCTCCCGAGAAGCGCTTGTTTTTGTTAACCGAGTCACGAGCCTGACTCGACCCCGAATTAAATGGTCCATGGGGAAGCCGCGAATGTTATATTGGGATCAAAAATCTTATCCTCGGTCCCAGAGGAACATAATAAATGAGAGGCGGGAGGATAAGTCATGAAAGGTAGAAAAGTCCTCTCGACATAAGAAAAGTAAGTGAAGTCTTGATCCACGGGAGGTGGGATGGGTAAAGGAGACAAATAGTCATCCCCCAAAGACATAGGATGGTCACTATTCGGCAAAGCCGTAAAGGTATCAATCATAGAATGGTCAATGTCACCTCCCGGGTCAAAGCACTCATCCTCATTTCCCAGTATGAAATGAGGAGAGTAAAAGCGATACATCACCTGCTTGGGTGTGCACGCGGTAGGACGGGGTGGCAACATAATATGAGAAATATCAGAAGACATATCTACCGCCCGCATCACCTCACCAGACCGAATCAAACGGAAGGTAGGGGCAAATCTCTCCACCTCCTCTATGATGGGAGGTGGCATGGCTAACAACGAATGCTCATCAATAGCAAGAGAGTCGGAGCTATCAATGTCCTCAATCCCCTCTTCAAAGAGAGGATTCACCTCACTAGAAATGTAGGTGTCATCAAAATCAAATAAAGGGTTCGAATAAATCTTGAAATTTTCCTTCGGAACGTCTTCATCGGATAGTGACTCGTCGTTACTAGAAGTAAAATCATCATCGAGATCAAAAAGAGGATTAGAGAAAGCCAAAGAATCGTCTCCCAAGATGTCGGTGGGAGGTAAGGAGTCATCACTAGAAAGAGATTCACACTCATCGTCACTATCGGAAGCAACCGTAGGCTCACTTTGGATTAGAATAAGAGTCTCATCACAAGGAATAGTGATAAGACCCTCATCCCCCATGATGAGAGAGGCATCGGTCTCCGTAGTGGAAGAATCGAGAATAGGAGTGGTAGAATCCTTAGGCTCGAGAGCCGGCAAGTCGAGAGAAGGAATTACAAGTGCACTAGGACATTGAGCACAAAGATCATTCCAAGAAATAGTATTCTTGTCGTCATCATCATCATAATAGTAAGAACGCACAAGAGGAGGAGTAGAAACACCAAGAGTAGATACTTGCTCTTGTTGTCTTTCGTCATGCAAGCTAATTTCCAGTTGTTTTAAGCGTTCTAAAATTTCATCCAAACTAGTGCTTTGTTCCGTAAAAGAAGGTTGATGAACGACGGAGTTTTTTGGGGGTTCAAAATTTTGAAAACCGGAATTATAGCACGGATGTGGCTCATAATTAATCGGTTGACAATAAGAAGTATCGCGAGGGCCCCCACAATAGTTGCCACACGGGTATTGAGAAAAACCCGGTGCATGTTGCGGATGGGGATTGTCATAGACGGGAGGAGGAGAGAAATTTGTGTAAGAGGAGAAGTACGAATTTCTTGAATTGCACAATGGACAAAATCCAAATTGTGTGTTGTCGATATCGGAACCACACTTCGCACAAGTACACCATGGACATATTGGAAAACCAAGCTATGGTCTCCCACACCGAACGCAAGACAAATCCATGAAGAATTATAAATAAGAGGGGTAGAGAAAAGAATTAAACCCGATAGAGGATAAAGAAGAATATTTTTGTATTTTTTAGAAAAATATATATTCACAAGATAAACGAAAGAAATCGAACTAAAAATTAACACTAATACGTAATATTTTTGGTGTAATACTTTTAGGAAAAAGTATTACTTTTGTATTTTTTAATTTTTTTGGTGCAATTCTTAGGAAAGAAATTGCTTTTGTGATTTTTTAATTTTTTTTTGTATTTTTAAGTTTTTGATTTTTTTTTGTGTTTTTGATTTTGTTGCAAGAAACGTAACGTTCAAAAGAGAACGGATCCCAAAATCCAAACGTCTTCACGAAAAATCGTCAATCGTACGAGCGAAGCGGCATCGGAGCCAATTTGAAAAAGAGATTTTGTTACCCTTTTTAAATTACTTTTATCATTCCTCGACTCACCCGAATTGATTGCCAAATATCGTTAGACTTAATTTTTGTTTTTGGTAAATAATAATTTTTTGGTATTTTAAACTAAATCTATTTAAAATTAAAGACTAATTTAATTTGAAAATATAAACTATTTAAAATTTAAACAAAATTAACTTTTAAATCTAATAATTTTAAAACTAGTAACTTTAATTGAAAACTAATTACTAAAGACTTTCAAATAAAATCTACTTAAAAAAAAATATTTCAAATAAATCTAATTTAATTTTAAACTAAAACTTCTTAAACAAAACTAATTTATATTAACTAAAATTAAAAAAAAAACGAATTTTAAAAAAAAATTAAACTATTAAAGTAATTTAAATAAAAGAAACTTTTTTTGTCTTTTTATATTTTTATAAAAACAGAATAAAGAAAACTTTAAAATAAAACTTTTATATTAGAATTTAAATAAAACTAAAACTTGAATTAAACTAAATAAACAAAAACTGACAGTAAAAGGAATCCTATATTAATTAAAAAGCGCGTAAGCTAACACAAGAAAGAGTCCATACGAGATGGCTGGGGCGTTTGGTTAGCGAACAAGAGGTCGGGGGTTCGAATCCTACCCCAGACCAAGTTTAAGCTATTAATTTTTGTTGGAATTTTTTATTTTGGAATTATAATTCTTAAAACAAACCAATACATGTAAATGAACTAAAAATAAGCAATTAAGATGAAATAGTAAGTCACCATACTAAACCAAATAAGCTGTTAACATCAGAAAAGAAAAAAGCAGATATGCCAAATAAACTAAATAAGCAAATCTGAATAAACATTTTAAAATAAAAAAAACAGATAAACTAAAAGGTTAACTAAAACTTAAATCGCAATCTATATTAAGCAAAAACCAAATATGATCCAAAATTAGCAGTAGCTCCAAACAGATAGATAAAAAATAAGCAGCTCAAATAACATCAAATCAAAATCAAACATAAGCAGATTTATCATAAACTAAAACTTAAACTCAAACAAATTTAATAGAACAAATATTAAAATAAAACATCAAAGTTTAAGCAGTTTAAACAGTAAACAAAAATTAAAAAGAAGATGAGAATGAGAACCTTATGAAGAATCCTTTGAGCCGAAGGTTGGCGCTGTGCCACCTTGTGAATCGAAACGAACCGTCACCTTCGAATCTAAACACAAACTCTCGACAGCTTCGAACCAATCACTCCTTCGAAGCAAAGACACCAAACAAGCTTCTTTGAACCGAATAGTATTTAATCTTCCCAGTAGGGGAAAGATTGATTCACTTTCTTCTTTATTTATTTATTTATTATTTTTGTTTTAAATCAACCGAATATAAAACAACAGTTATATAAAAAAGAAGCAGATTAAAACTTGAAATAAAATTTAACTGGAAATTAAAAGAGACGAATTAAAATATATAACTTTTCATTAATTAATAAAAATTACAATACTGGAATTAAAAGAATTACAAGATTAAATCTAAAACTAATTTTACTGAAAATTAAATCTAATTTAATCTACTCCTAAATTAACTAAAAAAACTGAAAAAAAATAAAGTAAAAGCTATATGCCTAAATTACATGTGAAAGGGGGTTTTTATAGGCAAAATCCCCAAAAATTTCTTGGTTTTTCTTGGTGCCCAAGGAGAAGGATCTTGGCCGCTCTTTTTGTTTCTCTTTCTTCATTCTTCAGATAAACGGTTGAGATTAATTTTGGGCTTACAGATTGCCAGGGTGGATTGAGGACCACCAGTGGGTGTTGCGAAAAACTTGGGGATTAATTCCCCAAGTGTGTGAATTAATCATTTAATCAAAAATCCCCAAAAAATCCTTGGTGAATTATGTGATGTAAATTTAGAGTTTGAAGTGGGTAAAAAGGCTGCGTTTGAGAGATATGAAGTGAGGAGATAATTTTTCTTGGTTGTAACGGAATAATAAAAAAGGAAGTGGGTAAATAAAACAAAAGACGCGTTTTATTATTGAGTGAATGGGGGTAATTGATAACACGTGTATGAGGAGAAGGTTTGACCGGTTGATTTTTTTTTGTGAAGTCAAGGTGAAAACAAACGTCCCTTTAAATTGTCAATTGGGCCAGGCCCAACTTCCGCTATTTTCTTCTATTATTTCTATTTGAATGGGCTTTTGGCCCAACATGTTAATATTAATCCGTTCAACTTGGGCTTTTATTGGGCCTCTTGATCCAACAAATAAAACGTCCTCTTAAATTGGCTTGTGGGCCCAATTAACCTCAATAATATTAAATCCACTAAAAATGAGCTTGATTTCAGCTTTGTTGATCATTTCTTCAAAACCGTGTCGGTTTAGACGGTTTTCGTGATCTTTGGCACACTTTTGGTCTTTTGGCTTTGTCTTCATCTCTTTTTGGACTTTTCTTCAACATTTGACCGTGAAATCCCGTGTTTTCTTTTCTTTTGATCATTTGTACCTATTTTAACACAAAAACACAAAACCACGCGTAATTCCGACTTTATTGATATAAAACACATGATTCGGTCTTGTTTTTCCTTGATTTTAGTGGCAAAAGGATAAGTGTTTACACACTTATTATATGTGCATTCGAATTGGAAGTTATCCAGCCTCTTTTACCTTATGCGTTTATTACTACTTTATCATACTTTACATCTTTTGGACATTGTTTAGTCCTTTCCATTTACAATACTTATATTGCTTGTTTGTGAGTTACTAGACTATCGATGTTTGATTCCGGTATTTCTATTTATGGTCATGAATGTTTATACATTTACCTTGCATGCATTGATGATACGCCACAATTCACTGTAGCACTCTATCCTATTAAATAGGGTGTTACAATTATGGTATCAGAGCCCAAGGTTTCGACCTATAGCTCTGTAAAAATGACCTGTGACTTACGGGTCGTCACCAGTGTCTGCCTAGAATTGACAGTTGATTTTCATGCATTCATTCATTTTCATTTTACTTCATGCATTCATATCATTGTAGCAGGTTTATGACTAAGTAATGGTTGGTACAGGACTGGCCCTATTTAGTCGCATGTGATTTTATCGAAACTTTTAACTTTGGGACCGACCCATTGGCGTTCCCGCGCCATGTCTTTTGTTTTGGGTGAACTGACCATAGGCGTTCACTCTCGTTCATATAAAAGTTTTATAAACTGCATCATGCATTTTTATACATTGTTCATGCATTCTTATGTTATTTTACTTCAGATTTATGATTTATGTTGCATTTTGTAATTTAAACTGTCAAATGGTGAACAATCGTAATACTCCAGATTTGACAGCAGTTGTCAATGCAGCTCTGCAAGCCCTACTTCCCCAACTTCGCAATGAAATCAGGGATGAACTTCAGGCGGAATTCCAGGCTCATGGTAATCATAACAACCCTCCTCCTCCTTCACTGGTTACTCTTATGACTTGGATGGAGAGATTCAATAAACAGCGACCCCGTTCGTTTGAACAAACTGGCAGCCCCAAAGAGGCTGAAGCTTGGATTAATCACATCAAGAAGATTTTTGATGCAATGGGTTGTGATGGTGTCTACAAGGCAAGACTGGCTTGCTATAAGTTTGAAGGTGATGTGCTGCAATGGTGGAAATCGGTCAATCAGTCCAACGGTGGTGACAATTGGGTTGCACAGCTGACATGGGACCGGTTTAAGGAGCTCTTCCTTAATCAGTACTTTCCACATGCTGTGCAAGAGAAGCTCAAGAGGGAATACCACAAAATTCGACAGATTGATGGTGAAAACAACAATGAATTCATGCAAAGGTTTCTCCGGTTAGCAGGTTTTCTGGGTCCAGCCGCAGGAACTGCTGCGGAGCAGGCTGAGAAGTTTCGTTGGGCACTTCGCATTCGGTTGCCAACAACCTAGTATGTGCTACTTTCACTACAGTGGCACAGGTGGCCGATGCAGCCCGTAAGCTCGAGATGCTTCAGGAACGAGAGGAGTTCGGTGATGACAGAGCAGTGAAGAGGTATCTTCAATCACCAATTGTAAACAATTCATTTCCATAAGTATTATTCATTTCATATAAACCTCTGTTCAACAATATATATATTCCAGGAAGAAGACTTAAGACCGTAAGCATGCGGCCGCTCAGCAGCAAGCATCCAAGGGAAATGGTCAGACTAACGACCGTTCTGGTTCTGAGAGGCATGGCGGTAACGATAGTTACCGTAACAACGTTAACAACTCGAACAACAGCAGGTCCCTACATTAACCTTCTCTCATGTTCAACTATATTATGTTATGGTATTCTAACACTCCAACAATTGTTAATCCAGGAACAATGGTAACGGTAGGGATTAGGACCGTAGGGGTTCGCAGCCTGACCGTTCTACCTCATCTGGTAAATTTTACGCCTTCTATGTAATCATGTTTATGTTCTACGATCATGTCTCATGCATGTAATCCTTAAACAGACTCTCAGATAACTAGGACGCCTGCTGGAGGATTCACGCATCCTGTCTGTCCTACTTGTTCGCACAGACACTCAGGTATTTGTCGCCGAGGTACTGGTGGTTGCTTCAAGTGTGGCCAACAAGGCCATCAGCAGAAGGACTGACGCCAGGGTGAGATAGAAGGCACCTAGCCGACACCAAGCCACCTCCTACTTCTGGTCACGTGTTCACTACTACTCGAGATCAGGAGAATAAGACCTTAGGTACTATCACCGGAAATCTCTTTATGAATGGTTTGGCAGCATGTGTTATATTTGATACTGGAGCGACGCATTCAGTCGTATCCACTACTTTTGCTGTACGTGTTAGGATTTCCCCGATGCCGTTAGATAATGCCTTATGCATTTCCAAGCCACATAGGGACTCTGTACGAATCACTCAAGTGTATAGAGATCTTCCCCTAGAGTTTGATGACAAGATCCGTAGAGTTGACGTACTTCCTTTGGACATGTGCGATTTTGACTTGATTTTTGGCATGGACTGGCTATCCAAACACCAGGATGTTAGGAGGGTCCAAAACAATATAGTCTATTATAAAATCCCGCATGTGGGTGGACTATATAATCACCCTCCTAGGATGTTAGGAGGGTGGGCATGTAATCATAATTCTTAATCTAATTCTCCTAGTTAATCACCTCCTTCTCTACTTTCTCTCACTACTTTCTCTCTCTAGAATCAATCTTATTTTCTTCTTTATTTCTATCTTATATCATCTAAATATATGGGACAACATTTGGTATCAATCGCCACGGGGTAGATTAGTTATTGGTTGTTGTTATTGGTTTGATTTGTGTGATTTAATCATAAATCATCACGAATTAAATTTATTTTAGTGTTTTCCGAGCTCTAATCTTGATTTAAATCACCTACAAAGTTGTGGTAGGGATTTAGATTAGTTATTGTGGTTAAAATCACAAGTTTTTGGGGTGTTTTGGATTGATTTTGGGTTACGGTTTGTAAACAGTTGGCTCGCTTTAGCTTTGAGGTTGGCTGTTATACATTTCGTAAAAGGGTTTTAGAATTAGTCCGAAAGTTGCCTTTCGTAAAAGGGTTTTCGAAAAGTTACGAAAGAAAGAGTTTCGAAAGCTTTGTTTCTACGAAACATGATTTCTACGAAAGCTTGGTTCTAGGTTGTCTCTGTGAAAGCTTTCTACGAAGTCAATTTCTACGAAAAGAATTTCCTACGAAACCAAAAGTTAACAGTTCCGTAAGTAAGTTTCTTCGAAAGGAAATCTAGTTACGAAAGCAAATTTAGTTACGAAAGGAATCAAGTTACGAAAGGAATCAAGTTACGAAAGGAGTTTAGCTACGAAAGGTTTAAGTTCCTCTGAAAGGTTTCTACGAAAAGATTCTTCGAAAGGATTCTTCGAAAGATTCCTATGAAAGGTTTCATCGACATGTTTCTACGAAAAGATTCTTTGAAAGGATTCTTCTAAAGGTTTCTACGAATGGTTTCAGCGAAATGTTTCAACGAAAGGTTTCAGTGAATTGTTTCTACGAAAGGTTTTTCTACTAAGGTTTGTTTCTACGAAAGGTATTTCTACGAAAGGTCGTTTTCTACGAAAGTTCTTTTCTACGAAACATTTCTACGAAACCTTATTCCTACGAAAGCTTTCTACGAAACATTGTTTCAATGAAAGGTTGATTTTTTTTATGAAAGTGAAATTGCTTTTGGCCTTAGAATTTTTGGTTTCTTGTAAAAACTTGAAGCACATTACTCGTACATGGCAAAGGTTGAAGAAGTTCTCAACGTCACTGAAGATTACAATGGTCCTATCTTTGATACTGAGCCAATCGATAAGGTACATATTGAAGACGAATATAATGTGTTTGGTAATATTCATGAGCATTCTGAGCTACCCAAAGCCATTAATGACACATGTATGATGGAAACGGTTGATATCAATACCACACCCGATTCATCAGACATGTGCAATAATGAGTCTGAGGATGATCAACATGCAAATGAGTATGATGATGACGTGGAGCGTATTGCGCTTGCTAACTTAATTGCTTCTTTACAAAAAGATGTCAAAGAAACTAGAAAGAGTCAAAAGCAATTAAAGAAGGCAAACGCTACGCTCAATTAAATTTTTGAAGAATGCAAAGCTGCTCTAATTAAATCAAGTGAGACCATTGATAGCTATAGAGCTCAGCTTCTTCAAAAGACCAACGAGATTGAGGGGTACAAAGGGTGTTTAACTAATGTCAAAAAGGACGATTTTCAACAGAAATATAACGAAACTCTTAAGTTTCTAGAACAAGAGAAACGTAATTATAACACCTCTTGGAGTACTGAACATCACAAAACATATCTTGCTACCACTAAAGTCAATGAGCTAAATCAAGTAAATGGTTTTCTTCAAGAGGATAAAACTAAACTTGTTAATGAAAAGAAAGCTGTGGTTGAAAAGATGGAAAAGTATTTCAAAACTAAACAAGCGAATGACATCGACAAAATGGTGGAACTTGAAACTCAAATTGATTTTTACAAGAAAATTGTGTACAAAACTAATCAATCAATTCAAACCATGAGAATGTTGGCACCTCGTTCGTTCTTCAAGGATAGACCTAGTTTTGCAAATCCTAAGTACCTTGAGCAAGCTCAATCTGTGAATCAGCACTTATATCTTGATGAGTCCCAATGGACCGATCTTGATTGTCTTGTTGTTAGGCCCGATAGTGAAGAGACAAACGATTTGGAAGAAGAGAATAGACCAAAAGTTAATATAGAATTCGTTAAACCATATAATTATGCTTATGAAAATAGTCTTTATGGTCTTTTCAAACCGCAAACCCAGAAAACTCGTGAGCAAGTATTTTTCGAATGTGAACAAATAAGAATTAAATGGAGACAAGCTTTTGCCACTAAGAAAACCACTGTTTCAAAATTTATTGAATACATGCCATTTAAAGCTTCTGTAAGCAAGAGTAAGCAAGCACTTAGTATTCTCAAGAGTAATATTGAAAATTTCAAAAAGGTTGTTAATGATGACTAGAAAAAACATGAACTTTCGAAAGGAGACAAAGAAATTCCTCATGATATAACTGTTCTTGTGAAAAGTATTTTGATTCCGCTTGCGAAAAGAACGCAAAAACATATTTTGGAATTTGAAACACTAATTAAGCAAGAAATGTTTGATGATTTGAAATATGTGGAATCTCTTGAACAAGAAGTGAACGACCATCAACCTGAAAGAGACGAGTTTTCTACAGAATATGATCTACTCTTACATGAATGTCTCTCAAAAGATATTATGTGTGTTTATGTTACATCTTGTGCTGATATTGATGAATATTCTGATGTTGCATGCAAATACCTTGATCAAGTTAAAGAATGTGAACGTCTTGAAACTGAGCTTTCAAATAAAGTTGACCAAAAAGAGTTTTCGTTACTTCAACATAGATATGATTATCTTCAAAAACATTGTCACTCACTTGAACTTGCTTTGCAAAAGAAAGTTGGCGGCTTTTCAAATGATATACCTTTGGAAGTAAAATTATCTGAGTCATGTCGATTACTAAACGAGAAAAGTCTTGATATTTCGGATTTGAAAGCTCAGTTACAAGAAAAAGACATAGCAATAGCAGAGTTGAAGAAACTCGTTGCTAAGATGGGTGGGAAAGTTGTGGAACCTAGCGTTAAGAAACCTGTTGTTAGAAAACCTAATGCCTCTAAAGTGAATAGATCCTCTATCTTGGGAAAACCATCTGCTTTCTCAAGTTCTTCGTTTGCAAAACCTGTGTTTTCCCCCAAGATGGATGGAAAGGAAAGGTTACCACATACTCAACCCATAAGGAATGCTATAGTACCAAGCGTTAAGCATAATTATGTGATTAAACCAGGGATGTATAGAATGACCACTAAACCCACAAACAAAGTTAGTTAATCGCCTCAGACTTCTAGAAACACTAATACTCGTGTGTCATCTACTACAGGAGTAGTTTCTACTGCTAGTGTTAGCTGGCCTTAGCTTAAGACCACTCAAGTGAATGATAAGGTCTGGAAACACAAGAGTCAAGGGAAGATGAAGGAAGTAGAAGAAAACCCTAGGAATTTGAATGTTTTTAAGAATAAGAAGTCTGTAATCGCGTGTAATGACGATTTGAATGTTTTGAATGATTTGAATGCTATGAATGTGAAATTTGTTTGTGTCAAATGTGCAAAATGTGCTATTGCTAATCATTCTATGTGTGCTATCAATAATGTCAAAGGCGTAGATACTAGAACTAAGGAGCAAGTTGCGATGCCTATTAGTGCTAGTAAACCCAAACGCAAAGTGAACCATTCTGGTGCAACCCCCACTAAGAAAAGTAATGCATCAGACTCCACCACTAAAAACCCTAGAAGGAGAATTAGGGAATTATATGAGTCTGCTATCAAGTCTTGGAAATGGTGGTTTGCTAATCAATGTCCTCCAGGATATAAATGGATGCCTAAAGTTAGGACAGAAACTGTGACAACGAGTGTTAGTATGCCTTTGAATGTTGCTAAGGACACTAAGAATTCTACAATCACAACTACTGTGGTATCCAATTAAGCAAATGCTCCATCGTATTCTAACTCTTTTGCAGGTGATACAAATAATTCTCTTCATACTGGACTCCTGATGCACGAAGCACATGACGGGGAATCTCAAGCTTCTAATTAACTTCGTGGAGAAGTTCCTGGGTACGATCCGATTCGGAAATGATCAATTTGCACCGATCCTAGGATATGGAGATTTGGTTCAGGGGAATATCACGATCAAAAGGGTATACTAAGTCGAAGGGCTCAACCACAATCTTTCTCGGTTGGTCAATTCTGTGATGCGGATTTGGAGGTTGCTTTCAGAAAGAAGACATGTTTTGTTCGTGATTATGATGGGAATGACTTACTTACCGGTACACAAGGTACTAATCTTTACACAATTTCACTAAAAGACACAACTTCATCAACTCCAATTTTCTTCATGGCTAAAGCTTCAACGACTCAGGCATGGTTATGGCATCAACGTTTATCTCATCTTAATTTTGATACCATCAACTTGCTTTCCAAGAAAGATATTGTGAGAGGCCTTCCAAGCTTGAAATTCATCAAAGATCATCTTTGTTCTTCTTGTGAGCTTTTTAAAGCTAAGCTAAGTATCTTCAAGACAAAGACCACACCAAGCTCTAAAGGACGGTTAGATCTTCTCTATATAAATTTGTGTGGCCCTATGCGTGTTCAAAGTATTAATGGGAAGAAATATATTCTGGTAATTATCGATGATTACTCAAGGTACACATGGACTCACTTCTTAAGGTCCAAGGATGAAACACCCGAAGTTCTCATCAACTTTCTCAAACTGATACAACGTGGTCTTCAATCTCAAGTAAAAGTGGTACATACTGACAGAGGAACATAATTTTTGAATTCAACTCTAAGGAATTATTTTGAAGCCGAAGGAATTGAACATGAAACATCTATTGCTCGAACACCCGAACAAAACGGCGTTGTTGAAAGACGAAACCGTACTTTAGTTGAGGTTGCTCGAACATTATTATCTGCTTCAAAACTTCCACTATACTTTTTGGCCGAAGCCGTGTCAACTGCATGCTACGCACAAAACCGATCCTTAATTATCCCAAGACACGAAAAGACACCATATCACATAATTCATGATCGAAAACCTTCACTCAAAAACCTTCACGTTTTTGGATGTACTTGTTACATTATACGAGATGGTGAAAATTTGGATAAGATGAAAGAAAAAGGTGATGCATGTATTCTTGTGGGATATGCAACTCAGTCTAAGGGATATAGAGTTTACAAAAAGATAACTAAATTGATAGTCGAGACGATTCACATCCGATTTGATGAATTACAAGAAATGGCACTTGAACAAAACAGTTTAAGTCCCGATCCACAACGACAAACGACTTCCGTTCACAACCGCACGGAACTCGGAACTCAAGACCACACCAATGAACCGTCAAGTTCAAAGATGGTTCAAGGAAATGTTCCAAGAGAAGATATGACAGTCAACACGACAACTGAAGATTGGAAATGTTATATGGACCAATGTATGATGAATATTTCACGGGGGAGAAACATGTTGTATCGAAGTCTTCCGCTGTCACTCATGATAAGAATGATGATACCGATCATCGTCAACAAAAGGATACAACTTCATCTACTTTAACACGGGTTGCTGCAGATTTACCTCCTCAGAATATCACATCAACAACCGCTCTTACAACATCCACAACTACTGTCATTGCTCTAGAGAACACAAATCAAGCAGAAAAGGCATTAAATGACGAAGACGATTTTATCAACCCATTCGGTACACCGGTACACGAAACTGGAGAGTCTTCTACTCGCCATGTTGATTCGTCAAATATGCATACGTTCTATCAACGACATCCTTCAACACATCATTGGACCCGAGATCATTGTAACACCCCCTGATGGTCAAATGCAGCGAAATAGTACGTGGGGTGTTACTTGGGTGGATCGATAGCACCACAGTATATAGAGTAATGATCATAAAAGTCATTTGAAACATATTACATGAATTAATTGTACACACTTAGTATCTTGTTTGTAAAACCACATTTTTTATAAAATTGAAGTAAATATCCCAGCCCATTGGTAGACATGATGCTCCCTAAAATGCTGGAATCCAATGCATGAACCTGCTTTATTTTCCTGAGAAAACATATTGAGTAGAATGTGGGGGTCAACACGAAGTTGGTAAATTCATAGGTTTAGTTAAATAAATAAATTACTAATATGCCAAACACCACGATCATAGTAGGACAATCACAGTCCAATACTACAGTAGTTCCTACTGCCCTGTAATAGAAGCTAGACAAAAGATGCTTACTACGCCCATTTGGGTCTATCCTGATGTGGTTCCCTCAGTCCGACAATGAAATAAACCTGTTGCTTGGCCTAAGCATTTTGTGATAGCAAGTCACGCAGGCCGGGTGTTTCTTATACCCGAATAGATCTATTCATACATTTCGCGCTACACTATTAACTATTACAGTCCACGGGTATGGGGCAAACAATAGGAAATAAATTGTTGTTATCATTAGTGCGTGTTTTGCATATTTAAATATATATAGTTTTTATATGTTTTCTCCCCCAGTTATAAAATAGTAAAGATGAGGCCATGAACTCACCTTAGTGGTAGTGATGTGAGAATGATGTCACTAAATAAGCTAGCACAGTATAATCACGAACTGGAGAAATTACCTAAGTAATTTTAAGTTCCTTAGTAAATGAAAATATAACAATGTAGGATGAATGTGTGGATGAAAATGCATGATCCCAAATAAATAAGTTATTACGACTGTTTAAGTGTTTACACTTATAGTGAATTGTAGATATATACATTTTTAGTTTCTAAAAATATATATAAATTGTTTAGTAAAATGGGTAATAAATTAAATAAATAGAATTTATATTATTTAATTTATTGTAAGAAAATAAAATACAATTTACTTTTCATAAGGCTTCAAAAATATAGTTAACGGGATTTGTCAGTTTATAAGGTTTCGCGAATAAGCTTAGTAATTTGTTTAATCATCCAAACGGCTAAGTTAATTTATTAATAATATAATTTATTAATATTTTTTATTTAACTTATTTTACACTTGCGTCCTTGTTTGTATAACAGTTTACCAAAAATATCCTTTAAGGTTTCGTTCGTTAAGTATATTGCGTCGTTAGTCCTTGTCCGTTATATTTATTTACAAAAATGCCCCTAGGGCTTATAAAACTTTGGGGAAATGACCAAACACCCCCCCCTATGTCTCGGAATTAATTAATTTAGGGTTAGGGTTTGTTTCAAGTTTCCAAAATGACACAATTGGTCCTTGAAGTCTCGGATTATCCAAACATAATAGTTAGGGCTTGTAAAAGTTTCTAAAATGACACCTTTGGTCCTTGAGGTCTCGAAGTATTTCAAAATAATGGTTAGGGCTTGTAACAAGTTTCCCAAAGTGACACTTTTGGTCCTTAAGGTCTCGACATGTTTAAATATTAGATTAGGGTTTGTAATAAGTTCCAAAATTGACAATAATGACCCTTAGGATCTCGAAATATTTAAAAATGCAACTAGTGCTTATATTAAGTTTTAATACTTGCACAATTAGTCCTTGTGGTTCTTGTTAACTCTCGGTTTAAAACAAACGCACCCTAAACTTTTGGAAATGACACATTTGGCCCTTGGACTTCTATAAAGTCACGAAATCATATATATATGTTTTATTAAGTTACAAAACCGACCTTAAGTTTCACCAATTGGCATTAAGGGCACGAAAACTCTCCAAAATAGTTTTTGGGCTCGGCTGGCCCAATAAGGTTTCGGCTTGGGTTAAACGGGCCTAATGGGCTTGTTTTATTAACTAGTAAATTACTAAATGGGCTTATAACTATAACTTGCTTATTGGGCTTATATCTTAAATATTTCTAAGCTTACAAATAAGTCATGGGATTATTTACATTCGGCTTATTTATAGCTTATATGAGGGATTATATGACTCGGCTTATTTAACATTTCTTGGGCTTAAATGAGCTAGCTTATATATTTCTATGTCTCGGCTTACATAGATTTTTAGGGTTTGCATGGCTTAGCTTATATAAGGTTTTAGGTTTCGGCTTATATAAGTTTTTAAGGTTTTAATGACTTAGCTTATATGAGTTTTAGGTTTCGGCTTATATTAGGTTTTAGGGTTTCTATGTCCTGGCTTATATAAGGTTTTAGGTCTCGACTTATATAAGTTTTATAGGCTTATAAGACTAGCTTATATAGGTCTAGGCTTATATGACTTATGGGCTTATATATGCTTATATGTTTCGGCTTATATTACATTTTACATACTTTTATGACATAGTAATTTACTTTAGGTCTTACACTAAGTTCTTTATGCATATTCTTACAAGTCTTATGGTTTTGACGCAAGATTACCCATGGACACCATATAAGCCGTGGGCTTATATGTTGTTTAGGGTTTGTTTACAAGTTTTAAACGTATGCATGTACTCCTAACTCCATTTTTATAACATATACATGCATGAAAAGTGTAATGAGTAAGGAAAAAGTCTAGGAGGGTTTAATACTTACTTGTTTCAAGAAAACTTAGTGGTGACAATGGTTTAGGAGTTCTAGATGCCGGGTTCTTCTTATAAATGACCTAGGATGATCTTGGACTTGACTGGAATGCTAAAGATCTTGGATAACAAGCATTAAATGCTTGGTGAAGACCAAGAATGGGTAGAGTAAATGATTTAAGCTCGTCTAGGTGTTCTGTTGAGAGTGTATCTGAATGTGAGGAAAGTAAGTGATGTGTGAGTTCAAAAGTTTGATAAATATCACAAAGTGAGATTGAGGGGTGTGGTTCGGGGCTTATACACGTTTAAGAGAGGGTGTGTAAGCTATGGTAAATATTAGTGTGTACCATGTAAGTACAAGAGTTTAATGAGCCAAGATGTACACTTGACCCTAACATGCTTATTGTCGTCGCATGTTTTACATCCAAGGGGACAATGTATGATTTGTATAGTGTAAATGATAAATCAAAAGGTTGTACAAGTGAAATGGATGTGTGGATGTTTTCTAGCACACGTCTAGTGTCAAATTGGGAGTGCTAGGTATCTTATTTGCATGATACAAGTATAGCTAAGTTAGTACACTCTTTAAATGCCTAAATGGTACATGGTGCCTTGGTTTTGAATACATACTAGTGGTATTGGCTAGTCAAAGGAAAAAAAGGAGTGTTTCTATAGTGTATGGTTTAATGAGATGTGTTGTACAAAGTCTAAAAAGTCAAAAGTGTAATTGGTAAAGATTTTTGGTATGTAATGTTATGTATGTATACATTCGGCTAAATAGTGTGTCTAAGGTATTTTTATGTTTAAATTTTTTGTCTAAGTGTAGTTACTAGGAGTATAGGTATAGTATTGTGTGAGTATGTTTAAGTCTAGGTTGATTTTGGTTAAGTTTAGGATCGTTGGTGAAAGTATGGTCATATTTATATGAGAAAATAATTTACTTTACTAAAATGTATGACAACTTAGTTTAAATAAGTTAGAGTGGTTAAAGGTAATGTTTTAATAACAAAAACAATTGATGTCGTAACATAATGTCATTCATGATGTGAGAAAAATATATATATATCTATATATTTAAAGCTTTAAAATAATTATAAAGTAATTATTATTAATTGTGATCATGAGTTGGATTTTTATGAACCAATATGATGAATGCTTCTGATTATAAATTCATGTGACTTAAATGTCCCAAAAGAAGTGATTGTTTACTGGCCCGCATGCTCATATAATGTAGTCATCCAAATGTGACTTTGTCCTTATGATTAAATGTTCAAAATCATAATGTATTTCTATGTGATTAGATGTTTCCATGTTCAGATGATTAAAATAATGTATGCCCATGTATGATGCATATGATTGCTCAAAAGATTTCATGCAAAGGTGGTAATATATATTCAGATATCATTAGGTGACGTATACAATGATGACGTAGTCAAAACCTGAAATTTATAGGTTTTACAGCATTAACCCGTTATTTTAGCTTTGTCCTCAAAGCTTAAGATGACGTTATTGCTCAGGTGAACAGATGTGGGTACTTAGCTCTAACGAGTCTTCGCGTTCCTATGTGAAATCAGAACCTTTCCTTGAGTTCCATAGTATATTAACTAACGAGATTTGGCTTCGCTTTAGCTTCTTGACTACTCTCTCCATGACTTCCACCTGTTCTTCTATGAACTGAAGTTTGTCATCAAAGTGGACTCCATCTAATGGCATGGCTAGCGGCTCATCCACATAGCATTTCTTCAGGTTTGAGACATGGAAAGTAGAGTGTACCCGACTCAACTGCTGGGGCAACTATAAACGATAAGCGACTTCACCTATTCTTGCAATCACCTTGAAAGGTCCTACGTAACGTGGATTTAGTTTCCCTCGCTTCCCAAATCATACGACGCCCTTCCAGGGTGATACCTTTAGCATAACATGGTCACCTATTGCAAACTCCATAGGCTTCCGTTTCCTGTCTACATAGCTCTTCTGTCTATCCTGGGCAACCTGAATACGCTGCTTGATGAGGGTGATCTTCTCAGTCGTCTCTTTGATTAGTTCGGGTCCAGTCAGTTGGAATTCCCACACCTCTGCCCAGCATACGGGTGATCTACACTTGCGGCCATAGAGGGCCTCAAATGGTGTTGCTTTAATACTGGCATGGTAGCTGTTGTTGTAGGAGAATTCAACTAATGGTATATGTTCGACCCATCCTTTCCCAAAGTTGATCACGTATGCTCTTAGCATGTCTTCTAGGGTTTGGATTGTTCGTTCACTCTGACCGTCAGTCTGCGGATTATATGCGGTACTCATGTCTAAGTTTGTTCCTAAGCTTCGTTGGAAGGCTTTCCAAAAGTTTGACGTAAATCTACCATCTCGATCACAAATGATTGATACTGGTATACCATGTCTAGTCACTATTTCCTTCAGGTACAACTTGGCTAACTTGTTCAGAGAGTCATTTTCTCTGATAGATAGGAAATGAGCTGATTTTGTGAGTCGATCAACGATTACCCAAATTGTATCGTAACCGTGAGATGAAGTAGGAAGTTTGGTAATGAAGTCCATGGTGATGTTGTCCCATTTCCATTTTGGTATTTCAGGTTGGACTAACAAACCGGATGGCCTCTGATGTTCTGTCTTTACTCTGGCACAAGTCAGACACTTCTTCACGTATTTGGCAATGTCCGCCTTTATTTTCGGCCACCAATATAATTTCTTCACGTCCTGATACATCTTTTCGGATCCGGGATGTATGGAGTACTTGGACTTATGAGATTCATGCATGATCACGTTTCTCAAGTCTCCGTAACATGGTAACCAACTTCTTATGTGTAAACATAACGTTCCGTCTGCTCTAGCTTCCAACTTCTCCTTGCTTAGGTCAGTCCTATGCATTCCTCCTATGTCTTCTTTTCCGATGCTTTCAGGATTCTGTGCTTGGATTTGAGCCTCTAATATCTGCTTGGGTAGGTCGAAGCTAATGGTCATGACTAGGGCTCGAACTCTCATGGGAGTATCAGTTCCTTTTCGACTTAGTGCATCTGCAACTACGTTTTTTTTTTGTAATGGGTTACCCCGGTAAATATATTAACCAAAAAATAATGTTAAGTACACAGGAATGTGGCCGAAGTACCACATTAACCTCAAGCAAAGACTTAGAAACTAGTGCTTATGACATGCCATAAACACACTACATATATCAAATGACATAGAATACGTCATAAACTAATCATCGAACAGATGAACACCAGCAGAATTAAGTCTTGAAACAAAGAAAACACCCCACCAGTCCAACAGCACGCCATCGGCAGCAAAGGATCCACATGAGGCCGCCTCCTTAAAAAACCTTCTCGAGAAAAACCCAATGGGAAAAACCCCAAGAAGGAAAAAAGAGTACGACCCTCATACACTAACATCACCATGAGAAACACATATACAAGGCAATCTCCACCGATCCAACAAGTACTTGGAACGGGCACTAACCTTCTTAAATCTGAAGGTGACAAGCTTTAGTCGAATAGTATCACAAATCAACACCACAACTTGATCAACATTCCTGGGTTGCCCTCTGAACAAACGAGAATTCCGTTCATCCCATAAGAAATAAGAAGTCGCAGCCAAGACCATTCGGCCAATAATTCTAATCACAGATTGAGCCTTCGAAATAGGGGATAAATAGGCAAAAATGTCCGCAAATCTCTAAGGTACATATCCCATATCAGCCAACTCCCGAACATTACACCAAACATGCGAAGAGAAAGAACACTCAAAAAATAAGTGTGAATGGGAATCCACAACCGCCCACACAATGGACACCGCAAAGTAGCAATATCCACGTTAAGGCCTACATCCCAATGCCTCAATCTATCTTGAGTCTTTAGTTTACCCTGTACCATAAGCCACATATGAACTACGTTGGCTTTACCTGGGTGGTATTTGATGTCGCAGTCGTAGTCGTTGAGCAATTCTATCCAACGACGTTGCCTCATATTTATCTCCTTTTGGTCTAGGATATGTTGCAAACTCTTGTGATCAGTATGCACTATGCACTTTGTTCCATACAGGTAGTGTCTCCAAATTTTCAAAGAAAAAACTACAGATCCAAGCTCTAGATCATGATTAGAGTAATTCTGCTCGTGTTTCTTCAGTTGTCTTGAAGCATAGGCAATCACTTTCTGTCTCTGCATCAATACAGCTCCTAAGCCTTTGTGTGAGGCGTCATAGTAGACAACGAAGTCTTCGTTGCCTTCTGGTAGGGCTAAAATGGGTGCACTACACAATTTTGCTTAATGGTTTGGAATGCAGCCTCTTCTTTTTCTCCCCAATCGAATTTTATGCCTTTTTGAGTAAACTTCGTCATAGATTTAGCTATCTTAGAAAATCCTTCTATAAATCTCCGGTAGTAACCGGCAAGACCTAAGAATTGGCGAATCTCCTTTGGTGAAGCGGGTGATGCCCAATCCCTCACGGATTCGACTTTCGCGGGATCCACTTGAATTCCCTTGTCATCGATCATATGACCGAGGAAATGCACTTTAGGAATACAAAAATCACACTTTGAGAATTTTGCGTACAACTTCTCTTCCTTAAGTAATTTTAGCACTTGAGCAAGGTGGTCTCCGTGCTCTTGATCATTCTTGGAATAGATGAGTATGTCGTCGATAAACACAATCACGAACTTATCCAGATAGGGTATGCACACTCGATTCATGAGGTCCATGAATATGGTTGGAGCGTTGGTCAGGCCAAATGGCATGACTTGAAATTCATAATGGTTGTAACGAGTTATGAAAGTTGTTTTTGGTATGTCCTCTTCTCTGACCCTCAACTGGTGATACCCTGATCGTAGGTCGATCTTGGAGTATACACTTGATCCTTGTAACTGATCAAATAGGTCGTCGATTCGTGGTAGCGGGTAACAATTTTTCACAGTTAACTTATTCAGTTCTTTGTAATAGATACACATTCAGAAAGATCCGTCTTTCTTTTTGACAAAAAGTACTGGAGCTCCCCAAGGTAAGGAACTGGGTCTGATAAATCCTTTTCTGACAGTTCTTGAAGTTGTTCAACGAGTTCTTTCATCTCGGTTGGTGCTAATCGGTATGGTGCTTTAGCTACAGGTGCAGCTCCTGGTATCAAGTCGATTTGAAATTCCACTTGACGAGTCTGAGGCAAACCAGGTAAGTCGTCTGGGAAAACTTCGGGATAATCGCGGACAATTGGTACTTCCTTGATTTGTTTTTTCTCTGGTTCCTCTTCTTTATCGGTTTTTGAAATATGTGCTAAAAAGATAGGGCATCCTTTTAGTATATACTTCTGGACTTTAGTGCATGAGATAGCACTCAGTCTGGTGTCAGTTCTATCTGAGTTTCCTTCTCCTCGAACAATTAGATTTTCTTTTCCCCATGGTATACGGACTAGCTTTTCGTCGCACATAATGGTTGCGTGATATTTTGCTAACCAGTCCATACCAATGATGACGTCGAAACTACCCAAAATTACAGGTATCAAATGAATGTCGAATGGATGATTTAGAAGATTTAAGGTACAACCTCTTAAAATAGTGTAAGTTTCAATGATTTTACCGTCTGCTAACTCGACTCTGTAACAGTCATCTAACGGTATAGGTGTGATGTCTAGTAAGCTACTAAATTCTGTAGATATGAAACTCCTATCGGCCCCCGTATCAAATAAAATATTTGCATAGCGATTGTTTAGAAGGAACGTATCGGTAACCACATTGGAGTCTGCGTTGGTCTTGGCGTCTCCTATCACATAGACTCTAGATGGTGCTCCTCCGTTGTTCTCATTCCTAACTGTTCGCTTTGGGCAATCAGGCTTGGTGTGCCCGATTTCTCCGCAACCATAGCAACGAACTTCCCTACGAGCCATGTTACCGCTGCCAGTGTGCTGGCGGTTTCCCTGTTGTCCATTTTTGCGGAAGTTCTGACGGTTGCCATTGTGGGGCTTGTAGTTGGTGCTGGAGTTGTTCCTGATGGCTGGAACATGGGGGTTGCCCTGTCCGGGTCTTCGGCATTCAGCAGTAGAGAGATGATGGAAATTTCACTTGGAGCACTTCGGATTGTTGCCTGCATATGGTGGTGGTGTTGAGGAAACATCACTAAAGATCTGGCCCAAGTTTTGTTTCTTTGGTAGCTAGGCCTGATGATGAATGTGGTAGTTCTCCTCAACTTTTCTCTTGTACTCAGACTGCCTAAGAACATGATCATGCCCCCGTTTGTTCATCAGCTCTGTGGCAAATTCTATGGCTCCCTCGACCGTAATGGGTCGAGATGCGAGTACACTGTCATGAACAGAATCAGGAAGTCCACTGACGTACTTTTCTATATTGTCCTTTACGTCAAGGAACATCTGAGTACACATCAAAGTTAGCTCCTGAAATCTCTGGTTGTAAGCCGTGATGTCATGATTTGAGCATTTGAGGTTCCACAAGGTGAGAACATGTTCCAAGAGGGTATAGGTGGAAAATTTCACCTTGTTTTCCCCGGTGCAATCACTAATGCGGAATACTATCTCGGTCCTCTCGAACCATTGCATGAGTCCTACTACCCCTTCCTTGCCCTTGAAGTAACTGGGCTTGCATTTCAGGAAGTCGGGATAGGTACATCCTTTTGCAGTTCGATCTCTGGCATTCGAGTTTTAACTGTCGCCCTGGTTTCCGTTGGGGTGTGTTTCCCTGGCGGCTAGGGCATCAACAATGCCTTGACCGATAAGCACTCTAAGTTTTGCTTATGAAATAGTCGCTAAGGGAGCAGCGTCAGGGTTCTGTCGAGTGACTCTTTGTGCCATTGTTCTATCATACACAAAGATGAGATTTATTAGTTGATCAGTTGGATTATTATATTAAGTTGCAACAAAATGGGTATGCATATAATTCACAACAAATTAGATAACCTGTCAAGATTTCATAATCTATACTACATAATAAAGCATTTTACACCTTCTCTCATATTAAATGCTAAAAAAATTAAGAGGTACTACTAAATCAACATGTTGTACCTCTTTTTAATACACAAATCAAAACATTGTTTAAGTAATACAACTTTACAAGCCAAATGTACAACATGGTATTAATATGAAAGTGTACTTAATACTCTTAATAAAAGACCCATTATATAAATATACAATACCATACTAATGCAAACTATAATGTAAATTTTTTGAGTGCCGATAAAATGCAAAAATAAATATGTCAAGAATAGAAAATGTAAGGACCTGGTTAACTCAACGGAGTTTAGCCTCGACTGAGTTAAACAAAAAAAGGCCAGACGAAATAACTCGACTTCATAAACCATCATCCGACCAGATTCAAAAAGGTAAAAGATCTCAGATCCAATTCGTGTTTAGACATGCAAGCCGAGATCGTTATAGATCTACCAAGAAGCATGAATCATCATAGATCCACTGTGTTAGATTTTCAATGTTTGATATACGAAACATATTAAGGAAGATATACAACAAGAGGGTTATGATCTTTTTTAGTTTCAATTAAAACTCATAACACGCAACCTTACCCGCGACCTATCGATTATATCTTGAATCATAAATCGGTTGAACATCTTTGTAGGATTTGATTATATGTACGAAGGTCTCAATGACTTAATAAAAACGCAAGTGGCGTTGTTATATGATTGAAGATCCATGGAGGAGATCGATTGGTTAATTAGATGAATTGATTTGATGGTTGATGGATCAATTTTTTTTGGCTGATGAGATGAAAGATGTGAGCGGCTGTGATCTTAAAATTAGGTTTAGGGTTGTTAAGTATGATTAATATTAGTAATTGGCAAATTTTATATCCCAACATTGGATTGGATATATCCAATAGCTAATGGGTCGAAATTTTTTTATCAAATTTGGTTATTAAGCTTTTATTACGTGGTTGAATTATACTGATGGTATAACATATGGTCCAATATCTATATTTATATGACTATATCTATGTCTAAATCTATCTCTATGGTATAATATATGGACCAGTAATAATATCCTTTGATTGAAATTACGATTTTAGAACATGTTTTTAGATGAAAACAATTGATTCAAAACTTATAATTAAAAAAGACGAATTATAACACCGAAGAATTTAGTCACAGGGTACCCTCAGCCGCATCGCGCGGGTACCCTGCTAGTAATATAAATTCAAACAAACAAGTAAGTGATAATATGTTAGTACTGGTGAACATCAATATAATATAAATACAACCAATCTAAGACAGAGATACAACAATCATGTCTGAGATCGTGGTACATATGTTTGTAGTACAACAAAAGATAACCTACCTACTAAGGTTAGATGCTACGATATGGATACAACTGAAATGAAAATACAAGTACAAAAGACCTAAATCATACGCGCTGAGATGCAACTCAATGCTTGTCATGATGCACAAAGAAATCTAGCCTACACTAGTATGGTTCTCTTTAGGTGCGGGTGGTCCAGCTAGTGGTGTGGGTGCACGATCATCCTGCATGTGAATCATCGCTCTCCTGGTCTCTCGGGAGAATCTCATGGTCTCCAACAACTGGTGCTGACGTGCAGTATCGGCACTCTGTAGATGATTTGTGTAAACCCCGCATGCTTTTACCATGAATAGTACCCTTAAGATCGTACGTACTAGATTAAAACTTTCCTTTTATAGTGTGATTACGTTCACGTGTTAGGAATTGTAAGTATTACGTACGTGTTAGATCACGATAAGTATTTATTATGTATGAACACACAATAGTTATTTAAAAAATAATTAGTCACGAACATGCGATCATGAAATCATGAACGTAATTTAATCATGAGCTAATATTAATACGTATATATATCTATTACGAACACGAATAGATATATTAATTCACGGTTAATATTTAACGAGAACACATAAAAAACGAACACGACTAAACACGAACGAACACTAAAATAAATGGACTCGGGAAAAGGTACGGGTACCCTATGTGGGGCCCCCTTACCCGCGGCTACACCAAAGAAGGATGGGCCAAGCCCATCAAATTTTACTAAGAAAGTGGTTAAGGTAAATGTTTTAGTCATTTTCACTTTATAGTAAAATTAAGCAAAACCCTAAAAAGATTTTTCCTCTTTATCCTTGCTCTCTCCTTGGTCGCCGCATATAAAGACAAGAAAGGGGGTGTTTGTTTGATTTTGATCTAGAATTTGGTGCAAGTGTTCATGTGTGTTCATCCTCGTTTGATCCACGCATTCGGTATACCTTTTTAATCCTTTTTCTTTTATGTTTTGATTTAATAAATTAAATAAGAACATGATGTTTTTAAAAATCTAATTAAAAATATTAATTAAACATGTAAATGGTTATGGGGAAAATCAAAACATGGGAGTTAGCGGCGTTTGTTGTGGTCGGCGCCTAAACCGAACCCCAAGGGGGTCTCGGCTTGGCTTATGGACCACCACCGAGACCTCAAGGTCTCGGTTTGGTGGTGTGGGTCCCACGGCAGCAGCAAACAGGGGAGAACCCTGAAGTGGTTCGGGGTATGGTGTTGATTACGGGTCCGGTTCATTGTTTCTAGTCACGATCCAGTTCATGGTTTATGTTAAGGTTTATGATTTTAATATTATATGTTAAGATTAAATTAATAAAACATGACATATTAATTAAATAAAACATGACTTAGGTTATAATTTAATTATTAGATCATGGAATTTTTAACCTAAGTATTTATATTTTTCTAGACTTTATAATTAATTAATTATTAAAAAACCATGGCTATAATTAATTAATTAACATGACTTAGGTTATATTATTAATAATTAATAATACATGTTTTAACCTAAGTATTTAACTTTATTTAATTAAAAACATGATATATTTAATTAAATACTTTTAACCTATAGTTTATTTAAATTACATGTAATAATTAATAAACTATACCTTATATCAATATGACTTAGAAAACAAATCAGAAAACACTTAAGCTTATATACTTAGCTTATTTAGCAGCTTATATCTAATTATGGAAACTTTCTATTTTTAGAAACTTATTTAATTAAGGCAGCTAATCTATTTATGGAAACTTTCTATTTTTAGAAACTTATCTATTTTAAGTAGTAATTCTATTTTTGGAAACTTTCTATTTTTGGAAACTTTCTATTGTTGGAAACTTTCTATTTTTTGAAACTTTCAATTTTTGGAAACTTTCAATTTTTGGTAACTTTCTATTTTTGGAAACTTTCTATTTTAGAAAACCTGCTATTTTTAGAAAGTTACTTATTATTACACAACAAGTATAATAATACATGAAATACAAGTAATACTTAATCAGAATAGACAGAATATAAGATAAACATAATTTAAAGCTTAAAACAGTAAAACATGACATGAACATATAAAATAAGCTAAGACATGACATAAAACTAGTTACGTATTTAGTAATCAGATACTTATACACGTATGTATTTATGTAGCATTAGTGTTAACGAAGTAGGACTCTCCCCAATTCGTCTTCTTCGTTCACTGGACATAAGGTACGGATTCCCGTCCTTTCAGTATGGACATTCTTTCCTTATTAGGATTCCCCGTATGCATCCAACTGTTTTCCCGTAATATAAGTTTATATGTTTTATTTGCTTATGTTTAATTTAGAATACCTATAGCCATATACATGCATGACCAGTTTCACCTAGTTATGGAGGTACCATAACCATAACACTAGAGGCACTGGTGTTATGACTTCCCCACGGCAGAGTGATTGCTCGTGGCATCCCTTCAGCTTTTGGCCATATTATTATATTAACAGATTACTCAGTGTGAATTGGTGTGTGCCTTGCATCCTTCACAAGGAGCTGATCCCTCCTACCCAAAAACCAGTATATTCAATTAGAGGCAGCCCTTCTAATTTGCATGATGAGGTCACCCCTCCAAGTATTCATGCACGGTGGATTTCATGACCTATATTGGCTAATGGTAGAATATGTTAAACAGTTTTTATAAGATAAACATAAGGCTTTTCAAACTATA